>JAEOAD010001941.1:1597500-2797500 GCA_036365145.1 Orientallactaga sibirica | reverse complement strand
AGAGATTTCCAGTGTCTGAGGTCTGAGCACCTCTCAGCGAGAGCTCTGAGTGTCTTTTGCATTAATGTCCCTCTAATGATTTCCTGCTACCAGGGACAAAATGATCCCCCTTCTTTTACCATCACCTGAAGGCCACATTTTATTTTAAGCACTCTGTCATAGCTCCAGGAACTGTGTGCATTTTTTATAAAAACATTTAAAAATATTGATATAGAATCTCACCATCGAACAATTTATTCAGCAGTCCATTTACACTCTAAAAAAATGGGGGATGGTGGCTTCATAGCAAGATTTTTTTTTTTGAATTAACAGGAGAAAACGTTCACAATTTTATTCTTCTTTATTCTGCCTTTCTAAAATTAGCATATTATAGTCTGCATATAATTCATCAGGCCATTTTTCCATACCAATATTTATACCATGATCATGAGTGGGTCAGAAAAGGCTTGGCAACTGCTCGAGAAAGCTCTCTGGTTCTCAACTGTGGATTGTTTCCTGCGCTTGTGTTATGCTAAATACCTCAATAAATCAACGACGGAGAAAGGCGTCGCCACAAATTAGTGGGAAAATGACATTACGGAACTATTAGCAATAATGAGATTTGTGCAACTGGTTTTCCATGCAGCAGGAAGATCCCCAGTGCCTGGACTTCTATCTCAACCGGCCCTGCGGCGAAGGGGTGGGGGATGGGGAGCAGGACCTTGTGTCTTCCACAGGAAAATGGGGAGCATAAAGTCCCAGTGTGGTTCATCTGCTCAGAGGTCTGGGACACCCCGGCCTGGCTTCTCCCCCGCCCTCCACTGACCAAGCTACCTCATCATCATGGGAGACCTATGGCCTAACTGCAAGAGAATAGTCATTGCCTTTCTGCAACCAGGCCCAGGCTGCTCTCTGGGTGAATGGACCCTGCGTGACTGATCCTGGATAACAGATTCCCTGCGTGACTGAATCCCAGTCCAACCCTCCACCCCCTGGGCTGGCCAGAGCTGTAAACTTTTGGGGTAAGGTCTACCACCGGGCTGCACGTTGTCTCTTGACATCAGAGAAGTGGGCATCGACACAGTGGAGGAAGCTCAAATCATGCCTGTCTGCTGACCTGTCCCCTTCCGGCCACCATAAGGAGAGCCTTCCTGGGCTCTTGTCACTTGAGGCATTGGTGGAGAAATTCTATCAGGAGATCTTAAAGAAAACAGGAGAACCAAGAAAGAAATTTGGCCCCTGTTGAATAAACTCTGTCCTCACAAACCTGGAACCTTGTCTACCCAGGAGGAACGCTGAAGCGGAAACCCCAGAGAGGTTGGCTCTCCAGGGGGTGGAGTTTTCCTCAGAGACCATAAAGTATTTTTTTTTGCCCCCTTTATTGCATTATCTGTCTCCCGAAAGAAGGAAAGTAGATAATATTGGAGATTCCTAAAAACAGAAGTCTTTTCCATTACAAATACAGTTTGGTATTGGAAACCTCTTATTTTTAGTAGTCAGAATGAGTCAGCTCTTACATCCCATGCCAGCATCTCCCCCACCCCAATGTTGGGACACATCTGCTCCCAGACACCATTTTGTAGTTGTTTTTTTTGTTGTTGTTGTTGTTTGTTTTGTTTTTTCAAGGTAGGGTCTCACTCTAGTTCAGGTTTACCTGGAATTCACTATGTAATCTCAGGGTAGCCTTGAACGCACAGCAATCCTCCTACTTCTGCCTCCCGAGTGCTGGGATTAAAGGCATGCAGGGCTGGAGAGATGGCTTAGGGGCTAAGGCGCCTGTCTGCAAAGCCTAAGAACACTGGTTCCAATCTCCAGCGGTTCCAATCTCCAGGTCCCACGTTTAGCCAGATGCAAAGTGACGCAAGGGTGCAATGCCACACTTGACCACAAGGGGGCGCACGCATCTGGATTTCGTTCACAGCAGCTGAGAGACTGCTGGCGCACCCATCTCTGTCTCCCCACCCCACCCGTCTCTCTCTCTGTGTCTCTCTCCAAAAAAAATAATAAAAAATAAAGGCACGCGCCACCATGCCCAGCTTCCAGACACCATTTTGACAACTCTGAGACACGATCACCTCTTTTCTGAACCGAGACAGCCCAGCACGGCACGACCCAGGGCATGTCGCCTGATGTGTCCCCCTCCAACACCCAGTACTGTGTGCGCCCGTAGGTATCAGGGCAGACGCTTCACCAATACAAAAGTTTGATTTCATGGACAATTAAACAGGGTCTCCATGCTGAATGAAACTGTCACTCATCATCGGAGATTTCTGGTTCCACTAACTCACAAAGCCAACAACCTGACTGTCAGCGTGTAGCCCTGAGCAAATGGAAACCTGTCAGTTGTTTATTTCTTAAATGCTGCCATTTCTCTTCTTATAAACGGTAGAGCTAGGCAAGAGATTTAACTGAAACAGGCGAGGCTTACACGCGAGGCTAAACAGAGCTGATAATAAAAATGCCTTTTATGTGGTCCTTGTTCAAGGAGATAGCATGGGTTGTGTCTCTTTGGGTAGAGGTGGCCAGTGCTGGAGACCCTCCCCAAAAGGGAGCAGAATTCATAGGCTGAGTTACTGTCAACAGAATGAATCTGAAGAGTGAGGCCCTATCTCGAAAAACAAAAACAAAACAAAAAGGAAAGAAAGAAAGAAACAAACAAACAAACAAAGAGAGAAAGAACTGAATCTGAGTAAGGCGGGAGGCCTGAGCCACAGCTGTGGTTCTCTTGCTCAACCTGAAATTTCTCATGGACATCAAACCTTTGGGACAATACTGATTTTTTAATTATTTTTTTATGAGAGAGAGACTGAAAATGGGCACGCCAGAGCCTGTAGCCCCTGCAATCAAACTTCAAACATATGTGCCACCTTGTGCTCGTGTGTGACCTTATGGGTCTGGCTTATGTGGGTCCTGGAGAATTGAACCAGGGTCCTTTGGCTTTGCAGGCACATGCCTTAACTGCTAAGCCATCTCTCCAACCCAATACTGATTTTTAAATGTTCTTATTTTTATTTATTTGCAAGGAGTGTGTGTGTGTGTGTGTGTGTGTATGTGTGAACACATGTGCTCCCCTCTTGCCACTGTAAACAAACTCCAGACACATTCACCACTCTGCGCATGTGGCTTTATATGAGTACTGGCAAAATGAACCCAGGCTGTCAGGCTTTGCAAGCAAGCACCTTTAACCACTGACCATCTCTCCAGCCCACTGATTTTCATTTTTTTTTTTTTTTGGAGGATGGGTCTTGCTATATAGCCCAGACTGAACTCAAACTAGTAATCCTCCTGCCTCAACAACTGGAGTGCTGGGATACAGGCCTGAGCCCACCATGCCCAGTTTGAAAACAATGATTGTCTTCCTAGTTCAGTGGAAAACGCCCCTTGCCAATGACTGAAAATGGACACAGTCAACACAATGAGTGAGGAGGACCCAGGACTGTGCCCAGGAGAACCGAGAGTGGGCAGGCCCGGCTCAGGCACCATCTGTGGAAGTGGCAATACAATGACTGCCTGCCTTGGGTACATCCTAAATATGTATTTCATGGCTGCTTTGGAGAGGGGAGTATATTTATAATTCCTCTCGTACTATTCCAGTCTATTGTGTAGATATGTAAATGAGGCTCCATGAGCTACGCAGCAAAATGCCTTGGAATAATGTGCGTAAATAAATCATTTGCATCTGCCCACTGCATAGATGCCTTCCAGAGAGCTTTGTGATTTGGGGGGAAATGCATGCACAAAGAAATGAGCTGGCTGCTGGCTATCCTGGTGGAATCGGAGGGCCATGTCCTTGGGCTACACTCAGGGACCACCGGATCTGGAATAAGAGACCCTGTGTCCTGATCTGATGCTCCCATCATTTGCTATCTTTCAGCTCTGTGTCACTAGGATATGGCAGCCACGGGGCTGTTCAGTAAAATCTGCAGGGATGAGAGTGGGAGATATAGACAGACGGAGATGTAATTGTGATGGGCTTCCGGTCTTCAGGGGGCCAGGCGGGGATGTGGCTGGACAGGGAGCCATCAGACTGATCAGAGCATCTGAGCCACGGGGCGCCCAACACAGAGTGTCTGTGCCCCGCAGATCCCAGGCTGGCAGGGCACCACATGGGTCCCTCTTGATCAACCAAGAAGCCCACAGCACCCTTAGCAAACCATTTCCGTAGAATATCTTGCCAGGGCTTTGGTGGATAAAATGAGAAGATATGGCATTTAATGGTTTGTGTAATGAGGCTTGAAATAGATGACAACTGACAGCCAGAACCCCCGGGCCCTGGCAAGGTGTTTAAATATTGACAGTCCATAAAAGCCTCACGTTGCATCATGAGCCACAGCTGGCCTGCCTCGCACGTGGCAGAGGGGTGAGACTAGGCGTCTTTCTGCGTTTTCAATGAAAATCTCTGGTCCAGAGGCCTGAACTGGTCAGGTAAGGTTCTGTAAGGGGAAGCTGTTGGCAAGCTTCGCAATGTAGGGTGACAATGACAGTGAGGGAAAAAATCTAAGATGCCATTGGAAAAGATAGTGTCTGCTAGGTCAGATTCTTATTGTGCTTGGCCCCTGCCATGGGTTGGCTTCTAGCACCAACCCAATGAAGGCAGATCCCCAACTGGCTTCTGAAGGCTTCTCTGTGTGTGGTACCCGTTGTGAAGCTCATGAAACCAACACGGCCTTCTCGGGGGTGGCCCGAAGCTGTGTGTGTCTCAGTATCAGGCTTCTGCCTGCTTTGTGAGGGCAATGCCGGAATGTATGCTTACCTAAGGGGAGGGCAAGCCGGAGACTCAAAACCTTAGCATTTCTTGGAAATTGCTAAGATGTGACCATGGGAACTAAGAGGCACTGTGTCTGGTTGGTGACATTAGCTGACCTTTGATAGGTCGGTGCTTTCGACTGAAAAGGACTGAAGCCATACTGGCTCTTTGTTTCTAATTATCATATAAATGTAATTTATTCATCTGTGTGTGTGTGTGTGTGCACTGTGTGTGTGCAGACATGACTGTGTTGTGTGTGGAGGCCAGAGGGCAACCTCTGAGATTATTCCTTCTAAGCGCCATCTACTTGAACTTTGTATTTTTTTTTTTTTTTTTTTTTGGTTTTTCGAGGTAGGGTTTCACTCTGGTCCAGGCTGACCTGGAATTAACTATGCAGTCTCAGGGTGGCCTCGAACTCTCGGTGATCCTCCTACCTCTGCCTCCCGAGTGCTGGGATTAAAGGCGTGCGCCACCACGCCCGGCTAACTTTGTATTTCTTTTGAGACAGGGACTCTCTCATTAGCCTGGACCTCACTAATTAGGCTAGCCTGGCTTTCCAGCAAGCGTCAGGGATCTTTGAGTCTGCCTTCCTGGGGCTGGGGATACAAGTGTGCGTTACCGCGCTGAGCTGGGTTCTGGGGACTGAACTCATGCCCTCATGCTTGCATGGTAAACTTACCTGCTAAGCCATCTCCTTATGTCTATTTATCACATTTTTTTGTTTAATATTTTCAAGTGAATGTGTTCTGAGGTCACTGTACAGTCCCATGCATTTGTCAGAAACGACAGAGGGATCCCGTGCATTTTCACAAACTTTGCCCCAGGGGTAACATCTCTACTACGGTGTCACACTGGGATGTTGATGGTGACACTGCGCAGGCAGAACAGTCCTCCTGAGCCCTCAGAGTCCACTTGAGAGGAAGGAGCACAGGGTTTGGGTGCAAGAAAACCACTAAGAAAAGCTCTCTGTTGTCCAGGGACGACTTCTTCATTCATTCCTGGTATCATGAACCCTTCCTTCTGTCAGTGGCTTGGCTCGTAAAGAGCCTTTCTTGGAAGGGTCTTGATGTGTGTAAAGTGGCCAACGGCATGCTGCTTCCATCATCCAGAGCTGATTAAAAGTTCATGGTACCTCCGGTCTCCTAAGAATGCTGGGCACATGGGCCGTGGGTGGCTTTCTTTACCCCACTTGTTTAGGGACTTGGATCTGTGGAAGAGTGTGAAGAGAGCTGCAACAAAGTGACCCGAAACCATTGTTATCCCAGGCCCTCTCATGAAATTACACTTCTCCATGACCTCACTGGACCACAAGGCCTAGCAGAGTCTGGGAACCACCATGGTTACAAAAATCACAATGAGGCTGGGAGTGGTGGCGCACGCCTTTAATCCCAGCACTCGGGAGGCAGAGGTAGGAGGATCGCCATGAGTTTGAGGCCACCCTGAGACTACATAGTTAATTCAGGTCAGCCTGAACCAGAGTGAGACCCTACCTCAAAAAACCAAAAAAAAAAAAAAAAAAAAAAAAAAAATCACAATGAGTGCGAGCCATACTGCGTCTGGTAGCGTTTGGACTGTCATCTGAGAGCGCCTGTGAGCGCTCTGGCTGATCACCTCACAGGTCCTGCTGCTGTTGACAGGGTCTCTCTCCAGCTACATCAGGTTGGAATGTACTCCCCTGTAGGGATGAACTGTAGGAACACCCCTGTGGTGGGAATGAACTGTGGGAACACTTCTCATGGACTTTACAAATACCTTTTGTGATATTATTGCTGTGAGATGCTAAATTCCTGACTTGTAAAGTTAATCTTACAACGGTGGAACCCACCAGCTTAAAGCAATGTGACTAGGCTTTCCCTGGCTCAGCATACGCTTGGCCTGAACAGCACAGATGACCATTATTGACAAGCAATGCTTAGCAATGCTGACTGGTATTAAGATGTGCTCTGTGCTCCTTTCCTCAGAGGCCTGGCTGGACTCTCAACTCAGAGCAAGCGTACGTGCATAAGAAGTGCTGATCATAGCATTGAAGAGACTGTGGTCAGTAACTGTTGCAGTCAGGTTCACATTGCTGGTAGAAATCACCCAATCAAGAGCAGCTTATGGGGGGAAAAGGGGTTTATTTTGGCTTACAGGCTCGAGGGGGAAGCTCCATGATGGCAGGGAAAACAATGGCATGAGCAGAGGGTGGACATTATCCCCTGGCCAACATTGGATGGACAACAGGGACAGGAGAGTGTGCCAAACACTGGCAAGGGGAAACTGGCTATAAAACCCAGAAGCCTGCCCTCAATAATACACTGCTTCTAGGAGGCTTTAATTTCCAATTGCCATCAGCTGGGGAACCTAGCATTTAGAATATCTAAGTTTATGGGGGACACCTGAATCAAATCACCACATTCCACCCCTGGCTCCTATAAACTGATAACCATCCATGATCTAAAATGCAATGCATTCAGTCCCCATATTTTTTTTATCAATCCTAATGATGTTCAAACATTCCCATAATCCATGGTCTTTTAACTGAGCCATAATACCAAAAAATCCCCCCACCAAAACATAATCGCACAAAATAAACATTCACACTGCAAAAGAAGGCACTGGGCACAGCAAAGAAATATTCAACCAATACAAGATTTAAATAGGGTGAACATGAAACTCTGTAGCTCCAAGTCCAACAACTCTAATCAATGACAAGTCTCCAAGTCTGATAAAGCAGACTTTGAAGAACAGGACACTCCTTGAACATTCAGACCTCTTCAAAAGAGTCTACATTCTTCCTGTTGCCCCAGTGCAGGTCAGCTGGCCCAGTCTCAAATATTGTAATCTCTCAATTGCAGCTGAATGGGCAGAAGTTCACCCAAAGATTTCATTTTTTCTGGGCCATATTCCTCTGCTCACAGCAGTCCATTTCTATGCAATGCAACCCTGCACAACTTCTCAGGACACAGCCATAACAGCAATCCCCTCACACAAACTCCTTCTAGCTCAGTCCAGGCAAAAATCTTTCTCACCCTCACAAGCCAAACCTCACAGTCCATAGTTCTTACTGCATTCAGGTCTTTCATCTCTGACCAGAATAGACCATCAAGCTGTACTTACAGCACTGCAAGGCATCTCTTAGGCTAAACTTTCAAATACTTTCATATTCCGCTTGAAAAATCAGCTCCACAAGGCCAAAACCACACAGTCAGGTGTCTAGTGGCCCCACTCTTGGTACCAATTTTACTGTTGCAGTCAGATTCACATTGCTGGTAGAAATCACCCAATCAAGACCATCTTGTGGGGAAAAAAAGGACGTTTATTTTGGTTTATAGGCTCAGGGGGAAGCTCCACGATGGCAGGGGAAAACGACGGCACGAGCAGATGGTGGACATCACCCCCTGGCCAACATCAGGTGGACAATAGCAACAGGAGAGTGTGCCAAACACTGGCAAGGGGAAGCTGGCTGTAACACCCATAAGCCCACCCCCAACGACACACTGCCTCCAAGAGGCATTAATTCCCAAATTTCCATCAGCTGGGAACCTAGCATTCAGAACACCTCAGTTTATGGGGGACACCTGAATCAAAGCACCACACCGTAACTAAGTGCCCATAGATCTGTTGAAGTCAACAGGGGAGTTTAATGTGATTACATTTGTGATTAGAGTGTGTAAGTATTCTGTATCAGCAGAGTCCAGCAGGTCATACCCCTAAGTCCTTTCCTTTAACAAATGTTTAGGGATTATCCAAAGTCAAAAGTTCATTACCCTTTGCTCATATGCTGTACTACTTGTTCACGTATTGCTGGTGTTTGGCTCTTCAATAAAACTGACAAAGAGTACCTGCATGCAGAGGAAGCCACAGTCCCCTACCAACAGCAGCTGATGGGTCTTAAAGTCTTGGAGGGAAGGGTCATGATGGCAAGGGAAAGCGTGGCCTGATCAGAGGCCAGGCATTGCCTTTGCCACAGCAGGTAGAAAACAATAGCAGGAGAGCAAGCTGAGCTCTGGCACGGGGGTGGGTGGGTGGGGGGAGCTGCCTGTGACACCTCTAAACCTTCTCCCAGCAACATACCTCGTCCAGCTCCACCTCCTCAACTGCCACCAGCTGGGGACCAAGCAAGCAGAACAATGTGTGTCTGGGGGACACACTCATGTATCTAGGAGCATGAAATATGGGGATGAACTACTATGGGGATATTCCAAAGTTGTCCAGAGGACCCTGCACTGGGCCAGAAAAGACTGTAAAGCAGTTAACGTTACAGGAAACATCTTCCCTAGACTTGGGGAGAAAAAGGCTATTGGTGTCTTTAAATCCATGAAGCTCCCATTGCTGGCTGCTTCCTTGGAGCCCCTTTCTTCCAGTTTTTGCT
Source organism: Orientallactaga sibirica (assembly GCA_036365145.1). NCBI lineage: Eukaryota > Metazoa > Chordata > Mammalia > Rodentia > Dipodidae > Orientallactaga > Orientallactaga sibirica. The sequence continues at coordinate 2,788,420 of JAEOAD010001941.1, read as the reverse complement.
GACTCTTAAAGTGAAAGTGCTCTTTTCTGTGTGTGTGTGTGTGTGTGTGTGTGTGTACAATGTGTGTGCCCTGCACACATGTGTGGAGGACAAAGGAAGGCAGGTGTGTTCCTGTATCACGCTGCACCCTCACTTCTTTCAGACTCTCCCTGAACCTGAGGCTCCCTCCCTATCTTTTGGTTAGACTAGCTGACCAGAGAGTTCCAGTGAGCCTTCTCTTTCCACCTCCACCAGTGCTGGGGTTACAGGCATGAGTGCCCAGCATGCTCTCTTTTGTGAGTGCTGAAGATCATACTCTGGGCCTCCTGTTTGAATAGGAAGTGCTCTCACCCTCCCCACCACCAAGCCATCTCCCTAGCCCTGAAAGAGCTCTCCTCAAATCAAGTGTTACTGCAGAGACTCAATGACTATTCCAGGGGCCATAAGGAGACCCAGCGCTGTCAGAAGCCCAAGAACCTTCATCTTCACAGCTGGCCCAATGCTTTGTACCTCACATATCAGCTGACCGCCCCCCACCCCGCCAGCAAGCCCCCATCTGTGAGGCTTTAGTCCATGGTCCATGATGCATTTCACTTAGAGACGGTTTTAGCTTTCTGTATTGCATTTCTCTTTAGATGGTTCTAGAAGGCACGTTTACGTCAGAACCTTTCAGGAGCAATTTGGATGGGGAAGAGAGAAATGTCTGTCACCATGATAGATATGCCTGTGCAGCTCTTCTCTCTGGGTCTAACAGCCTCTTTAAATATTGGACTTTACGCTCCTAGCACTGTGGCCCATAGGGTCCTTCCGGAACCTTGCCTGACACATCAGCTGTGTTTGTGCTCAGCTGTTCTTGGTCAGCTGTTTGGCCATCAGAAGGCTGCAGTGTAGCTGGTCAGTGCCCTTATTGTTTGGTGATTGCCTCAGCCCACAGCAGAAACAACCAAATCAAACCTCCCGAAACTCATTTTCCATCAATGCCCTCCTTTATCACTAATGTCATATAGAACTCTTATGAACTGTTGGTAGGAACGCAGTCTCTGTGGAGAGCTGGATGGAGGATCCCCGCCAAAACTGAAAACTACAGATGATCTACCGATCCCTGTCCTGAGTACCTATCCAAAGGAAATGAAGTCAGCATACCAAAGATCTGCCCATTTCAAAATATATTTTAAATATATATTTTATTTATTTATTTGAGAGGAAGGGGGAGATAGAGATAGATAGAGATAGAAAGAGAGGGAGAGAGAGAAAATGGGTGCATCAGGGCCTCCAGCCACTGCAAATGAACTCCGGATGCATGTGTCACCTTGTGCATCTGGCTTATGTGGGTCCTTGGGAATCGAACCGGAATCCTTTGGCTTTGCAGGCAAGTCATCTCTCCCCCACCCCCATTTTACATTCACAGCAGCTAAGATAGACAGACGGTCAGCCTGGGTGTGTGTCACTGGATGAATGGACACAGGACCGTGGGCGGACATACACAATATGTGTCCATGGAAGAATGGATACGGGGCATGTGGGATATATGCACAACAGAGCACTACTTAGTCATAAATAAGAACACGCCATTGTCATTTGCACAGGCTGGATGAAAATGGAGGGCACCATGCTAAGTTAAGCAAACTTGACCCAGAAATAACAGCACAATGTGTTCCCTCTTATATGGGGACACCAAACCAAAGTTGACTTGAAAACATGACAGTGATGACGGGACTGGGGCTGAAGGTGGTTGTGATCAATGTATGATTTGGCTGTGAAATAGCCTCAACATATTCATGTGTTAACTATTTGGTCCCCAGATGGTGGCACCATTTGGGGAGGTCACTAGTGGTTGGGTCCTTGAGGGGTGTCCTGTCCCTTACCACTTCCTGTCTGTCTCTGTTTCCTGTCTGTCATGAAGTAAATAACTTTCCTCCATCCTCTACCACACATTCCTGCCACCATGATATTCTGCGCCAGCACATGGGGCCAAGTGACCTTGGAATCAACCCTCTGAAACCATGAGTCAAAATAAAGTTTCTTCAGTAGTTTTCTGTCAGGTATCTTGGTTAAAGCTATGCAAAAGGAACAAACATGCTACATATAAAAATATACTTAAAGCTGGGCGTGGTGGCGCACGCCTTTAATCCCAGCACTCGGGAGGCAGAGGTAGGAGGATCGCTGAGAGTTCGAGGCTACCCTGAGACTACATAGTTAATTCCAGGTCAGCCTGGACCAGAGTGAGACCCTACCTTGAAAAACCAATATATATGTATATATATACTTAAGGGCTGGAGGGATTGCTTAGCGGTTAAGGCGTTTGCCTGCAAAGCTAAAGGATCCCAGTTCGATTCTTCAGGACCCACGTAAGTCAGATGCACAAGGAGGCATATGCATCTGGAGTTCATTTGCAGTGGCTGGAGGCCCTGGTGTGCCCATTCTCTCTCTCTCTCTCTCTCTCTGCCTCTTTCTCTCTCAAATAAATAAATAAAATATTTTTAAAGAATACTTAAGCTGGCATGGTCACACATGCCTTTAATCTTAGCACTCAGGAGGCTGAAGTAGGAGGATCACTGTGAGTTCTAGGCCAGCCTGAGACCTAATTCCAGGTCATCCTGGGTTAGAGCAAGACCCTACCTTGAAAAGCCAAATATATATCTTTAATCCCATTAATCACAACTAATATTTGTCAGTAAAAAGGTGAACGAGGGCTGGAGAGATGGCTTAGCGGTTAAATGCTTGCCTGTGAAGCCTAAGGACCCCGGTTCAAGGCTCTATTCTCCAGGACCTACATAAGCCAGATGCACAAGGGGGCGCATGCATCTGGAGTTTGTTTGTAGTGGCTGGAAGCCCTGGAGCACCCATTCTCTCTCTCTTTCTCTCTCTCTCCCTATTTCTGTATCTCTCTCTCTCTCAAATAAATAAATAAAATTAAATATTTAAAAAAGTGAATGATATTTAACAAGTCAGAAGGGATAGCAGAAAGGATAGGACTGGATCTTAAAGCTCATTTTCAGAAGCCTGACAGTAGTGCAGGTGATGTGCCATTTTCCCCATTAATAAGAGGTTGGAATTATCAGAAGTGCAGGAGCTCCTTTCTGCAGGCCGCAGACATTAGACTCCTGAGTCAGACCCCGAAGCACTTTCAGATTTTCCTGATGAGCTGAGATGTCTTCAAGTGCCCTTCTCTTCTCAGCTACCAATTTCTGAGAATTAAAGTTATGTTCCCAAGTAACGACCATGTGGCAGAAGCCTCAGAAATCAAATGCCTGGGAGGTTAATAGCACAGCGGTGGTCATGAAGCACAGAGGACCCCTGTCCCGACCTCAGCCCAGCTAGGGAAATGCAGGAGTGACTAGAGGACTCTAACGCCAGACACAGCTCCTTGGGTAGAGCCTGGTTCTGGTGGCTGGGCAGGTGCACAGGGCCAAGGCCCACCAGAGCCCACCACCCCTACCTGAGGGCCTGGCTTCTATGACGAAGCCTGTGGTGGGTGTGCTGCCGACATTTCCCTCTGTCCATTGCAGGGTCAGCTCAGAGGCAGATTTGGTGACCAAGACATTTCTAGGGGAGCCTGGGGAACCTGTGGGATAAAAAGAGCAGAGAGAAGGTGTGGGCTTTGAAGGGGACTGGGGAGCCCTCAGTGAGGGAAAGAGTTGTTGTTGAGAATTTGTTGTTTTTCCTTTTTTTTTTTTTTTAGAGAGAGAAAGAGAGAGATAGACAGAGAGAGAGGGAGACAGAGATGGGCGCGCCAGCAGTCTCTCAGCTGCTGTGAACGAACTCCAGATGTGTGCGCCCCCTTGTGGTCAAGTGCAGCATTGCGCCCTTGCGTCACTTTGCATCTGGCTAAACGTGGGACCTGGAGATTGGAACTGCTGGAGATTGGAACTGCTGGAGATTGGAACCAGCATTCTTAGGCTTAGCAGACAGGTGCCCAAACCACTAAGCCATCTCTCCAGCCCTGATTTTCCTGTTTTAGTGGCTGTGCACATGTGTGTGCTGACATTCATGTGCATGCATATGCAGAGGCCCAAGGACAGCCTCAGGCATGAGTCCTCAGGAATGGTGTCCACTTTTTTTTTGCATGTGCATGTATGTAGTATGTGTGGTTTGGTGTGTATGGTGTATGGACGTGCATGTGTGCAGATGCACACACCCCGTATGCTCATGGAGACCAGGGGAGAACATCGAGTATCCCCTCCATTGCTCATCCATGTGTTTTTCTTAAATGGAGTCTCTCACTGGTTCCAGAACTTGGCATTTTCAGGAGCCCCAGTGAAACTTTGGTTTCTGATCCTTACAGGACTGGGTTTACAAAACTGCATGGACATGCCAAGCTGTTTATGTGGGTGCTGGGGAATCAAACCCAGGTGGGTTAAGGGCATCTCAGGCTCTCATGTTTGCACAGGAAGTGCTCCAATCTGGTGTACCATCACTCAGCTTCACATTAAAAAAATAATTTATTTTATATATTTGAGAGACAGAGAGAGAAAGAGAGAGAGAGAATGGACACACCAGGGCCTTCAGCCACAGCAAACAAATTTCAGAAGCATGTGCCACCATGTGCATCTGGCTTATGTGGGTCCTGGGGAATGGAGCCTGGGTCCTTTGGCTTTGCAGGCTAGCTCCTTAACCACTAAGCCATCCCTGCAGCCCACAGCCTCACATTTTTGAGACTAGCCTCTCACTGGCCTGGTGCTCATCAAATAGGCTAGAATGACTGGCCAGTGGGTCCCAGAGATCTTTCTATCCTAATCTCCCAGGGTTGGGATTACAGGCCACCATGTCTAGCATTTAAAAAAATTATTTAGTGGGCTGGAGAGATGGCTTAGCGGTTTAGGCGCCTTCCTGCTAAGCCTAAGAATGCTGGTTCCAATCTCCATGTCCCACGTTTAGCCAGATGCAGTGACGCAAGGGTGCAATGCTGCATTTGCCCACAAGGGGGCACATGCATCTGGAGTTTGTTCACAGTGGCTGAGAGGCTGCTGGCACACCCATTCTCTATCTGTCTCCCTTTCCCTCTCCCTCTCTCTCTCTGTCTCTCTCCAAAAAAAAAAATTATTTATTTGCCAGGAGAGAGAGAGAGAGAGAGAGAGAGAGAGAGAGGGAAATGAGAATGGGTATGACAGGACCTCTTGCCACTGCAAATGAGGTCTGGATGCATGGATTGCATGAGTACTGGGGAATCGAACCTGGGCTGGCAGGCTTTGCAAGCAAGCACTTTTAACCAGTGAGCCATCTCCCCAGCCCTCCACGCCTAGCATTTTAATGTGGTGTTGGAAGTAGAAGTGAGGTAAGCACTTTGTCTCCCCGGCCCTTATTTTGTTTATAGTGAGGCAAGTTCTCACTGCATAGCCCAGGCTGGCCTTAAACCTGCAACCCTTCTGCTTCAGCCTCCCAGTGCTGGGGTTAATGGTGTGCACTGCCCACACCCAGTGTATGGTTGGCTTTGGAGGACTTCTAAGATATTTTTCTGGCTGCTCAATCAAAACAGCTGGGTGGAAATGTGGACAAATCTTCAACCCAAGAAAGAAGCTGAGAACTGAAGTTTCACTCAACTCCCAGCCAACAGCCCACGCAGCCCCACTTACCCTCTGCGGGCCCGGCCGTGACATTGGCTTGGAGCTCGGGGCCGTAGGCAATGGTCCGTGCTTGGACACGGAAGAAATACGTCACTCCTTTGGTGAGGTCTCGCACCTTCAGCCACCGTTTCCAGTTCCCTTTCACGTCCACCGTCACCACCTTGCTCACCCCTGGAATGGCCAAAGCACAGGAAGGAGAGGGCTGAACTCCAAGAAGCAATTGAACATGTCTGATCTGTTACGATAACAAGGAAAACGGTCCAGGCAGCTTGCTCAAGAAGCATTTCTTGCAATTAAGAGGCATTTAAGTGGCGATCCTGGCCAATTTTCAGCCCAGATAAGTATAATTAGAGTTGACGGTGATAAGTGGCATAGGCAATGTGGAGAACTGAAGGGCATGATGCCATGGGTGCTGCCGACCTCGCACATGGCAGCAGGAGGGAGGGGCTACTGGAAAGGGTCCCCTCCACACTTGGTCTCAAGCTTCACAAAGTCCTCATCACTTGCATAGGTGACTGTGGGCCTCCTGGTTTAGTCACAAGGGGAGCAAGGTATAAAAGAGCTGCAGAGAGAGGCTGGGATCCTCTCAAAGGTGGCATTCCCCTGAGGCTCTGCAGCCATGCCAAGTGACCAGCCTGTGGCCTGCATGCAGGGGTCAAGGGACTCGTGGAGAGCGTCACTTGTGAGGGTCAATCTCTGTTGTCATCTTGACCGGCTTTAGAATCACCATGGAAACAAATCAATGACTGTGAGGGATTTTTCTGGATTAGGTTGATTAAGGTGGGAGGGCCCATCCTAACTGTGGGTGGCACCGTTCTGTGAGCTGAGGGTCCTGGACTGAATAAGAAGGAGAAAGTGAGGGCTGCAGAGATGGCTTAGTGGTTAAGGCACCTGCCTACAAAGCCTAAGAATGCTTGTTCGAATCTCCAGCTCCCACCTTTAGCCAGATGCAAAAGTGATGCAAGCATGCAATGTCACACTTGCCCACAAGGGGGCGCATGCATCTGGAGTTTGTTCACAGCGGCTGAAAAGGCCCTGGCGTGCCCATTCTCTCTCTCTCTGTTTCTTTCTCTCAAAAAAAACAAAACAAAAAAACAAGGGAGGAAGTAAGCTGAGTGTTGGTGTTCATCTCTCTCTGCTCTCTGACTGGATGACCAGCTGCCCCATGCTCCTGTCGCTCCTGGACTGTGATCTCAAACTGTGAGCTGAAATACACCCTTCCTTCCTTCAGTTGCTTTGTCAGGAGGGTATTTGGTCACAGCCACAAGGAAAGTCATGAATACACTCTTGGCACCTGGAGCAAGGGTGCTGGAAAATGAATTTGGTGTTCTCGGTACTAGCCCTCGACTCAGAGAACCAGGACGACACAGAGACGGGGGTTTCCCCATATAAATATAAATATGTGAACAAACATGTAATGTAAGCACAGGAGCCCTTTATTTGTGTATATGGTTCAAGGCCCTCCAGTGTCTGCCTGGAACATACACACACACACACACACACACTTTGCCACATAGAACCAGAGTTAACCTGTCCATCATGTTTTGACCTTGTTGCTTTCTTTAAATACTGTCCTTCAACTTTGGAGCCTTTATTAAGTCAAATAGAGATGAACCGAACATTAGCACTGAGTGCGACACAGTGACAGTCCATGTGATTCCCTCACAGCTCCTAAGACCAAATGAGAGGGCAGTGGATACAATATGGATACACAGGACCGTTACTGATCTCATAAGTGAGAAGGCTACTGAGTGTCTAGGGGGAGGGTAGTGTATACAGTGTAGATACACCAGAAAAGACATGATCCACATCCTGGCTGAGATGCAGTGGAATGGAAGAAAATTGTGTTGTATGACTCAGAACAACATACAGTTTAAAAGCTTACAGATTGTTTAGTTCTTGAATATAATAGATTTGGACTGTAGTTGATTGCAGGTAACTGAAACGGTGGCTATGGAGTCTAAAGAGAAGAAGCAGAACTACATAATTAGGAAACTGAGATTAATTTTCGGTGGAAAGAACGCTGAAAATTACATAACTGCAAATTTCCCAGGAGGAAAATGGGGTTCTTTGCCTCCATGTCTGAGAAAGGTGCAATTAAAATAGAAAGTAAGTTCTTGGTTGCAGGAGTTCTCAGTGGCCCTGTCTCTGCCAGGGACCTCGAGGATGATACAAGAAAACAGCTTTTCCAAGTTCTTCTGGTCCCAGATCTCTCTTCGTGGATCACGGAGATGAGCTGTACCTGGCAGACAGCCCTTCCTGTCCAGCTGTGCTGCCAGACTCCCCTCAGCACCGGAGGAAGTATGGTGAAGCCTTCTCCTTTTAATACTCCCAGGGCTTGTCTCAAAGAAGCTGTGTCTTCCTATTCCAAAATAAATCCATTGTTCCAAGCCGTTGGAGCACATTTCCGTAATCCTCAAGGTCTCCAAAATGCCTTCGGATTCCTACTGGTTCATTACATTCATATTATGCTTTTAATAAAAACTTGTTTCAGCTAAATTATTTCCTTCCAAATTATTTCGGGCTGATATGGGCAGCTTTCACAATTTTTTTTTTCGCATGCGCGCGCATGTGTGGTGTATGCACATTTATGTCCATACAGCACCCTGTGCACTGGCCTGTGGTGGGGAGCGCTCACCCATGGGGGCCGGCTGGGTGTCCCATTGCGTCACTGCTCTTCCTGTTCTTATTTGAGTCTGAATAAAACTGACCCCACAGCTTGCCATTTTTCCATGATGTCTGATGATTCTTGCATCATTGCTCCTCTGCACGGCTAGGGTGCATGATCATGTCCAGCCGTTCATGTGGGTCCTGGGGATGAACTTGAGATTCTCTTGGGCGGCCTCAGGCCCTCCTGCTTGCACAGGAAGTGCTATTAACCACCAAGACATTTCTCTTGCCCTCACAGGGAGTTTTCTGTAGAAAAAAAAAAGGCCATTTCTGCCTATAAAGAGCCAGACCCTATCCTTGTTCATGCTATCCAAAAAAAGAGACGGTCGACAAGAGTGACCAGGCATAAGGTGACTGTCACCTGCAAACGCACGGGGACTTGTCAGAGGTGAAGTTATTCTGGTAGCGGCCTCTTCTTCTGTTGTTAAAAATGCCTGCATGCTCCCCGGAGCAAAAAGAAACCCACATACGGATTTTATAAATTCCATCCCACCAGGAGGCACAACCAGCCTAGCCTTCCCTCCATCTCAGCTGTGTCAGAATTTTATTTATTTAGTCAATTTTTAAACCATGCCCTGCACTTCAAAGCCTCGGGGTGCAATACCACAAAATACTACAGTTTAAAACATTTTTAAAAACATAAAAACAGCTCTGCCAGAAAATCAGATTCTGAAGAAGATGGCTCAGAGCTCAGATGGCTCAATGCTTCAGGTGAAGTGGGGGTGTCTGTGGGGGTACAGTGCTCTGAGGCATACGGCGTATCAGGTGTGTGGAGCTACGGCTGTATGTTGTTGGTATGATGGTCCCAGTGCTTTGATGCTCCAGCGGTGGTGGTGCTCCCAGCAGGGTGGTGCTCCAGTGGGCTTACTCTTTCACTGGCGTGACACTCCCTGTGAGGGCGTTGCTCCCAATAGAGTGGGATGAACCTCCCGGTGCGGTGACATTCTGGTGGTGGGGTGATGGTCCTGATGGCCTGGTGCTCCTGCTGGTGTGGTGGTGCTCCCTGTGGGGTGGTGCCCACAGTGCTCCAGAAGTCTTTTAGGAAGGATGGCCATGCAGTGCATCTCAGCACATAGGATGAACGGGGTTTTGTTTTCCCTTAGTGGACTGGTCCCAGGGGCTACCAGCACTGGGTAAAGGTGCTCCCTGCTTCCACTGGCCTGGTTGGTGAGTGCTGAGTAAGGAGGCGGCAGGCGTCTTTTCCAGGAACACACACTGCATGTCTCACCTATCGTCACTCTTGTGTGGTCTTTGGAAAATATAACCATCTTTACCAGATCTTAAAGAATTTGCCTCCAAAATATTTTTCCTTTGGATCGTAATTCACATGCACACATACAACATGTCTTTCCTATCATTTTTGGCATGTACAGTATGTGTGGTGTGTAGTGTAATTATGTGTAGCCTGTGTGTGCATATGCACATGGCCTGTGTGCACACATGGAGCCCAGAGGAGAATGTTTTCTTGAGATGGAGTCATAGCTGACATTTTCACCTCTCCCCCACCCTTTTTTTCTTGTCAGCAAGCCCCAGAGTTTCTTTGGTCTCTGCCGTTTACAGTACTAGAGTTACAGACATTCACGGCCAAACCCAGCTGTTTATGTGGGTGCTGGCGAATCAAGCTCAGGCCCTCACACTCGTGTAGCAAACACTCTTAACTCCTGAGTCATCTCCCCAGCCCCACACCTGTCCTATCTTCAGCAGTCTTCACGTGAGAATCACCACAACTGCACAGTGAGTACAAAGATACCTGGTGTTTCCGGTACACTGGCAACTGTGTCTCTGAGAAGTGTGCAGCTTCTAGGACACATTGAAAAACACTGAAATTTGGGCTGGAGAGATGCTTAGCGGTTAAGGCACTTGCCAGCAAAGCCCAAGAACTCATGTTCGATTCTCCAGATCCCACGTAAGCCACACACATAAGACAAAGGTGAGGCAAGCGCAAAGTTGCACATGCCCACTAGGTGGCGCAAGCGTCTGGAGTTCGATTGTAGTGGCTGAGGCCCTGGTGTGCCAAGTCTCCCTCTCTCTCTTTAAAAAAAAAAAAAAGAAAAAGAAAAGAAAAACCACTGCAATCCATATGGGGATGTGGTTTCTACATTCACCACATTTGTGGTTCCCTGTTAGAAAGGCAGAACCTAAGAGTGAGGCATGGTAGATGGTAGGAGGGTGGCAGTCTCCAACATGGCCCCTCTCAAAGCCGCAACTGTCACGGGGATGTTATCTTCCCAGCATCTGGCTGGGACAGCCTGCCGGCTAGGAGGGGACATGTCCACCATGGGCTCTAAGGGAGAAGTGGAGCTAGTAGCCACTGGGAAGAGCTGACCAGAGGACGTGGGACAGTAGGGGCTGGGGGAGATGACAGGGACACCAGATGAGGTGACCTCTGTGGGACCAGGGTCGTGGTGCTGTTGGTCACTGCTCTTATCTTGGCCATAGCTCCACCCACATCATTCCAGTGCTTCTCACAGCGTCACGTTGTGTCCAGTGCAATGCCTGCCCCCTCCCGTCTGGAAACCAGCAGAGAAAATGTTCAGAGATGGCTTAGCGGTTAAGGCATTTGCCTGCAAAGCCAAAGGACCCAGGTTTGATTCCCCAGGATCCATGTAAGCCAGATGCACATGGTGGCGTATGTGTCTGGAGTTTGTTTGCAGCAGCTAGAGGCCCTGGTGCACCCATATTGTCCCCCATGAATAAATAAATAAATAAATAAATAAATAAATAAATAAATAAATAATGTTCAGAGATATGTGAGGGCAGATAGAGGCAAGGCAAACACTTTCTGCCTGTGGTTCTGTCAAGAGCTGGCTCCCTTAGAAATCTGTAGGGAGAAGACTGGGAAGAACTGGGGATTGGAGTTAGTTACGTCTGTGTGAGGCAAGGAAAGATCACTGTTGTTTGTGGAGCTCTCGGTTTTCCCATATGATTTTGTTCTTTCTCTCTCTTTTTTTTTTTTTTTTTTTTTTCCTAAAGTACTGGGGATGAAATCCAGGACTGTGTATATTTAGGCCAGTTCTTCACAACTAAGTTACACCCCCAGCCCCTCACCGGGGGATTCTAGGCAGGTGCTCTACCACTGAGCCACGCCCCCAGCCCCTCACTGGGGGATTCTAGGCAGGTGCTCTACCACTGAGCCACACCCCAGCCCCTCACTGGGGGATTCTAGGCAGGAGCTCTATCACTGAGCCACACCCCAGCCCCTCACTGCCCAGGAGCTCACTGAGCCACACCCCAGCCCCTCACTGGGGATTCTAGGCAGCTCTACCACTGAGCCACGCCCCAGCCCCTCACTGGGGGATTCTAGGCAGGTGCTTTACCACTGAGCCACACCCCAGCCCTCACTGGGGGATTCTAGGCAGGAGCTCTACCACTGAGCCACACCCCAGCCCCCTCACTGGGGGATTCAGACAGGTGCTCTACCACTGAGCCACACCCCAGCCCCTCACTGGGGGATTCTAGGCAGGAACTCCACTGAGCCATGCCTCCAGCCCCTCACTGCAGGTGCTTTACCACTGAGCCACACCCCAGCCCCTCACTGGGGGATTCTAGGCAGGTGCTTTGCTGCTGAGCCACGCCCCAGCCCCTCACTGGGGGATTCTAGGCAGGAGCTCTACCACTGAGCCACACCCCAGCCCCTCACTGGGGGATTCTAGGCAGGTGCTCTACCACTGAGCCACGCCCCCAAGCCCCTCACTGGGGATTCTAGGCAGGTGCTCTACCACTGAGCCACACCCCAGCTCTTCACTGGGGGATTCTAGGCAGCCACCACTGCCCCTCCAGCCCCTCACTGGGGGATTCTAGGCAGGTGCTTTACCACTGAGCCACACCCCAGCCCCTCACTGGGGGATGGGCAGAACTCTACCACTGAGCCATGCCTCCAGCCCCTCACTGGGGGATTCTAGACAGGTGCTCTACCACTGAGCCACACCCCAGCCCCTCACTGGGGGATTCTAGGCAGGTGCTTTGCCACTGAGCCACACCCAGCCCCTCACTGGGGATTCTAGGCAGGTGCTTTGCTGCTGAGCCACGCCCCAGCCCCTCACTGGGGGATTCTAGGCAGGAGCTCTACCACTGAGCCACGCCCCAGCCCCTCACTGGGGGATTCTAGGCAGGTGCTTTTTACCACTGAGCCCCAGCCCCTCACTGGGGGATCCACTGAGCCACACCCCCAGCCCCTCACTGGGGGATTCTAGGCAGGAGCTCTACCACTGAGCCACACCCCAGCCACTCACTGGGGATTCTAGGCAGGTGCTTTACCACTGAGCTTCATCCCAGCCCTCTTTTTACTTTGTTTTTTGAAACAAGGTCTCACTAAGTTGTCAGGCTGATCTTGAACTTACAATCTAATTCTTCCACCTCAGCCTTCTTAGTGACTTGGCCACCAGGCACAGATTCCCTGTCTATCTGATGGTGATACACCTCTGTGGAGATTAATGGAGATGAGCTGGAAGGCGGTGCTGGGTAAGGATCTGACTTGGTTATCACTGTTAGAGAATGCAGGGAATCCCTGATGTCTTGCTATGTCCCCAGGATCTCTTACACAGAGTTGTGTGTCAATCCACTTCACAACCTAGTGGCTCAAAAACAGCCATCCATGGAGGCTGAGGTGGGTGGATCACCAAAATACCCAGGCCAGCCTGGGCTCCTATAGTGAGCTCCTTTCTCAAAAGAAACCCGAAAGCAAAACAGTTGCCATCTGGTCCAGCTCGTGCTTCTGCAGGCTGACCTCTGCTCTCTGGCTTGACTGCTCTCAGCCTCTCAGGCCTGCGCCTGCATCTGCATCACACAGCCCAGGGCTCAACTTGGGTCCTGGTGGCTTCCCTCATATGCCCACTGGCCAAGGCAAGTGTGGGTGGGGGGATAGGGGTTGAATGTATAATATTCCCCATAGTCTCAAGTGTTTGAACATTTGGTCCTTAGCAGATGGCGCTGTCTGGGAAGGCTGTGGAACCTTTAGAAGGTGGAGCCTTCCTGGAGGGACAGGGTCACTGGAGATGTGAGGTTTTACAGCCAGCCTCATTTCCTACATGATCTCTGCCTCCTGACTGCACATGCCTCTTGCCTCTGCAGCCACGCCTTCTCTGGCGTGATGGAATGTGTCCTCTGGAACTGTAAGCTGAATTAAATTCTCCCCTTCCTTAAGCTGTTTCTTGTCAGGCTTTTGTTTATTTGTTTGTTTTTTTGTTTTGGTATTTTTTTTCCCCAAGGTAGGGTCTCATTCTAGCTCAGGCTGACCTGGAATTAACTATATAGTCTCAGGGTGGCCTTGAACTCACAGTGATCCTCCTTCCTCTGCCTTGCCTTCCCGAGTGCTGGGATTAAAGGCCTGTGCCACCACACCTGGCTTTAAAAAAATTTTTTCTTGTCAGGCATTTTATCACAGCAATGAGAAAGTCACTAAAAACAGCGAGGGAGGTGACAGGTCACCCTCCATGCTGGCTCGGGCGTGTCCCCAGTGGCTGGAGGACAAATTCAGACACTGATTGATCTCCCCTTGTCTGATGGTTTTTGAAGTTTCACTCGCCAGGTGAATTGTGCAGCTGAGCCCCAAGCACGCTGCCGAGGGTGAGGGCATGGGAGCAATGAGTGGTGAGGCTGGCATCTCCTGCCACTCCACCCTGTGGGGCTCTTCCCAGAGCAGCCCCACCTCAGGCATGCACGTGAGGCTCCTCACAATAGACTGGCTTCGACCAGTCCCACTTGCTATCTCCCTTTGGCCAGTGTGGCTTCAGGGTTTGGCTTGCTGACTGAGCCCGTGTCTACTTCTGCCAGGATTCCAGCAGAGAGGGTGGTGCAGGCAGAGGAGAGGCTGCTCTGGGCAGCTCTGCGGGCACCAGCTGTGTGTGCAGCTTCTGCCTGAGGGCACAGGTCCTCTGGATAGAGCTGGGGAGGGCTGGGTGAGTTCTGCCCCAATGAAGCCCATGGCCTGCAGGTTGCAGGGAAGCCAGCGGCCAGCCTCACCCTCCAGCTGGAGCAATGAGGGATGGGTGGGGTGGGGGTCTTCGCTGGAGGGGAAGAGCCCAAGGGAGATTTGCCACTTAGCATGGGCAAGCTGCAGGCCCACATTTGTGGTTCCCTGTTAGAAAGGCAGAACCTAAGAGTGAGGCATGGTAGATGGTAGGAGGGTGGCAGTCTCCAACATGGCCCCTCTCAAAGCTGCAACTGTCACGGGGATGTTATCTTCCCAGCATCTGGCTGGGACAGCCTGCCGGCTAGGAGGGGACATGTCCACCATGGGCTCTAAGGGAGAAGTGGAGCTAGTAGCCACTGGGAAGAGCTGACCAGAGGACGTGGGACAGTAGGGGCTGGGGGAGATGACAGGGACACCAGATGAGGTGACCTCTGTGGGACCAGGGTCGTGGTGCTGTTGGTCACTGCTCTTGTCTTGGCCGTAGCTCCACCCACGTCAGTCCAGTGCTTCTCACAGCGTCACGTTGTGTCCAGTGCAATGCCTGCCCCCTCCCGTCTGGAAACCAGCAGAGAAAATGTTCAGAGATGGCGTAGCGGTTAAGGCGTTTGCCTGCAAAGCCAAAGGACCCAGGTTTGATTCCCCAGGATCCATGTAAGCCAGATGCACATGGTGGCGTATGTGTCTGGAGTTTGTTTGCAGCAGCTAGAGGCCCTGGTGCACCCATATTGTCCCCCATAAATAAATAAATAAATAAATAAATAAATAAATAAATAAATAAATGAATAATGTTCAGAGATATGTGAGGGCAGATAGAGGCAAGGCAAACACTTTCTGCCTGTGGTTCTGTCAAGAGCTGGCTCCCTTAGAAATCTGTAGGGAGAAGACTGGGAAGAACTGGGGACTGGAGTTAGTTACGTCTGTGTGAGGCAAGGAAAGATCACTGTTGTTTGTGGAGCTCTCGGTTTTCCCATATGATTTTGTTCTTTCTCTCTCTTTTTTTTTTTTTCCCTAAAGTACTGGGGATGAAATCCAGGACTGTGTATATTTAGGCCAGTTCTTCACAACTAAGTTACACCCCCAGCCCCTCACCGGGGGATTCTAGGCAGGTGCTCTACCACTGAGCCACGCCCCCAGCCCCTCACTGGGGGATTCTAGGCAGGTGCTCTACCACTGAGCCACGCCCCCAGCCCCTCACTGGGGGATTCTAGGCAGGTGCTTTACCACTGAGCCACACCCCAGCCCCTCACTGGGGGATTCTAGGCAGGAGCTCTATCACTGAGCCACACCCCAGCCCCTCACTGGGGGATTCTAGGCAGGAGCTCTACCACTGAGCCACGCCCCAGCCCCTCACTGGGGGATTCTAGGCAGGTGCTCTTACTGAGCCACACCCCAGCTCTTCACTGGGGGATTCTGGGCTGAGCTCTACCACTGAGCCATGCCTCCAGCCCCTCACTGGGGGATTCTAGGCAGGTGCTCTACCACTGAGCCACTGAGCCCCTCACTGGGGGATTCTAGGCAGGAACCCCAGCCCCTCACCCCTCACTGGGGATTCTAGACAGGTGCTCTACCACTGAGCCACACCCCAGCCCCTCACTGGGGGATTCTAGGCAGGTGCTTTGCTACTGAGCCACGCCCCCAGCCCCTCACTGGGGGATTCTAGGCAGGAGCTCTACCACTGAGCCACACCCCAGCCCCTCACTGGGGGGATTCTAGGCAGGTGCTCTACCACTGAGCCACGCCCCAGCCCCTCACTGGGGGATTCTAGGAGCTCTACCAGGTGCCACACCCCCAGCTCTTCACTGCCTACAGGAGCCCCACTGAGCCCCTCCAGCCCTCACTGGGGGATTCTAGACAGGTGCTCTACCACTGAGCCACACCCCCAGCCCCTCACTGGGGGATTCTAGGCAGGAACTCTACCACTGAGCCATGCCTCCAGCCCCTCACTGGGGGATTCTAGACAGGTGCTCTACCACTGAGCCACACCCCAGCCCCTCACTGGGGGATTCTAGGCAGGTGCTTTGCTACTGAGCCACGCCCCCAGCCCCTCACTGGGGGATTCTAGGCAGGAGCTCTACCACTGAGCCACGCCCCAGCCCCTCACTGGGGGATTCTAGGCAGGAGCTCTACCACTGAGCCACGCCTCCAGCCCCTCACTGGGGGATTCTAGGCAGGTGCTTTACCACTGAGCCACACCCCCAGCCCCTCACTGGGGATTCAGGAGCTCTACCACTGAGGCCCAGCCCCTCACTGGGGGAGGAGCTCTACCACTGAGCCACACCCCCAGCCACTCACTGGGGATTCTAGGCAGGTGCTTTACCACTGAGCTTCATCCCAGCCCTCTTTTTACTTTTTTTTTTGAAACAAGGTCTCACTAAGTTGTCAGGCTGATCTTGAACTTACAATCTAATTCTTCCACCTCAGCATTCTTAGTGACTTGGCTACCAGGCACAGATTCCCTGTCTATCTGATGGTGATACACCTCTGTGGAGATTAATGGAGATGAGCTGGAAGGCGGTGCTGGGTAAGGATCTGACTTGGTTATCACTGTTAGAGAATGCAGGGAATCCCTGATGTCTTGCTATGTCCCCAGGATCTCTTACACAGAGTTGTGTGTCAATCCACTTCACAGCCTAGTGGCTCAAAAACGGCCATCCATGGAGGCTGAGGTGGGTGGATCACCAAAATACCCAGGCCAGCCTGGGCTCCTATAGTGAGCTCCTTTCTCAAAAGAAACCCGAAAGCAAAACAGTTGCCATCTGGTCCAGCTCGTGCTTCTGCAGGCTGACCTCTGCTCTCTGGCTTGACTGTTCTCAGCCTCTCAGGCCTGCGCCTGCATCTGCATCACACAGCCCATGGCTCAACTTGGGTCCTGGTGGCTTCCCTCATATGCCCACTGGCCAAGGCAAGTGTGGGTGGGGGGATAGGGGTTGAATGTATAATATTCCCCATAGTCTCAAGTGTTTGAACATTTGGTCCTTAGCAGATGGCGCTGTCTGGGAAGGCTGTGGAACCTTTAGAAGGTGGAGCCTTCCTGGAGGGACAGGGTCACTGGAGATGTGAGGTTTTACAGCCAGCCTCATTTCCTACATGATCTCTGCCTCCTGACTGCACATGCCTCTTGCCTCTGCAGCCACGCCTTCTCTGGCGTGATGGAATGTGTCCTCTGGAACTGTAAGCTGAATTAAATTCTCCCCTTCCTTAAGCTGTTTCTTGTCAGGCTTTTGTTTATTTGTTTGTTTGTTTTTGTTTTGGTATTTTTTTTTCCCCCAAGGTAGGGTCTCATTCTAGCTCAGGCTGACCTGGAATTAACTATATAGTCTCAGGGTGGCCTTGAACTCACAGTGATCCTCCTTCCTCTGCCTTGCCTCCCGAGTGCTGGGATTAAAGGCCTGTGCCACCACACCTGGCTTTAAAATTTTTTTTTTCTTGTCAGGCATTTTATCACAGCAATGAGAAAGTCACTAAAACAGCGAGGGAGGTGACAGGTCACCCTCCATGCTGGCTCGGGCGTGTCCCCCAGTGGCTGGAGGACAAATTCAGACACTGATTGATCTCCCCTTGTCTGATGGTTTTTGAAGTTTCACTCGCCAGGTGAATTGTGCAGCTGAGCCCCAAGCACGCTGCCGAGGGTGAGGGCATGGGAGCAATGAGTGGTGAGGCTGGCATCTCCTGCCACTCCACCCTGTGGGGCTCTTCCCAGGAGCAGCCCCACCTCAGGCATGCACGTGAGGCTCCCTCACAATAGACTGGCTTCGACCAGTCCCACTTGCTATCTCCCTTTGGCCAGTGTGGCTTCAGGGTTTGGCTTGCTGACTGAGCCCGTGTCTACTTCTGCCAGGATTCCAGCAGAGAGGGTGGTGCAGGCAGAGGAGAGGCTGCTCTGGGCAGCTCTGCGGGCACCAGCTGTGTGTGCAGCTTCTGCCTGAGGGTACAGGTCCTCTGGATAGAGCTGGGGAGGGTTGGTGAGTTCTGCCCCAATGAAGCCCATGGCCTGCAGGTTGCAGGGAAGCCAGCGGCCAGCCTCACCCTCCAGCTGGAGCAATGAGGGATGGGTGGGGTGGGGGGGTCTTCGCTGGAGGGGAAGAGCCCAAGGGAGATTTGCCACTTAGCATGGGCAAGCTGCAGGCAACTCTGCAGTGGCATGCATCACGGCTGAGTCTCTGATCAGCCATGATGGAGACACAGGAAACAAGAGATCAGGATGTGCCAGGTCTGCAATCATAAAGGATCCAAGGCTGCTCAGTGAGTTCGAGGCCAGCCCGGGCTACATAGTGAGTTTAAGATCAGCCTACAATACATAGTAAGTCCCTGCATGCCTTTAAATCCCAGCACTTGGGAGGCAGAGGTAGGAGGATCGCCGTGAGTTCGAGGCCAGCCTGACACTACATGGTGAATTCCAGGTCAGCCTGGGCTAGAGCAAGACCCTACCTCAGAAAACCAAAAATAATAATAATAATAATAATAATTTTAAAAAAGAAAGGAATGGAGGGAGGGAGGGAAGGAAGGAAGGAAGAAAGAAAAGAAAAGAAAAGAAAAGAAAAGAAAAAAAGAAAAGAAAAGAAAAGAAGAGAAGAAAAGCTATATCTGGACTGTAATGGCTTCTCCTCGAGCTGTGTGTGTTGAGATCCTGGCCGTTCCTGACCTACATGGAGCATAAAGAGCCGTGAGGCCAGGAGCAGATCTTCCTGCTCCAGGTCCTGGCACAGCGCAGATAGCACGGGTGGCCGGGACACCCAGGGCGAAGGAGGCATCCTGCAGCAAAGACAATGTTGGTCCCAGGCAGTCTTGTGACTCATGGAAAGAGTTGAAAATAGGTGAGACTGGAGTGACTTCCCCTGCTGTCACTGGCGGAGTGACAAGCCCACGCTGGACTGTACAGCCTGCGATCTGCCTGGAATCTGAAATGCTTTAGCTCACCTTCCTGTTGGCTTTCAGAGACGCACACACACGTGCTATGGATGTTTCCTCTCACAAACTGTTCAGATGCCTGATCTTGGTTGGACTGCATCTGTTCAAATCACACCTCTTCCTCATTCTCAAAACGTAGAGGTGGGGCAGGTGATTAAAACTCTCGAGTTTCTTTGCAAAATGTATATCAAGGCAACAGCTCAAGGTAAGGCTTTGGTGAGGATACAGGGTTGACAAGTGACAGGTGTGTAGTGGGGTACAAGGCATGCCTAGGGACTCACTAAACACTTCCTATCATACGGAGGGTGCCCGGTAGGAGCCTGTCTACAGCGAACACGCAGAAAGCCCTGAGCGTGGAACCGTGATGAATGTGTTGTTTATCAGGGCATCTTCCCAAGGATGCAATCTTTGGTGTGAAAATGAACAAGAACGCCCAAACTTTGCAACACAAGGGGAGCCAGAGTGTGTGGCCAGCTTGCTGGGAAGGTGGGGTGCAGAAACTCTGTGGAAACCCACAGCAGGACTGGGCAGATGGCTCAGTGGTTAAAGTGCTTGCTGTACAAGCATGAAGGCCTGAATCTGGGTCTCTAGAACCCATGTAAAATCCTGGGTGTCGGGCTGGAGAGATGGCTTAGCAGTGAAGGCGCCTACCTGCCAAGCCTGAGAAAGCCCATTCAATTCTCCAGGTCCCACGTTTAGTCAGACGCAAAAAGTGACGCAAGGGCGTAATGCCACATTTGGCCATGAGGGGGCGCATGCGTCTGGAGTTCATTCACAGTGGCTAAGAGGCGGCTGGCATGCCCATTCTCTCTCTCTCAAAAACAAACAAACAAACAAACAAAAACCTGTGTGTTGTGGCATGTGCCTGTAATCCCAGTTCTGGGGAGATGAACACAGGGGTCTCTGGTGCTCACTAATTAGCTAGGCCAGCCCAACCAGTGAGCTCTATGTTCAGTGAGAAACCCTGTCTGAGAGAAGAAGCAACAGAGGAAGACACCTGACATTGACCTCTGGATTTCATCCACATGTGTACTCATGCGTGGGCTCACACACATGTGCCCACCTGCATAGAGACATGCACACACATGTACCAAACATGCATGCCAAGAAGGGGGGCTAAGAGTAGCAGTGGGGGAGCCCAGGGTGTATGTAGGTCATGAGATCTGGTGAGCCCTTTAACACTAGACAGGGATGAATGGGCTGCTTCTTGAAGGAAGAACGCAAACACTCAAGCTGCCTTTGTTTTTTGGTTTTTCGAGGTAGGGTTTCACTTTAGCCCAGGCTGACCTGGAATTCACTATGTAGTCTCAGAGTGGTCTTGAATCAAGCTGCCTTTGATTATGAAGGACACGTGGGTCAATCAGAGGCATTATTTTGACATTCACTTCCCATCTGAGCCGTTCTCCCTGGTTAATTAATGTCTTTGAGAAGGTGCTTGTCACATGAGCTTGTGTTACATTAGTGTGTGTGTGCGTGTGTGTGTGTGTGTGTGCATGCCCTGCTGAACATACTGGAAGGCCTTTGGAAATTCTCTACTGTTCCTCCCCACCGAAACCACAAGGACACTTGCTCTGAGGCCCTCAAAGGCCACCCTGTCCAAGCCACCTGTCCCCACCAACGTCCCCCCAGCACTGCTTGGATTCAGAAGACCCTGTCCACAGATCTCTCCAGTGCTGCTCACCAAAGTCCACTGATTTTCCCAGACCCTCTTTGCTCTCTCTTTCCCCATTCTCACATCTCTGATTTGATGATACAGAGAGTCTAGGGCCAGACATTATGGCCAGCACCTTCTCTTTCTTAGCATGTAATAAAATAATGATAAATATTCTAGTCAATGGCATCTTAGATTTTATGAAATAACATTGAGCTTTTTAAATATTCCCTTTTAGTTGGGCATGGTGGCACACGCCTTTAATCCCAGCACTTGGGAGGCAGAGGTAGGAGGATCACCAAGAGTTCGAGTCCACCCTGAGACTACATAGTGAATTCCAGGTCAGCCTGAGCTAGAGTGAAACCCTACCTAAAAAAAAAAAAAAAAAAAAAAAAACAAAAAACCCCTCAAAATATTCCCTTTTAAATCAACTCCCCGCTTCACCTGAATGTGCTTATTTTAAAACATTTTATTTTGGGTTGGGGATGGTTTAGTAGTTAAGGCATTTGCCTGCAAAGCCAAAGGACCCAGGTTCAATTCCCCAGGACCTATGTTAGCCAGAGGCACAAGGGGGCACATGCATCTGGAGTCTGTTTGCAGTGGCTGGAGGCCCTGGCACACCCATTCTCTCTCTCCCTCTTTCTCTGTCAAATAAATAAATAAATAAATAAATAAATAAATAAATAAATATTTTATTTTTATTTATTTGAGAGAGAGGGAAGGAGGGAGGTAGAGAAAGAGGTATTTATTTTTATATTTTATTTTTATTTATTTGACAGAGGAAGGGGGAGAGAGAGACAGAATGGGCACATCAGGACCTCTAGCCACTGCAAACAAACTCCAAATGCGTGCACCACCTTGTGCCTCTGGCTAACGTGGGTCCTGGGGAGTTGAACCTGAGTCCTTTGGTTTTGCAGACAAGCACCTTAACCACTAAGCCACCTCTCCAGCCCTGAATGTGCTCATTTTAGGAGAAAACTTTTCTCATTGCTTTAAATGGAGAGTCCATATTATTTGGTGGGCTGGTTACATTTTTTTCCTTCTATACACTAAATAACCTATAAGTTTTACACTCTGTGTATATTCCTGGGAGTGGAGAGACCCACATGTCCTCATTAAGCAGAAGCAGCCAGACTTGTCTCTGATTACACAGTAGGTGAGGAAGGAAGGCCACAGAGACCTCAGTGAACACAGGAGTGAGGTGGTAGACAGCAGACCCCAGGAAAGAATGAGACAACTCCTGGGGTGACAGCACTGACATACAAGGTACCGGAGTGTGAGTATATTCACTGTGATCAGGAGTAAGCAAGCACTCGAGCTGGGTGTGGTGGTGCACGTCTTTAATCCCAGCACTTGGGAGGCAGAGGTAGGAGGATCGCTGTGAGTTTGAAGCCATCCTGAGACTACATAGTGAATTCCAGGTCAGCCTGAGCTAGAGTGAAACCTTACCTTGAAAACTCAAAAAAACAAAAAAAAAAGCAAGCAAGCAGTCTGCCACTGAGCCACACCCCCAGCCTCTCACTGGAGGTTTCTAGGCAGGTGCTCTACCACTGAGCCACGCCCCCAGCCCCTCATTGGGGGATTCTAGGTAGGTGCTCTACCACTGAGCCACACCCCCAGCCCCTCACTGGGGGATTCTAGGCAGGAACTCTACCACTGAGCCATACCCCCAGCCCCTCACTGGGGGATTCTAGGCAGGAGCTCTACCACTGAGCCACATCCCCAGCCCCTCACTGGAGGATTCTAGGTAGGTGCTCTACCACTGAGCCACACCCCAGCCCCTCACTGGGGGATTCTAGGCAGGAGCTCTACCACTGAGCCACACCCCAGCCCCTCACTGGGGGATTCTAGGCAGGAGCTCTACCACTGAGCCATGCCCCTCAGCCCCTCACTGGGGGGGATTCTAGGCAGGAGCTCTCCACTGACCACTGAGCCACACCTCAGCCCCCCCAGCCCCTCACTGGGGGATTCTAGGCAGGTGCTCTACCACTGAGCCACACCCCCAGCCCCTCACTGGGGATTCTAGGCAGGAGCTCTACCACTGAGCCACCCCCCAGCCCCTCACTGGGGATTCTAGGCAGGAGCTCTACCACTGAGCCACACCCCAGCCCCTCACTGGGGATTATAGGCAGGGGCTCTACCACTGAGCCACACCCCAGCCCCTCACTGGGGGATTCTAGGCAGGAGCTCTACCACTGAGCCACACCCCAGCCCCTCACTGGGGATTATAGGCAGGGGCTCTACCACTGAGCCACGCCCCAGCCCCTCACTGGGGATTCTAGGCAGGTGTTCTACCAGTGAGCCATGCCCCCAGCCCCTCACTGGGGGATTCTAGGCAGGTACTCTACCACTGAGCTGCACACCCCAGCCCCTCACACCCCAGCTCCTCACTGGGGATTCTAGGCAGGAGCTCTACCACTGAGCCACACCCCAGCCCCTCACCCCTAGCCCCTCACTGGGGATTCTAGGCAGGTGTTCTACCACTGAGCCATGCCCCCAGCCCCTCACTGGGGGATTCTAGGCAGGAGCTCTACCACTGAGCCACGCCCCCAGCCCCTCACTGGGGATTCTAGGCAGGAGCTCTACCACTGAGCCACACCCCAGCCCCTCACTGGGGATTCTAGGCAGGAGCTCCACCACTGAGCCACACCCCAGCCCCTCACTGGGGATTATAGGCAGGAGCTCTACCACTGAGCCACACCCCAGCCCCTCACTGGGGGATTCTAGGCAGGTGCTCTACCACTGAGCCATGCCCCAGCCCCTCACTGGGGGATTCTAGGCAGGAGCTCTACCACTGAGCCACACCCCAGCCCCTCACTGGGGATTCTAGGCAGGAGCTCTACCACTGAGCCACACCCCCAGCCCCTCACTGGGGGATTCTAGGCAGGTGCTCTGTTGCTGAGCTACACCCCCAGCCTTAACTTGGTGTAGTTATTTGCATGTTGTTTCTCTTTCCTGGAATATAAAATTCCTGGACTCAATGGAGTCCCTTGCTCCCACTGGCCCTTAGAGTCCACATTCCAGGACCCTGTTTTGCACACTGCAGGTGCTTAGTGACTCTCTGTTGAGTACGTGGACGAATGGAGCGGAGTGCCCAGCACCATCTTTGGTCCTGGCCTGTTGGTGTCTCTCCAGGGACACTACGCTGATGCTATTTGAAGGGTGGATGCTGCTTACCAGGGCCCAAGTGGAACTGGGAGTGGTGTCTTTGGGTTGACTCTGAAATGACCCTGACAGGCTCCTGTACTGAGTATTTGTTCCCCAGTTGGTGGTGAATCTTTTTGGAAGTTGTGGAAACTTTAAGAGGTGGGCTTGCCTGGTTCGCTAGGGGCAGGCCTTTGAAGCGTGTAGCCTGGTTTGGGCCACTCTCTGCTTCCGGGTCCAGTATGATGGGAAGGGTTTCCACCGCACATTCCCACCACTAGGAATGCCACGGGACCTTCCCCACCATGACAGACTCGAGGCACGCAAGCTTAGGGCTTAGCTTAGCAACATGGGATGCTGTCTGGCTTGGACAGTAGACGCATCCCTTTCCTAACCAAGCACCTAGTGACCAGTTAGTAACCCGGGACCTCCATCTGCACCAAACTGCACGTGCACCCCACTTTAAACTGTGGAAATAAGCTACGCCCAACACCCTGTTTCTATTCAGACATTCTGGGATCAGGAGCCGGGGGGCGGGGGGAGTGGTCAATCTGGTCTGAACTGGTTTTAGGAATAGGCAAAGTAGGTAAACTGTGTCCTGTGAGTGAACTTTCAAGGAAGATCCCCTATTTGCCATCTTAGTTCCATGCACGGTTAGGAACACGTATGATTAAACCCAGATGCATCATGGGAAAGGACATGCACCATAGAGAAAAGCTTACATCATCCAAGCCTGTGAAAACAGAGAGCCACCCAGTCTACATTCCCCCAGTAACCAGCTCCTCCCACTGTGGACCCCAGAAAAGAAGCCCCTCACAGCAACGCACCGCTCTGGAGGTCTCTCTCACACAGGTGGCCCTCCACAGCTCTTGCCAGTGTATCCAAAATTTATACTTTTGCTTTACTCCCCCCCCCCCCAAGATAGGGTCTTGCTGTTGCTAAAGCTGACCTGGAATTCACCATGTAGTCTCAGGGTGGCCTCAAATTCACAACGATCCTCCTACCCCTGCCTCCTGAGTGCTGGGATTAAAGGCGTGCACCACCACGCCCGGCTCACTTCACTCTTAATAAAATCTCTTGCTGCCTCATTTTGTGTGTGTGTCTTTCCCAGTTCTTTGGACAAAAATGCCAAGAGCTTGGGAGCACCCAGACAAAGACCAGTGGTAACAGATGGAAATCCTCTAAAATCAAGAGCGGAAATAAACCTTCTTTCTTTCCAGATGGTTTTGTCTTGTTTTGGTTTTGGTTTTTGGAGGTAGGGTCTCACTCTAGCTCAGGCTGACCTGGAATTCACTATGTAGTCTCAGGGTGGCCTTGAACTCATGGTGGTCCTCCTACCTCTGCCTCCCGAGTGCTGGGATTAAAGGTGTGCGCCACCACCATGCCCGGCTCCATATTTTTTTTTCTCTCCAGTTTCGTTACAGGGATGCAAAGGTAACTAGTACATTGGTGTCTGTCTGTGACCATGAGCACGGACACCTCAGGAGGAAGAGAAGAGGGACATGTTGGGTGTGGGACGCTAGGCCAGATCAGCATCAAACTGGACACAGAACACGCTTCTCAGTGCTGCCTCTGAAATAGAACCCACTGCAGGACACTGGGTCTTACCTTGCACTGGTGCCAGGGGCTCATACACAACACGATAGCCCTGCAGGATGCCATTGGCTGCCACCGGCTCTCCCCAGGACACATTGAGGGTGGTGGACATTATTTCCGAGAACACCAGGAAGCTGGGGGCTCCAGGAGCTGGAAGAATAGAATACAAAGTGACACATTCTGGCACCTTTGTGGGTCACGTGGCTGTGCCTCCGTGTAGAATAGAAGTCCCATCAGGTGTGATTTCCACCTCAATGAAAGCCTACATGCTGCCAGATGAAAAAGGAAATGCATTGATCAGCCCCGAACGTCCTGGGATCAATCAGAACCGCAGGCCCTCCTGAGAAGAGCAGGGGAAATGACGGCATTGAGACACAAAGGAGCTCCGGGGTGGACTGCCAAGGGCACGGAGATGAACAATGGATAGAAACAGAAAAGGAAATGCGGAGAGCTCCATTGCTAGAGGATGCAGAAGATTCTGGAGGCTCCTAGGGTTGCTTTTTGGTGGTGGTGGTGGGGGGGACAGAGGGAGCTCTGTTGTGGACAGGGTACCTCAACTTTTCTTTCCCCTGCCTTCCTTTCCCATTCCTTCCATGCTCTTCCCTTCCTGTCCTCCTTCCCTCCCCTCCTCTCCTGTGGTAGTGTGAATAGATGGCCCCCGATAGATTCAGTGTTTGATTAGTCTGTAGTTCAGATCTGCTGCCTCCTGGCTGGAGGAGGTGTCACTGGGTGGATCTTAAGGTGTGGTGTGGGTTTGAAATTCCAATCTAAAAAGATGCATAGTGCCTAGTTCCACCTGGAGTTCCTAAAGTGTGCTGTTGGCTTGGGGCTTCTCTCTCTCTGCTTGGACCTATGAAAGCATGCCAGCTTCTTCTGTCATTATGGAACTTCCCCTGGACCTGTAAGCTTCAACACATATCCCTTCCTCCATAACTGTGCCTGGTCTGGAAGCTCATCTCAGTGAACCTGAAGCTGTCTACTACATCTCCCTTCTATTCCTTTCCTCTCCCTTCCCTTCATGTCCCCTCCACTTTCTTCTACCTTCTCCCATTCTCCTCTCTCCTCTCATGTCCTCCCTTCCTCCTCTCCTGTCTGTCATCTCCTCTCTTATCTCCTGTCCTCTGTCCTCCCATGGGGGCCTGGAGTCTTCAAGGACACCTTGGTCCCTCTTCTCGAAACCTTCCTGCCACTGTGAGCTCACAGGGACCTGCATGGCTGAGAGAGGGAGGAGGCTGACTAAGCCATCAATGCCGCTGGCAGACATGGATGGCTAGGGTGCAGCCAGTGCAGACGTGGGGCCAGCTCACGTCCCTGGGCTGCATGCAAATGGGCATGGATGGGGCTGTTCCCACCTGGCATCCTGGGTAGGCTCCTGGTCTCCTTTCCCTGGTGCCTCACTTGCTCAGGAGGATCTCCCGGAGCTAGGTCCGCCCTCCACTTTGCTCCCTTCTAATCCCTGGGCTCTTTGGTCCCAGGCACTACTGGGCCCCAGGGTCCCAGTATGGCCCAGACCCTGCTTTCTGCCTTGCAAATCTGTTCCTGCCTCTCCAGCTCAGATTCCAAACTGGAAGAACTGTTCTTTCTGGGTACTGGATGCAGCCCACAGGAAGTAGATCTTCACCTCTCAGGATGTAACACCAGAGTCCTGCTCAGCTAAGCCCATAATGTGTTGGGGACCCTTGAGTTGTGCATCTCCAACCCATGGTCTTCTGGCTTCCCTGTCTTTCTTTTTTAAAAAAAATTATTTATTTACTTACTTGAGAAAGCGAGAGAGAAAGAGGCAGAGAGAGAGAGAGAGAGAGAGAGAGAGAGAGAAGAGAGAGAATGGGCGTATCAGGGCCTCCAGCCACTGCAAACAAACTCCAGATGCATGCACCCCCTTGTGCATCTGGCTTATGTGGATACTGGAGATTCTAACCAGGATCCTTTGGCTTTGTAGGCAAACGCCTTAATTGCTAAGCCACCTCTCCAGCCCTGGCATCCCTTCTTCCCTTTCTTGCTTTGTGATTTCGTGTGTGTGTGTGTGTGTGTGTGTGTGTGTGTACACATGTATGGAGGTCAGAAGATGACCTTAGGTGTCATTGCTCAGGTACTGTCCACTTTTTTGGAGGCAAAATCTCTTCGTGGCCTGAAATTCACCAAATAGGTTAGATTGGATTGCCAGTGAGCCCCAGGGCTCCACCTAGCTCTGCCTCCCCAAGGCTGGGGTGACAAGTGTGTTCTATCCCACCCAGACTTTCTAAAAACTGGGTACTGGAGAAAGAAATTGAGTTCAGATCTGTATGCTTAGAAGACAAGCACTTTACAGGCAGAACTATCTCCCTGAGTCTTATAAAGGGCCTCTGAGAGCCCCAGGATCTAAGGCCAGGCTGCTATTTTCTGGGAACACCACTGTTCTCCAGGATACTAGAATCTGAGATGAGAGGCTGGGCAGGCTGCTCGACATACTGGCTATGCCCTGCATGTGGGTAGACCTAAGCCTCTGTCAGCATGGCCTCTGTCTGTGCTTGGATCTGTCCTGGGACAGGTGGCTGAAAGGGGACTGCTAAATTATTCCAGGATTGGCCAATGCCAAAGGCCTGGCCTCCCTGCTTAAGGAGCTCAACCGAGAGCTCTTTCTTCCCTCAAGTGCCTCCAAAAGCTCCCAAGAAAACACTGCTCCAACTCAGCCAATATTGACTTCACACTTCAAGGGCCAACTGAGACCAATGTGTCACATCCAGTTCTAGCCATACACTTCCCACGCATGATGGGACAGGTGGGGCATCCTACCGGCCTGATGCGTGCGTCCCTGGCGCGGGTCGCTCTTGGGTCCATCCCCAGCGGCATTGAAGGCTGAGATGCTGACCAGGTACTGGGTGTGGCTGGTCAGGTTCTTGAGCTTCACCGTGGGCTCGGGGAGGAAGAGGACCTTCATCTTTTCTGTCTCGTTCTGGCTGTCGGCCTCCCAGTAGTAAATCTGTTGGAAAGAGTATAGGCTGCAGTCAGACCACGGAGGAGCCAGGTCCCGGGACGGGGAGAGTGAAAGGTGAGCTCGCGTGGAGGGTGAGGCACTGGGCTGCTGTGTGATGGGTGTTGGGCTGGGAATAGCGCTTTTGATGTCTCATCTAGACGTTGAATGTCACCTCATTAAAGTGCTCAGGGTGGCACCTGAGCACAGGCTTGTATACAGAACATGCCCGGATGGCACCATGAAGGGCCTGTGGGCACCAGTCTTCCGAGAAAGGAGCGAGCCTGCCCGGTGTGCATCGCCTGGTCTGAATGGGCCTAGAACAAATCCTCAAGTGCTCAGTCCATAGCCTATACTCTGCTCACAGCTGACATCTAAGTCTTCTATCAACAGGGTAAAAACACAGGCTGGACAATCAGGCCTGGTGCTGTAAACCTGGCTAAAGCCCGTGGTTGGGATGGTCATAGGCTGGGGGTGGGGGGAGGAAGGCTCCTACTGTTGCCATGCTAAGTGGACAGGTTGTCAAGCTGCCTTCCGTTGGGCTTTGCTAGTAACAGGCTGGACCTGTGAGAGGCTGGCCGGAACTATTGGACATGGCCAGGGGCCCTGGGCTGCGGGGTCAAAGCTAGCCCTCTGTCAGGGGTCCCAGGAGATGGTGATTGCCTTCCCTATGTTGTAGGGTGTAGTGAGCTGTCATCGCCCAGAGTGGGCAGAACTGGCGAAGTGCTCCCCTCAGACCCCAAAAAGCTCTGACCATTCCATAAGTCAGACTTTGCCCCCCATAGTTCCTGACCTGTGGCTAGCTGCCCAAGAGACCCTCATGTGGCTAAAGTCACATAGCCTTCTCACCCCCCACAGTTCTGAAGTCACAGCCTCCTGTTTATCTCTTCCGCCCTTCCCCAACCTTCCCTTATCCTTCCCCCATAGCTTTGAAGTTACTAGTCCTTCCTCTATCTAGATAACAGCCCATAAACTATGCATCCGATTGCCATACAGTGTGTACGTGCTGTCTCAACCTTCCCCAAGTGTTTATAAACCCACCCACCCTTTCAATAAACGAGTGCTGTCCATCAGATGGTCTCCCGGGTGCTCATTGCCCTGTCATATGTTTGTGTGTTCGTATGTTCTTATGTTTGCACTCACCCGCCCAGCCAGAATGACCCTCTTCCTCGCCCGGGACGTCGGTGGCCAACGACCCCGGGGAACGGAACGAGATCCCACAGCCCGAGACCCACAGCCTTCCAGACATTTACGTTTATGCCATGGATAGATTAGTGCTGCTCTCAGCTGTGATCACAGGAGTTTCTTTCTGCGGCAGGCAGGACTCTAAACAGGACACTGGTACCACCCTCTCCAAGGCTCAGGGAACATTGTGAAAAACCACAGCTCAGGGCTGGAGAGATGGCTTAACAGCTAAGGCGCCTGCCTCCTGAGCCTAAGAACACTGGTTCCAATGTCCAGCGGTTCCAATCGCCAGGTCCCACATTTAGCCAGATGCAAAGTGAGGCAAGGGCGCAATGCCGCATTTGTCCACAAAGGGGGCGCACACATCTGGATTTCGTTCACAGCAGCTGAGAGACTGCTGGCGCGCCCATCTCTGTCTCCCTCTCTGTCTATCTCTCTCTGTCTCTCTCTCCAAAAATAAATAAAAAATAATTTTAAAAAATTAAAAAAACAACAACACAGCTCAGCAAACATGGATGAGCCAGAGGACGGGGAGGAGTGCTATGGAGCACTGTCTTCTGGACACAGCGTGGTTGTTGCACTCATGAGCTCGTAGCAGCTGTGGCTTCCTGCACAAGATTGAACCCACCAGCATCATGGATGGGTGGGGCTCTCAAGACCATACCCTTTTTAGGGGAGTTACTGGCAGTCAACAGTCGCTGAGGGAGAAGGAGTCATGTTTCTCAGAGGGGTGCCAGTAACTTTCCCATATTCCTTCAGATAACACCCCATCCATGTGCGTGCAAACAACCCTGCTTTAACTCGGTGGGTCACACACACACAAAGACATGAAAGTAGGAAGGGGATGAGTTTTCAAGAAGAAGGAGTTTAGTAGGAAGAGGATTAGAGAGGGTAATGGGGGTGAATAGGATCCAAATACATTATATACATGTATAAAATTGTCAAAAAATAAGATTAACACACTTTGGAAATGAAAACACCAAAAATGACAGGAAGGAGCCCTGAGTTGGGCTTAGGACAGTGGGAAAGCCCCAAGTCTCTCCCGGGTACCACGGCCTCCTGTCTAGCTTTGATGCATTCACGGGCAAAGCAGACCTGTTGCCCCAAGTACAAAGGTTTGAATTGGTCGCCAAAACTGTGTCCCTAGACAGCTGGCTTGGAACCACTGCTCAAAGCCCATGCCAGCTGGGCTGCCCAAAGACAATACGGGCCGGCAGATTCCCCTTGGCTGTGTGGCTCTGAGCCTGTGCCAGGCTGTGAGATCAGCACGCTCTTGGTGAGAGCAGAGCAGAGGCTGTGGGAAGCAGTTGGGGTGCAGGAGGGAGCAGCTTCCCATTTCCACCCCCATAGGTAACACCCATGCTGGGACATGTCCAACAGGTGAGCGTCACCGATTTCCACCTGTGGGACCCAATAGCATGTCTACTGGCAGAGCTGAGAAAGGAGAGCTTCCACTCAGACCTTGCAAACTGGAGATCAATACCCAAGCTCAATGTCTTTATCATTAAAGAAATGAGAAAACATCCTTTGGACCTGCATAAATAGTGCCTTGCCTCTGAGCTCACAAGACTTTCCATGACCTCATTTATCACTGTAAGAACCCTGCTGCGAGGGAGGCATGCATTCTCATAATACACCAATCAACATCATTTTTAAATGGAAGTTTAATTGGGCCAATAGTCCTCAGGGCAGGCTGGCCCAGGAGAAAATGGTAACCGATCAACGGAGGCTCTAGGAGGTCAGACAAGGAAATTACTTTTGGAAGGACGGAGGTATTCTAGGGGTCAGAACTGGGATGTCTCCTCCAGGGAGGTTTGGGCAACACTCGGGGGCTCTTGAGACCTCTTGGCAGGGGAACACCCCTGGAGGAGGGTGGCGAGGGAGAACACTGCACAGTGGGGCTGTCCCTCCCTGACACCTGGTGGCCCCGGGGCTGCCTTTCCTGTCCTCCTGTGGGGACTCGTGGTAGTTTAGTGAGGTGGTTCTCAAAGCAGAGCTCCTAGAAGTCACATCACACCAGAACTTGCTAGAAACACCGTTCTCAGGTTGTGGAGCTAGCTCAGTGGGTAAAGCCGCTGCCGTGGTGTGTGCCTGCGATGCCAGGGCTGGGGAGGCAGACCGAATCCTTATTGGCTAGCTAGTCTAGTGGAAACGGTGAGCTCTGGGCTCAGTGAGACTTGATCTCAAAGAAAAAGGGGAAGAAGGACAGAGGAAGGCAACTGACTTGGGCCTCAGGCTCACACCCCCCCCACGTCCATACCCCAAAAGAAAAAGAAAACAGAAAAGCAGTTCTCAGGTCCCATCTCCTGACCGATGGAAATGAAGGACTCCTTCAATGTCCAGCGGTCACTGAACGTAGTGCTGGGGTGGGGAACTCGTTCTTGACAGGGTACCCCTACTTCCTGCTCCTGCCAGCAAAGGCCCCGGGAGCTATCATGTGGACACAGGGAGGGGTGGGTTCCCACAGCAATGGCAGCAAAGACAACAAGCCCCAGAGAACCACGGAGGAGCCCCGGACCCTCCCCTCCCCCAGGACGCTTTGTGATGGGCCCACAGTCCACGTCGCAGAAGGAATGAGCCTTTACCACACACTCAGGCCCAGCTTTGAGGCTCTCTCTCTGTGTCTGTGTGTGTGTGTGTGTGTGTGTGTGTGTGTGTGTGGAAAAACAGCAGTCCTGGAGTGAAGCCAGCATGCAGCAAAAGCCCTCGGGGTCCCATGCTGGTACGGCACAGGAGAAAGGAAGAGACCAACCATGCCATGCGCACAAGCTTACCTTATAGCCCTGGATGTTCCCGTTCTGGCTCTCTGGGGGCGGTGGGTCCCACGTGACCTCCAGCTGGCTGGCCGTGAGCGGGGTCACTTGGATGTTCTGGGGAGCCATCGCTGGAGCTGGGGAAAGAGCAGCGGAGGAAGGTAAGAAGGAGGCGAGCTTTTCGGAAGCCTGCTGGGACCATCCCAACCTACAGGTCACAGGACGGTCAGTGTGGAAGACTCTGCCCAGAACATTGCCCCATTCTGGGAGGTTTTGGACACATTCACAGGTCAGCTTCATGCTCCGTGACCCCACAGCAATTAGTTCTTTTTTTAAAAATCCTTTTCAGATTAATTTTTCTTTTTTTATTTTTGATTTTTATTTTGTGTGTATGAGAGACAGAGAAAGAGAGAGAATGATGGGCATGCCAGGACCTTCAGCCTGCTGTGAAAAAACTCCAGATATGTACGCCCTTTGTGCATATGTGCAACATTGCGTGCTTGAATCTCTGTGTGTCTGGCTATGTGGGACCTGGAGATTTGAACATGAGTTCTTAGGCTTCGTAGGCTAGTGCCTTAACCAGTAAGCCATCTCTCTAGCCCCCTATTTTTTTTTTTTTTTTTTTGAGGTAGGGTCTCACTCTGGCCCAGGCTGACCTGGAATTAACTATGTAGTCTCAGGGTGGCCTCGAACTCACGGCGATCTTCCTATCTCTGCCTCCCGAGTGCTGGGATTAAAGGAGTGTGCCACCATAGTCAGCTTTGTTCTTTTTTCTCATGAGAGAGGGTGAGAGCAAGACTGAGAGAGAATTGACACACTAGGACCTCCAGCCACTGTAATCAGACTCCAGACATGTATGCCACCTTGTGTGTCTGGCTTATGTGGGATCTAGGGAGTTGAACATGGGTCCTTCGGCTTGGCAGGCAAGTGCCTTAATCACTAAGCCATCTCTCCAGCCCCTTTAGTCCTCTTATGACGAGGAAAGCTACAAACCCTCCCAAAGAACTTTCTTATACATGTACAAAATAAGATATATAGAATTACAAAGAAAACTGATTCCACTGATTGGCATTAAAAAACAAATGTAAGGGCTGAACAGATGGCTTAGGGGTTAAGGCGCTTGGCTGTGAAGCCCAAGAGCTTGTTTGAATCTCCAGATCCCACATAGCCAGACACACAGTGATGCAAACGTGGAATGTCACACATGTGCACAAGGGGGCACATGTGTCTGGAGTTCATTAACAGCAGGTGGAAGGTCCTGGCATGCCCATTCTCTCTCTCTCTCTCAAAAATTAAAAAAATTAAGGAGAGATGGCAAGACACACACACACACAGAACACAAAACAATCTCCAACAACAACAAAAATCCCACGCGTGCCAGATGCAAAGTGATGCAAGGGTGCAATGCGCACTTGACCACAAATCCCAGCATCTGGGGAGGCAGAGGCTGAGACCCTCACTGAGAGTTCATCTCCACCCTGAGACTCTCTCTCTCTTAATTCTCAGGTCAGCCTGGAAAAGAAAAATTAAAAAAACTTAAACACAAAACACCAAAAAAAAACCAAACAATAAAAAAAAAATCAAGTGTGATATAGAAACACACGCTTCTGACAAACACGTCGCGTGGACTTCAGGGCTGTCCAGTACCAACTGAAAGATCAAACATTAAAGCACTGGTGACAACCGGAAATTCTAGGGGCTCAGTGGGGACACCTGTGGGAGCCTCAGATACCGTGGCACTCCTGATTGGGAGAAAGGCTTTTCAGATGGAAGATACGGAAAACAATGGTGTCTGCCTTGCTGCGGCATGTCCAGGCACCCCATTACAAAGTCTGCTATTGGAAGAAGTCAGTCTGGGACAGCTGCCCCTCGCGGTGGAAGGGGACTTGGGTATCTTGGAATGTGGCTCAGAAACTGGTCATGACTGCCAGTTATAAACACAGGCCCGTGCTCCTCTCTCCTTGCCTCCCACCGAAGACCCTTCTGGGGACACTCTGTCACATTATAGGCATGCTCTGTTGCATTATTGGTACACTGTGCATGCAAAAGATAGGATGGGGGCCGGGGAGATGGCTCAGCTGGTATGAACAGTTGCTGAGCCAGCATGAGTTTGACTTCCAGTTCTCCTCGGTGTACACAGGTCTGAGGGGGTGGAGGCACAGGACAGTTGGGCTTGCTCGTCAGCCGGTCAAAACAACAGCAATGGCAGCTCCAGGTTCAGTAAGAGACTCGGTCCAAATAAGACAGAAGAGCTATCAAGGAGGGCATTTGATGTCCCCCTCACTCATGGCACTGGGCATGAGTATCTACACACGTGCATGCAGTCCACACATCATGTGTACACACACACACACACACTCACACTCCAAGCTGACCAGTGAGGATGACCATGGTTGTGTCCTTCGCCTCGTGGTCGGGAGGTAGCCGAGAGCCATGTGGAGTGCAGGTGTTCTGGACCACAGCCATGCCCTCTCCATCAGCGAGCCTAACGCCTCTGAAACCTGTGCCAGGTACTGTCTCGTGACAGTCTGCTCTGACTTCCGGGAGCTACTCTCGCCTCCCACTTGCATGCTCCCCATGGAAATCTGGGCCCAGCTGGACTCTGGGGGGTTACCCAGAGTTGCCAGTGTAGCCTACCTCCCCTCCTGTAGCAATGACCTGCAGAGCTGGTTGCCTTTGTGTGTCGGTGTATCTTTCTGTCTGTGGGTGTATAGGAGTGGTTGTGTGTGCACATGTGTGTGGGTGTGCACACATGAGTGTGTCGCACAATGTGAGTGTCTGTATGTATGTGAACGTGGAAGCCAGAGATCAGCATCCAGTGTCTTCCTCAGTTGCTCTCCACCTCGTTTTGTGAGACTGATGCACTTAGACTAGCTGGCCAGCAAGCCGTAGGGAATCTCCCATCTCCCATCTCCACATCTCCAGGGCTGGGGTCACAGGCACACACAGCTGCTGCACCCAGATTTTATGTGGGTGCTGGGGATCTGAACTCAGGTCCTCATGCTTGCATGGCCAAGCTGGTATGCTACCCCATTGAGCAATCTCCCAACCCTGAAGGTTGGCCTTGAACTTAGATCTTCCTGCCTCATCCTCTTAGCAGTTGGCTACCGTCACAATGGGCCTGGTGCCTTTTGATCCATTTTTTTGTCTGTAAGCCATAAATGGAAGCCACAAAGTCTTCACTGTCCGAGAACAGCTCCTGGAACCCAGGCTCTTTTGGGGACAGAATGACCGCATGAGCCATGAGTTGCCCCTCCCCCATGGCCCCCTTTCTGCTTCCCCCCACCCCAACGTAGAATAAAATAGTAATTAACACACGCTCAGCCTGACACCAACTATTTATTTTGTTCTAACTGTGTAGCTTCTGGATTATCGCTGCCCACCCTGCCGCTAATGGAAATGTTAATAACCCACACCAGGTTGTTGAGACAGATGCTCTGCCTCATTATCAGAAATTCTTATTTACCGCTCCATTAAACAACAGAATCACACAAAAAAACAATTCAATCAAAACTAACTGGAGGAATTTTAACAGCCACATTAATAATCCAAAACATAAATAAAGTTAATGTCTTCTGTATGTTTGCCATCGGCAACTCTATTGCGAAATTACAGTGGTACAATTAAAATGTGAAAGATAGAACTGAGGGCGGCCATTACCCTGGTAGTCGGTTAAGACCCCATATCTTCAACAACTTCGAGGTTGACTTTTCACAAACCTGACCGGGAGCCGAGCCAGCACTGCCCTGGACTCAGGTGTCCGTCTGCAGGAGCCGGCGGCTCCATACGTTCCAAGTGAGCCCAGCACTCAGGGCCCCACCAGGCTTCTTGGCTGGGTGGACCTGCCCGATGAAGACCCCAGATGAGATGTTCCCACAAATGTGCCAGCGATGCTGCAGCCTGGTGCTTTTTGCTGTGAAAATACTGCATGTAACAGGAGAGTTTTATTTTATTTATTTATTTTGATGACACAGGCAGGGACGAGAGAAGTAGATATAAACTCAGAGCCAAATATTGTTGGCTTTGAGAATTTTCTTTTGGCTCCTAATTGCTGCAGCAACTCCAGCCTGATGGGAAGTGTTTTTCTTGCATGTGGGCTCATGTGTGTGTGATGGTGCATATGCACATGTGTGTGCAAGTGTGCAAAGGTCAGAGGTCAGTGTCAGGTGTCTTCCTCAGTTACTCTCCACCTTATTTATTTATTCATCCATTTATTTATTGTTTGGTTTTTTGAGGTAGGTCTCACTCTGGCCCAGGCAGACCTGAAATTAGTCTCAGGGTGGCCTCGAACTCATGGCAATCCTCCTACCCCTGCCTCCCGAGTGCTGGGATGAAAGGCATGTGCCACCACGCCCAGCTTATTTATTTCTGTTTTGAGACACATGCACCAGCTTCCCCACATGAGCCCACGTGCAAGAAAAAAACCTTGTCAAGCCGGGCCACCTGAGACTAATTTCAGGTCCACCTGGGCCAGAATGAGACTTACCTCGAAAAAAAAAAAAAAAAGAAAAGAAAAGAAAGAAAGAAAAAACTTTGTCATCACTAGATGCATCCGATATGCAAGCTGGGTACTACCCGCAGCTTCTGGCTTTCTGCTGGTAGGGGAGAGGGCGGGGTGGCTACCCCCAGTCTTTGGAAGGGCAGTGGAGACTTCAGAGTGCACAACTCTGGGAAATGTGCAGGGAGAGGGAAGTGCGCGCATCCAGTCCTGGGTGCTCTCTCTAAACGTCACTGCTGTGTGCTGGGAGGTGTCTGACCACTTGACCTGAAGCATGGCTGGGGCAGTTAACATCCATCACCAACTTGACGGGATCTCGACTCACCTAGGAGACAAGCTTCGGAGCATGTCTGTGAGGGAGCTTCTGAGACTGGGTTAACTCTGGTGGGGAGACCCCTCCCTAACTGTGGGCAGCACCATCCAGTGGACTGGGCTCCCAGACCACATGAAAAGGGGAAAGTCGCTGGACCCCAGCACTCATCTCTCCCTGCTTGCTGACCCTTCCCTATCACGGTGGCCTCTGTCCCCTCAAAAGGTGGGTTCAAATAAACCCTTCCTTCCTCGAGGTGCTTTCCTCAAGTATTTTGTTACACGATGAGATAAGTAACTCATATAGCATCTGGGGGAGGCCCCATACCCTCTGGTCCATCTGGCATAGGGTCAGAAGTAATACAGCAGCAGCAGGGATGGGGCCGTCTCCCACGAGAAACTCCCAGAGGGTTCTTAGATAGATGGTTGGCCCTGCGTTCCCAGGGGTGGCTGGTCCCATGCAGGGCCTTGAAGGGAGCATGCAGCAGGAAGATGAGGCCAGCCCTCAAGGCAGGAATGTGGAGGAGTTGACTGCTGGTGCCAGAGCCGCACCAGCAATCAGATTTAAGGCTGTTGTTGCTGCAGTCCTACTTTGCTAGAATCTTCCTGCAGGGTAACCAGGCCCCTTGGCTTAGGGCTGTGGAATGGGTGAATATGAAGACTCAAAGACAACACAAGAGGGAGAACACAAGAGGAAGAACCCACGGGGGAGCATATCTCAAGAGAGAATGCGAGGGGTGGTCGGAGGGCCAGGAGAGACCACTTCTGGCTGGGCACGGGTGCTTCTCAGAATCAGGGCATTAGATTGGCTCTTAAAGGAGGGTCAGCGTGGGACACAGACTGGGGGAGCTCTGACACTGGCTCTTAAAGGGAAGGGGAGGGCCAACATGGGACACAGGCTGGGAGAGCCCTGACACTGGCTCTTTTTTTTTTTTTTTTTTGAGAGAGACAGAGAGAGAGAGGGAGAGGGAGACAGATAGAGATGGGCATGCCAGCAGCCTCTCAGCTGCTGCGAACAAAATCCAGATGCGTGCGCCCCCTTGAGGTCAAGTGCGGCATTGCGCCCTTGTGTCAACTTTGCATCTGGCTAAACGTGGGACCTGGAGATTGGAACCAGAGTTCTTAGGCTTAGGAGGCAGGCGCCTTAACCGCTAAGCCATCTCTCCAGCCCCTGACACTGGCTCTTAAAGGGAGGGGGAGGGTCAAGGTGGAACACAGGCTGGGGGAGCCCTGACACTGCTGGAGGGGATGGAAAGTGCGTGTTGAGAGAGGCACAGCAGGTGTCTGAGTCTCAGAAGAGGCTGCGAGTGCCACCCCAAGCCACACGGGGCGTCCAGTATTGCTAAGGCCACCCTAGCCCATGCCAGAGACCTATAATGGTCAGTGTTACCTTTGACCACACTAGGTGTCCACTATTGCTGGGACCACCTTAAACCATGCTGGGGGGCCACTTTTGGCCACACTAAACACCTATTGCTAAGGCCACCAAGGCCATTTGGAACGCCCAGCACTGCTAGGACCACCCCAGGCAGGATTCTTTTTGGCATGTGTATGTGTGTGTGCATGTGGGTGCTCGTGCACGTGCGTGTGGAAGCCAGAGGTTGATATCCAGTCTTCCTCTGTCACTGTCTATCTTATTTTTTGACACAGGGTCTCTCACTGAACCCAGAGCTCACCAATCGGGCAGTCAAGCTGGCCAGCAAGTAGTAGGGACCACCTCTCCCATCTTTGTTTACCAGTGCTGGGGTCACCAGCATATGCTACCACACCTGGCTTTCTTGTGGTGCTGAGGATCCAAACCCAGGTCTTCCTGCTTACAAATAAGCACTTTACTAGCTGTCTCCCCAGTCCAGAGGTGCAGCAGGTTTTACTGATAATTTGAAGATCACATTCTTTTTTTTTTTTTTTTTTTTTGTTTTTTGAGGTAGGGTCTCACTCTGGTCCAGGCTGACCTGGAATTCACTATGTAGTCTCAGGGTGGCCTTGAACTCACAGCGATCCTCCTACCTCTGCCTCCCGAGTGCTGGGATTAAAGGCATGCACCACCACACCTGGCTTTCCTTTTTGTTTTTTTTTTAATGAGAGAGGGAGAGGAGAGAATTGGCATGCCAGGGCCTCCAGCCACTGCAATCAAACTCCAGATGTGTGTGCTACCTTGTGCACATGTGTGACCTTGTGCACTTGCATCACTTTGTGCATCTGGCTTACGTGGGACCTGGAGAGCCGAACATGTGTCCTTAGGCTTTGCAGGCAAGTGCCTTAACTGCTAGGCATCTCTCCAGCCCTGACGATCATTCTTAATACTTTATACTGAAATAACTGGTTTTTTTTAAAAAATATTTTGTTTATTCATTTATTTGAGAGAGACAGAGAGGAGGAGGCAGATATATGTAGAGAGGATGGGCATGCCAGGGCTTCCAGCCACTGCAAACAAACTCCAGATGCATGCGCCACCTTGTGCATCTGGCTTACATGGGTACTGGGGAATCAAACTTGGGTCCTTAGGCTTTGTAGGCAAACGCCTTAACCTCTAAACCATCGCTCCAGCCCTGAAAGAAGTGCTTCCTTATATGACTTCTTAAAAAAAAAGTTTTGAAAATGTAATATGATGCAAATTGACTTTATTTAGGGATTTCTGTTCTGAAATAGAGCTGACAGAATAAAAAAATTCCCCATTTGCCATTTGTTTTGATACATAACACTTCCTGGTCCAACACTCCACCTCCCTGGAGCAGCGGCAGGAAGCAGAGTTCTCTAATCTCATCTTCCTTCTGGGCAACCTTTGCTGACACACCTGCTCCCTGAGCAGAACTGGCTGGACACACAGTCCAGGCCTGGGTATGTACACAGCCGATGTGACCTTCTTCTTGCAGAGCGGAGGCCTCTCCAGAACAGAGAGCTTCAACTCCGTGAGGGACAAGTCAAAATGACAAACAGAGTGCGGTGACTCGGCGCAAGCAAGAAGGCAGAGGCGCGGCACACAAAGCTTCCATGTCTGGGCAGGTGTAGGAACCCAGGAACAAAACATCCAGACATGACCGTATACTTAGCTCAAGAGGATCTAAGCACCAGTGGCTGGTCTCAGTGTATGTGTGTGCAAACGTGTGCATGTGTGTGTGCATGTGGACGTGCATGCCAGGGTGTGTGTGTGAAGGTCAGAGGACAGCGTCAGGATGTAGATCCTCTTCGTCTACTTGTTTGAGACTAGCCAGCCTGTGAGC
Source organism: Orientallactaga sibirica (assembly GCA_036365145.1). Lineage (NCBI taxonomy): Eukaryota > Metazoa > Chordata > Mammalia > Rodentia > Dipodidae > Orientallactaga > Orientallactaga sibirica. Next base: position 2,748,081 of record JAEOAD010001941.1, on the reverse strand, counting down.
TTTAGCATTCTCCTGACTCTCCCTCCCACTGCCATAGACAAGTTGGCATTACAGACACATGTTCTTCTGGCATCTATCTGGCCTTAGGAGGGTTCTGGGAGTGCAAATTCTGTTCATCAGGCTTGTGTAGCAAGTGCTTTTAACCACTGAGCTTCCTCCCCAGCCCCAATGGCTGGCCTTCTTGTTGGCAGCCGTGTTGGTGACAATGACTATGCAGGAACAGTGCAGGGGTTAACTGAGTGTCTCTGGTGTCGGATACCTGTAGGGCACCAACAGGGAGGTGCTGAGGGGTCCTCCGGGTCTGGCTGAGCATATGTGGGAGCAGCAGAGGCGTCTCCCTCTGCTTTGCATGAGCACCAGGAAATATCGGAGGCAGCCTTACTTTATAAAAAAAGGGGGTCCATTGAGCAACAGGGTGCAGAGTCTGGCAAGGGCCATCCCCACCCCCCTCCACCTCAGCTGCATCATTAGCAATGGTGGGAGCACACATGTACTGGAACAAGAGACCACGCAGGGAGGCGGGAAGCAGAGAGAGACTTACAGGACCTCCCACGAGATGCTGCTTCTCAAAGGTTGCTTATCTCCTAATGACCACACTGAGTGCCAAGCTCCCGGCCCAGGGGTCCTTGAGACACACACCACATCCAAACCACAGTGGTGACACTGGGCACTGTCCTTACCACGGCATCCAACGAAACAAGGAGCTTTTTAAAAAAAATTTATTATTATTTTATTTATTTTTGGAGAGAGACACAGAGAGAGATAGACAGAGAGGGAGAGGGAGACAGAGATGGGCGCGCCAGCAGTCTCTCAGGGGCTGAGAATGAAATCCAGATGTGTGAGCCCCCTTGTGGCCAAATGCAGCATTGTGCCCTTGCGTCACTTTGCATCTGGCTAAACGTGGGACCTGGAGACTGGAACCGCTTAGCAGGCAGGCGCCTTAACCCCTAAGCCATCTCTCCAGCCCATGAGGAGCATTTTATCAACAACTTCAGTAGGAAAACAAGTTTAAGACTAGTGCATTTCCAACTCAAAGCACAGAAAGGTATTTTTCTTACAGGTATTCCGATTTTTGTATGTGTATGTGTGTGGGTGGATGCACATGCATGTGTGGGAATATGTATGTGGAGGCTAGAGATTGACATGAAGTGGGGAGACTTCCAACATCATTTTTCACATTATTATTATTATTATTATTATTATTTATTATTTTTTAGACAGGGTCTCTTGCACTGAACCTAGAGCTCACTGATTGGGCTAGATTACTTAACCAGTAAATTCCTGGGATCCTCCCTAGCACCGCGATTACAGGCATGCTCCTCTATGCCTGGCTTTTACGCGGTTCCCTTCAACTTGTGATCCTCCTGTCTCAGCCTCCTAAATACTGGGATGGGAGGCATAAGTCATCACACCCAGCCTCTTAACAGACATTTCCTTGTTAAAGGTTAGCTTGGAACCCTTCACTCTGCAGACAAATCCATTCCTTCAGTAATGACCTTTGTTCTCTGTATCAGGATATGCGGCTTATGCTCCTAACCCTGTTCAATCAGTGCTACCACCCGCTGCCAGATAAACCAAGCTAAAAGCCACTCAAGCCTGCTTGGCTGTTCATGCAGGGTTTTCTTGTTTGTTTTTCTTTCCTTGCCTGTGGAGTGAATTCCCCATCACAGCAGGACCCAGGTCCTCACAGACCCTGATTGCCTATAACCAGTACACCATGCAACAGGATTCCCGCTCTAATTAATCAATTAATCAAGCATCCTACACAGCTTGTGTTCACAAAAGGCAGGCTGTTGAAGAAATGTTGGTGTGTTGGTGTGTATGCAGTGTGTGTGTGTGTGTGTGTGTGTGTTTCCTATTGTGCACATACATGTGTGTGTGTGGAGGCCAGAAGTCAACATTAGGTTTCATCCTCACTCTGTCTCCACCTTACTATTTTTTATTTAAGAGAGACAGAGACAGAGAGGAAGAGGCCGAGAAAGAGAGAATGGGTGCCAGCAGCCCCTCAGCCACTATGAACAAACTCCAGACTCGTGTGCACCCTTGCATCACTTTTTGCGTCTGGCTAAACTTGGAGATTGAATGGGCGTTCTTAGGCTTGGCAGGCAGGCACCTTAACCGCTAAGTCATCTCTCCAGTCCCATCTTACTTTTTGAGACGGAGTCTGTTACTAAGCCTCACCGAGTCGGCTACACTAGCCATCCGGAAAGCTCCAGGGAGCGTCCTATCTCCACTTCCTGGCACTGGGATTACAAGTGTGTACCACCATGCCCAACTTGTGTCTTGCCTATGGATGTCGGGATTCCATACTTGGGTCCTCTTGCTTGGGTGGCAGAGACTTTAACCTCCTGAGTCATCGCCCCAGCTGAAGAAGAAATGTTTTACTCTCATTTTACAACCTGGAAAAGGGATTGAGTCACTTGCCCCAGAAGCAGGGAAATTTGAACTTAGAAAATCTGCCTGCCTCTCATATCAAGCTGCTTCTCTGGGGCCGGAGATGGAAATGTTTTCTGTAAAGATGCAAGGAATAGTTTAAGTGTTGAGGGCTGTAGACAACCATTCCTTTCGACCTTTTCTTTGACAATACAGCTCAAGCCTGATTGCCTAACCCTGTACGATGGGCAGTGAGACTGTGTTCTGATGAAGCTTGATTGACAGACTCAGGGAATGTGCTTTGGTCCTTGGGCCAAGTTTGTAGAGTCTGTGTGAAGAAAAGAGTCAGAAAAGGGGGTGCCTGGATGGCTCATAGCACGATGTCATCAGCATTGAGGGTTTAAACTCTTAAATCCAGGACTAGAGAGAGAAACTGAAGCCTGTATGAGCAGACTCAGGGTAGGTATGTGGTTCAGTGGTAGAGCTCCTGCCTAGAATCCCCAGTGAGGGGCTGGGGTGTGGCTCAGAGACAGAGCTCCTGCCTAGAATCCCCAGTGAGGGGCTGGGGTGTGGCTCAGAGACAGAGCTCCTGCCTAGAATCCCCAGTGAGGGGCTGGGGTGTGGCTCAGTGGTAGAGCACCTGCCTAGAATCCCCCAGTGAGGGGCTGGGGGTGTGGCTCAGTGGTAGAGCTCCTGCCTAGAATCCCCAGTGAGGGGCTGGGGTGTGGCTCAGTGGTAGAGCACCTGCCTAGAATCCCCCAGTGAGGGGCTGGGGTGTGGCTCAGTGGTAGAGCTCCTGCCTAGAATCCCCAGTGAGGGCTGGGGTGTGGCTCAGTGGTAGAGCTCCTGCCTAGAATCCCCCAGTGAGGGGCTGGGGTGTGGCTCAGTGGTAGAGCTCCTGCCTAGAATCCCCCAGTGAGGGGCTGGGGTGTGGCTCAGTGGTAGAGCTCCTGCCTAGAATCCCCCAGTGAGGGCTGGGGTGTGGCTCAGTGGTAGAGCTCCTGCCTAGAATCCCCCAGTGAGGGGCTGGGGCGTGGCTCAGTGGTAGAGCTCCTGCCTAGAATCCCCCAGTGAGGGGCTGGGGGCGTGGCTCAGTGGTAGAGCTCCTGCCTAGAATCCCCCAGTGAGGGGCTGGGGGTGTGGCTTGGTGGTAGAGCTCCTGCCTAGAATCCCCCAGTGAGGGGCTGGGGGCGTGGCTCAGTGGTAGAGCTCCTGCCTAGAATCCCCCAGTGAGGGGCTGGGGTGTGGTTCAGTGGTAGAGCTCCTGCCTAGAATCCCCCAGTGAGGGGCTGGGGGTGTGGTTCAGTGGTAGAGCTCCTGCCTAGAATCTCCCAGTGTGGGGCTGGGGGCGTGGCTCAGTGGTAGAGCTCCTGCCTAGAATCCCCCAGTGAGGGGCTGGGGCGTGGCTCAGTGGTAGAGCTCCTGCCTAGAATCCCCAGTGAGGGGCTGGGGCGTGGCTCAGTGGTAGAGCTCCTGCCTAGAATCCCCAGTGAGGGGCTGGGGGCGTGGCTCAGTGGTAGAGCTCCTGCCTAGAATCCCCAGTGAGGGGCTGGGGGCTTGGCTCGGTGGCAGAGCTCCTGCCTAGAATCCCCCAGTGAGGAGTGGGGGTCAGTGGTAGAGCTCCTGCCTAGAATCCCCCAGTGAGGAGTGGGGCTCAGTGGTAAAGCTCCTGCCTAGAATCCCCCAGTGAGGAGTGGGGCTCAGTGGTAAAGCATTGCTTAACATGTCTAAGACCCTGGTTTCCATCTCTAGCAATGCAAAATTTCATAATAATAATTAATAATAATAATAGCAATAGTAAGTTAAAGAGCAGATACCTCATTGGGAAGCTGAATGATGCTGGTATTTGATTACACCAGGGAATACTGAGGCCTGGTGGGGAAGGAGAGAAAAGTGGGGGGGGCCCTATTTTCTTGCATTGGGTGATACTGGGGTCGTTGCACACCCTGTGGATGAGAATGTTGGGTGTGGATTCCATTCCCTTGTGGGATGCCAGACCTGAGGGGGGCAGTCAGCTAGGTCACACTGGAGAGAGAGACCGATGGTCCTGTGTCTTCTCATCATGCCAAGTACAGGTTAACCACACCCTTGGCCACCCAAGCTCACTCTGCAACATGCAGAAGGCCCAACCTCTAAGGCTAGGCGCTGGAAGATCTTGACCTCCAAAACTGCCCCAGGACAATAGTCTTTCTCGTCTCACAGGGTTTCCTCACTTACATTAGCTTTCTAGAAGGTTCCCCAGTAGGTGAACATCCAGAGAAGACTCCACGGATTCATGACGTGACAAACCAAAGAGTCTCCTAGGACTAGCAGCCAACATACTTGTACCCAGGACTGTGCAATCAGGGTCCTTTCCAGCTCAAACAGAAGCATTAAAATAGTCCCCATAACCTTTCAACGTTTATGAAAATAGATGTCACGTGTGCATCAGCATTTCCTGGGCACCATGTCTGCCAGGAAAGGTGGTAACCCAGTCCATGGGTATAGCGTGTGACATGTGAGACAGGAAAGTGGGTCCTGCTCTGGGAACCAGGGTGATGCTCACGGTGAGTAGGCGTTGCAGGAGAGGCTCCCCTGAGGTGGTTTTGGGCATTTATTTAACTTTTGCCCAAAGATGGAGGGTTCACAGTGGGGGGCAGAAACGAAAGTGTGGAGATGGGTGGAAATGGTGGCTGTGGGCACCCGCACGATGTGCCATTCATGAAACGCTGCTAGGGTTGCCCTCCTTTCCACTCCCTTCTTTTGGGGTGACATCTGCTCCATGTACCAGGGCTACATCTTGGGAATCCATCACCTCGTCCTACACAGCCCCCCACCTTCCCCATCTCTGCTTGGCCTCCCTGGAAACTTCTGCCCTCCGACTTGTGACAGATGTTGACGATCCTCCCCGTGGTCAAGGGAGTTAGTGGTTCCCACTTGTAGGAGACAGGGGGCTCTGAGCGGAGGCTTAGCCAGAGTTCCCAGGGAAGGCAAGACGGGTTAGTCACCGACGTGATGGAACTGTCTGTGGCCCTCATGACGTCACAAGTGCGCACTTGGTTAATGGCTACCCAGGCACCCATGAACGCTGTGGCGACGAGATAGCTCCGTCCTAGGAAGTGTGGGACAACTGCATTAATTACCCCACAAGCAAGTGCCATTTTCTCTTCATTACAAATACATTTTCTAACTAGCACAGTGCCGAATCCTTTTAATTTCACTTAATGGGCTCTAGGACCGGCTTTATTTGTCACTAGGGGGAGCTGAAACAGCTAGAAGCTTGGTTATTTTTTCCTCTCATTCTAACCAACAGTAATTAACAACTGGCAATACCATAAGAAAGGTAAACCTGCATTCTACAGTGAGGCTTCGTGTTTGTTCATTTGAGACAGGGTCTCCTGTAGCCCAGGTTGAACTGGAGCATACTATATAGCTGAGGATGACCTTGAATTCCAGATCCTCCGGTCTTCTCCTGTAATCTTGCTAGAATTACAAGTGAATGCCACCGTGCCCAATGAATGAGGTGCTGGGGATCAAACCCAGGACTCTATGCATGCTAGGCAAGCTCTGTGCCCACTGGGCTACATCACCAGCTCTTCTATAGAAAGTTTTTCATTTTTAAAAAATAACAATGAACTAACAATTTAAAGGTAATTCCTGTCCTCCAAAGCAACATGTTCTCAAAAGCCATCCAAACACCACCTGCAGTGATTGATCCAGAAAACACTGTGTGTGTGAGTGTGTGTGTGTGTGTGTGTGTGTGTGTGTGTGTGTGTGTGTGTGTGTGTCTATTTCTTTTCTTTTTGGGGCAAAGTTTATAGCTTCAGTTGTTGCTCAGCTCATGGCAGCCAGTCTCCTTTTGGATGGAGGAGCAAGGCAAGTCCCGTCTCTCTTCCTTTTGAACCAATAAGGTTGCTTTTTAGAAAATGGTGTTAGGAATGGATCCCAAAGCCTTGCGTGTTCTAAGTATGTGCTCTACGACTCAGCCACACTTCCAGCTCCACGGTCACTCTTTTTGCTGGTCTAATAGTGAATGTGTTCAATAGCTGGGTGAGCTTCAGCCTCAGTTTCAGCAGGGACAAGTCAGCCGGCTTCTGCGGAATCCTGCTGGCAACGACTACATAAGCAGTGAGCAGATGGGACTAAGAATACTGCCAGGCCCACCGCGGGATGGGGGAGGAAAGCTGGGCCAGCTCTTTTGCTGCTCGTCTACTTTTCATCAAAATCCCAGCATTTGCCTTTTGTTTTGTGAGCACTTGTCAAAATGACTGTAAAGCTTATTGGACGGCTGAGACATGTTGGAAAACAAAAGAGCAAGACCAGCGTCACTGAAAATGAGCCACGTGTGATGGCGTGGTACAAATGCAAGGTTTGGCAGTACCAGGATACCGGGAAGAGAGATGTTTATGGAACCGGGAGAGCCCTCGGCAGGCTAGTCTGTGGATATAAGAACTAAATTATGTCTGAAGTCCATCACCAAGAATGAATCAACTGATGGCTGTATTGACAATATTGGGTAGGCAGGAGAAACTATTTATAAACTCACTTTATACCACATGCCAAAAATAAACTACAGTGTGTGTGTGTGTGTGTGTGTGTGTGTGTGTGCGCGCGCGCATACATGTGCATATGGACACTCATACAGCACAGCACACACTGGAGGTCAGAAGACAACCTCAGGGTGTCAGTTCTCACCTTCCACCTTGTTTGCGATAGGGTCTTTCAAAAGCTGGGTGCAGTGGTGCACGCCTTTAATCCCAGCACTCAGGAGGCAGAGGTAGGAGGATCAAGTTCACCCCCTGAGACTAATAGTGCACAGCCTGAGACATCTGCATGTCAACACCACTGTTCAGCTCCAGGATTTTCTTCTCATGGCTGCATCCACATTTGGTAGATGCACACACTGCATGTGTCTGGGTGGGTTTGGGGGGGATCTAAATTTGGGTTGTTAGGCTTGCACAGCAAGTGCTCTAACCACTGAGCAATCTCCCTAGTCCATGCCTTAATTTGCTGTTACAGACTTAAAAAGCAAAACAAGAAGCAGAGCTGGGGAGATGATGGCTCCTTTGGTGAGGTGCTGGCTTTGGAAGTGTAAGGAGCGGAGTGTGACCCCAGCATTGGAGAGGTACAAACGGGCTATTCCGTCTAGCCAACTTGGTAAGTTCCAGGCCAGTGACCCCTCAAAACAAGTTTGACTCCCAGGACTCATAGCCTCTGTAACATGTGCCAGATGCACAAGGTGCACAATGCATAAAAATTCAGAAGAGGGCTGAAGAGATGGCTCAGTGGGTTAATGCAGTGGCTGGAGTTCCTGAGGTGGCTGAAACTGCCAGTGTTCTCTCTCCCACATAAACTCATGGTCACGTATCTGCCCCTCATCTGGAATCGTGAAAAATAACAAGCTTTTGTATCAGTAAGAGATTCTGGCTCAAATGAAAGAAATAAAATATTTAAAAAAATGGCTTAGTGGTTGAGGCATTTGCTTGTGAAGCCCAAGGACCCCAGTACAAATCATCTGGAGTTCTTGCCCCTCTCTCTCTCTCTCAAATAAAGAAATAAAATATTTAAAAAATAGAAGTTCCTGGATGTAAAGTGGAGATGCAGTGTGCCTTGAGGTTCATTTACCCACAAAACATGCAAATATCCCAGAATGAAGGATAAAAATTCGCCACAAACATGATAAAAGATGGCAACCCTAGACCCCAAGGAGCTCCTCAGCATTTCCTCAGAGCACCTGCAGCAAAGAAGGACACAGAAAGCAGGCTGGAGAAGCCACCGAGCTAAACCAGTGACAGGCCACACTGGATGCGCAAACCCAGGCGGAATTGAACTTGGGCTGTTTCTTGTGAGCACCCATGATAAAGGAAGAAAACAACTTGAACCCATCAAAAGCTGCCAACATGGACATCACCCCTGGCTTTGGGAACTCCAAGCCACTTGCTAGAGTGATAGCTTTTGAATGGCGTGCCGCTAAGAGCCAGAGGATTTCCACAGCAGGCCATGCAGAAAGAGGGAAGGTTGTCTCTGGCCAGGAGTGACAGAGGCTCCTGAGGACGTGCCTCCCTGACAGAGGAGCCCACAGAGGGCAAAGGGGAGGCAAGAGGCAGCGTGGGAACAGCTTGCTAGGGTGCTGGATGTCGCTGTGCCTGAAGCTGGTCTGGGACGCTTCTGTTTCCGGAGTCTGATGGTTTGTCTGTGGTTCGAGTCTGTGCCCACAAAGGTTCACGTGTTGGAAGCTTGGTCCCCAGAGCAGCAGTGAAGAGGTCATGGGGACCCCAACCTTGGATGGGATTAGGGTGTTCGGTGCTACTGATACTTATTGAGAATTCTCGCGAGAGGATGTGGCTCGGTTGGTGCAGTGCCTGTGTACGTGCACAAAGCCCTGGGTTCCACCCCAGCACCCCATGTAAAACAGGAGCGCCGGTGCAGGGTTGTAATCCCAGCACTTGGGAGGTAGAGACAAGAGGATCAGAAATTTACAACCATCCTCAGCTGTACAGCAAATTCGAAGCCAGCGTGGCATACGTGAGACCCTATCATAAAATAATAAAATAGCAAGCTGCTCCATCTTTCCTGTCTCACCCTGTGACCTCTCCTTCTGCACCTGCTCCCAGCACTGTGACATCATTGCTGAGGTCCTCTCGGAGCCAGCCAATCTGGCCATGCCCTTGAACCCCAAAGACCAAGCTGGACACACCCTTCTCTCACACACGGCTCAGCTGGGCATTGCGATCCTAACAGAAACGAGCTAATGCGATGAGCTCCTACACAGTTCTCTCAGGTCGAGCTTGTTTGCATCCGGGTTCTGCCCGCCTCACCCCCTTGCACATGGGATCCTGACTGGTGAATGATTCTTAGCGATTTGTAATGTCTGTGCTTAGAAATCAACCTCCATGAAAAAAGCTCCTACAAACCAGCTTCCTCCCCAAAGCTAACAGATTCGTATTTGAGCTAGAATGGACTCAGACGCCACCCTTAGCTGAGTCCACACTCACTGAGTAACTCGTGCCCGCACTAAAAAGGGTGCTTGCCCTGGGCGCGGCACATTCTGGAGATTCATCTTGTGTGCGGGGCAGACGCATTCGTGGCCTAGTTGAGATGTAAGCCTGAGTGTCCTCTCTGTGGCTCAGAGATTTCCCTCACCACGCCATGACCACACCTTGAGGCTGGAGCTCAGAGTGGTTAAGTGACTTGCATATGGTCACATGACCAATCCAAGGCAGGGTTAACACTCACACAAGTTAACTCACAAGTTTCCTTATGAAACCACAACTAAATCTGTTTCTGTAAAAAGCCCCAAGCCCTCCAGTTCCAACTCATTTGTGATGCTTGGAGCAAGTGCCAGTCTGTGAATGCATCCAGGCCAGGGAGCAACACTTGGGCCAATGTGACTTTAGTTCCTGAACCCCTGTGTCTCAGGTTGCTATGCCTGGGGCACAGGGTGACTACAGACCGAGCTCCCAAGTGTCCCTTGTCTGTCACCACCCTTCAGGCCAGTCATAGACAATCCCCTTCCTATCCCCACCTTGGTGGCCAGTAGAGTCCAGCTATATGGATACCAGGCCAGCGCAACACCTTCAGTGGTCACTCTTGGGGGAAACATTGGAAGAGTCCCCTCATTCTTTTTTTTTTTTTTTTTTTTTTTTTGGTTTTGCGAGGTAGGGTCTCACTCTGGTCCAGGCTGACCTGGAATTAACTATGTAGTCTCAGGGTGGCTTTGAACTCTCGGTGATCCTCCTATCTCTGCCTCCCAAGCGCTGGGATTAAAGGCGTGCGCCACCACGCCCGGCATCATTCTTAAAGACCTTTCTGTGGCCAGCGCACACATCCTGGCTCCTCCCCCACCATGGCTGCTCTGGGTGGATTCTGGGACCAGTTTTTGAGGAGAAAGAGGCAGAAATAATGCATGCTTATGAGGACTTATTCCTTCACCCTTGCTTGTATGCAAATACTGCTGGGACATTGCAGAAAACACCAGTTCAGCTACGCCCTCAGTTTGGGGGCCGGTTTACAACAGTAAACTCGCAGTCGCCAGAGGTCACTGGTGCATTTCTATCTTCCATCCAGCAGTCTAACCCAACTCAGCTGCTTAGCGTCTCGACCAAGCCAGGCTCTGTTCTCGGGAAGCTTGCTGCTCTGACACTGAAGGTCACCCTTCTCCAGCTGTGCCTGCTGGCTTGAGGCACTGCCTAGGGATCTTTAACACATCTTGGTGGCAGAACCGTCAGCCAGTGGGAGGGTGCACAGAGGTGCCCTGGGGCCCAACACAACCTTACACCTCACTGGGCATTTGCCCCACCGAAGGGACATTGAAGCAACCCTGGAAGCTTACCCTGTCATATGTCTGCCTGCCTGTCTGTCTGTCTGTCTATCTATCTATCTATCTATCTATCTATCTATCTATCTCTGTCTATCTATCTGTCTGGCCAAGGATGGCCTTGAAGTCCTGATGCTTCTGCCTCTACCTTTCTAGTGCTAGTATTTCAGGAGTGCACAGCTATACAAGGTGCTAGGGATGGGCCTCAGGCCATTCTATCACTGAGCTACATACATATCCAGGCCATGTCTCTAAAGGGACAGAAGCAAAGATCCACGTGGCTTTTGGAGACCTGGAGAATGGGTTCCGGGATATCAAGGGCACCTTGGAAGCCTTGGGAGGGAGGGTGTGTGTGTGTGTGTGTGTGTGTGTGTGTGTGTGAATGACGTAAAAATTTTTTGACTTCTAAAAACAGGAAAATTTCCCTTGCCATACAGAGAGATCCCTGCTGAGTTAGTGACGTCACAAAGTCACACTAATGGCTCTAGATTCTGAACAAGACCTTCCATGACCATCGGCTGGACAGATGGGGAAGCCGAGGGCTCAGCTGGACCAGGCTTTCCAACCAGAATCATGGCAACCCCCCACCTCACCAGCAAGCTGTGTGGGGACAAGACCAAGGTATGGCATTTGAGATGTGGGCCACACAGCTACAGGTCATTCCTATTGACCCCCTATGGCCCTTGCTGGCGGTGGGCTGGGAAACACTTAGAGCTTACCGGCCTCACCAACAAAGACCTCCACAGGTGCGCTGGCTGGGCTCTCCCCAATGATGTTGTAGGCGGTCATGATCACTTCATAGCGCCGGTATTTCTTCAGATCTACAAAGTCAAAGGAGACGGCGGTCAGCCCACAGCAGGACCAGCTTCTGTCTTACAAGGTTCCCGCTGTGGAATGGGGGCTCTGGGGAAGATGATGAAGGTCCTACGTGGAGGTGAGGGACAGCATCTTCCTCCTGTTGTGGGAAGCATCCCGCCTCCTATGGTTGCTGTCAATTAAATGAGAAGACTTCCCACCTGACCCCAAGTGGAAAGCAATACCCGTGCTTTAGGGAGGGGTAGATTATGACCACAACCAGGCATTCCTTTGCCTGGCAGCGCTCCTACAAAGAGCCAGCAGAGGGAGGAAGACCTCCAAATCAAAAATCAGGGGATGTGGCTCAGTTGGTAACGTGCTTGCCTAAGCAGGCAAGAGGCCCTGGGTTTGATTACCAACACCGCATAAATCGGGCATGGTAGCACATGCCTGTACTCCCCGCACTTAGAAGGTAGAGGTAGGCTGGGCATGGTGGTACACACCTTTAATCCTCACACTTGGGAGGCAGAGGTAGGAAGGAAAACTGCTGTGAGTTTGAGGCCAACTTGGGAGTACAGAGGGAGTTCCAGGTCAGCCTGGACTAGAGTGAGACCCTGCCTTAAAAAACAAAACAAGGGTCTAGAGAGATGGCTTAGTGGTTAAGGCATTTGCCTGCAAAGCCAAAAGACCTCAGTTCAATTCCCCAGGACCCACGTAAGCCAGATGCACAAGGTGGCACATGCGTCTGGGGTTCATGTGCAGTGGCTGGAGGCCCTGGCGTGCCCATTCTCTCTCTCTCTCAAATAAATAAAAAATAAATAAAATATTAAAACAAAAGAAAAAATTAAATTAAATTAAAAATAAATAAATAAAAGAAGGAAGAAGAAGGCTGGTAGGGGGAGGAGGACCAGAAGTTCAAGGTCATCATCCTTTGTTTCATAGATAGTTTGAATCCAACCTGGGATTCATGAGACCCTATCTCAAAAATAAATGTATAAATAAACAAACAAATAAACAGAAATGAGCAAACCAAAACCAAGGGCCTTTGAGGGTGTTTTCTTTTTTTTGTATGTGATATGTATGTATGTGGGCATGTATGTAACATTGGAGGCCACAGGTTCACATTATGTAGCTTCCTCTATTACCCTCTACCTTATTCTTTTCGCCTTTCACGGGGCACAAAGCTCACTGATTGGTGAGATTAGCTAGCCGCAGAGCCCCCAGGGATCCTCCTGTCTTCATTTCCCCCGCGCTGGGATTTACAGGCGCTCATGGCCATGCCTGGCTTTTACATGGGTGCTGGGGAATCTGATCTCAGGTCTTCATGATCACATGGTGAGCACTTCACCCACTGAGCCATCTGCCCAGGTCCTTGTTTCCTAGCTCTAACGTGCTCCTTGGTTGAGATGTCTGTGAGGTACCTGGCCCCGGTGGGTGCCAAGAAAACGTGTGTGTTTGGGAGTGATTAATGTGGGAGAAGGTGATGGTAGGTGAGTGGGAAGGCGGGCAGATGACCCACTGGACGCATAAGTGCTTTGGGAAGAAACATGACTCAGGATCAAACGCTTCTTTGGAGGACTCCTTCCAGGATTAGGGTCAGATGGAGTGGGGCAGTGCTGACGGGCTCTTGAGGAATTCCTATTCAGGAGAGGCTCACCAGGCCTGGCTTGTCCTTCATTCACTTCCTAATCTAGTTCAGATCTTTGCATCAGAGCAAGTCACATTATGGGATTTTGTTAGTTCTGTGCTCGGGTCCCCAAACCCATCCACAGCTGGGGACAAAGTGGAGGTGACACAGGCGAACGTTCGAGAGAGAGAGAAAGGAAGATAAAAAAGAAGACATTTTGGAGAGATGGCTTAGTGGTTAAGACACTTGCCTGCAAAGCCAAGGCACCCAGGTTTGATTCCCCAGGACCCAAGTAAGCCAGATGCACAAGGTGGCGCATGCATCTGGAGTTCGTTTGCAGCAGCTGGAGGCCCTGGTGCACCCATTCTCTCTCTCTCTCTCAAATAAATAAATAAATAAATAAATAAATAAATAAATAAATAAGACATTATGACACATACTCCATGAATACTACAACATGGATGGACCTTGAGGACGTGATGCTTGGTGGCGTATGTGTCACAAATGGACACGCACTGTATGAATCAGCCTCTATGAGGCCTCTAGAGTCATCAGATTCTAGAGACAGAACGCAGAAGGCTTGGAGGCAGAGGCTGAGGAGGAGAGACCAGTCCATACTCAATGGGAGAGTTTCAGCTTGGATAGAGAAACCCTAGAAGTGGGTGGTGGTGGTTGCACCATTATCTTAGAAATGGTTACAACAGCGCCCAGGGAGGTGGCTCAGTCGCTAACCTGTCCTCAGTGCCTGTGTGAAAGATGGGTGTGGTGGTTAAGTGCCTGCAATCCCACACCAGGGAGGCAGACACAGGAGGACCCCAGGGCTTGCTAGTCTAGCCAGATCAGTGAGCTCCAGATTCAGTGAGAGACCCTGTCTCAAAAAGAAAATAAAATGGAGTGATTAAGGAAGATACTGATATTGACCTGTGGTCTCCGCACACATGCATACGTGTGTGCCCAGACACATATGCACACGCATACACCCACAAACATCCACCACACAAAAGAAAATACCCATGCACAAAAGAAAATATGGTAAATTTTGTTATGCATATTTTCTCATAATTAGAAGAATCAAAAAGAAAGGTCAAAGGCAGTCATTTGAGAGAGATTTTTGCCCAATCTGACTCCTTCCCATCCCAGACTGGGAAACCAGCTAGTACTATAAACCCTGTTACTCCAGCCTCTGCTTTCTAGAAGTTTCTTTGCTCTGGCCCCACTGTATAAGCATGCTGACATGCAGCGCGTGAGAGGGGAACTCAGAGACTAGAGTCATTAATCCAGGCTGATTTGACTTGGGCCACTGACAGATGGACGGGCCAGGCTGCAATAAGGCTGTGATGCCCCACCAGGTCGGTCACGGTCACGGTGGCCTCTGGCTGGAGGCGGCGAGCACTTACGTGTTAATTCATACGTCGTTAACGTGGAGCTGCTGTTCACGGTCTTGAAGCTGCTTTGGGCTATTAGGGGCAAGCAAAGCAGAAAGGCAGTTAGCATGCAGGGAAACCGTTACTGCAGAAATGAGGCGTGGTGTGGCGGCGGTGTCACTCAGAGACCGCCTGGCTCTCACGGCACCTTCAGGGGATGCAGAGACCACTGTGTCACCTCCACGCTCCCCATCAGTGTTGGAAGGTTACCGCACTTCCTGTTGGATACCCAGCCCGAGACAGGTGGCCTCGGCAGCTAGAGCACAAGGCAACACCAGGGAAGGCGGGGACGTGGGTTTCTCCCAGACGTTGCTGGCAGGCACAGCTGTCAGCTGACTGACACTCGTCCACCTGTCAGGCTCTGGTTTTCTGGGAACTAGAAAGTCATCAAAGAAGGTCCCAAGGATCAGGTGTGCCGACCCAAGTCTCATCATAGGGAACCTCTGTTTCATACTGCTTCGATTGGACTACAAACCCCAGGAAGATGCTAATCTCGGGGTCTTCAGGAAGGGATATCACTGGAGTGACATCCTCAACGGGTGGCAAGAGTGTGGGTGACCACTGAGCAATTGATTCCTTTTCATGAATATTCATCAGGGCCTCCTTGACCGAGCCTCCTCCCAGCTCTTACGTGACAGGTCCCAGCATGCCCTGAGTGAAGCAGACATGCAAGGGTCACCTGGGAACCAACGTCAGTCCCACGATCCCCCAGGGTCAAGTATGTACACACGGTTGGGGTTGTTACTGTGTGCACGTGGGCTCGGGTGGTGAGGGCTGGCAGGGAGAGCCTGCTGTATGTTAGGTGAGCAAGCTCCAGCTTGTCTCCTGGCCTAATGCGGATGGACAGGCAGGAAGGTGTTGGCCCCAGTATTCTCCCACCTGTCCCTGGCAAGGGGTCTGCTCTGTCTTGAAGAGTAGGTGGCTTGGAGCAGGCTCCCCAGAAGCTGCCTCTGGGTTACAACCAGAGTGAGGCCAGCACGGTGGGTACCAACCTGGCAGAGGTCAGCCAGGGTGACAGGTGGAGCCTG
Organism: Orientallactaga sibirica; assembly: GCA_036365145.1. Classification (NCBI taxonomy): domain Eukaryota; kingdom Metazoa; phylum Chordata; class Mammalia; order Rodentia; family Dipodidae; genus Orientallactaga; species Orientallactaga sibirica. The sequence goes on along the minus strand of JAEOAD010001941.1, from coordinate 2,732,538 downwards.
CCTTTGCACTGGATGCACTGGGCCTCCCCCACAGGCCCCACAGTGATCCCCACACACCTGCTGCCATGCACCTCTGGAAGCCGGGCGCCCACTCTCTCAGTTCAGAGCTCCAGGTCCACCGACTCCATCCACATCCACTTCACACCCCGCTGCTGCAGGACAGAGGGACGTCACTCACCTGTCAGCTCTGCGCGTAAGGCAGAGGGGCTCTTGAGCAGCTTGGCCTCGGGGCCCGTGCCCGCCTCGGACTCCAGCTCACGGTAGTAGATCCTGACCCTCCAGCTCACAGGCTCTCATCCCGAGGAGATCCACATGCTCAGCCCACCAGCTGCAGAAAAACAGTACATGCTCAGTTCACACCAGCTTGCCACCAAAAACAGTACATGCTCATCCACCAGCTTAGGCTGACAGTAAAGTTCACAGCTTACATGCTCACTCAGTTCACACCAGCTTGCCACCAAAAACAGTACATGCTCAGTTCACACCAGCTTGCCACCAAAAACAGTACATGTTCTCCAGTTCCACCAAAGACAGTACACACTCAGTTCACACCAGCTTGCCACCAAAGACAGTACACACTCAGTTCACACCAGCTTGTCACCAAAGACAGTATACACTCAGTTCCCACCAGCTTGTCACCAAAGACAGTACACACTCAGTTCACACCAGCTTGTCACCAAAGACAGTATACACATACAGCTTGTCACCAAAGACAGTACACAGTTCTTGCTTGTCACCAAAGACAGTACACACACCAGCTCCACCAAAGTTACACACTCAGTTTGCTTGTCACCAAAGACAGTACACACTCAGTTCCCACCAGCTTGTCACCAAAGACAGTACACACTCAGTTCATACCAGCTTGTCACCAAAGACAGTACACACTCAGTTCCCACCAGCTTGTCCCACAGTACAGCTTGTCACCAAAGAAAGTAGTACACTCATACCAGCTTGTCACCAAAGACAGTACACACTCAGTTCACACCAGCTTACCACCAAAGAGCCTGTGTGGAGGCTTGGTGGCCACTGCTTTCATCCAGCCAACTATGGGGAGGTCCACTTTTCAAATGTGTGTGTGTGTGCGTGCGTGCGTAGGTGTGGATACAGTGTGGGTGCATATCCACGTGTGTGAGTATGGAGTCCAGAGGATAACCTCGTGTGTTGTCTTCAGGAACGGCATCCATCTTTTTTTTTTGAGACCGGGGAGGGGGAGGGGGGTCTCTCCTTGGCCTGGAGCTCACTAAGCAGGCTAGACTGGCTAGCTATTGAGCCCCTGGGCTCCTCCTATCTCTGCTGCCCCAGTGTTGAGACTGCAACCACACACCACCACACCCGCCATTTCGTGTAGGTTCTGGAGATCAAAGTCAGGTCCCTGTGCACGCATGGCAAGCAGTTTTGCCTACTCAGGTAAAAGGGCAGACTAGCTTCACTGGTGAGTTCCAGGCCGGTGAGAGACTCCGTCTCTGTAAAGACCATGGACGGTGTACTGGAGCAATGATATGGGAAGTTGTCTTCTGATTTCCACACGTGTGTGCGTACATGTGCACACACGCTTGGGCGCACACACAGACACGTGGTACAGTGGATGCAAAAGGTAGAAAGCCAGTGTGTGTGAGGAAAAGGCAATTCTCCACATGCCTTCTAAGTTTTACACAAAGGTGCCCTGTGTGAAGGAGAGGGAAGCACGGCCCTCAGATACCCTGCCTGCGAAGCAGCCCCCAAAGTGGTAGTGTCTCTATCCCCCTCCACTGGCACTGCAGACCACTGCGCAGATGTGGCCCCTCAGGGTGGGTGCTGGGTCTGGGCCACTGAGCCCCCCCCTTTTTTTAAAAATTATTTTTGTTTATTTATTTGAGAGAGACATACAGAAATAGGAAGTTAGAGAGAGAGAGAGAGAGAGAGAGGGAGAGAGAATGGGTGCGCCAGGGCCTCCAGCCACTGCAAACGAACTCCAGATGCACGCGCCCCCTTGTGCATCTGGCTTACATGGGTCCTGGGGAATTGAACCTGGCTCCTTTGGTTTTGCAGGCAAACACCTTAACTGCAAAGCCATCTCTCCAGCCCCACTGAGCCCCTTTTGAAGAGAGGCAAGGACAAGGCTGAGGGCCAGGGCTGTGGGTTGGCTTCCTGAATAACTGCACCCATTTGCCTTCTGTGCACTCATGTGGGTGCAAGACAGAACTATGGAGAGGCAGGAGACCCTGAGCTCTGCACTCAGGGCTAGTCACAGCTTGGCCACCTCCTTCCCCTTGGCACTACAAGATCTTAATGAAGGATGCGCCAAGTATCATGGGCATGGACGAGCAAGAGCCTTAGAACTTCTGAAGGAAGCCTCCACTGCCCAGGGCAAGTGGGAGAATAAGAGACAGTGGAAGGCTGTAAGCTGACTTAGGAGGAGGAAGAGGAAGAGAAGGAGAAGGAGGAGGGGGAGGATGACAAAGAGGGTGTGTCATGATGGCTGATGGAGGTGGGCAAGGGCCAGTGCAGGCTGCCAGGCTGGTAGGTCCCAGGGCCTGGGCCAGGGCTTGTGTAGGTTCTATATTGTTCCCCATGTGAGTGGCTCAAGCTCTGGATTCGAGTTTGCCTCTGTGATCTACCTGTGAACCTGTGGGCTATTCTACCCCATGGGAATCTAGCTAGGTACAGTCTGCAGAATATTCTATGACCTAAACACAATCTAACTCAGGAAACCGACCAGAACACAGCCGCTTCCGAGCTCACTGAAAAGCCACGCTGAACGTCCTGCTGGGAGTCCTAGGCCACGGGTGTGAAATGCATCAATGAAGACCCCTTTGTCAAATGAGGGACAGCAGGGACTTCCAAGATGCTGGGTCTTTATCTTTCCTTTCCTGAGCTCCTGACAGAGAGGCAGAGAGGAATGGCCCTCTCAGTGGCTCTGGCCTGTGTGCCAGAAGCAGTGCTCTCGCTCTTGCCTCTCTGTAACACGAGGTGGCCCTGCTGAGACTTGGCCCGGTTCTTGCTCAAGCTGGTGGGAGGTGGGGATGGCAAGGCTCTGGCAGGGTAGATAAGATGGTTGTGAGCTCCCGTGCCTGGCATCAGGGCTGACTCGAGTCAGCAAGAAGGGAGGACAAGTGGGCACATCAGAAGCTTGCTGCTGGGTTCTTTAAGTGTCAACCGGGCAATCTTAGCCCGGGGGGTCACCTTCAAAGCCTGCCTGTCAGTCTGGGATTACACCAGGCCCTCCTGTAAGTGGAGAGATTGCCTGGGATCGGCCAGCCCTGCAGATGCATAGGCTGGGGACACGATTATAGTAGGGGAGGAGAAGATGGGATTCTAGTGACCAGAAATATCCACCCAACAGGAGCTTGGGAAAATAGAAATGTCCTTGCTGGTTCTGTGACTGTTTAGCAGACACGTGTCTTAGAGCCCTTGTATGTGGATCCCGGGGCTGGGAGGGGGAGGGACTGAAATGTTTCTAGCCAAGGCAGATGGCAGGATATTTGGAGGTGAAGGAAGAAAACGCCAGGTTCCCTCTACTCATAGGGACAATGGCAGCCAGGCACTGGGGGGTAGGGGGGACACCCATTTGTCAGCAGGCACCAAAAGTTCCAGTGCATTTCAAGAGTCAACATGTGTCCGTAAGCTGGGGGAGATGGCTCAGTGGATGAATCACCTGCTGCCGACGTGCAAGTTCTCAAGTTCAGATCCCCACAACCCGCATACAGCCAGCTGCTTCAGTACAAGCATATATAATGCCAGCATGCCTAGGGTAAAAAGGAGGTGGAGACAGAAGAACCATCTGGAAGCTCACTGGCCGGTTAGAATCAGCTGAAACCCTGCCTCAAACAAGGTGGAAGGTGAAGGCTGATGCCTGAAGTTGTCCTCTGAATTCCATGTGTGCACCATGGCAAGTGTGCACACACACACACACACACACTGTATACTTGTGCACACACATACATCTCCACAAAGTATCCCCCCCCCACCTGGCATCTTCAGGGGAGGAAGCACAACGCTGACATGGTTTTGATGAATCTCCTCTGAAGGCTCCTGTGTTGGATGCTTGGTCCCCAAGGTGGGACCTCTAGGAGGTGGGGTCTAATGGGAAGGAGTTAGCTCATGGGAAGGCCAGGTCCTTGCAGGGTACTGTAGGATTCTAGTATATTCCTTCTCTTTGCTTCCTGGCCACGAGGGAAGCATTTTTTCTGCACCCTGTGCTCCTCACCATAGCCATCCAGCACCCTAGTAGAGGCCCAGCTCAGTGAGTCCCTGACCTTGGACTAGAACCCTGTACACAATGACCCTTCAACTCTCTCTCTAAGTTCATTGTCTGGGGTGTTCTGCTAGCTGGAAAGCTGGCTGATACCAGCATACAGGGTGCCTTCCTCAGAGGCCGCAGCGGGTCCAGGCCTGCCCACGGGAAGCATTTACAGGTGGGGACATCACTCATCCAGGGACAGGGACATGGGGGTGGGGTGGGGGCCGCCTTCATTCCTAGGGATTGGCATTGTCATGCTTACACACACATGCACGCACACACACACACACTAGTAAAATCGGGTGACATGTCCACAGTGCATCAGGGAGTCACCACCCAGGATAGTGGGGAGAGACCTTATGCTGGGAGAGACCCAGAAGGACAGGACATTGTCAAGGTGGCAGGGTTTGGTGGTGGGAGGGGCTTGCCCTGGGAAGAGTAGGACTCGGCCAGCTGTGCTGGGTCACATAGCTGCTGGCCTCTATATAACGCTTCCTCTCTGTTCTGGACTCAGGGAGATAAATCATTTATCTGAGGTCTCGTGGACACAGGAGGCAGAAGTGGGAACACAACTCCAAACCCAGTGGGATTGCCATGGTCTCCTGGGGCTAAGTGCACACTCCTGTGACCACTTCCCTAAAGGGAGCTGGGGTCCCTTCTGGAAAGCAGAAGTTCCCTTGAGATTGAGTCCAGGCTGTTCAGGGGAGCACAGGAGGCAGCAGGCACCTTCTTTTCAAACACAGCAAGAAACATCCAGTGTGCTAGTCAGATATGTGTTGCTATTATGAAACAAGCGAGCCTAGGAGGGGGAAGGAATGGTTTGTTCTGGCTGATGGTTCCAGAGGGTTCCATGGTCATTTGGCTCGGTTATTTCTGAATCGGGGTGTGGTGATGCAGACCTGTGGCTCACTTTATGGCGGCCAGGAAGCAGAGAGAGGGTCGGACAGGAGGCGGGGCTTTGGCAAGATACTCTTCAAAGTTACACACGGGTACCCCACTTCCCACAACCAGACCCCATCTTCCACAGTTGCACCACTTCCCAACAGTCTCTTCATTTTTTTCTCATGTGTGCACTGTGTATGTGTGTATGTGTATATGTGTGTGCACATTTGTATGTGTGTAGGCACAGGCATCTGTATGTGTGTGAGGCCACAGGACAGCCTCAGGTGTCATCCTTAAGCATACAGTCCACCTCTTTCTGAGACAGGGTCTCTCATTGGCCCCGAGTTCACGGAGGAGGCTAGAATGGCCAGTGAGCCCGGGGAGTCTCCTGTCTCTGTCTCCCTAGTGCTGGGATTTCAAATGTATCTACCATGCCTGGCATCTTTGAGCGAGTACTAGGGATTTGAGCTTGGGTCGTTCCACTTAGGAGGCAAGCACTTTACCTGCTGAGCCATCTCCCCATCTCTTTCTTCAAGTCTGGATGGATTACACTAACTCCCCATCAGCCAGTCACTTCCCCAGAGCCCCAAAGTGGAACAGTTCTTCCTTTGGGAACGAGTCCTTCAACACAAGAGCCTTTTGGGGGACACTACATTTTCATTTTTTTATTTTAAAGTTTTTATTTTAGTTATTTGTTAGAGACAGAGAGAGGGAGAGAGAGAGAGAATGGGCACACCCGGGCCTTGAGCCACTGCAAATGAACTCCAGAAGCATGCGCCACCTTGTGCATCTGGCTTACGTGGGACCTGGAGAACTGAACCTGGGTCCTTAGGCTTTGCAGGCAAGTGCATTAACTGCTAAGCCATCTCTGCAGCCTGATACTACTTTTTTTTGTTTTGTTTTGTTTTTGTTTTTCGAGGTAGGGTCTCACTCTAGCCCAGGCTGACCTGGAGTTCACTATGTCGTCTCAGGCTGGCCTTGAACTCACAGCGATCCTCCTATCTCCGCCTCCCGAGTGCTGGGATTAAAGGCATGCGCCACCACGCCCGGCTTGATAGTACATTTTTGAACCACATCAGCCAGAGACTTCACTGCCCAGGCTGTGCTTTTGTCCTTGTGCCTGGGGAGATCCAACACCCTGACTGGTGCATTTAGTTGTCTCTCTGCCATACACAGCTAGTGATTCTTCTCCTTTTCCATTATCTTCTTATGAATGCCTGACTGAGCCCAGTGCGCGGCCCCGCCACACATGGTGGTGCAAGAGGAAAGGAAGAGAAGCGAGCCCTACATCTGTGCTGGAGCTGTGTGAGGCCCAGCCCCCTTTGCCCAGGCAGCTGGTACACTCCAGGAAGGAGGGTGCCTAGGACCACATGGGATCTGTCCTTGGGACAGCTCTGTGCAAGAGGGCAAACAGAACAGGACCCTAGGAAAGGCACAGACGTGTTAATACCACTAAGAATCCTGAAACCCTTGAGGCTGGAGAGATGGCTTAGTAGGTAAAGAACTTGTCACGGAGGCTAGGGGACCTGCATACAAGCTGGGTGTGGCAGTGCACATGGATAATCTCAGTGTTGGGAGTAGTGGAGACAGGAAGATCTCGGGCTTTCTGGCTAGCTACTCCACTGAATCCAGTGAGAGACCTTGTCTCAAATAAGTAAGAGGGGGAGCTGTTGAGAAAGACACCAATATCAACCCCTGGTCTCCACACTCACACAAGCATGCACACCTGCACACACATATGCACCCATACCCATACGAGCATACACTCACACACACACATGAATACTGCGCACATATATACATCCAAAAAAACTAAACTAATAGAAAAAGAAACCTGAAACCTGATGGTGTGGGAAACATTTAAGCCTCAGAATCAAAATGGGGGAAAAAAAAAAAAGCTTTCATTTTTAAGCAAACTGCTAAACAAAACAAAACAAAACAAAAAAACAAAGGGTTATAGGTGAGGGATTTCACGTGGCTCCTAAATCTATATTTAAACCAAGTTTCTGTTTCTTTGTTCCTTTCACTAATTTACTAAATGACTCATAATGTTAATTGTACTCCAATTGCCTGGCAGTTGACAGGCATTTGTTTCTATCATGCACTGCACGGACCACCTCCTGCTCTGGGCTTTTTGAAATTAGTTTGTTCTATTGGACTCTGGCGGGGACAGCTGATGTGCACGTTTGCCAAGTTCCCTTGGTGCAGCTCTACAAGGCTTCTCAGAGCTGTCCAGCAGTCATGCGGGGCTCAGAGCCCATGCTGTCATGGGGCCTGACACTGGGGCTGGCAGCAGCTCCTAGCCACGGCCAGGCCACTGTGTTTGGAGGAAGATGATGTGTTCTGGCTGGAGCACTCACTGACTTCATGCAAAAGGAGCGTGCCTGGTTATTGGCAGGCCAACTGCCCCATCTACAAATAAAATACAAATCTTCTGGTAGAATTTGGCAGAGTGCAAAGGACTGATCTTTGCTTGACTGTTTGCGGAGGTGGGAGACTTGAGTGCTGGGGACCTTGAACTTCTACTTGGAATGTTTCCTGCGTCCAAGGATGACTCCGAAAGGACATCAGGGTAAAAGCAGGGACTGAGGGATACAGATGTGGAGTGTCAGAAACCTTGTATCCGTGACCTCTGAAGTTCCTAGAGGAGGCATCCAGAGAGTCCTGTTGGGGTCATAGTGGCCCAGTGGGGTCCCTGCTTTTGCCACTTGCCATAGGCTCCCAGTTATACTGGGCTGTCATTACCTTGTTCCTATCCTGTTCGCCTGTCCCCTAAACAGAGAAGGCGGACTGCCATAGCAATACATTTTCAGTTACATCAGAAGCTATTTGGATATGTCATTTTTTGGTCACTGTGAAAGGTCCCTGTCCTCCCCAGAGAAGACATTACCAGGCAGCAACTCCATCAGTGTGAGATGGTGGTACGGGATCAGCAGGAAGCCTGGCTGTTACGTCCTGCTTTGGGGCTGGGGAGATGGCTCAGTGCATGAAGTGCCTGACTTACAGACATGGAGACCTGACTTAGACCTCCAAGAATCCACAGAAAAATGCCACGTAAGGTGGCATGTACCTGAAATCCCAGTGCTGGGAAGGTGGAGACAGGTAGATCTCTGGGGCTCACCAGCCAACTAGTTAAGCCTGACTCCAAAAAGAGGTGGGGGCTGGAGAGATGGCTTAGCGGTTAAGGCGCCTGCCTCCTAAGCCTAAGAATGCCGGTTCCAATCTCCAGGTCCCACGTTTAGCCAGATGCAAAGTGACACAAGGGCGCAATGCCGCACTTGACCACAAGGGGGAGCACACATCTGGATTTCGTTCGCAGCAGCTGAGAGGCTGCTGGCGCGCCCATCTCTATCTGTCTCCCTCTCCCTCTCTGTCTGTCTCTCTCTGTGTCTCTGTGTCTCTCTCCAAAAAAAAAAGAGGTGGTTGGTATCTGAAGTACAACCCCTGAGGTTGTCCTCTGACCTCCACATGCCTGCATACCCACACACCCACATCCTGTTCCCACTCCTTCTTTAGTTTCATTAAGTAGAACCCTAGAAAATGGCCACTTTCATATACCTCAGATGTGGTGGCACCATAGGATTCAACCCAATACAAATGCTACCAAGTAACTGCATGGTTGACTGGGTCAGCAGGACACGTTAGGAGCTGGTGGTATCCACTGGACAGTTCAGATGCATTTTCGCTCTGGTACTGACTCACCCTCCCCACCCCCGCCTGAACTCAGGTCCCAGGCTCCAGCACCCCTGGAAAGGCTTCTCATTTCATCAGTGCCTGCAACCTCTGAGCCTGGGGAGAGGTCACACAACATGCCTGCCCATTCTGCCAACAGGATCCCATTCATTCAGCACTGAGGTATTTGATGGCAGCTCTTACCAGAGGTCAGCCCTGAGCTTGACCTTCCAGCCTGCAGAGCTAAGCCCTTGCCACCCGGCAAGGTACCCTTTTCTAAGGGATTTGGAAATCCTTTCAGTTCTTCCATGACCCGTGATTCCATCTTGGCCCATGGGATGGCGCCACTTACATTCAGGGCTGGTCTTCAGTTAATCCTCTCTGGGAACACCCAGAGTGTGTTTTCCCAATGTCCTAAGTATTCTCGACCCAATCAAGATGACCATCGTGGTTAATCAAGGTTAAACAAGGGTCCAGGTATGGTTTTAGACGCATCTAGACCCTTCCACTAGATGCCCACCCCACCTCCCTCTGGCCAGTATAGAGGATATGGCCAAGACAAATCCATCTCAGTGCTCTAAGGCCACATCCATCCACACCCATACTCTTACTTCCCGGCTCCTAAATGTGGTGCCACCATCCCATAAGCTGGAGGTCCAGATGGGAGGAAAGGGGAAGGAGGAAGAAGGCAGCCAGCACAGGCATTTTCTCTCTCTCTCCATCTCTCTGTGTTTCCTGGCCACCAGTGGTGTGAACTGTTCTGCTCAGGTATCCCATCATGCCAATTAAAGTTTGACTAACACACAGTGTCACTGGGGCCCCTTCATGTGCCCCTTCATGCTAGCACCTGCTCTGTTCCTGGACATCTCCCAGCCACTCTCTCAGGCTTCCTTATGACTCTCTACACACAGCCCACACTGTCTGCGCACTTCAGGGCCTCTAAGACCTTAACATTCCTCAGCAGGATGACTGCTGAGGCATCAGAAGCCTCCTTCACAGGCCAGAAGCTCTGCTTCTGTTTCCATCACTGTTCTATGCCTGGAGCTGGGCCACCATCACCCACCCTCAACCATGGGCTAGACCCACTCCTGCAGGTGTCTGCTGTCATTCCTCAGCCAGAGGGATCTGTGGTCTTCTGGGCAGGTCTACAAGTTACCCTTTGATCCCGTTTTCTTTTCTGGTTTGCTGGCCTGGTCAGGCTGTTCCCTTGTACTCACACACTGGGCCCAGATTCAGTGTGTGAAGACCCTCTGTTCATTCCTGAGTGAAGCCAGGAAGTGAAAGTACATGCCAGAAGTCAGAGGTGACCCCCCCCCCCAAGTGCTCACCTGCCACTGGATCAGAACTGAGGACGTGGTGTGCGGCGTTGCTGAGACAGACCCTGGTGGCTCTCCTGGAACTGCATCCCAGTGGGAAAAAAAGAAGGGTTAGAGTAGTTCTGTTGGGTTTCATCTGCCCTTCAGTGTGGGGTAGGGGCTCTTCCTTCTCATGGGCACCATCTCCTGTCCTTCATTGGACTCAGGTGACAGTCCTATCTCACTGGGACATCCAGGTGACCTGGACCTCTCCACCATGCTACTCACTACACTCATGGACCTCTAGGGGTTTCTTCCTGATCTTGGGGACTTGGGGGTCAAGCATCACTTTCCAAGGTCTTAAGTGATAACTTTCCCTGAGCAGGACAGATGATTACACCAAGGTCATGGTATAGCCATCCTGGCAGGAATGAAGATATGCTAAAGATATGCTCTTCTCTTTGGATAGCAGACTATTAAAATAAGGAATCCCCCCACCCAAATTGTACCTTTTTCACAGAAATCTCATCATTCTAGGAAAAGGCTATAAAGCTTGGTCCCTACCACAGGAGAAAGTTGTCTGCCAAGAAGAGATTTCACACATTCTGACAGCTTGCCAGATCCCCTTGCAGGATCAACAGGAGCTGAGACAATGATGGGTCAATGATGGCATGACCACACCTTGACCAGGACTGCTTAGCTGGGCATCCCGCTTGTTCTCTATTTAAACCTAAACCTTACATCAGGACCCAGAAGATGACCTTAGTGGGGTCACTGGACCTTTTATTTGTTCCTCTTCCCAACGTGGCCACATTGAATAAATTACTTTTCTCTGCTTTTCACTATGAGTTGTGTCTTTAACTGGCCTATTGAGGACACATGGCCAAGCTGAGCTTGTTAGAGCTGCTGGGATGAGGCTATGACCTTAACAATGGTAACAGTGTCAGGAAAAGTGAGGTGGCTTCTGGGTGGTCAGCAGGCTCCAGCCCAGGAAGCAATGGTTCTCCTCTGGTATGGAGGACCAAAGTTGGGTTGACCTCTGAGATCTGGAAGGCCAAGTTTTGTTTGACCTCTGTGGTCTGAAAGGACAAGGTTGTTTTGACCTCTGAGACCTGGAAGGACAAGGTTAGTTTGATCTCTGTGGTCTGGAGGGACAAGGTTGGTTTGACCTCTAAAATCTGGAGGGACAAGGATGGTTTCTGTGATCTGGAGGGACAAGCTTGGTTTGACCTCTGAGTGGCTGAGCATGTCTTATTGTTGTATGTTCTTCATCTTGGCCTGTTGCTTTCTCTAGATCCTGTATTTATGACTTGGGCACTGAATTGATCTCTCTGTGTCTTACCAGCCATAAGGTCACTCAGTGTCATCAGAGGCCCTTTCAATCAGTGTTCATAGAGCTGGGTGAGACTGGTTATGTTTCCACAACCTATGAATGTGTCTAGTTGTCCATTCCTCACCTTGGACTTGTCCCTGGGTCACTGTTCTGTTATTGATGGACCTGCATCATCAGACAAATCCCAGTTTTGGTTTTCCACTCTACCCTGTGAACTTCCTGCCAGTCTGTCTTCATTGTGGACATTTATCTAGACTTCCTGAGAGCTCAAAGCACCAGTCTGCAGTTATAGGGCTCTCAGTGTCCTTGGGCTTAGAGGTGGTGCTGAGAAATAGAAATCACTTAATGAGAAAATGTGGAGCCAAGTGCCACCATGCCTGTGATCTTGGCACTTAGGGGTTACAGGCAATCATAAATTTGAAACCAGTATGGACTACAGAAGGAGACCAAGGATTAGGGTATACTCAGTGGTATAACACTTATTTGGAATCCCCCCAGTGAGAGAATGGGGTTGTTGCTCAGTGGTAGAGCACCTGCCTAGAATCCCCCAGTGAGGGGCTGGGGGTGTTGCTCAGTGGTAGACCACCTGCCTAGAATCCCCCAGTGAGGGGTTATGGGTGTGGCTCAGTGGTAGAGCTCCTGTCTAGAATATCCCAATGAGAGGCTGAGGGCATGGCCCACTTGCCTAGCAAGTGCTATGCTTTGGGAATTCCATCCCCAGGACCTCAAAATGCAAATGTTGATCAGTAAGCAGTCCACACATTCAAATGGCCCTCCCCTCCCAGCTCTGGTAGGGCCAGTCCAGCTTGTCAATCTTACCTGACAGTGGGAGACTGTGCCCCACAAACATAATGCAAACTCAAGCACAAAAGGAAATTGTGAGCCTCAGACAGGGAAGATGATGAGATAGAAGCCTCAAAAGCCCCGATTTGAATATCAAAGGATTAAGAAGGGCCTCTGGATGCCTGGAGAGTTTCTTGAATAGCTGTTCAGAAATGGAGTATTCCCTGAGGTCACCAGGAGCCTGTCAGGATCTCATGCTCCTGTGTTTGTTACTGATAACACAACAATAGGAGCAGCTTGCTGTGTGTCTGGCTTCTTTCTGCTAAGAATTAGCACACAGTTGCAACTGTTCCTTCAATTGTGCCCAGTGCAAGATAAAACGAATTTATTTTCATTTTTTTTTTAAATTTGGTGCTGCAATTCCAATGTAGCCTTCCCTTGAGGGTTCCCCCACTTTTGCATGGATTTGTGGGCAAAGCTGGTGGGTTGAATTTTTGCTTTCCCTACCCCAGCAGTGAACTGCCTGAGGCTGCCCAGCTTTCCCTGCTCAGTAGAGCTTCTGCCATGTTCCTCAGTGGTTTCTCTCTGTCCCTCTGGCTGTACCAGGGCTGAGATAAACTCCCAGGAGGCTTCATAGGAAGTGGTCAGCAGGAAATACGGAGTGGGAAGGGGATGGATGGGACAGTCATTTCTCCAAGGTCTTCTTGAGGCCCTGAACTCCTCTCGGGTCACTCTAGCTAGCCTGAGAATGCCGGGTTGCAGCACAGCCCTTCTCTGTACATAGCTGAGAAACTTAGAATGGTTTCCCTCCACTCTCTGGGGTCACCCATGAAGCTCTGGGTGGATGAAACGAAACTTGCAGGTTCTGAATAGAGCAGGGGAAGATGTGAGGTCGTGGGGTGAGGCAGCTGGAAGCCGATCCATTTGGAAATCGTTGCACTGGTGCGTTAAATGGAAAAGACAGCCCTTTGGGGCTGGCTTAGGGAGTTATTATAAAGCACTGTCGGGTGAACTAAGTGCGGAGGCTTCAAGCTGATCCGCCTGTTACACAATATCCATCTTTTCCCATTCCACATGTCAAGATATTGCTGTGTCTGATGGAGCTACCTCCCGGGCTCACTGTAATCATTCAGGATAGGGTCACCGGAAAATGACAATAAATTTTCAGACCCAGCTCCTCTGAGATAGGACGGGGGAGAAAAAAGAAAAAAACACAAAACATACCTGATGCTTTGAGGGGATCTTCCCCTGATCGCTTATTTGTGCTATTTCAAAAACAAGTGCCTCGGGGTGAGAAACATGGGGGAAATGGCTTCCACGCAGCTACCCGCTGACATTTATTTTTAATGATGCCTATCAATTATTCAATCCTTAATGGTCATGGGGGCTTTGGAAGCCAATCAAAGAAACTTCTATTCCATCTGGAAGCCCTTGATTACCTTGTTTTATGACGGCGGGGCGCCAGGGAATACTTTGGGGTGTCGATTGCTAATGGATATCTGTTCACCAACCTCCCAGGTGGGTGACCCCCATCTCTTCCCTCTCAAAACCAACATGGGGTCTGTGGCTTCAGCTGCACAAGGAGGCACCCCTGTGCTCTGGTTTGCTCACCGTCTTGCAGAGTGGTCACCGCCTCTGTCTCTGCACTGAAGTCGCTGTCCCCAATGTCATTGGTGGCTTTCAGGCGCAGCTTGTAGGAGGTGAAGGGTCTCAGCCTGCAGTGGGGAGAGAATGGTGACTGACTGATGTGCCTGGCACGAAGGGGGTCTTCTCCAGAGACACTTGTCCTTTCCTGCTATGAGCTGGAGGCAAGCCGGCGTCCCTCCCTTGGTGATCACAAGTCCTCCCCGCTAAGCCTGCCCACTTGAGTGCTAACTCAGAAAACTTAACTTTTCCTTTTATCCTTTCTCTTATTTATTTATTTATTTATTTATTCATTTATTTATTTATTTATTTATTTATTTATTTATTTATTTATTTAGGTTTACAAGGTAGGGTCTCACTGTAGCCTAGGCTGACCCGGAATTCGCTCTGTATTCTCAGGGTGGCCTCAAACTCATGGCGATCCTCCTATCTCTGCCTCCCAAGTGCTGCGTTAAAGGCATGTGCCACCACGCCTAGCTTTTTCTCTTATTATTTTTTAAAAAAATATTTATTTATTTGTACACGTGCATAAGAGAGAGAGGGAGGACGGAGAGAGAGAGAGAGAAAGAGAGAGAGAATGGGCATGCTAGGGCCTCTTGTCACTACAAGTGAACTTCAGATGCATGCACCACTTTGTGCACCTGGCTTTACATGGGTACTGGGGAGTTGCACCTGGGCTGAAAGGCTTTACAAGCAAGTGCCTTTAACTGCAGAGCCATCTCCCCAGGCCAATTTTCTCTTCTTTTGGTGCCTCCTAGAATCCAAAGCATGCTTGCCCTGACACGCTGGTGTGTTTCACTTTTTTCCTTAATAAATCTTTGATTCGCCCACTTACTGTCTTCAGTGCGTCTCCTTTTTCATGATTGTGAGGCAAAAGACTTCACAGCCAGAAAATCTGAAACACTTTGTCTATCAGACTATTGAAACAATGGACCTCAAGAAATTGGAACTTCCCCAGAAAGCAAAAAGGCTTAAACCTGGAGCCAGTCAGAGGAGGAACTTGCCTCAGGGAAAACTTTGCCAGAGAGACCAGGGTGGGATGGAAGGGACCGCCCCTTGTCCTGGGACTGCTTAGCCCCGCCTTCTTCTTGCCTTCTGTTTAAACTGAAACTTCAGTCAGGACCGGGAAGATGGACTTGGGGAGGAGGGTTGTGGAATGTCTCTGTCCTTCTTCCCAATGTGGCTACTTTGAATAAATCTCCTGTCTCTGCTTTCCGCTCTTAATTTGGCTCTTTTACTTGGTTAGAGACAAGTAGCTAGGCCTGGTTTGGGTAGGTTTGTTAGAGCTCAGGCTGGGACCCTAATCACTACTAACAACTGCAGAGAACCTGTCTTCTTCTTGCCCCTGTAGCCCCTGGAGCAGCGCAGACGGACAAGCAGGTGTCTTCCCTGCCTGAGAGTCCCTGCCGCCTGGCAGCCAGGAGAGACCAAACCATTTCCCTGTGTCTGTCTGGGGAGCCACCTGTGGCAACCCCAGACTGCCTCCATGCCTAGGAAGTGAAGATATCACCAAGGGGACATCAGTAAGGGTGTCCTGGCTGGGGGACAATCACTACTTCCATAACGAGATGCTTTGAAACAAATTGCTGCTTGCAGATGGGTGGAGGAGTTCTCAGGGGAGGCCAGAGGTTGATGTTGGATGTCTTCCTCAGTCTCTTTCTTTCTTCCTTTCTTTCTTTCTCTTTCTTTCTTTCTTTCTTTCTTTCTTTCTTTCTTTCTTTCTTTCTTTCTTTCTCTTTCCTTTCTCTTTCTCTCTCTCTCCTTTCCTCTTTCTTTCTTTCTTTCTTTCTTTCTTTCTTTCTTTCTTTCTTTCTTTTCTCTTTCTCTATCTTTCTCTCTCCCTTTCTTTCTTTTTTCTTTCTTTCGAGATAGAATCTTACTGAACTTAGAGTTCATCAATTCAGATTAGCCAGCCAGTAAACTCCAGGGATCTTGTCTCTACCTTCTTCATGTTGGTGAGATACTGTAGGAAACAGGCAGTTTCCTGGCTAGGCATACAGGTGGGGGAAAGGGTCCTTAGAAGGTGGCGATATTTCAACCCAACATGGTGAAAAGAGTGTTTCTACTTCCTCTGTCTTCTTCCTGGCCTAAACGAATTTTCCTGCTGGTGGGCTGACTTTCTGGGATCTGTGCAATACTGGGTGCATTATGAACCAATCAGTGCCTTCGTCTTCATTCAAGCTGACCAATCATGGACTCTGGATGGCAGGCTTCCCCTATTCAATAAAAGTTCAGCTCCCCCTCAGGCGGTGGATTTTCCAGCTCTGGATTACCCCGTCCTCCCAGAGGAGTCTGTTCTCCTCTCTGCTTTCTTTTCCTTTTACTTTGAAATAAATTTATTTGTTAAAGCATTTTCCTACCATTTCATTCTTTAATCTGCAGGGAAAATGAACCCAACATCCTTAGACAGAATTGCTGGGATTATAAGCACAAACCACCACACACAGCATTTTATGTGGGTAGTGGAGATCTTTTTCTTTCTTTCTTTCTTTCTTTCTTTCTTTCTTTCTTTCTTTCTTTCTTTCTTTCTTTTTTTGTTTTTCGAGGTAGGGTGTCACTCTAGCTCAGGCTGACCTGGAATTCACTATGTAGTCTCAGGGTGGCCTTGAACTCATGGTGGTCCTCCCTCTGCCTCCCGAGTGCTGGGATTAATGGAGTGCACCACCACGCTCTGCTCTGGGTGCTGGAGATCTGAACCCAGGTCCTCATGCTTGCATGGCAAGAACTTTACCCACTGCCTCACCTCCCCAGCCCCAAAGCACTTTCTTGCACCTTGATTTCTGACCATCCTCTTGCTTAAACTGGATTACAGTGTTTCGTCGCCAGCCTCAATGGATGCTCACCTCGAAGCCCCAGAGTAACCCCGTTTTCCTGCTTCTGGGGCCCTGTAGGCTGGCTTCATGTGGCTCTAGGCTAGGCTTCCACAACTGGAAGCAACAGTGGGCAGAGAATGGGCCCCGTTGGCTTCAGTCAGCTTTACTAGAGAAGTCTTTGCAGTCCCAGGGCTGAGAACGATGTTTACTTCAGGGTTCTGGGGATGGCCTTTGTTTAGCTCAGACAAACCACTTCCATCTGCTGTGAGCTTCCAGAAGTTACTGTGTCTAGTCTAGGGAGAACCACCTGCTTATGCTCCATCACTTCCCAGCCTCACCCATAAGAATTGCCTGCGTTTGCGTGGCCAGCTGCCGTTGGTGTGCCTCCCCAGAACCACCTGCATTCCACCAGGGCCAGGCACATCGCAGGGCTCCGGCACTGAGACAGCAACACCTTCACAGTGGTGTCCGTGGGGAAGCCAGGGACACTTTTGGAACCACACGTTAGGCAGGCTAATGGGGAGCCCCAGCCACAGGAGGCCAAGGAAGAGGAGGTTGACAGCCTCTGAGAACCCTACGCTGCCTTGGAGAAGACCCTGAAGAAGTGCGGTCCCACTGCGTGTGAGATGGAGGTGACCAATGGCTCCCTGGCCCTGCAGAAGTCCTGCCTCACCAAGGCTGGCTCCTTGAGAAAGATGAAAATTTCCTTCCATGACAAGCGCCTGCAGACAATACTCAAGCGCCCATCTGAGAGCTCCTTAGTGCAAGAAGAAGAGGCGGGGGCAGAGGAGGAAGAGGAAGGAGAGGAGGGTGAAGAAGAGGAAGGGGCTCAGAGAAGCCTTTTACCCTTCTCCTGCTCCAGGGCCACATTTGTGAGCAACGTGGGGCCAGAGAGACCTCAGCTACCAGCTGGAAGCTCAGGCCTGTCCAGCTACACTCCAAAACATGCCGTGGCCTTCAGCAAGTGGCAGGAGCAGACTCTGGTGCAGGTTCCAGGCGAGGCAGAGCCCCCGCTGACGGGAATCGTGTTCACACCTGCCAGTCAAAATGATCTCTCAGGCTTCCGCAGCGAGCCAGCCCTCTGCTTCTGATCTCCGTGATGCTCCCTGACAGCCAAGACTTAGCCCCAGGTGTGATGATCGTAGAGCCGGGCAGTGCTCAGGAGCTTCTGCCCTCCTTCCCTTCCTCTCAGTGACCTCCTAGCCTTTAAGGATGGGTCTGCTTCTCACACCCCAGTTTGGGGGCTCCAAGGAAGAACGGAGGTGCAACATTGCCTGTGGGGAAGGCTGAAGTCAGACTGTTTATGACCAGATGGATGCCTGAGTGGATCCTTGCCCCAACGTGTTCTCTGTCCTGCCTCCAGGTCCCTGCCTGTTGGGCCTGTACTGGCTGTCTATTCTTTATAGGACTCCAAGCCCCTGCCCTCATCTCACATTCTTATCATGGGAGAACCCATGCTGCCTCTTCTGTGATAGAAGGCAGGTTTTTGTTTGTTTGTTTGTTTGTTTGTTTTATTTGAGAGAGAGAGAGAGAGAGAGAGAGAGAGAGAGAGAGAGAGAGATAGAGAGAATGGGTTAGCCAGGGCCTCCCGCCACTGCAAATGAACTCCAGATGCATGCACCCCCTTGTGCATCTGGCTTACGCGGGTCCTGGGGAATTGAACCAGAGTCCTTTGGCTTTACAGGTAAATGCCTTAACCACTAAGCCATCCCTCCAGGCCAAAAGGCAGGTTTTTATTTTTCTTTCTTGCCTATGGACTCAATAAATAGAACTGAACAACAACAACAAAGACAACAACCAAAAGGAGCGCGCACTTCTGAAGCCCTCTGCTCTGCTTCTGGCCCCCAGTCAAGCTTGGAGGGGAACACTTCCTTCCTTTTCTGAGCAGACTGGAATCCCGAGGCTGACTTCAGAGTGAAATCAGGCGAGGCACTTGGAGGAGGCTGGTGCCCAGTCTGCACTCATGAGATGAGCTGTACTTCTCACCCCTTGGATGCTAGCTGCAGGAGTGAGCGTGGGCCTGTCCCCGACCAGCTGTCCTAACCACCCCGTCGTCTCTTTCTTTTGTCTTCAGCACAATCTCTAATTGCTTTCTTTGTGCATGCTGTGGGTGTGTGTGGCCAGAGGACCACCTTGGGTGTCATTCCTTAGACACCATATACTTTTTTGCCAAAAAATATTATTTATGAGGAGAAAGAGAGAGAGAGAGAGAGAGGGAGAGAGATTATATGGGTGCTCCAAGGCTTCTTGCTACTGCAAGTGAACTCTAGACACACGTACTACTTTGTATATCTGGCTTTATATGGGCACTGGGGAATTGAACCTGGGCTGGCAGGCTTTGCAAGCAATTTCCTTTAACCACTCCCCAGCCCAGCATTTTTTTTTTTTTTTTGAGACAAGTTCTCTCACTGGCCTACTGGCCTGGAACTTGGACTACTTCCTTCTGGCTCATGTGGAGATGTGACCCAGGCTTCCTGCTCAAGACTTCCTGCTGTGCTTCTCCGGCCATGATGAAACTTCTCAAGTCACTAAGCTGAAATGAATAAGCTCCACCCTTCCCTATGCTGCTTTTGGTTGAGTGTTTTATTCTATTTTATTTATTTATTTAAGAGAGAGGCAGAGAGAGAGAGAAGGAGGCAGAGAGAGAGAGAGAGAGAGAGAGAGAGAGAGAGAGAGAGAATGGGTGCATCAGGGCCTCCAGCCACTGCAAACGAACTCCAGATGCATGCACCATCTCATGCATCTGGCATACGTGGGTCCTGGAGAATTAAGCCTCAAACCGGGGTCCTTAGGCTTCACAGGTAAGTGCTTAACCACTAAGCCATCTCTCCAGCCCCCAGGGTGTTTTTTTTTTTTTTTTTTTTTGCAATGAGGTGACTGCAACAGGGGACCAATGTATAGTGTTGGCGTAATGATGGTAGTGATGGTGATGATGATGATGATGATGGCAGGAATGAAGTCCCACTGAAGGTTTTAGCTACCTGGAAACCTCTTGGCTAGACCAAATGGCAGCCCTTGGAGGGAACCCTCAACGAGAATTCTATTCTTCCACATGTCTGAACAGCGTCTCCTTCAAGTGACAAGTGAGTAGTTACTATGGTCCTTCTGGGAACAGGCCCTGTGCTCAGGAGCTGCTCACCACAGCCTCTCCTTTGGGATGGCATACCAAGCCCCCCGGCTCCTGTGAGTGAGGGGCAAGGGGGCAAGGTGTGCCCTGTAGGGACAGTCAGTAGGACCTGTGAATGTTGGGCCACCTGCTGTGAACCTTATTCTCTGAGGGCCTCTCCAAAGCCAGATCCCAGATCTGGAAGGTTCTTCGTAACTGTGGGGCTGCTTGTGACCTCTGTGGCACCCGCACTGTGGGTTGGCAGTGGAGATAACACACTACAGACTACTGTTCCACTACCTGGTCTCCAACTTCTACACAGTCCTCCTTTCAGGGTGGGTGGCAAGGTGTCCAAGGACAGTCAAGTCACCTGCCCAACAACACCCAAAGGCAAGTGGCAGGAGCCCAGCCTGAGCTTCTGTGTGCGCATCTCAGGCCCCTTCCCACGACGCTGCCAGCCCCAGCATCACATTCGCCTCCGTCCTATAGTCAAAGAGCTGCTTCCATTCTGTTTAGATCCCACTGTTGAAGTCTCCAAGAAACAGTGATGGAGGCCCACGCCAGCCTGCCATGGGTCCCCGAGGAGTGAGGTTCTCCAAGGACGTTGCCTCCAACTCGCCAACCTTTCCATCACCCAGGCTGGCGTTGTAGGGTAGAGCTGAATACACCACAGGAAGTGCTCCTGTCTCCTGTAGGTGATGGGACTGAGGGTGAGCCACAGACTTTTCTGATGTACTTTTTAAATTAATTAAAATTTTAATTAAGAATTTTAGTGCATGAACATATGGTAATTTGATCTTATTCCCTCTCATTACTCTCCTTTGTGGAGATAACTCCCACCTCTATTCTACTGAGCCACTACCTGCATTCTCCAATGCCTCATTCTTTGTGTCCTCCTCATTCCTCTATGTCGAACTGTTGATGAAAGTCAATGTGGAACAGGATTTCGGGGATAACAAAATCTACTGTGATATCATGAATATAGTGGTCAAGGTGAAAGGAGTGTTTGGATCATGAATGTACTAATGAATGCACTGGTGAAGGTGGGAAGGAACACTCTGGACACTGTCCTGATGGATGCACTGGGGAGGGTGGGAAGGAATACTTTGGACTCTGTCCTGATGACTGCACTGGTGAGGGTGGGAAGGAACACTCTGGACACTGTCCTGATGGATGCACTGGGGAGGGTGGGAAGGAATACTCTGGGCACTTTGATGATCCTGATGGATGTCTCTGGTGAGGGTGGGAAGGAATACTCTGGGCACTGTCCTGATGGATGCACTGGTGAGGGTGGGAAGGAATACTCTGGGCACTGTCCTGATGGATGCACTGGTGAGGGTGGGAAGGAATACTCTGGACACTGTCCTGATGGATGCACTGGTGAGGGTGGGAAGGAATACTCTGGACACTGTCCTGATGGATGCACTGGTGAGGGTGGGAAGGAATACTCTGGGCACTGTCCTGATGGATGCACTGGTGAGGGTGGGAAGGAATACTCTGGACACTGTCCTGATGGATGCACTGGTGAGGGTGGGAAGGAATACTCTGGGCTCTGACCTGATGGATGCACTGGTGAGGGTGGGAAGGAATACTCTGGGCACTGTTCTGATGGATGCACTGGTGAGGGTGGGAAGGAATACTCTGGGCTCTGACCTGATGGATGCACTGGTGAGGGTGGGAAGGAATACTCTGGGCTCTGACCTGATGGATGCACTGGTGAGGGTGGGAAGGAATACTCTGGACACTGTCCTGATGGATGCACTGGTGAGGGTGGGAAGGAATACTCTGGACACTGTCCTGATGGATTCACTGATGAGGGTGGGAAGGAATACTCTGTGCACTGTCCTGATGGATGCACTGGTGAGGGTGGGAAGGAATACTCTGGGCTCTGACCTGATGGATGCACTGGTGAGGGTGGGAAGGAATACTCTGGACACTGTCCTGATGGATGCACTGGTGAGGGTGGGAAGGAATACTCTGGACACTGTTCTGATGGATGCACTGGTGAGGGTGGGAAGGAATACTCTGGACACTGTCCTGATGGATGCACTGGTGAGGGTGGGAAGGAATACTCTGGACACTGTCCTGATGGATGCACTGGTGAGGGTGGGAAGGAATACTCTGGGCACTGTCCTGATGGATGCACTGGTGAGGGTGGGAAGGAATACTCTGGGCACTGTCCTGATGGATGCACTGGTGAGGGTGGGAAGGAATACTCTGGGCACTGACCTGATGGATGCACTGGTGAGGGTGGGAAGGAATACTCTGGACACTGTCCTGATGGATGCACTGGTGAGGGTGGGAAGGAATACTCTGGGCACTGTCCTGATGGATGCACTGGTGAGGGTGGGAAGGAATACTCTGGACACTGTCCTGATGGATGCACTGGTGAGGGTGGGAAGGAATACTCTGGACACTGTCCTGATGGATGCACTGGTGAGGGTGGGAAGGAATACTCTGGGCACTGTCCTGATGGATGCACTGGTGAGGGTGGGAAGGAATACTCTGGACACTGTCCTGATGGATGCACTGGTGAGGGTGGGAAGGAATACTCTGGACACTGTCCTGATGGATGCACTGGTGAGGGTGGGAAGGAATACTCTGGGCACTGTCCTGATGGATGCACTGGTGAGGGTGGGAAGGAATACTCTGGGCACTGTCCTGATGGATGCACTGGTGAGGGTGGGAAGGAATACTCTGGACACTGTCCTGATGGATGCACTGGTGAGGGTGGGAAGGAATACTCTGGACACTGTCCTGATGGATGCACTGGTGAGGGTGGGAAGGAATACTCTGGGCACTGTCCTGATGGATGCACTGGTGAGGGTGGGAAGGAATACTCTGGGCACTGTCCTGATGGATGCACTGGTGAGGGTGGGAAGGAATACTCTGGACACTGTCCTGATGGATGCACTGGTGAGGGTGGGAAGGAATACTCTGGGCACTGTCCTGATGGATGCACTGGTGAGGGTGGGAAGGAATACTCTGGGCACTGTCCTGATGGATGCACTGGTGAGGGTGGGAAGGAATACTCTGGACACTGTCCTGATGGATGCACTGGTGAGGGTGGGAAGGAATATCTGGAATCTGTCCTGATGGATGCACTGGTGAGGGTGGGAAGAAATACTCTGGACACTGTCCTGATGGATGCACTGGTGAGGGTGGGAAGGAATACTCTGGACACTGTCCTGATGGATGCACTGGTGAGGGTGGGAAGGAATACTCTGGGCACTGTCCTGATGGATGCACTGGTGAGGGTGGGAAGGAATACTCTGGACACTGTCCTGATGGATGCACTGGTGAGGGTGGGAAGGAATACTCTGGACACTGTCCTGATGGATGCTCTGGTGAGGGTGGGAAGGAATACTCTGGGCACTGTCCTGATGGATGCACTGGTGAGGGTGGGGAAGGAATACTCTGGACACTGTCCTGATGGATGCACTGGTGAGGGTGGGAAGGAATACTCTGGACACTGTCCTGATGGATGCACTGGTGAGGGTGGGAAGGAATACTCTGGGCACTGTCCTGATGGATGCACTGGTGAGGGTGGGAAGGAATACTCTGGACACTGTCCTGATGGATGCACTGGTGAGGGTGGGAAGGAATACTCTGGGCACTGTCCTGATGGATGCACTGGTGAGGGTGGGAAGGAATACTCTGGACACTGTCCTGATGGATGCACTGGTGAGGGTGGGAAGGAATACTCTGGACACTGTCCTGATGGATGCACTGGTGAGGGTGGGAAGGAATACTCTGGACACTGTCCTGATGGATGCACTGGTGAGGGTGGGAAGGAATACTCTGGGCACTGTCCTGATGGATGCACTGGTGAGGGTGGGAAGGAATACTCTGGGCACTGTCCTGATGGATGCACTGGTGAGGGTGGGAAGGAATACTCTGGACACTGTCCTGATGGATGCACTGGTGAGGGTGGGAAGGAATACTCTGGGCACTGTCCTGATGGATGCACTGGTGAGGGTGGGAAGGAATACTCTGGACACTGTCCTGATGGATGCACTGGTGAGGGTGGGAAGGAATACTCTGGGCACTGTCCTGATGGATGCACTGGTGAGGGTGGGAAGGAATACTCTGGGCACTGTCCTGATGGATGCACTGGTGAGGGTGGGAAGGAATACTCTGGACACTGTCCTGATGGATGCACTGGTGAGGGTGGGAAGGAATACTCTGGGCACTGTCCTGATGGATGCACTGGTGAGGGTGGGAAGGAATACTCTGGACACTGTCCTGATGGATGCACTGGTGAGGGTGGGAAGGAATACTCTGGACACTGTCCTGATGGATGCACTGGTGAGGGTGGGAAGGAATACTCTGGACACTGTCCTGATGGATGCACTGGTGAGGGTGGGAAGGAATACTCTGGACACTGTCCTGATGGATGCACTGGTGAGGGTGGGAAGGAATACTCTGGGCACTGTCCTGATGGATGCACTGGTGAGGGTGGGAAGGAATACTCTGGGCACTGTCCTGATGGATGCACTGGTGAGGGTGGGAAGGAATACTCTGGGCACTGTCCTGATGGATGCACTGGTGAGGGTGGGAAGGAATACTCTGGACACTGTCCTGATGGATGCACTGGTGAGGGTGGGAAGGAATACTCTGGACACTGTCCTGATGGATGCACTGGGGAGGGTGGGAAGGAATACTCTGGGCACTGTCCTGATGGATGCACTGGTGAGGGTGGGAAGGAATACTCTGGACACTGTCCTGATGGATGCACTGGTGAGGGTGGGAAGGAATACTCTGGACACTGTCCTGATGGATGCACTGGTGAGGGTGGGAAGGAATACTCTGGACACTGTCCTGATGGATGCACTGGTGAGGGTGGGAAGGAATACTCTGGACTCTGTCCTGATGACTGCACTGGTGAGGGTGGGAAGGAATACTCTGGACTCTGTCCTGATGGCTGCACTGGTGAGGGTGGGAAGGAATACTCTGGACTCTGTCCTGATGGATGCACTGGTGAGGGTGGGAAGGAATACTCTGGGCACTGTCCTGATGGATGCACTGGTGAGGGTGGGAAGGAATACTCTGGGCACTGTCCTGATGGATGCACTGGTGAGGGTGGGAAGGAATACTCTGGGCTCTGTCCTGATGGATGCACTGGTGCGGGTGGGAAGAAATACTCCAGGGACTGTTCTCCTCACATTTCTTATTACATAGACAGATACAGTTTCTTTAAGGGAGGAGTTGCAGCTCCAAGATAGCCATGCCCCCGGAGGTGTAGTGTCTGAAAACCCCTTCCCCTGCTGCCCTTGTCTGCACAAGGAAAGGCAACCTGATTTTCCTGCTGTCCAGAGGACCAAAGACCCTCGCAAAAGCAAGACCAGCCTTCATGTGCCAGGAAAACCCCATGGCTGCTTGGGTTTTCGTTTGGCGCCCCGTCTAGTGACTTCCTGACTGTCAGCGCCTTGCTTAACATGTAGACTTGGTCACTTGGCATGAAATTTCCCCGGCCCCCCAAAACTTATGAAAGCAGGAAACTCCTTTTGTTCTTTGCAAACTTAAGCCCCCCTGCCACCTCACCCCCCCCTGCTTCAGTGACCCGGGCATACTGACCTTACTCCCAAGAATCCTTTCTCCTCACAAGAGATCCAGTTCAGCAGCCTCAAGAACCTCCTTTCTCTTTTAAGAATCCAGGGTCAGCAGCTCTCTATTGACCTACAGGTCATGGCAGGGTTCACTGAGCTATCATTTGTGGGATTTCCCCTCACTGTCCTGGAAAATGCCATCTGGGCCCCTGCCCTCCTTGGGGAGCTTGTGAGGGCCATTGAAACTCAGAGACAGAGGATGGTCTGCCAGGGTCCCTGAACCCTCCTTGGGAGCACTTGTGAGGGCCATTGAAACTCAGAGACAGAGGATGGTCTGCCAGGAGTCCCTACCCCTGAGGGCCAGCTCACTAGCAATGGCTGGCATCAGGCACAGAAGACGTCTAGGCAGATGCCCAGGGAGTATTCTGGGGCAGGACCTACACACAGAATAGAACTCCATCAGGGCACAGCTGCAAGGAAGCTTAAGCTGACACTGGAGGATGCTGACGCTGACCCTGGAGGATGCTGACGCTGACCCTGGAGGATGCTGATGCTGACCCTGGAGGATGCTGACGCTGGCCCTGGAGGATGCTGACGCTGACCCTGGAGGATGCTGATGCTGACCCTGGAGGATGCTGAAGCTTTCATTGTTTCTGAGACTCAGTAAGGTTTCTGGGTTGGGCAGTGTGCTTACCTAGTATCAACCTCAGGCTTAGTGTCCTCTGTTGTAGAAGGGATACTGACAAGGCAGTCCTGAGCCCCAAAGAGGCCCCTGTGTGCACCTGACAGGCTGTCCTTGTCCCCATTTTGCACTTGGTACTTTGTCCCCAGGATCCCTCCTTGCTCCCCACCAGCACCAGTACTGCAGGGCAGCACTCGGGACTCTCTCCCCACGACTACTTTCCTAGGCTTCCAAGAGAAGGTGTTGGTAAGCCAGGGAGCCAGGAGCCTTCAGGGGCAGATTCCCATGTTAACGCACCTTCACAATATCCTTTCCGAACTTTCTGCTAAAACTTTCTGGTTATAAGCTGAACATGCCCGGAGGCATTTTTGTCCATCACCCTAATCTTTTACATATTTACTCCATGACTTTGAGTTAAGCATGTGCAAAAAAATGTGTCTATTACCCTTTTTTTTTTTCAATTGTGACCTCAACTGAACATGATTAGAAATGAGCGCTCCCTACGTGAATATGTATGGGTGCCCTGAATAACACCCCCACGCTTCCTTCGTGTGGGGAGAGTGTTGCCTTGGAAGTGACTCTGCACTTTCCTTGCCCGCTGCAGGCAGCCCACTCTCCAGTGCCCATTTTGGATTTGCTCTCACCAAGGCGAGAACCATGGCATTTGGTTACCAAGGGGCCTCTGTCCAGCCCTCATGACTAGCCATTCACCCACATCTCCACTGCCCCCTTCCTTGTACCCTCCTCTGAGGCACCTGAGCTTCCATGCCCAAGCCCTGCCTCCCCAGTCCTCAGGCCTGGGTGTCCAAGCTGCCTCTACATGCATGGCTGGAAGGACAAACCTTAGCAGCTCCAGGCCCCAGGGATTCTGGACCCCTGTCATAGGACATGTTAGAGACAGGGCCATGGATCTCAGTGGGGCATAACCGTGGCCACATAGACTCCTGCTCTATGGACAGTGGAGACCCTCAGGACAGCAACCCTTGGGGTAAGACCCCCGCTGCTTGGAGCTCCCTTTAGTACCTTTCGACGGCACAGGCTGTGGCCTCATGACTGATGGACGAGGAGTAGGTCTGCCACTGTCCCCCCGGCAGCTCTCGCACCTGCATGGTGAAGTAGCGGATGGGGGATGCCCCATCACTGCCGGGCACCCACTGCAGCCGGAGGCTTCTTGCTGTTACTTCTGCCTGGGGCACCAGGAGCTCTCTGGGGGGTGCTGGTCGCTCTGTAACCAGAGGAGGACAGGTCAGAGATAAGTGAGACATTTTTCCTGCTGTTTCCTGCTGCCTATCCATGGGAGCTGCTACCAGGTGGGGCAGACACAGTGAAAAGTGAGTCCTTGGTTCAGGAGGGGAGGTTGTCTTTGGCTGATTTTGGATGTGTCCAGCTTAGATTATAGTGGGGACCCTGGCTCATTTTTGCAGCAGAAGCAGCCAGAAGTGAACCACCCTCCACCACCACAGGCCCCAGTCCCCACCATCAAAGGCAGGTATCAGAATGACAGTGGCCAGTACAGACTGAGGTGCTTCCGAGCGACTCTGGTTTCCTTTGAGCCCTCTGCTCCAGGGCTGAGTCCATCTTTGGTACCTGGTTTCTTTGGGGTCAGTCTGAGTAACACGAGAGGAATCTACTGAGGTATTTTGAGGGATGAGGGGCAGGTGCAGGGAGGGGGGGCCCTTTTCTCTGTCAGTGGTTTCTTTGGGGTTAGAATGGAGGGTGCAGGGTGTCTGAGGCCAGCCTCGGCTTCGTGTGGACATCATGCCACTGTGTCCTCACACCCCATTGATTTCAACAGAGAAACTCCATAGAGGGAGAAATAATTGTTTAATTGTTTATCATGAAGATTATCGATTCTGATTAAAATGTGTAGCGTGTAATAAAGCAGCCATTGATTGTGGCCCCAGTGATAGGGCTGTGAGAGGCGCTTCGATCCGATTCAATCAGCACACAATAGTGGTGGTCATGGGGATGTTTCCACATGAATCTGACTCAAGCCCTAGCAAGCCTCTCGTGTCCTTTGCATTAGAAGCGTTGGGGCTGGGCGATGGCTCAGCAGGTAAGGTGTTTGCCGGGCAAGAATGAGGACCTGGATTCAGATCCCCAGCACCCACGTAAACACCAGGCTTGGTGACGTGCATCTGTAATGCCACGTGTTCCTGGGGAACTGGAGACAGGAGTTCAGGCTGGGGCTTGCTGACCGGCCTTGTCTCTCTGAATCTATAGACGCCAGTCCCTGAGGGATTTCCCAGCACCGATATTCTGGATCCCTAGTCCTCTGTACCACATGCACAGGCTTGAGAGCCACTCTGAGCCCTAGCTTGTCCTGCACTGAGGGATCTTCTAAGAGCGTTAAGAGTCTGAGCTGGGCTCCTGTCTGCAACCTCATGCCCCATGAGCTCCGTCTTCGCTCTAGAACATTCTGCAGAGCAGCCTCCAGGGCTGTGTCACAAGGCCACCAGATGCCATGGCTTATAGTGAGCAAGGATTTTCCCAGTCCACATTGCTCTGAACCCTGCTGTCTGCAAAATCAGGGTTGGGGCTTACCTCTCTTTTCGGTAGTGATTACCGTGGCTTCCAGGGGCTCCCCCCAGCCCTGCCTTGTCTTGGCAGACAGCCTGAAGATGTACGCGGACTCTGGGGCCAGTTCTGTGGCCATAAACTGCCGTACTGTGGCGCCGACCTCCACGGTGGTGAAGGTGTGGGGACTGCTGCTGGCCAGGCGGTAGGCGATCTGGTACCCTGCGGGCCGCATGGGAGAGACGGGGAGCCTGCTTAGCCATTCCTTCTTTCACATTGGACCAGAGCACTCATGCTCCCGCCGCCGCCCCATATTCAGCTTTGGAATTAGAAACCCAAACACAGCCTTCCCTTTCTTCCCGATTTTCAGTGCATTGAAAGGGCGATCACACCTGCAGTGATGAATGGAGGGCCTCTGAATGCGGTCCCCCCCCCCCACTATGAAGCTTGTCTCGCTCTTCATCCTTCACAGGAACGAGATGTGAGAACAGCTTCATCTTCCCTGAGGTCAGTGTGCGCTGCGCGAATACCAATGGAACCCAGGGCTCACCTCGCCCTCGCTCCCCGCGGGGACCGTGGCAGGCCATGACTGGAGCTGCTCTGTCTGTTGCCTTCCCTTCTGTGACTGAACCTTCCCTCACCCCAGCAGGAGAGGCCATTGCTAGCCCTGAGCAGGTGTTCTGGCATTTCTCACAAGGGGTTTCACTTTCACGATGCCTGTCCCCTTCCTTGTATTTCCCTGTTGCCTGTGATCTGCATGTCCCCAGCTTCTGCCACTGCGGCCCCTCAGCAGTCTCTCCTGCCACCCTGAGCTTGGAAGTTCCATGTTACAAAGTTAAATAACCCTTGGGTAAATTTCCATCCCCCAGGGGAGGGTCGGGCTGGCTTTTGCGCGTCTTTCCGAGTTCCTTGATTATGAAGGGTTCATGGTTGATCAGACATTATTAATGATCAAACCCCTCCAACCGGGCAACCCTAGTGCCTCGCCTGCTGGCTGCTGAAGAGCCCTTGCCAACTTCACAGATCCAGCCTGGGCCACTCACGCCAGGCTCACGGACCACGTGTGCTCCTGCTGCTGATTAAAACCAGAATGGATGGGGTGCTGTGACATCCGGAAAAAAATTAATGACAGCCCAAGTGTTCACGTGAAGCAAGGGGAATACAGCAGGGGAAATGAAACCAGCAGAGCTGAGCTGGACCCTGCCAGCTTGGCCGAGGCCAGGGAGTCTGAAAATGAGGGTCCACCCGCAGGGCCAGAGCACTGCCTTGCCTCCTGCCAGGGCCTGACTTGTCCCATCTAGCTCGGTGGGTTCTCTGCACTCACTTGGGTGAAGTAGCTCTGGGCCCCTGGCCTTGCCTGTGGCTCTAGGGGTGACTGCGATGATGGCCACTTCTGTAGAAGTGTGATGAGCTCCGGCCAGCCTTCCATATAGAGGTCAGGAGGACAATGGCATGGAGGTGAGACTGACAGCCTACCCTGACCCCCAGGCCCTGCCACTGCTGTCCAGACTGGAGGATGGCCCACTAGACTCTGTCCACAGTGACAGAGTGTGTAGATGCTGCCCGTTGGTCTCTGAATAGCCATTATGGCTTTTCTCCCTGTCCTGGGAACCAGTGTCCTTGGAGGTGACTATTCTCTTCTTGGAGCTAGGTCAAATGTTGCTGGCAAAATGTTCTCTCTCATATGTGGATCCTAGCTACAAATGTATAGACTTGGGTGTGAACTGGAACCAAAAATAGGTACCAGAAACCAGTAAGCTGGTAAAAGGCTATAAGGGAGGGGGAAGGACTTAAGTGTATGGTATTGCCCATATGTAAGTAGAAGAACTGATTACAAGGGAGGGGAATGGCCTAAGTGAGGCCATGGGAAGAGAATGCATAAAAGAAGGGCAGGGGGAGGGTCAATCTAAATTCAAGATATGGTGAATAAGACTTATGTAAACCTACTTTTTTGAATAATGGCACATCTAGAAGCTGTAGACTGTTACTAGAAAATTTTCAGTACCTGGGATGGGATACCTTCCAGGGAGTTGTTGGCCAAGGAGGTCCCGGTAGCCTCCAAAGCATTAAAGCCTTTTGCCAAAGCCCTTGGTGTCCCTTGAGAAACAGTAAGACCCTATTGCTGAAGACATCTCTTGCCTGAGAGGCAAGGTCACTGAGAAAGCAAGCTGGTGCTGAGCAGAAAACCTTCTCCCTGTAGACCAGCCAACTGAAAGCTGGAAAAAGCTGCACTGCATGCAGCGTATGGGAGACAGAAGTCATCAGCAGTGAAAACAGTGGATGCTCAATATTCAAATTTGGCCAGACAGGCCCAAGGACTGAACGGGCGCAATAGTGGCATGTCTACTCTTGGGGTAACCAACTGCTCCATAATTGGACTGAAGGCCCTCTCTACAGGAGGGAATATGTACCTGGTACTGAAAAACCTAAGCAAAAGTCTATGGTAGGTAAGGTCATGAGCCTTAGGGGTATAAAGCCTGCTCTTGTCTAAATGTATATACTATTCCCACCAAGCTGCCCTGAAAATACTACACTTAATGCTCATATTCACATATTAATGCTACTCTCACTTCTGGTTAGAGAAGCTTCTCTTTTCAGATGGCAATGACCACTGGGATGACCCAAAAGGCAACATAGTGCTGAGAAGAAGGGATGGAGGAGTGTCCAGCACTGAAACACCTCTGTCACACCCTCCAAGGCTCAGGGATCATTGCGGAAGAGGGGGCGGATAGAATGGAAGAGCCAAAGGAAGGGTACGACTCCTTACAATGCAACTGTCCAGACAGAAATTGGCCTTGATATCCATGACCTTGCAGTGCCTAGCACTACCTTCTCAAGACCCTCAAAATAGAAGTAAAAGATGATGACATCAAATTAAAAGAAAGACTAATGGAGAGAGGGAGGGGATATGATGAAGATTGGAGTTCTAAAGGGGAATGGGGGGAGGGGAGGGAATTACCATGCACTTTTTGTATGTAAGTATAGAAGTTGTCAAAAAAAATTATAAAAAAAGTCACTCAAGAGAGGGAGGGTTTATGCTGGTTCCCAGTTAGAGGGAACAGTCCACTACGTGGGGAAGTCATGGCAGCAGGAGCGTGGGGCAGTTGGTCACAGTGAGTCCACAGTCAGGAAGCAGAGGTTGAGGAATGCTGGTGCTCAGCTCACTTTCTCCTTTGCTTAAATTTTTTTTTTTTATGAGAGAGAATGAGGAAGAGAGAGAGAAAGAGAAAGACACAGAGAGAGAGAGAATTATAATGCCAAAGCCTCCAGCTGCTGCGATCAAACTCCAGACACGTGCACCACCTTGTGTGCAAGTGCGACCTTGCACGCTTGCGTCACCTTGTGTGCCTGGCTTATGTGGGATCTGGACTGTCGAACATGGGTCCTTAGGCTTCTCAGGGAAGCGCCTTAACCGCTAAGCCATCTCTCCAGCCTGCTTTCTCCTTTCTACGCAGTCTGGGATCCCAGTCTGTGGGATGGTGACTCCCATATTCAGGGTGGGTTTTGCCACCTTGATCAACCTCACAGACTTGCCCTTTCAATATTAGTCATCACAGTGGCCCACCTCTCAGGCTGCTGGGGCTCCCTGTGTGCAGGCCCAGTGCTCCCTTCACAGCCGTGTCTCAATTTCGTGTGACTACAGAGGTAACACTAACTGACCTTTGACCTCTGAAACTGGCAGATGAAGTTTCCACACAGGGAGCTCTGGGGGCCTCTTTGTCATGCCCATGGCTATTTTTTTTGTGGGGCTTTCCTTCTCTCTTCTCTTTCTTTCTTTCTTTCTTTCTTTCTTTCTTTCTTTCTTTCTTTCTTTCTTTTTCTTTCTTTCCTTCCTTTCTTCCTTTTTGTTAGGGTTTCACTGTAGTCCAGGCTGACCTGGAATTTACTATGTTGTCAGGGTGGCATCGAACTCATGGCAATCCTCCTTCCTCTGCCTCCCGAGTGCTCGGACTAAAGGCATGCACCATGATGCCTGATTTTAACCACCTTGTGCATCTGGCTTATGTGGGTCCTCGGGGATCAAACCTGGGTCCTTTGGCTTTGCAGACAAGTGTCTTAACCGCTGAGCCATCCCTCCAGCCCTCATGGGGCTTTCACTCATACCAGGCACCTGCACTGCCACAGTTCTGCAGAAGCTGCTGTGGGTAGACACGCTTGAGTTCCTGGCCCAGCCCCCGAGGAGCTTGGGCAAATGTTTAACTTCCTCACCACAGCTGTAGTGTAGGAACAACACCCAAATTTTTCAGGCCATATTGAATGAGTGGCATCCAGTAAATGCTCTCTCTGCGCCCAGTGCAGAGCAGATGCCTTTAAGCGTAGTCCCCTCTGGGAGCATGCATTTTCTTACACTTTCTGGTTTCCTTGGAGACCCAGGAGAATGACCTCATCCTTACATCCTCTAGCTGGGAGCTCCATCTCTGGTCATGGGGTCAGTGTATGTTTAGAAAACTTCTAGATTTAAGTTGTCTTTTGAAAAAGGCATTAAGCTTCATCTGGTGGTAATTCTCAGCTACTTAGGAGGATAAAGAAGGGAACTGGATAGTTTACAGTCAGCCTGGGCAACTTAGTGAAACCCTGTACTGAAATAAAAGAAATACAAAAAGGGGCTTGGGTTATACCCCAGTGGTAGAACACTTGCCTAGTGCCTGCCAGAACTGGGCTGGGATCATGGTTCAGTAGTAGAGCTCCTGCCTAGAATCCTCCACTAGGGGGCTTAGGGGTGTGTCTCAGTGGTACAGCACCTGCCTAGAGTCCCCCAATGAGGGGCTGGGGGTGTGGCTCAGTGGTAGAGCTCCTGCCTAGAATCCTCCAGTGAGGGGCTGGGGGTGTGGCTCATTGGTAGAGCTCCTGCCTAGAATCCCCAGTGAGGGGCTGGGGTGTAGCTCAGTGGTAGAACTCCTGCCTAGAATCCCCCAGTGAGGGGCTGGGGGTGTGGCTCAGTGTTAGAGCTCCTGCCTAGAATCCCCCAGTGAGGGGCTGGGGCGTGGCTCAGTGGTAGAGCTCCTGCCTAGAATCCCCAGTGAGGGGCTGGGGGTGTGGCTCAGGGGTAGAGCACCTGCCTAGAATCCCCAGTGAAGGGCTGGAGGTGTGGCTCAGTGGTAGAGCTCCTGCTTAGAATCCCCCAGTGAGGGGCTGGGGTGCGGCTCAGTGGTAGAGCTCCTGCCTAGAATCCCCCAGTGAGGGGCTGGGGGTGTGGCTCAGTGGTAGAGCTCCTGCCTGGAATCCCCAGTGAGGGCCTGCTCAGTGGTAGAGCTCCCCCCAGTGTGAGGGGCTGGGGTGTGGCTCAGTGGTAGAGCTCCTGCCTAGAATCCCCAGTGAGGGGCTGTGGGCGGGACTCAGTGGTAGAGCTCCTGCCTAGAACCCCCAGTGAGGGGCTGGGGGCATGGCTCAAGCAGCAGAGCACTTGTGGTAGCATGTATGAGGCATATGGTTCATTCCCTAGTACCCAAATAAATAAATAAATAAATATTTAAGTAAATTACATCAAATTAAAAGGCATTAAATGTATACTAAATGTGTTCTTTCTGCTTAAATTGTATTTTATCCCCATGGCTCATAACCCCTGTGGCAGTGCAACACAAGCAGTGCAGAGTGGGTCTCCCTGCCCCTGCCCCCATGCCTCCCAGAGCCACCCTTCTGCGAGAGCCTCACTACGGACTTCCCGAGATCTTCCAGGAGGATAGAGAAGCTGGGCGACTGGGAAGACCCTGCCTGTTCTTGCCTGCAAACAGTTGCACTCCAGACATCCTGCCCCAGCCTTGCTTTTCTCCCCATCTCCGTGCCCTTCATGGGCAGGCTCTGGGCAGGAGCGTTCTTTGCTTGGTACGGGGTGAGTTCTCCCCACTGGGCATCTGCTTCTCCTTCTTCCAGTTCTCACCCCTGACAGTGCGAGCCACCTGCGAGGTTCTTCAGACAGCCTCTGACAGCTCCTCATTGGGAATTAGGGTGAAATCAGCCAGCCCCCCACCTCACTACCCTTGTTTTTTCTGTCCCACAATTGCTTCTATTACTTGCCTTTATGCATTTAAATGCATCCCAAAGTGTCCATTATCTGGTTTTTAAACTCTGAATTGTATGTTTTGAGACTGGCCTATTGCCACGAGGGATGGAAATGAGCATTTTCATGGTCCTCTAATCTCATTACGTCTAGCTCCACTTTCACGAGTTAGGTCACCTTTCCAAGTTGCTGGGATTTGGAGCTGTTGTGGTTTAAATTTGAAACATTTTCTATAGGCTCCTGGAATGCTCGGTCCCCAGACAGTGGCACCATTTTGGTAGTTTCTGGAAACATTAGGATCTGGGATCTGGCTGGAGGAAGTAGGTCATTGGGAGGTGGGTCTCAGGAGTCCCATCCTGTCTCGCTCTCTACTTTCTGGCCACTACAGAGCTCCACCACCATGCCTTTCCCACCATGACTGAGCCCTCTGAAACTATGAGCCAAATGAAATCTTTCCTCCCTGATGGGTCAGGTAATTTGGTCACCGTGACAGAAATGTAACTAACACACTTGGTGGCTCATTTCATGTCTGTGACCATCAGAGGTAAAAGTGGCACAGGAAAGATGGGAGCTGGGGACACAGCAGCAGCTCACTAGGGCACTTCTATCCACACAGAATTGTGGTTCCAACGGAGACTGAAGCCGACCACATGGAGCACCAGGTGTCAGCTAGGGACGAAATGACCAGAACTTCTTTCTGACCTATGGAGAAGAGTCAGTCTATGAAGGGTGCTGGGGAGGCAGAGACAGGTGGACACTGGCTCTTGCTGGTCAGCTAGTTTAGACTACTTAGTGAGCTCTAAGTTCACGAGACACTGTCTCAAAAAAAGAGGAGGAGGAGGAGTGGATGACAGTGAGTTTGTCCTCTGGCCTCTGCATGCATGTGCGCCCCTACACACATACCACCACCACCACCATCACACACACCCCTACCATCAAGTACGTGGGAGGTTGTGCATGGCTATAACCCTAGCACTTGGGAGGCTAAGGCAGGAGAAATTTGAGTTTGATGCCAGCCTGAGCTATATAATGAGACCCTGTCTAAAAAGATTTTATTTTTATTTATTTATTTGAGAAAGGGAAAGAGGCAGAGTGAGATAGAGAGAGAATAGGCATGCCAGGGCTTCCAGCCACTGCAAACGAACTCCAGATGCATGTGCTTACGTGGGTCCTGGGGAATTGAACCGAGGTTCTTTGGCTTTGCAGGCAAATGCCTTAACCACTAAGCCACCTCTCCAGCACCCTAAAAAGATTTTAAAGAAATAAAGCAAAGAGGGGCTGGAGAGATAGATCTGCAGTTAATGTGCTTGCCTGCAAAACCTAAGGACTCAGGTTTGATTTCCCGGGACCCACACAAGCCAGATGTACAAGGTGGCACATGTGTCTGTAATTCATTTGCAGTGGCTAGAGGACCTGGTGCAACCATTCTCTGTCTGTCTGTCTGTCTCTGTATCTGCTTCCTTCCTTCCCTCTTTCTCAAATAAACAAAAAAATATTTTTTTTAAGCAAAGTACACAGAAACTTAGGGGGCAGATACTCCCTCTCAGTCCATAAGTGGAATAATCAAAGATACTTGGAGTCATGTTTTCAAGTCACTCTAGTAGAGCTAAGTGGGGTGGCTCATGCCTATAACCCCAGAACTTGGGAGGCTGTGCATGGAGGATTGTAAGTTCCAGTACAGCTTGAGCTAGCTATATAATGAAACTGTCTCAAAGACAAATAGGAACAGAAAACAGAATGCTGTGCAACTGATAGGAATGAGGCCAGGCAAGTGCCATTCCTGGCAGTAAAGCCACAAATCTCTCCAGAAGCCTGTCAGTCTTGCACTAGGTGGTCTCAACAGGATCCCCTCACTGGTTTTGCACGGTATGATTATCAGATTCTTCCTCAAAGCATGGCAAAGCCCGAGGCAGCAAAAGGAATTAGTTGACCTAATGGCTTTCACTCCTCAGGCCCAGCACCAGCAGGCCTGGTGTTGTGACCTGCTATCCTGAGGTCTCCCAGGCATCTCCATAGCTTCTAACATAGCTTTGGATGCAAGGGCCCCAGCCAGTACCAGGTCCTCTACCCCCCCAGGCACACCCACAGCCTCCAACATAGCCTGGGATGCAGTGCTCCTAAACCAGCGTCAGGTCCGCTGAGTCGTGTGTAATCACAACCCTCGTCCAACATTCTATTTCCTGGGCTGAAGAGCTGGCCTAGCAGGTAAGGCACTTGCCTGTGAAACCTAAGGACCCATGTTTGACTCTCCAGATCCCACGTTAGCCTGATGCACAAAGGTGAGACAAGCACAAGGTTGCACATGCCCACTGGGTGGTGCAAGTGTCTGGAGTTTTATTGCAGTGGCTGAGGCCCTGGCATGCCAATTCTCCCTCCCCCCCCAAAAAAAAATTTTAAAAACCCACTTCTTTTCAATGCTTTACATTTTATTGCACCTTACCTCTGCTGATGAAGCTAGGGTTAGTAATTGGATGAATGCAGATTTGGTCCAAAAACAAACCTTTCTGAATCATAGATTCAGCAGGGTCTGCTTGCTTTGTTTTGTTTTAGAGAAAGAGAGGGAGGGAGGCAGAAAAAGAGAGAGAGAGAGAGAGAGAGAGAGAGAGAATTGGCATACCAGGGCCTCAGCCATTGCAATTGAACTCCAGATGCTTACACAACCTAGTGGGCATGTGCGACCTTGCTCTTGCCTCACCTTTGTGCGTCTGGCTTATGTGGGATCTGGAGAGTCAAACATGGGTCCTTAGGCTTTGCAGGCAAGTGCCTTCACCACCAAGCCATCTCTCTAGCCCCATGCCAGCATTTTAACATGGGTTCTAGAGACTGAACTCGGGTCCTCATGCTTGTAAGGCAAACACTTCAGTGATTGAACTGTCTCTTCCAGGGGTATAGCTTGTGTGGAATCCTTGTATCTCAGGAGCCCCTTGATCATAGAACAGGGAGTCAGTGACCTGAGTTCCAACCTAGCCCAGTTCTCTATTCATCTACCGAGTGCCTACCCTATGTGACTCTTCTCTCACTCTTAACCATGAAAACATTCCCCATGCATCCAGGAGCCTGCTTATTTATACCAGGAACTTTGCATCCAGAAATCTAGCCCTGTAGCATTCCATAGGCAAATGAGTGAGTTCTCTGGCTGCTTGGGAGAGAGGAAGGGGTTGGATGTCTACATGTGCATGATAGGCAGGGTCCCTTCATGTTACACCCCTGTCCTTCCTAGAACCCCTCCTCACTGCTTTCCTTGGCTCCTTCTTGATCTTTTTTTTTTTTTCTGGGCATGGTGGCACACGCCTTTATGAGAGAGAGAACAAGAGGGAGAGAGAGGAAATAGAGAGAGAATTGGTGGGCCAGGGCCTCAGCTATTGCAATCAAACTCCAGATGCATGTGTGACCTTGCACACTTGCATCTCCTTGTGGGCCTAGCTTACATGGGACCTGGTGAGTGGAACTTAGGTCCTTAGACTTCCCAGGTAAGTGACATAACCACGTATCCATCCTTCCTGTTCTCAAATGAGGGTTCTGACAAGCCAAGACAAGGAGACAAAACAGAACAGTGTGGAGAAGGTCATCCAGGGGCATATGTTGAGTCACAGTGGCACTGTGGGAGAAGCTGCAGAGATCGAGAGATGGTGAGCTCACTGTTGTGGTGCCAGAGACTGGGGGCAGGGTGTGCAATGTGGTGCCGAAAGTAGCCAGGACCACGTGACAGAGCCTCAGGGTGGCACTGTGGGGAAAAGGCAGGCCAAGGTGGTCCGAGGTCAGGACCAGGCAGTGTTTGCTGGAGAAGCTGCTCAGTGGGAGAAGAAATCAAAACAGAGTAGGCTGGGGCCAGGGCCGGGGTCCCTCTGCCATTGTACCAACCAGAGCACAAGAGGGTGACGCTGTGGCTGTGAGGAGGAAGGGACAAAGCAACAAGGGATGTTCTGATGTCACACTGAGGCACTTGTGTGAAGCTGGCTGGTGGGTGATACTGAATGTACTCTTGAGACAGCATGTGGACACGGTCCCTCTACTCAGTGGTCTGGCCTGCTGTCACATGCACTTTCTGTCCCATTCTGCCACAGCCCAGACTAACGGGCAGGGACCTCTGCTGTGGCTCTGAGCTTTCTCAGTGCCTCAGCCTATCACTCTCTGGGGGGGCTTGATTTTTATTTTGTTGATTTAGTATGTGTGTATGTGTGCTCATGTGTGTGCATGTGTTGGGGGTGTATGTAAATGTATTTGTGTGTGGAGGTCAGAAGGCAACCTCAGCTGTCATCCCTCAGCTATTGTGCACCTTTTTTTGGAGAGAGTCAGAGAGCGAGAGAGAGATAGAGAATGGGCACGCCAGCAGCCTCTCAGCTGCTGTGAACAAACTCCAGACGCGTGCGCCCCCTTGTGGACAAGTGTGGCATTGCGCCCTTGCTTTACTTTGCATCTGGCTAAACGTGGGACCTGGAAAATTGAACAGGCGTTCTTAGGCTTAGCAGGCAGGCGCCTTAACCGCTAAGCCATCTCTCCAGCCCTGTGCCTCTTGTTTTGAGACAGGGTCTTTCACTGGCCTGGAGCTCCCAGTAGGCCAGATTAGCTGGCCAGCCAGCCCTAGGGATCCTCTTTGTCTCCACGTGTCCTGTTCTGGGATTACAGGCCTGTGCTGCAGTGCCTGGCATTTTACGTGATTTCTGGGGCTCTGAACTCAGGCTCTCATGCTCGCACAGCAAATGCTTTATTGACTCAGCCATCTCGCCACCTCCTAGGTTTGTCTTTTAAGGAAATCCTACATTGTTGCTTTGTTTCCTTTCTAGAAAAGCAATCCAAGAGACCAATAAAACTGAAACTTCCAGCCGGGCGTGGTGGCGCACGCCTTTAATCCCAGCACTCGGGAGGCAGAGGTAGGAGGATCGCCACCCTGAGAGTTACTGAATTCCAGGTCAGCCTGGACCAGACCCTACCTTGCAAAACTACATAGTGAATTCCAGGTCAGCCTGGGGATCAGAATGAAACCCTGAGACTATCTTGCCAAAGCCTGGGTCAGAATGAAAAAAAAAAAAAAAAAAAAAAAAAAAAAAATGCTGAAACTTCCCATGGTGTGTGTCCTGGGAAGGTCTGGTATCAGGGGTTGGAGTGCAAAAAGTTTACTGAGGGGGTGGGGAAATGGCTTAGCAGTTAAGGCGCTTGCCTGTGAAGCCTATGGACCCCAGTTCAATTCCCCAGGACCCATGTAAGCTAGATGCACAAGGGGGAGGGGTGCATGTGTCTAGAGTTTGTTTGCAGTGGCTAGAAGCCCTGGTGCACCCATTCTTTCTTTCTATTTGCCTCTTCCTCTCTCTCTCAAATAAATAAATAATTTATATATATATATATATATAAAAAAGTTTACTGAGGAAGACAACCCCAGAAGAGAAGAGAAAGGAGCATGAAAGGATGTGTGGAAGTGTGGGCTCAGAGCAGCTGCCACTTTGGGCTCAGCGCCACCTGTTGGAGATGACGGAGAAAGCTTCAGTGTTGTTCCCATGAGGGAAAGGCCACTGAATGAGGACTGCCGGTGGGCGTGGTTAAATATCTGGACCAATCCCAAGAGTCCAGGAGGCCCAGCAGTGGGAGGGAGCACTAGGGTAACCGCTAGCACCTTGGGAAAGTCTGTCCTAGGAAGCAGGCAGCTGTGTAAAGTTTATATGAAAATACTGTACCATTTCGTCACAGGGACAGGGGTGTCTACAGATTTTCGTATCCACGAGGGTCCTGGAAACAATGGTTTTAGTGCATAGGAGTCCCTCGGATACTCATTTCGCCATGCACATGAATTTTAAACAAAACTTAACTGTTACTCCAAATACGGAGTTTTCATTGCTTTGTCTACAGAGCATACCAAAAACATTTTGTCCCATCTGAACAAGAGTTCAATCCAGCCAACCTTTTCTTTGTATCTATGACTTCAACCTCCTCAGACTCAACCAATGTAAGGTCAAAAAGTACTACTGTAGGGGCTGGAGAGATGGCTTAGCAGTCAAGGCGCTTGCCTGCAAAGCCAAAGGACCCCGGTTCGATTCTCCAAGACCCACGTAAGCCAGATGCACAAGGGGGCACATGCATCTGGACTTCGCTTGCAGTGGCTGGAGGCCCTGGCACACCCATTCTCTCTCTCTCTCTCCCTGCCTATCTCTGTATCTCTTTCTCTTTCAAATAAATAAAATTAATTTTTTTTAAAAAGTACTACAACTCTGTACTGTAGAATCATGTGTTAGTGCTGAGCATGTACAACGGACAGCCTTCCTTGGTGCGACTCCACTGCCTATAAAGCCTGCGCAGTCTGCTGGGCGTTGTAGGTCATACAGAGACGATTTAAACATACAGGAGGGTATGTGTGGGTTACATGCACGGATGACATCATTTTACCTAAAGGATTTGAGTGTCTGCAGATGTTGGTGTCTACAGGGATTCGGGAGCCATCCCCGTGGACACAGGATGTCACACAGTCCTTCCTTGCATGGAAGAGGATGTTTGCCACAGGGCTGCCCTTGACTTAGTCTGTGCATGTATGAACATGTGTGTGTGTATGGACATGTGTGCCTGTATGAACAGACATGTGTACCATGACAGGCGTGTGGAGATTGTTGGTCCTCTCCATTTTGTTTGTTTGTGTTTTGGTTTTTTGAGGTAGGGTCTCATTCTAGCCCACGCTGATCTGGAATTCACCATGGAGTCTCAGGATGACCTCAAACTCACAGTGATCCTTCTACCTCTGCCTCCCGAGTGCTGGGATTAAAGGCGTGCGCCACCACGCCCCGGCTGGTCCTCTCCGTTTTGAGACAGGGTCTCTCTTGTTTTTGCCACTGGATAGGCCAGTCTAGCTGCTCCCAAGCTTGTGGATTCTCCTGGCTATGCCCCCATTGCCATACATGTGTTGGGATTATAGATTGGTGTGCCACTTTGAATCTGGCTTTATGTGGGTGCTGGGCAATCAAACTTGGGTCAGCAGGCTTGCAAGCAAGCACCTTTAACTGCTAAGCCATCTTCCTATCCCTTGCCTTTGACTCTTAACCTCTGACTCTGCCTCTGGAACAGAGAGGATAACATGTGCCTGGTACAGTCCTGATAGTGATAATCACGATCAGTAGATAATGTATGGAAATGGCAAGGAACGGTGTCATTTGCTCATAATTGCAGGAAATACACTGCAAGAAAATCCCTCAGCCTCGGGGTCATATTTGTGCCTTCCTATTATTTCTCCTTAAGTAAAGGTGGTGTCAGCAGCAGTCCCTGCACCCTGGTTGCCCGAGCATAAAGATGAATGCCAGCATCTCACCCTGACATGCGGGAGAGACTCATTTGCTGGACAATGGCAGTCTTTTTCTGCTCATTTACGGCCAAAGAGGTAGCCGCAGAACAGTTCTTGCATTTTTTTTTAGAGAATGATGATAGACGGTGTTCAGAGCGGAGCGCGCTTCCGCCGACGAGGCTGCTTATGTAATTATGGCACAGCCAGATCAGAAACATTAGCGCGTTGGATTTCAGCGAGGCGAGGTCAGGAGGCTGCGCTGTGTATTCGCAAAGAACGGATAAGCTGAATCGAGAGGAGGAGTAGAATGTGGCCCTGGAGAAGCCCTGTTTTTAAGGCTATGGGTGAATTATGATAATACAGGCGTTCACAGAAGCAAGGCCAAGCATGAGGGACATCGATCCAAAGCGAAGATTAAAACGTGGGGTGAGAAGCATGCCGCGGGTTTCTGCATGCACCGGAAGGTGGAGGGGGCATCGCAAGCCAAGAAATCAGAGTCCAGAGAGAGAGAGAGAGAGAGAGAGAGAGAGAGAGAGAGAGACAAAGAAGACAAAACAGCCTCTGGCTGCAAGCCTTTTGTGTTTCCCAGCTCCTTGAAGTCTGACCCCTGCACTGGCTTAGCTGTCTGGGGTTTTATCACGATATTCAAAGTGGCTGCAGACCTTTTTTTTTTTTTTTTTTTTTTTTTTTTTTGCAGACTTGCTAATGGCTGACAGCCAAAGGCAGCAGCGTGAGAGTTGCCTCCATGCTCAGGTTCCCAAAGCAAGGCCCCTGGCAGGGACAGGCCGCTAAAGCCCTGCTCCCTGCTGGAAGCCTGTGAGACACCACTGGCACCCATGAAAGGTCGAAGGGTCCCGGGAGTCCCACGAACCTGACAGATGGCATGTGGCTGTTGGTTTACAGCTCATCTCCTTAGGGGCTGGGAACACAGGAATGAGACAAATGGTGACTTTGCAAGCACCAAC
Source organism: Orientallactaga sibirica (assembly GCA_036365145.1). NCBI lineage: Eukaryota > Metazoa > Chordata > Mammalia > Rodentia > Dipodidae > Orientallactaga > Orientallactaga sibirica. The sequence goes on along the minus strand of JAEOAD010001941.1, from coordinate 2,689,822 downwards.
TGTATCGTGGTTTGAGTGAGGGATCCCTCATAGCCTGGCGTGTTTTGAATGCTTGGTCCCAGTGGTTGGTAATTTGGGAAGCAGAGCCTTGCTGGAGAAGGTGTGTTTCTGGGGCTTCCCCCTTGCAGAAGCTCTGCTCGCTCTTGCTGCTTCCTGCCAGCTGCTGTGGCAGAAGTGATGCCCAGCCTCTCTCTGCCACGCTCTTCCCTGCCATGATGAACCTTTCCCTTTGGGACTGAAAGCCCGGATATATCCCTTCATCATGTCAGCTGCTTTTTGGTTGGGTGTTTTGTCCCAGCAACGGGAAGGTTACAACAACAGCCTGATCACTTATACTCCGGCTTCCCAGCAAGCATGGGTTCTCATACACTCTGGGTCATACACACAGGGCAAGAATTAGCCCCTGGCTAAGCAGGAAGCCTTCTGGATGCACAGAGGCAGGGATGGAGTCGGAGGTGTCTGGCTGGGGCCGCTGCACAGGTTTGAAGATCAGCCTAGCTTAATAGCATTCGAGAGTGCATGGAGCAGCCTGTCGAGCGGGGAGGGATGACAGACTCAGATTGCTCTGTGCATCACCCAAAGGAAGGTTCTAAATGCTCAGCACTCTTCATAGTAAAATATTTACACACACACACACACACACACACACACACACACACACACACACACAGAGCAAGTGTTTTCCCTCCCAGGTGCCCGGCTGTGTTGCGCGCTGCTAATCTCTTTTGGAAATGCAAGAGCATGTCTCCATACAGATGATGACGTGGTGAGCTACAGAAGTGTCTAAACACTGAGGTGGCCACGCTGGCTGCCGGGTTGAGCATGTCCATTCAAGGGGAGTCATGAAACAGGTTTCCTTCCTACCCAACACGTGACCCCAAACTTTAGAACCCACTTCCCCACGGGTCCAACAGCATCTCAGCTTGGTGTGTTAGCTATGACACACATAGGCAACAGTTTTCCTAGGCAACATCTACTATAATCAAATGTCAATAAACCAAAGAGGCTCAAAAACCAGGTTTCTGGTGTTATCAATGGCAGTAACTGCCGTCTGGTTTAACCCTGCTTTTGCCAGGGTTGTGCTGATTGGAGTGTTCACTTATTTGTGTAGGTGTGTATGTAGGGATGTTTGTGGGTGTGGGTGGGTGCGTGTGCCTGTGCTTGGAGGCCAGAGAATGTTAGGGTCATCCTCAGGAACACTGTCCACCTTTCTTGAGATAAGGTCTCTTATTGGCCAGGAGCTTTCCCGCTAGGCTACACTAGCTGTCCAGAGAGCCCCAAGGATCTTGCTAGCTCTACCTCCCCAGTTCTGGGGTTACAGGTGTGCATCGCCATGCCCAGCATTTTACGTGGGTGCTGGGGAATCACATTTGGGTCTTCACATTTACAAGGCAAGTACTTTAACTGACTCTCCAGCTCTCAAAGTTTTTAAATATTACTTACTTATTTTTTTAAATTTAATAACTTAAAAAAATTTTATTTACTTATTTGCAAGCAGAGAGAGAGAAAGAGACAGACAGAGTGAGAATGGGCACACCAGGGCCTGTAGCCACTACAAATGAACTCCAGATGCATGTGCCCCTTGTGCATCTGGCTTATGTGGGTCTTGGGGAATTGGACCTGGGACCTTTGGCTTCGCAGGCAAACACCTTAACTGCTAAGCCATCCCTCCAGCCCCCATTACTCACTTCTTATGAGAATGTTTATGATTTTAAGGTGATCCCTAGGGATTCCATACCAAAAACATCAAACTTCCCACATATATGAGATTATTTCATAACCTCATCTGTCTTTCTACGCTTTATCCCTCCAGAAGGCAGAGTGAAGGAGAAAGGGGAAGGCAGCATGTGAAGGAGACCCCAGGCTTGGCCAAGCCTGGGGCAGTGTGGGGCAGACACACCAGCCCAGGGTCCAAAGGCCCTCCAGCCTGAAGAGATGGCATGTGATGGGCGTTTTCTGAGCACGGACTGTGTGGCAGGCATTGTTCTGTCTGCCTCATTGGGTAAATGTTCCTCTCTGAGGGATGGGGAAACAGAGGCCTGAGGACACAAGTTACTCGCCTACGTTCCTTCAGCTAATAGATGCAGACTGGGATCTGAGCTTAGGGCAGAGATGACAGTCACAAGCTACTGGGTCTGGCTTACGTAGGTTCTGGGGCTCTGAGAATCTTTCCTCATACTTAAGCAGCCAGTGCTTCACCCACTGAGCCATCTCCCTAGCCCCGTGGTTTATTTTACTTTATTTTTTTGAGAATAGCTAGCTAGGATGCCCTGGGGATCTACCCGCCTCCACCTCCTTAGTGGCAGTGTTACAGGTATGTGCCACTATGCCTGGCATTTTATGTGTTCGTGACCCACGCTCAGTTGCTCAGCTTGCGCGGCAAGAGCTGACCCACTGGGCCATCTCGCCAGCTCTCTGTTTCAGCACAGGCTGCTGCCAGCTGCCGTGCTGAGGGAAGCCCCCACCCTGAGTGCGGCAGCTTCTTCCCTGGCTACTTGCTCTGTAAATCTTCTTCCTCACCCAGGACTGAATGCGCTTGGGCTGGAGCAGCTCACAGATGCTCACCGCAACTGGGGCTTCTGTGACACATCAGGGTGCAAGAAAGAACCCCAAAGGTCACCAGATTCAGAAACTGCACTAGGGCAAATATTGCCGCGAATACGTCGGCTTGGCAGTCGCAGGGATCATATATCTATATCTATATCACATATCTATTTTTTTTTTTTTATTTATATCTATCTCACTCTATCTAGGCTGATCTGGATCTATCTATCTCAGGGTCCCTATCTATCTATCTATCTATCTATCTATCTATCTATCTATCTATCTATCTATCTGTCTGTCTTTTTAAGGTAGAATCTCACTCTAGTCCAAGCAGATGTGGAATTCACTCTGTAGGCCCAGGCTGGCCTTGAACTCACAGTGATCCTCCTACCTCTGCCACCCGAGTGCTGGGATTAAAGGCGTGTGCCACCATGCCTGGCTGTCAACTTAAAAAAAATATTTTATTTATTTTGTTGAGAGAGAGGTGGAGGTAGAGGAAGAGAATGGGTGCACTGAGGCCTATAGCTGCTGCAAATGAACTCCAGATGCAATCACCCCTTTATGCATCTGGCTTTACGTGGGTACTGGGGAATCGAACCTGGGTCCTCAGGCTTCACAGGAAAGTGTCTTAACCACTAAGCAATCTCTCCAGCCCCCAGTTTTTTAAATGAACTGAAATGAGGCAGGATAGAAAGATGGAGAATTATAAGGGCATAAGGAAAAAAAAAAAAAAAGGAGGTCCTCTTGTCAGAGTTGGAGTCTAGTTGAAGATTCTAGCCGGCTGAGAATCAAGAATTCCAGAACACGAGAAGAGACCGTGGAGTGTGTAGTGAGGCATCTCTTATCACACCCTCCAAGGCCCAGGGACCACTGCAGAAGAGGGGCAAGAATACAAGAGCTAAAGGATGGGGAGGAGTGCTTTACAGTATTGTCTTCCAGACAGGAAGTGGCCTTGGCATGCGTGACCTCACAGCAGCTGCTGCTGCCCACACATGACCTGCATAACCTGAGGGCAAGAAATCCAGATGATGACGTCCACATAGAAGGTGGGCTAGTTGGAAGAAGAAGGGGTTCAGTGGAGGGTGTCGGGGAGGGAGGACCGGGAGGGTGGTAGAAAGGGATTCTGGTCAGGATACTATGTGTATATGTATATGTATGGAGGTTCTCAGTAAACGTTTAAAAATGAGGAGGGCTGGAGAGACAGCTTAGCAGTTAAGGAACTTGCCTGCGAAGCCTAAGAACCCATTTTCAACCTGCCAGGTCCCACATAAGTCAGACGCACAAGGTGATGCAAGTGTGCAAGGTCACACATGGGCACATGGTGGTCCACATGTCTGGAGTTCTATTGCAGTGGTCGGAGGCCCTGGCATGCCAATTCTCTCTCTCTTTCTCTTTCACAAAAAAGGCCAGTCTGTTTGGGCTTGCCTCAAAAAGAAAAATGACCGAGGAGATGGCTCAGAGGTTAAAGGTGAATATTTGCAAAGTTAGTTGGCCCAGGTTGGATTCCCCTATACCCACATAATGCCAGGTGCACAAAGTAGCACATGTGCCTGGAGTTTAGAATGGCAAGGGGCCCTGGAATACCTATACTCTCTCTCTCTCCCTCCCTCCTTTCCTCCCTTCTTCTCCCTCTCTCTGTTTTCCTCTCCAATAAATAAATAAATAAAATATTAATTAAAGAGTTAAAAAGAAGAAATCCAGCACAATTAACAACTGCTTAAGCCTTCCCAGCTGTAAGCCTACGATTTTCTAAGAATCTCTTCAGAGATCACCCTGTGCGTGAAAGGACATATTTTGAGCTCCTTTGTCCAAGACTAGCGGCTCTTGTTTCCTCTACTTTATCAGATTTTATCCCTACCCAAGGAACCTCTGGGGCCTCCCTGTAATCTTGCTTATCACAAATAGAGAAAAAGGCCTGGAGAGATGGCTTAGTGGTCAAGGCGCCTGCCTGGGAAGCCCAAGAATGCCGTTCAATTCTCCAGGTCCCACGTTTAGCCAGACTCAAAAATGACACAAGGGCGCAATGCCGCAAATGCACACAAGGGGGCGCATGCATCTGGAGTTGGTTCACAGCAGCTGAGATGCCCTGGTGAGTCCATTCTCTTTCTGCCTCTTCCTCTCTCTGTCTCTCTTTCATTCTCTCTGTCTCTCTCAAAAAAAAAAAATAGAGAAAAGGGGAAAGGAAAAAAAAAAAGATTTCTTAGCAGCCTTTTGGGATGTAACTCTAGCACTACCAAAATGGTATATATGGCTAATGGTGAGACCCTTATTGTTCTGAGGAGAGCTTACTCTCACTTGGGTGTGTCTTACCTTCTGCAGCTCTCCTTTGAGAGCTGGATCCATGCACTTGGGTGTGTCTCACTTCCCTTCTGAGTCCCTCTTATCTCTCATACTCACAAACTCTATTTAAATATCTTCAATAAACTACAGTCTGCTTCATGCTGGCTAATACTGAAATTCTTTTCTTGCACCAAAGCTCCAAATCCTGAGTTTGCTTGAGTTAAGGCCCCCAAAATATTAAGGGAACTCCTCAGGCTACTGAGGGTGACAATGCGGACCTGTGCCTCTGTCCCCTCACTGCTGACATCAAACACATTTGTCAAACCAAAATCTCAGACGGGCAAGATCAAAAGCAGGTTAAAGGGCAGGAGCGATGGCTTGGTGGTGAAATGTACTTCCTGTAGAAGCACGAGAGTCTGAGACTGCCCAAATCTGAACCCCCCAAACCCCCGTAAATAGCTGGCCATGGCCACATGTGCCTATAAAAAGGCAAGCTTAGGTCTCAGTAAGAGACTCCATCTCTGCTAAGAATACGTGGACAAGTGATAGAGCTGAATACCTGATGTTGCACTCTGGTCACTGCAGACAAGCACATGGGGTGTCTCAGAGGCACAAACACGTGCATGAACCACACACACACACACACACACGCGCGCGCGCGCAAAAAATTTTTTTTTAAGCAGATGATAGCCTTGATGTTTTAGCCCCTGTTCCTAAGTTTGGATGTTTAATTTTGCTGGAAATCACCTACCACAATAGCTGATGGATTCAGGGACTCAAGTGTGTGGGGTTAAGCAGATGTCACCTGTCAGCGCTGGCTTGGGAGTATAGCCATACTCCGGGACACTTGCCTCTAAATGTTTGGCTGGATCTGGTCCCCCTCTCCAGGGCACAGCAGGGTCCTCACCAAGTTCCAGCCAACCCCACTGGCTGCAGCCTTGGATTGTCTGCGCTCTCACAGGCGAAGGCTTCTGCTCCAAACCAACAAACACACCACGCTCCTTCCCTTCTTCCCCGGCTGTGGCACCACTTACTCCCCACCCCACCCCCCCAGCTCACTAGCAGCCTTCCACCTCCCCAGACTCTAACTTCAAGGAGTGTCTTGCAGGACACACTACAGTTGGTTCTCTATCAAGTCACTCATCACGTGGTATTGTGTTGGGCTTTGCTAGTAACAGGCTGGACCAGTGAGGAGGCTGGCCTGCACTATTGGACATGGCCAGGGGCCCTGGGCTGTGGGGTCGCAGCTGGCCCTCTGTCAGGGGTCCCTGGCGACGGTGATTGCCTTCCCTATATTGTAGGGTGTAGTGAGCTGTCATCGCCCAGAGTGGGCAAAACTGGCAAGGCCCTCCCCCCCGACCCGAAAGGCTATGACCATTCCATAAGTCAGACTTTGCCCCTCACCGTTCTGACCTGTGGCTAGCTGCCCAAGAGACCCTCATGTGGCTAAAGTCGCGTAGCCTTCTCACCCCCCACAGTTCTGAAGTCACAGCCTCCTGTTAATCTCTTCCGCCCTTCCCCAACCTTCCCTTATCCTTCCCCCATAGCTTTGAAGTTACTAATCCTTCCTCTATCTAGATAACAGCCCATAAACTATGCATCCGATTGCCATACAGTGTGTACGTGCCGTCTCAACCTTCCCCAAGTGTTTATAAACCCACCCACCCTTTCAATAAACAAGTGCTGTCCACCAGATGGTCTCCTGGGTGCTCATTGCCCCGTCATGTGTTCCTACGCACTCACCCACCCAGCCAGATGACCCTGCAGCTCTCTCCCTTGCCCGGGACATTGGTGGCCAATGACCCCGGGGAATGGGAACAGAAGGAGACCCACAGCCCGAGACCCACAGTATTGTTGCTTGTGTTATCTCCCTGCAGGGGCCGTGTGTATTCTAAGGATGGGCAGCTCTCCTTCATTCCTATTTCCCGCCATGCAGAGAGTGCTTGTGACAAGGACTCTTCAATTTGTCTTTGCACAGGGTAAATAAGGGCTCAGGAGTTGGCTCAGTGACAAAAGTGCTTGCCATCAAGCAGGAGGACTTGAGGGTGGGTCCCTAGCACCATGGATAAGCGGAGCATAGTGTACCTGCCTATAATCCCAGAGTGGGGGGAGGGGGAGAAAAGCTGCAGCATCCCCAGGGCTCACTGGTTATCTAGTTGCTCTGAATGCGTGAGCCCGAGGTTCAGCAAGACACCCTGTCTAAAAGCACAAGGTGGACAGTGACCGAGGAAGACATCCAGCGCCAACCTCGGCACACACACAGACACACGCATGTGGGGAACACATACATGCGCACTGACATGCATGTGAATGTGCACACCCACTTACACACACTAGACACACATGCCAGACAAGATAAGAGGAGAATTTATGGTACTTTAAAGTGTAACTTGGGCTGGAGAGATGGCTTAGCGGCTAAGGTGCCTGCCTGCTAAGCCTAAGAACACTGGTTCCAATCTCCAGCGGTTCCAATCTCAGGTCCCACGTTTAGCCAGATGCAAAGTGACGCAAGGGCATAATGCCGCACTTGACCACAAGGGGGCGCATGCATCTGGATTTCGTTCACAGCAGCTGAGACACTGCTGGTGCGCCCATCTCTGTCTCCCTCTCCCTCTCTGTCTATCTCTCTCTGTCTCTCTCTCCAAAAATAAATAAAAATAATAAAAAAATAAAAAAAAACATTTTAAAGTGTAACTTGTTTCTTTTGGGGGAACTGGGGAGGACCAAGGCTTTTTTCATCTTGTATCAGAGATGCTTCTGTGACTGGAAAGTTCACTGTGCTTAAATTCCTGGCACCTGAGGTTTACTTCACCCTGGCTGTCCCGTGGGTCAGTGCAGGCCTCAGAGAGGAAGAAAGATGTTGAGGAGAGAAAGAGGCTGAGAAAGGAGCAGAGACCAAGACCAGGTCACATCTCTATGGAGAAGCAGCCTGCTGCTTGCCAAGCATACATACATCGACGCTCCTTGAGTGGAGCGACGTCCATTACAAATGGCATTGCCAGGACCCGCAAACAAATGGAGGCAATTCTGGGTTAATAAAATGTAAATTTCATTCCATGAAAACCCCTCGGTGCCCAATTCAGGAAACAATGGAGCAGCCCGCGATGGCTCTCTCCGATCGGGGATGCCTAGCTGCTGCCTACATGATTTGTTTTTACCCTGCTCGCTGTCTAATAAAAACAGCAGAAAGCAAATCTTCTTGTGTCCTCTCTCCTCCCCGCCACTCCTTACCAAGAATCACGCCATTGGGCTCCTCCGGGGGTTGCCACACGATCCGAACCGCGGTGAGCCTCACTTCGGGGAACACTAGCCGCACAGGGGGGCCTGGGGCTGAAGGAAACACGGAGTGAGACAGGAGCTGCATAGGGTTTGGATGTCAGCCTAGTACAGTGCTGACCCCCGTGACGCTGCTGTGGGACACACCTACGTTCTCAGCGAATGGCTCACGACCCTTCCTCTCTCCCTCACTCAGCGTGAGTCCCTGATGATGTTGTGAGCGCACCTCATTTTGAATCCAGAAATCAGTGCTCATAGACTCATCTGCTGGTGGTGTGAGTGTGGGCCATGGACCATAAAGCTTGCCCAAGGGTCACCAATGACTTCGTGGAGTGTCACTCATCTGGGTTCAGAGTCCTTCTGTAGCAGTTACCTGCTCGTTTGGGGACAAAACACGGGACCCAAAGCAGCTGAGGGGCTGGAGTGACTTATTTCAGCTGACAGTTTCGAAGGAAGCTTCGTGGCGGTGGGGGAAGCATGGCGTGGGCAGGAAGCTTGCTCACATATGATCATATGCCAGAGTGGACATAGTCCAAGTACTGGCCTTGCAGCTGGGCTAAACCCCTCAGTGTCTAACCCCTAGTGACACGTCTCCCCCAGCAAGGCTCTCCTTCCCAAATTTCCACTAGTTGGGAAACTAAGTTTTAAAACACAGGAGCTGTGGGGGAAATCTCATTCAAACTGCTCTAGCTTCACTGGGTTTGACACACTCAGAGGAGGTGTTTGACAAGTTGGTCTCAAGTCCCCTCCAATACTAAGTGGGGGTTCCAATTATTGCTGAAACGTGTTGACAGTTAATGTTCTTTTGGCTTATGCATGCCTTATCTCCCCCTCTTTGTTCTAGAAAACCCAGACAGAATGGATGTTCATGGATGCATACCTTAATGCCTCTGCATGGTTCAGTGCCCCAATAATTCAAAAAGCAGTTATGCCTTGTGGAATGATTGAATAATAGGGTCGTAGACTGGGGAGAAGTGCGTGTGCTTAAAGGCATAGGCAAGTTAGTGCAGACCAGTGTCAGAACGTCTTACTGGACTTGATCATGGATGGGTTCCCAGGTAGGAAGCAATGGACTTGCGATATGGGAACAGCATGGTGTCAAGAACCACCATGCTGGGAGGGTGAATTTGGAACACTTTGTCATGATACTTATGTGTGGGTGAAATACACGGTCCAAAGCGGCCCCAGGTTCATGAGCTAGGATCGACCCTCTGAACTGCCCCTGAGGCTGAGCATTTGGATTATGTCCACATGAAGAGAAGGGAAGGCATGTTTGTGTTTAGACTCGGAGGGAAATAGGAGAAGACAAAAACACCACTGCACGGCTGGCCGACGTGCGCTTTAGCAAGAACCATGGTGGTGGTGAGAGTTGTGAGCGACTGTCAACTTGGCAGGATCAAGGGTCACCTCGGAGATGGACCTCTGGGCATGTCTGTAAGGATGTTTCTGGATTGGGTTGATGGGGGAATGGAAGGCTCAGCCTGACAGCGGGCGGCATCACTCCCTGGGCTGGGGTCCTGGGCTGAATGACAAGGAGAGAGCCCGCTGGGCAGCGGTGTTCGCCTCTCTGCTTCCCGACTGCAGGGAGATGCCAGGTGACGTGACCAGCTGCTTCACAGCTTCCCGCCACGATGGACTGCATAGAGCTCCTTGAGCTATGAGCCAGGAAAACCTTCCTCCTTTAAGTTGAGCTTTTGTCACAGTGATGCCAGATAATTAATGTAAAAAACCTTCCTCCTTTTTTTTTTTTTTTTTTTTTTTTTTTTTGGTTTTTTGCTTTTCACTCTGGTCCAGGCATTTTGTCACAGTGAGGGTGGCCTTGAACTCTCGATAATTAATGCTAGGATTAATAAAGGACCTAGTTTTGAGGGCCAGCTTCTAAAATGCCTTTCCTTTCCTAAGCATAAACCATTAACAGGCTAGGTACAGTTGGCAAAGAAACAAAACAGCCACTTTTTATCTCCTCTGTTGGCATCCATCTATCCTGTGCCATACTAGAGAAAGACAAGGGGCCAAGCTTGCACCCACACGCTGTGTGACCCAGGGAGACCTGGCTTTTTCCATGGAGCGGGTAGGCACGGTCTAAGGCTTCTGATTCAGATGTCTTAAACAGCTCTACCTACACTCCTATTCGGGAGAGGGGAGATCAGTATGTCCTCTGTGACATATTCATTACAGCCTGTTTAGTAATGAAGGCGGAGGAGCTAACCTTTAAGTGTTTGACATCTACAACGTGGAAAGACATATTTACTGGTGATTTAGGCGTTCATGAAAACAAAGATGAGCTTGTGACTCAATCTAGAAACGCGACGCTGGGGATGCTGAGCTCCATCACACATGCCACTTCCCACGGAGGAACTTGTAATTAACTCTCCTGATGCAAACGGCGAGACCTGCTCATCCCATGGGAGTGAACATAGGTATAAAGTGGATTATATACTTTTTGCATGTGACTGTGTGTGTGTGCATGCAGGTGTGTGCATGCAGGTACCATGTAGGGACCAGCAGTGAATATGGGATGTCATCCTCAGGCATTGTCCACTTTATTTTGTGAGGCAGGATTTCACACAAAACCCAGAACTCACCCATTCAGTCAGACTAGCTGGCCAGAGAGCTGCAGGGATAAATCTCCTGCACTGAGATTAGAGGCACGTACCACCCACATCTGACTTTGACACAGACACTGGGAATCTGAGTTCATGTCCTCGTGCTTGGGCACAGCAAGTACTTCATCCTCTGAGCCATCTGCCCTAGAGTGGATCTTTAACTATCTGTGTAGATTCCAGCCAAGGGAACAGTTCAATGTCTCACAGCCAAGCCTGCCCCTTTCCAGCAGCCCTGCCCACGCAGAGTTAGGATTGAGATTCTGCATAGGTTCAGAATCAGTCTATAAAAACCCATTCCAGGCTGAAATTGGCCATAGAAATGCTTAGAGACTGAAAAACAATTTTGTTTTGTTACTCTCAACAGGAGGAAAAAAAAACAAGTCATTGAAAAATTACATTTATAATGACCATAATCCCGAATGTTTGGATTAGAAAAGTAAGCCTTGGGAGATGGCAAGGCCATCCAGGGTGCCAGCCCTGCACGTACCGTCATCTTTGGTACGCTCCAGGATGAGAGGCGAGCTGGGCACCCCGTTTCCGATGCGCGTGAAGGCCAGCACCTGGAGCTCATAGAGCACAAACTTGCGCAGGCCGGCCAGCAGCGTGGACTGCGTGTGGTTCCCCCGCACGACGTGGCTTCTGGGCTCAGGGTCCAGGTCTTTGGCCCGGTACAGGATCTGGTATCAACACACAAGTGCAGACAGTGATGATGGGGTGTACGTATGGAAGAATCTCCCTGGGACAGGGTGCTGGTGCACAACAATCAGGCAGGGGTCAACCAACCAACCTCCTTTTCTGTTTTTTTCTTTCCCAGCAGCATCTGTATTGAAGGTTTTGTTTAAGAAAATCTGTGGGTGTGTGTGTGCACTAGAGCCCATGTAGAGATCAGAGGTGTATGTCATGAGTTTTCCTCAATCGCTCTCTGCCTTATTTTATTTAACTTATTTAATTAATTTATTTTTATCTCCTTTTATTGTTTCTAGAGCTTGTGGGGCTCCAATGGTTCCTCTGGTCTCTGGTTCCAAACTCAGCGATCTGATGTGAGATTGGCAGGTTTGAACTCCAGCAGTTTCAGACCCTCTCAGGACCTCATGCTGGTACAGAAAGCACACTTAACTGCTGAGCCATCTCTCTAGACCTCTGTTGGGGTCCCCCTAGGACCAGCCCAGGAGGGACAGCAGGGCCTCTGCCAAGTTGGGGGTGAGAGGCATGGAGTCACGACACAGACTCTGGGAGTTGGGTGAAAGCAGCAGAGGGCAAGCTGCCGCAAACTCGTTTACTTGAGGAAGTGCAGGGGGTTTTAAGGGGCTTGGCTGGTCAATCATTGTATGGGGTGGTCCCCTTTTTGTGACCAATGACAGGTCATCTCGTAGCAAGTCTCTTGTGAGCATGGGACTGTAGCTGTTATGGCACCTGGCCCTAGCCAGACTGCAGCCCTTCCCTTGTTTTTTTTTTTTTTTTTGGTTTTGCAAGGTAGGGTCTCACTCTGGTCCAGACTGACCTGGAATTAACTATGTAGTCTCAGGGTGGCCTCGAACTCTTGGTGATCCTCCTACCTCTGCCTCCCAAGTGCTGGGATTAAAGGTGTGCGCCACCACGCCCGGCCCCCTTGTTTTTTGAGACAGGGTCTCTAAACTTAGAGCTCACCAATTTGGCTAGACTAGATAGCCAGTAAGCCCCAGGAGATCCTCCTGTCTCTATCTCCCCAAGTGCTGGGACTACAGGTCTGTGCTTGGGATCCAAACTCAGGACCTCGTGCTTGGGTAGAAAGCACTTCACTGACTGAGCCATCTCCCCAGTCCCTGCTGAAGATTTTGGATCTGGTTTCTATCTGCTGGCATTTGGGAGGAAGATGGTGATGAAAAGACTATCTTCCAGCCTGGTAGCTGAGGGTACAGCTCAGCTTACAGCCTGGTGGAGTGGCTGGCTGGGCACAGGTGGTGAGATGGGATGCTCTAACTGCAGCCACACCAAATGCTTCCACTCAAACAGGGACTCAGTTGAGAGCACAGACCAGCCATCTGCTTCCTACAGAAGGAGCTTGTACTTAAAGTTCCTCCAGCTTCACAGACCCTGGGTTCCCTGCTCCCCAAAGACCTGCTGTTCTTCAAGTGAACCTGTGCTCAACCCGCTGGGCCATGGACATGGTCATCTTGCCATGCGTTCCTCCAAGGCCTCCTGTCCTTGGCTAGCTCTTATGTCCTCCTCCAAGCTCAGGCCCTCCGGGTGATGCCCCCAAGGCCAGCAGTCTACTGGGTCACACATGTGTGTCAACAGGGAAGAAACTAAACCAGCACAGCAGCCATTCTTCCTCGGGACCCAGGGGTGTGGCCACCAGGTTTGTTCATTGAGTGCACTCAACAGGACTGCCGTGGAGCCTGGGGCTCACCATGTCATGGCTCTGTCTATGTTACATAGTGTCTTGTTACAAGGGACTGCCACCAATCGTGGATCCAGATGGGGGCAATGGGAGGGGAAAGACACATGAGAACAGGATGAGGGGGGAAAAGCAATAGGGGTCTAAATCTAAAGAGAAAGACAGCTGGGCAGGAGGGCACAGACTCATCAACCTGGTACCTGGGAGGCAGAGACAGGAGGACTGCATCAAGATCAAGGTCAGCCTGACACACAGTATGAGAGTCTGGCAAAAGCAAAACAAAGGAAAACAAATAAAACCTCCACAAGTCCTGCCCCCAAATTACTGAAAGACAGAGCAAAATAAATGTCCAAAATCCATGCAACGCAGAGTGCAAGTGGTTTTATTTTTCTGTTGGTGTGCATGTGTGTGTACATGTGTGCATGTATGTGTATGTGTGTGTGTGTGTGTGTATGTGTGTGTGTTCTAGGGATAAAACCAAAGACAAACACTATCACACAGCAACATTCCCCAGCCCCTCACTGGGGGATTCTAGGCAGGTGCTCTACCACTGAGCCACGCCCCCAAGCCCCCATTGGGGGATTCTAGGCAGGAAGCTCTACCACTGAGCCACGCCCCAACCCCCATTGGGGGATTCTAGGCAGGAGCTCTACCACTGAGCCACACCCCTAGCCCCTCACTGGGGGATTCTAGGCAGGAGCTCTATCACTGAGCCACACCCCCAGCCCCCATTGCCCTCTCCACTGAGCCACACCCCAGCCCCCATTGGGGCATTCTAGGCAGGAGCTCTACCACTGAGCCATACCCCAGCCCCTCACTGCCCCTACACTCAGCCCCCATTGGGGGATTCTGGGCAGGAGGTCTACCACTGAGCCATGCCCCCAACCCCTCACTGGGGATTCTAGGCAGGAGCTCTACCACTGAGCCACACCCCCAGCCCCTCACTGGGGGATTCTAGGCAGGAGCTCTACCATTGAGCCACACCCCCAGCCCCTCACTGGGGGATTCTAGGCAGGAGCTCTACCACTGAGCCACACCCCCAGCCCCTCACTGGGGATTCTAAGCAGGAGCTCTACCACTGAGCCACACCCCAGCCCCTCACTGGGGGATTCTAGGTAGGCTCTCTACTGTTCAAGCCCAATGAAAGCCTAATCTAATGAAGCACATTCTGCTGCTTGGGAGACTAAAGCTGAGGGGCAGAGGCAGGAAATTTTGTTGATCATGGCTGAATGAAGAGCAAAGAGCAGGAGGTTTTCAAGAGCCCAGGAAGCAGCAGAGAAGATGGAAGCCAGAGAAGCTGGGAGAGATCCAGCCATAACAGGATAGACCTGTCCAGACCACCACGCATCTGTCCACCATGTCAGCCTTAGCACAGGCCAGGAGCCTCACTTGCCACACCGACTCTGGAACGTGATTGCTGTGGTTGTTCCCATTGGACAAGTGGTGAAAGCAGAGGTTGAGTCCAGTGATGACTGAGGACCCAGGGCGCCGTGTCCAGAGTGGACAGAAGCAGGCTCTGAGCTCAGCAGTCATTCACACTTCTAGTTGCTTCCGGACTGGCGCCTGAGAAGCAGTTATCCCAATACACTTAGACAGCTGGTAGGTAAGGAGTAGATCTGTGGTCCTTTCCCGTCAGCCCCCACAAGCAGAGCAAGGTTGAGGCAACACATACCTTGTAGCCTAAGATGAGGCCGTTCTGGTCCTGCTCTGGGACTGAAGCCCACGTCAGTAGAATCTGGGTCGAGCTGACGGCCTCCGCGGATACGTTTTCGGGGGCGGCCGAGGGAACTGCAAAGAATGTGTCACATTGATTCGCGTCAGAGTCTAAAGCCTTCAGTGACTAAAGGTGCGATTTCAGCCAAACAATCAGGCTGTCCTTGAGACAGTGATGTGTTTGGAGAGCTCAGATCAAAGCTGCAGGAGTATAACAGATATGTAAATCTCTTTAATATCAGCCACAAATTCTATAAGTCGTAGGTATTTAGAGCTCAATTTCACCTGAGCCTGGCCAGCAAGAAAAGATGCTCCGTTTCCCCATAGTAACTTGTAGATCTGTCGGCATTTCTTTCAAATAGGATGTACTCAATTTCAGACAGATTCGAGCTCACTGATACTGCTAACCAGGGCCATTCTGTGTACACTAGACAGAGAGTGGACATGCAGGGTGATGTTTGCTGTCCACAGGGCAAGGGGGAGGGGAGGCCTGTCACATGCCTGTGCCTCAGATTCCTAATCAAGGGCAATCCCCAGAGAGCTGAGGCAGGAATCATTAAGCCCTTCTGCACATGAGCAGAAGACTAGAAGGCTGAGAAAATCAAATTCTACCCCATCCGCCGTGCTTTTGTTTATTAGTTTTGTGCATGTGCGTATGCAGGTTTGTGGAGGGGGCACATGTGGGTGTGCACGTGGAGGCCAGAGGACAGCTTGGGTGTCACCCTCAGGAATGCTATCCACCTCTTTTTGAGACTGGGTCTCTCATTGCCTTGAAGCTCAGTGATTAGGCTAGATTGGTTGGCCAGCGAGCCCAGGGAGCCTCCTGTCTCTGCCTCCCCAGCACTGCGGTTACAGGAGCTTGGCAGCACGACTGGCATTTTTACATGGGTACTTGGAAGTCAAGTTCAGGTCCTCAGGCTGGAAGGGGAAGCACTGTATTACTAATGGAGCTATCTTCCCAGCCCTGTTTTTTTTTTTTAACTTTTTATTATTTTTTTGGAGACAGACAGAGAGAAAGAGGGAGAGGAAGACAGAGATAGGCGCGCCAGCAGTGTCTCAGCTGCTGAGAACGAAATCCAGATGTGCGTGCCCCCTTGTGGTCAAGTGCAGCATTGCGCCCTTGCGTCACTTTGCATCTGGCTAAACGTGGGACCTGGAGATTGGAACCGCTGGAGATTGGAACCAGCGTTCTTAGGCTTAGGAAGCAGGCGCCTTAACCCCTAAGCCATCTCTCCAGCCCCCCCCAGCCCTGTTTTTGTCTACTTGTGAGAAAGGTCTTATTTATATGTACAAGTTGGACTGGAACTTTCTATGTAGCCAAGACTGGTTTCAAACTTTCAATCTTCCTGCCTCCACTCTCCTATTCCATTCCATTCCATTCCATTCCATTCCATTCCATTCCATTCCATTCCATTCCATTCCATTCCATTTAAATGACTGTTTTGTTACAATGAGGTAGCCTACTGAAGCCACCCTGGGGTCCTTGCCTGTTGTGCTTATAAGATATTTTCTCTACATGTAGGTGCTCTGTCATTTGTTTAATTTATTAGGGAATAAGTTGCCTTGGTATGTGGGCCAGGACTCAGAAAAAATGAATAAAGACAATGGTAAACGGGTTAAAGTCTTTATAATCTCAACTGCTTCATTAACTTTCTTGTAAGCCACATATATATATATATATCATAGGCTATGCAGACAGGAAAGGATGAGTTGGGGCAAGTGTCTGCCCACTTGGAAGAGTCACTGTTTATAAGAGACCATGAGCAGAGCAGAGGGTTAACTCTGTACTTTTGCCTAAAGGTCACACCACACCCAAGGGCCTCTATAGCTGAGGAAGAGGAACCCACTTCAAAGTCCTAAGACAGGCCTTGGACACCTGACTCTGGAGTGCCCATGGTTACCCCAAAGATGAGACAAACATGCTCTGAGAAAGTTTAGGGATGCAGGGATGAGGCCACAGGAAGATCACAAAAATGTTGTCATGAGCCAAGTAGCCAGTGGAGGCTGGAGGGAGCCTGGGACACATTTTCCCAGAGGGCCCAGGGCCCTGGACACCTGGACCCAGGCTCTAAAACTACCAAAAGAATCCACTTTTGTTGTTTAAGCTGCCAGTCGGGGTTGCTTTGTCCTAATGCCAATTCAGACTTTTAGTTTTTATAAAAGTCCTGGAAAGTTTGACCCAGTTACTTCCACAACCAGGAGTTTATATAGAGATAGGCTTGGGGAGGGTGGGGGGAGGAAGGAAGGGAGGGGGAGGGAGGGAGGAAGGGAGGGAGGAAGGGGGGGGAGGGAGGGGGGAGGAGGAAGGAAGGGAGGTAGGAAGGAAGGGAGGAAGGAAGGAAGGGGAGGAAGGAAGGGAGGGGGAGGGAAGGAAGGAAGGAAGGAAGGAAGGAAGGAAGGAAGGAAGGAAGGAAGGGAGGAGGGAGGAAGGAAGGGAGGGAGGAAGGGAGGGAGGAAGGAAGGAAAGGAGGAAGGAAGGAAGGAAGAAAGGGAGGAAGGAAGGGAGGGAGGAAGGAAGGAAGGAAGAAAGGGAGGAAGGAAGGGAGGAAGGGAGGGAGGAAGGGAGGGAGGAAGGAAGGAAGGAAGGAAGGAAGGAAGGAAGGAAGAAAGAAAGGGAGGAAGGAAGGGAGGGAGGGAAGGAGGGAGGGAGGAAGGAAGGAAGGAAGGAAGGAAGGAAGGAAGGAAGGAAGGAAGGAAGGAAGGGCTCCCAGAAAATCACAATCTAACAGGGCAAGCTACTGGGGTGACACTGAGTCTGGGGTTAGGGGGTGGCACCTGCCTTTGTCCCTTCTCTATACCCACAAGGATCTTTCAGTAGGGAAAAGTCAAGACGGAAGTCCTAGAAGAGCCCTAAGAAGGGCTGGCTTTCTGTCCTGGTACTTGAGCGGTAGCCTGCCACCCCTTCCCTCCCAGCTTTGTGAAGCACCTCCCCTGACCTCCTACCTCAGATCTGTGGCCAGAGAGGGTCAGTGAGGGACAGGCAGGTGCTGCGCAAGTGACCGCAAGTCATGAGACCCAAGTGCTTTCGCATGTGCACCTTGTTCCTAGCTCCCTAGCGGGCAGGGCCTTGCTCTGCTCAGTAAATCGTCTTGTTTGTATTACTTGACTGTTTTCAGCACAGACTGAATTTGAAGGACCCCCGTTGCCTACTGAAGTTTCTAGATTCTCATGTCCTAGGGCAATTCTTTTACCAGAGACACATAGTAAGGTGATAGAAACAGAGACATTTTATTAAGAGAGAGGCACTCTGGAGAATAGGAGTGGGCTAGTGAGCTGGAAAAGAGACACGGAAAAGTGCGTGGCTAGCACCTCCTGTGTGTGTGTGTGTGTGTGTGTGTGTGTGTGTGTGTGTGTGCGTGTTATAGCTCTTTAACCTAGAGCCTCCTCTCCTGTGCACCACCTGTGTGCGTGTGCACGCATGTGAGTACGAGGCTATTCTTGCATATTCCCAGTACTGCAAGGTTTCCAGTTTTCCAGGTGCCATCACCTCCTTTCCCATGTTGGCTGTGATTTCGTCTTCCCCAAGTCCCCATTCTTTTGCTACATCACCATGTGTCCCTGGTACAAATCTTTGCTTCTGGAGATCAGAACGTGGAAATCTCCGCCGTTTCCCCTTCCCCACAAGACTCAGACTCAAGCCTCCTCTAACTGCTGGGCAAAGGCTGAGATAGGTGCTTATTTTATTAGAAGAAAAAGTAATAAACCAGTACCTTGAATCGACCATGAATGAAAAAAAAAAAATGGAAACCTGTCATTTGTCAGGCTTCATGTTGCAACTGCATTGAAAATAAGAGGAGAACATCCAAATTTGCTGTATGCCTACAGCATTAATGCGTTGTGTTCCAAAAACCTTATCCCTG
The DNA here is from genome assembly GCA_036365145.1 of Orientallactaga sibirica. Classification (NCBI taxonomy): domain Eukaryota; kingdom Metazoa; phylum Chordata; class Mammalia; order Rodentia; family Dipodidae; genus Orientallactaga; species Orientallactaga sibirica. Next base: position 2,671,166 of record JAEOAD010001941.1, on the reverse strand, counting down.
CATGTCAAAAGCAAAGCCATCGTCATAGCAACCCCACCAGTTCACTTCTCCATAACTGTCTCCTGTGGGGACAATCTTTGCAAGTCTAAGTGCCCAGTTCTCACTGCAGACCCACAAGGCATGGCTGATTCCCTCAGATGTGGTCTTGGGCGTGCTTGTTCACCGGGGGACCAGCCTGGTGCCCGAAGAAAAGAGGCCAAGCAACCTGGTGACTTAGCAACTTGAGCCCTGGGCTTTAGCCTGACAGCTTCCCACAAGAAGAGGGCCAGCTGGGGCTGTTAAGAGGACAGAGCAGACTTCCCGATTAAAATTTCAGCTCATTCAAATTCCACTGGGACAAAACTTGCCTTTTGGTTATGAGGGATGTTTCTAAGATGTGAAGAAGAAAAATATTACCTATCATCTGCTTTGAGGTGAATTTCACTTCTTTCCCAATCTATCTTAAGTTTTGAGATGTTCTTTAGACATCTCCCTTTCATCAAAAACAAAGTCATTTGAAATATTTATTTTCTCCTTTTCTACCTATTTTCCTCCTATGGGATTTTTCACTACACTATGCACTGCCACTCACCGTGGGGGCTCACTTGCTTTTTAACACCTCATTTATCTTTATAATATATCATGACAAATAGCATCCGATGTCACAGAACTTGTGAGAGGACACTTCAGAACTGTGAAGTGCATTCAATGTGTTTTGTGCTGTTCTTTTCTATTTCTAGCCCCCTTGTTGTACATTCTTGCAAACGGTTCCATTATTTTAAAGTACCAGAGACATGCTCTTTTTTTGATTGACATGAGACTTTTTGGACACGGGGTCAGTAGCTTTGATCTCCTTTTTAGCTCTCTCTTTCTAGCTCCTCCCAGCTCCCCAACTCTCCCATGACTCTGCCCTCTACTTCAGCGTGCTGAGCAATGCCTGGTGGGGGAGCCGTGTGTACTGGGGAGGTTAAGTGTTAGGAATTAGCAGACAGCAAAGGTAAGAAGTCAAACTACTACAACCGGGAAGGGTATGCTGGCCAGAGGGAGGCTATTGCCATGAAGGGGGTTCTGAGAGCATCTTTCAGAAGGTGGAGGAGCTGAAGTCTGACAAGTCCACCAGCACTGGAGTGGCACCAGAGAGTCCCCAGGTGTGTGCTCGTGTGTGTGTGTGTGTGTGTGTGTGTGTGTGTGTGTGTGTGTGTGTGTGTGTGTGCAGTGGGGAAACTTCTGGAGGAAATCTCAACGCAGAGGGGCCCTGAGGACCCAGCATCACCAATGTCTGAAATTTCAATCAAATGAAGGTTAATCACGGGATTATTCAATTTGTGAAGCAAAACACTTCCCAGAGTGGTGGGCCACATCAAAATGTCTAATTGAACTAAAGTTTAATGAAGGTGGAAAGGTAATTGTCTGTAAGCTGTAGCCCTCAAAGAGCAGGAAGGGCAGAGGAAGGAGCCGCGAAGCTTCATTTGCAAGCACCACTGTCGCACTGGATCAGAGACTTCTCTGAGTTGTGACATGTGAGCACGCTTCGGTTCACTCTTTGTGAGCTGCCCAGCTGTCTAGCAGTCATTACACTTCCTTTAGTGCAAAATCAATACTCACTGACATGTAGCAGCTTCCACAAAGTGAACAAAACGGCTGAAGAAGCCCTCCAGAGTTATTGTGGAAGACATGATTCAAGGATGTCGGCAGAACATGAAGCCAGGAGGAAAACATCTGGGCTGAGTTTTCCCATGAAGTATTGCCTCCTACATTCCCTTGACTACAATAGAAATAGGGTTCCAACAGCTGGGAAAGTTTTGCGCCATGAAATACAGACCCAGGTCAGCAATTTTATAACGGTCAGCTTGGTTTGCATTTCTTGTGACCTATTTTGCATGTTTATATCGCATGTACTTTGGCGTTTTCTGAGTGATATCCTTGAAGGTAGTTTAGCTGGGTGAAAAATGTGAGAGTCATCTTCTCAGCTCCTATAAGGACATTACCCTGTTCACCTCCACACTGCTTGAGAACTCACTCGAAACGCCTGCAATCACCTCCACAGGTTACCTGACTCTGGTTCCAACTGTTTTCTACTTTCCTGCGCTGGTGTTTTTGCAGTGGAACCACAATCCATTTTGGTCTAGATAAACTTTTTAAACATTTTACTTCAGGAATCATGCTTCTTCAGCCTGACAAATAACATTTTTCACCCGTCTAACAGCTATATCTATGCAGATCTTCTCTTTCTCTCTCTCTCCCGTTCTATTACAGGCTCATTCTATTACAGGCATGTTAGACTCTCATTCTATTATTTGTATTCTCATCTCTATTATATTTTCAATATTTATGTCTTTGGGATGTATTTCCTGTTCCTGACTCAAATATAACTTTCCAGTTTGGTAATTATCTCTTTGGCAGTATCTAAATTGTTTTTTTTTTTTTAATATCAACCACAGCTTCATTTTCCATGCCAATGTCTTATTTGATTCTTTTTGAAAAAAATACTGCTTTTTTTTGGGGGGGGGATTTTCAAGGTAGGGTCTCACTCTGGCCCAGGCTGACCTGGAATTAACTATGTAGTTTCAGGGTGGCCTTGAACTCACGGCAATCCTCCTACCTCTGCCTCCCGAGTGCTGGGATTAAAGGCATGCGTCACCACGCCTGGCTCAAAAATACTGCTTTTAAAATATGTCTTGATGTTTACTTCCTAATCTTAATAATTTTTTAAAGATTTACTTATTTATTTATTAGAAACAGAGAGAGAAAGAGAGCGAGAGAGTGAGAGAGAGAATGGCTGCAGATGCAAACTACCAACTAATAAAACACTGAGTATATTGGGGGCTGTCTATTCAAACTACCACAGTAACTGACACAATATCTGTGGTTTACTAGCTGGGTATGGCATGAAAATTCTTTGTTCAAACCAAATATATATACATATACATATACATATACATATACATATACATATACATATACATATATATAGTATCTGCTCTGGTTTGAATATAAAATGTCCCCCGTCGGCTCATCTGTTTGATCAGCGCTGGTGACTGGGAAGATTGTGGAACCTTTAGGAGGTGGAGCTTTGCTGGAGGAAGTGGATGACTGCGGGACAGTGCTTGAGGGTTTGTAGCCCAGCACCACTTCCTGTTTATCCTCTGCTTCCTGACTGCTATTGGTTTGCCTATGACTGGGTTGAAAACTTTCCCTTAACATGTCTCAAGTTCCTCTCTTGGTCACAGAGGGTCGGGTCTGGGAGGTACTAGAGCGTTTAAAACCCATGTGATCGGGCTGGAGAGATGGCTTAGCGGTTAAGGCGCCTGCCTGCTAAGCCTAAGAACCCGTTTCCAATCTCCAGCAGTTCCAATCTCCAGGTCCCACGTTTAGCCAGATGCAAAGTGACGCAAGGGCGCAATGCCGCACTTGACCACAAGGGGGCGCACACCTGGAGTTCGTTCACAGCAGCTGGGAGACTGCTGGCGCACCTATTCTCTATATGTCTCCCTCTCCCTCTCTCTGTCTGTCTCTCTCCAAAAATAAATAAAATAATTTTTAAAAATTAAAAAAAAAAAACAAACATGTGATCACAGTTACCAGTGGAGCTCCAGTGAGTCAGTGTCTTTTCTCTCTCATATAATGTTGCTTTGACAAACAACCCTAGAAACCCTCAGAGGAGATCAGGTCACTGTGATTGCAACTCTTCAAGGCTCTCGGTGGTAGGTTGTTGGGCCTGCACAGTAATAAGAATGCTCCTTAGGGTGGGGGGTGCAGCTTAGTTGGCAGAGTACTGGCCTCACGTGCTCAAACCCAAGGTCATCCTCTGCCACATAGTGGGTTTGAGGCCAGACTGGGATATTTTCCTACTGCTGTTTAAGTGGTTTCCCCAACTGACTTTGTGGAAGGCACATGGAATCTCAGCACTCAGGAGGCAGGAGGACTGCAGGTTTGAGGCCAGCCTAGACTACACGGTGAGTTCCAGGCTAGCCAGAGATGGCAAGACCCTGTTTCAAAGCAACACAAATCAGAACAAAGCACTCCTTCCAAGCCAGCATGGTGGCACACCTCTACAATCCAAACACTCAAGGAGCCGAGGCAGGAGGATATCAAGTTCAAGGCCAACTGGGCTACGAGAGATCCTGACAACCCTCAATCCTAAGCAAAGCATTCTCTCAGCTACCTTCTATACCTGTTACTTTGTTATTGCTGGGACCAAACACCACACCAGAAACAAGCCACAGAAGGAAAAGGGTTTAATTTGCTGTACAGTTCAGAGAATAGAGTCCATCATGGGTGGCGGGGGGGGGTTGAGTATGGCAGGAGCAGAGAGCTGGATCACATTGTGGTATCAGCCGGGAGGAAGGAGAGAGAGAAATGGCACAAGAACCTTAGCTGTAACCTGAGGACCCTCTCCCTAGTGACACACTTTGTCCAGCAAGGCGCCACCTCTTACAGGTTCTCCCACCTTCCTGAGCAGCACCATGTCCAGCAAAAAAAGAAAAAAAAAAAAGAGGAAGAAAGAAAACTACAAACTCCATGAAGGCCTTGGCTCGAGGGCTGTGACTGAGTGGGCTGAGGTCGGGGAGAGTCGTGGAAACCTTAGCATATACAACACGGGTAGACTCAGTTCAGCCCTAGCTGGTGTCTGTCCATGGCGGGAGCCTGCGAAGAGGGTGACGTGAGCACTTCTGCCCTGTTTTTCTCAAACCTCTCACGTGGAGACACACAGGGGAACAGTCTCTGTAGGCATTTTGGGGTACCTTGAGAGGGCTTGTGGGCTGTCACATGGGCCGTCCACCTGTCTACCCCTCCTGGATGCTACCTGAGGCTGAGGGGTTGGTTCTTCAGCATGCCTGCTGCCAAGTCCAGCACAGGGTTCTTGCCTGGTGCTGGGAAAAATAAGGTTGGAGGATGCAGAGGGACCAGAACGTCTCCTCTAAAAAATTGACCCTGTCCATCGTGCCTGTCTTCCTCATAGGCCTTATGACTCCTTGGTACCATCCTCCTGTGTGTCTTTGTCCCTCTTCAGAGTTTAGGTAGGTCAGTGCAGGATGTCATGGGCATCCAGCCATCTATCTCTTCCTCTCTCCTTACCTCTGCTCTTTGCCTCCAGAGCCACCTCCAGCCACGTCCTCTGCCTCCCTCTGCCAGAGCCACCTCCAGCCACGTCCTCTGCCTCCCTCATCCAGAGCCACCTCCAGCCACGTCCTCTGCCTCCCTCCTCCAGAGCCACCTCCGGCCATGTCCTCTGCCTCCCTCCTCCAGAGCCACCTCCATCCACGTCCTCTGCCTCCCTCAGCCAGAGCCACCTCCAGCCACGTCCTCTGCCTCCCTCCTCCAGAGCCTCCTCCAGCCACGTCCTCTGCCTCCCTCCACCAGAGCCACCTCCATCCACATCCTCTGCCTCCCTCCGCCACAGCCACCTCCATCCACATCCTCTGCCTCCCTCCGCCAGAGCCACCTTCAGCCACAGCCACCTCCAGCCACGTCCTCTGCCTCCCTCCTCCAGAGCCACCTCCATCCACATCCTCTGCCTCCCTCCGCCAGAGCCACCTCCATCCACATCCTCTGCCTCCCTCTGCCAGAACCACCTCCATCCACGTCCTCTGCCTCCCTCCGCCAGAGCCTCTGCCTCCTCTGCCTCCCTCCGCCAGAGCCACCTCCATCCACGTCCTCTGCCTCCCTCCTCCAGAGCCACCTCCAGCCACGTCCTCTGCCTCCCTCCTCCAGAGCCACCTCCAGCCACGTCCTCTGCCTCCCTCCGCCAGAGCCACCTCCATCCACGTCCTCTGCCTCCCTCCGCCAGAGCCACCTCCATCCACGTCCTCTGCCTCCCTCCTCCAGAGCCTCCTCCAGCCACGTCCTCTGCCTCCCTCCGCCAGAGCCACCTCCATCCACGTCCTCTGCCTCCCTCCTCCAGAGCCTCCTCCAGCCACGTCCTCTGCCTCCCTCCGCCAGAGCCACCTCCAGCCACGTCCTCTGCCTCTCTCCTCCAGAGCCACCTCCATCCACGTCCTCTGCCTCCCTCCGCCAGAGCCACCTCCAGCCACGTCCTCTGCCTCCCTCCACCAGAGCCACCTCCATCCACATCCTCTGCCTCCCTCCGCCAGAGCCACCTCCAGCCACATCCTTCACCTGCCACCTCCCAGCCTAACTATTCAGAGTTCACTTCAAGTCCCAGTGCACACTTGACCTTCCAACTTGTCCTCCTAAGTATGTTCCATCAAAGTCACTCCAAGTTCTTACTTTATCTCCTAAGGCAGTTTCAGTGCTTTAAAATTTAATTAATTAATTTTACTGCTTAAAATATTTTCCACTGCCAGGGGAGGCTTTCTTCCTACAGTGTGTTTGTACTTGGACCGAGTGGAGAAGGACTAGGGGAGAGAGGCCCTGGAGCAGAAACAATGTTTTGGGGGGGCTTCTCTCTCACCATCACTTCATGTTCCTCTCTACTCTCAAGGGTGACCTCAGAAGGGTCCCTCAGGAGCCTCACAATGGGCCCAGGAAACACGGGTCTCTGACACCTAAAGAAAGAGAACTGGAGAGGGATTCCCCCTGCAGTCGCCCAAGAGAAGCAAAGGATGCATGTGGACAACAGTCTTTGGTTCCCGTGAGCAAAAGCCACGGAGAACTTCCTGGGTGAGATGTGGGAGCGTCTTAGCCTCATGTATGACTCCTGGGTTAGTTCAATGCCGCAACCTTTCACAGTTCTCCTTCACCTTGGGTGAGGACCAAGTCAGAATTTATTTCAAAATAAGACTGGCATGGTGGTATAGGCCTCTAATCCCAGCACTCAGAGGGGCAAGGCAGGCACCCTGCCAAGAGTTTGAGACCAACTTGGGCTACAGAGTGAGACTCTTAACACACACACACACACACACACACACACACACACACACACACACACAGTAATAGAGGCTGTGGAAATGGCTCAGAGGTGAAAAGTCCTTTCTTGCAAAACCTGCTGTTTCAGGTCTGCAAGTGTCTGGCATTTCATTTGCAGTGACAAGGGACCCTCCCACACACAAATCAATCAAAAAAAGCAAAAGCTAAAACCACCTAAACCCAAGGAAACAAACAACAACAACAACAAAAAAGAGCTGAGGATATACCCCAGTTCTCATGTTCAGATGCCAGGTGTGACGGGATGACGGTGGGGACGGGGACCTCGTGGCCAGCGGCTCAACCGATGAGCTCCAGGTCAGTGACAGACCCTGACCCGAGGAGAGGGGAATGGTCCAAGGTTATCTTTTGGCCTCCACATGCATGCACACACATGTGTACTTGCACGAGCATGCTCACCTGAACACACCCACACATAGATTGAAAAGCACACATGAAAACCCAAGTGTGTCAGTGGTGTGGGTATGTGCATGCCACCACACACATGTGGAGGTCCTTGGGTACTGGCCCTTGCCTGCCACCTCATTTGAGTCCGGGTCTCTTTTGTTACCCTCTGCTGCATATGCCAGGCTAGCTGGCCCCTGCGCTTCTGGGGTATCTCCCATCTCTCCTTCCATCTTGCTGTAGGGGCCCTGGGATTACAAATGCTCACGACACCACATCTGGCTTTACATGGGTTCTGAGGATTCAAACTCAAGGTCTCACACTTGTATGGAAGTGCTTTATCAAATGAGCCATCTCCCCATGCATCCAAATGCTATTTCTAACCGTCTCAGTCAGTCTAGAATTAACAGTCCCTCCCACACATCAAGTCCAGGCTGTGAAACTTGTCAGAGAAGATGGGGGAGGAAGCAGCCAGCTGTTTCTTCTCAGGGCTGAACCTCAGTAGCAGGGGCCAGATGGAAGGCACGCCTGGGCAGGGTGTGCACTGGACTCTGTCCTTGGTGATTCTACAAACTGATGGGACTAGGGTGTCCACCCCAAACCTGATACTAGCCCAAGTCCATCCATAAAGCCCAAGATGTCAGGTGACATGATGCCCTTCAGTGCTGATCAAAAAATGCCGTCCTTTTCTTACTGGCAATTAGCAGTGCCTCATGACGGAGCCCAAGGGGGTGGCGAGTTCCAATGACACGGCCAGTTCTGGACAGAGGTCAGGGGGAGGTGGGCTGTCTTTGCTCTTTCTTGCCACTCTGGGGCTGGGAGCAGAATGTGATTAGCCCTGTAGGACAGCAGAGCTGGGGTCCCTGAGTCACTTCATGGAGAAGAGCCACCCACCAAAATAGGAGTGGCCACCTCAGACTGAGCGTGAGAAACCACGCTGAATCTTCAGGCATCTCCTTTATCTCTGCAGCTACACTTCGGAGTGCACTGTCTGTATTCACGTCTGAACCCCTTGTAGATGAAGGGCTTCTTGTAGGAAATTTAGGGGGTTTCTTGGGTGTGCAATTGCTTGCACGTGCATGTGTGTGAAGGTGAAAATGAACATCTGTGTGGTCAGAGGTTGGCGCCAGGTGTCTTTACCTCAACCCATCTTCCTGGTTTTTTGGTTTCTTTTTTTTGAGACAGGGTCTTTCTTCTTGAACCTAGGATTTAGCAGTCTAGCTATTCTTGCAATTCTTGGGGATCCTCCTGTTGCTGCCTTCCCAATGCTAGAACCATAGGGGTGTGTCATCATACAGGCTTCTACACGTGTGCTGGTGATCTGAATTCAGGTCCTCATGTTTGCACAGTGAGCACTTTACGTACAGAGCTACCTCCCCAGTCCAGAAATTCACATCTCTGGCCTTTCATTTTCATTAAAAAAATTTTTTTATTATTATTTTTATTTATTTTTGGAGAGAAACACAGATAGAGACAGAGAGGGAGAGGAAGACAGATAGAGATGGGCGTGCCAGCAGTCTCTCAGCTGCTGTGAACGAAATCCAGATGTTTGCGCCCCCTTGTGGGCAAGTGCGGCATTGCACCCTTGGGTCACTTTGCATCTGGCTAAACGTGGGACCTGGAGATTGGAACCGCTGGAGATTGGAACCAGTGTTCTTAGGCTTAGCAGGCAGGCGCCTTAGCTGCTAAGCCAACTCTCCAGTCCTCATTTTCATTTTTTTATGAGTGAGAAAGAGGGAGAGAGAGAGAGAGAGAGAGAGAGAGAGAGGGAGAGAGAGAGAGAGAGAGATTGGCACACCAAGGCCTCCAGCCACTGCAATCAAATGCTAGACATGTGTGCCACCTTGTATGCATGTGTGACCTTTGTGTGTCTGGCTTATGTGGGATCTGGAGAGTCGAACATGGGTCCTTAGGCTTCACAGGAAAGTGCTCTAAACACTAAGCCATCTCTCCAGCCCTCATTTTTATTATTGATGGCAAACGTCATTTCCTAACTAAAAATCACAAGGTGAGCCCAGCTCGCATTAGAATTAATCAGCTTCAAACGAATGGCTGCAAGTCTGAATGAAGTTTTGCTTAAATTCCATCAAAGCTGATCTAAGCCATAGGTTGGGAGAGTGTGCGAACTCAGATGCAATAGGTTAATGCAACGAGATCCCATTACCTTGGAATGTGGAAACCAGGGCCACCAAAAGCCATTTTTCTCACCTGATTCCCGCGTCCGTCCCCGCACCAGCTCGCTCCAAGGCCCTGCGCCGATGGCGTTGAAAGCCTGCATCCTCAACTCGTATTCCGTCCACTCCTCCAGCTCCTCGATGGTCAGCTCCCTCTCCAGCCGGTCATTGACAACTTGGGCCATTACCGAGGACGGGAGGTCTGAGCGCCAGTACTTCACCCTGTAGCCCACTGACTCAGGGTTCCCATTGTACTGAGAATCAGGCAGGGGCTGGCGACGAAGGACACACTGGGATAAGATCTCAAAGTTGGGCCTGTCTTATGGGACCAAGTCCAAGGGGAGCGTTTTCCTAGGGGACTGTGCTTGGAACATTCTATTCTACTTGCCCTGAAACTTTTCTTCTGTTAATTCAACAAAATTCTTTTAGCAACTCTGGGCTGGCTATAATTTCCTTTAATATATTTTGGCTTAATTTTTGTGGGAGAAATGATCTGATTAAACATTAGGTTGGCTTTCCTACAAATCCTGAGTATTGGGTCCATGTTGACTGAGCTTAAGGACTTCAAGGTCCGGCACTTAGCACTCCATGTGTTCTTCCCCCAAAAGGGAGCCCTAAGCTCTAAGGAGAGAGTGAGTGGTTTTACTAGTTAATGAGGAACCCTGGGCTGTTCTGAGATCCCACACTCACTGCACAATGTAATACTTGTGGCTTAAAGGTAGGATTAGCTTTGATGAGGAAAAGGCATGGCTGAGGGACAGGTCAACTTGAATTCCCCAGTCTCCTCACAGCATGGCCCACACTGTCTCCCACCACCCTGCCCTCCCACTCACCACCCAGCGCAGCCTCAGGCTGGTCTCGCTGGCCGTTCGGACTGTGATGCTGCTGGGAGCCACATCAGGCGGGGCCTGCAGGGTCTGGATAACCCGGGAGGACTGGCTGAAGGGGCTTGGGCCCACGATGTTCACTTGTCCCATTCGAAATCTAGAGGGGAAACATTGATGACTGTTGTTCCAGAGCAAAGGCATCAAACCACACAAGACTTCCGAGTGCCTCGCAGATGAGGTTCAAATACCACCAAGGCCATCTCAAGGTCACCTGCTTCTCCCTGCTTTGGTGAATAAGACATGCCCCATTCCTGAAAGGCCTTCAGAGAGGGGTCTCTTGAAACCCACTGAGGTTAAACTCCCAAGTGAAGCAGGACAGGGTGGCGACAGGGAAAGAAATTTAACTCATCAGTGGCTATTGGCTGATGCAAGTCTAGGGAAACACCCGGGATTAAGGTTACACAACAGAAGCACAGGTCCCAATGTCATACTCAAGGCAGTGTTGGAAGGCCATTGTCCTCTGAATGGACAAGGGAGTCACTGTACCCTAGGCAGTGTCCAGTTCACCAGGAGGGCAATGGCCTGAACTCACACTGATGACGAACACAATGCAAAATGTAGTTGTGAGCCTTCTGTCAATCAAAACTCCCCTACTTGTTGGGTCTAGAGGGTGAAGCAGAATTATGTGTTCTATAAGGTTTGAAAAATCATTTTGGTTCTGGGTCTTTTATTGATTGATTTATTTTTCTTTAGTACTGGGGATTGAAACTAAGGCCTTGAGTATGCTGGACAGGAGCTTTACCCCTGAGCCACACCCCAGCCCCTCACTGGGGGATTCTAGGCAGGAGCTCTACCCCTGAGCAAAACCCCAGCCCCTCACTGGGGATTCTAGGCAGGAGCTCTAACCCTGAGCCACACCCCCAGCCCCTCACTGGGGGATTCTAGGCAGGTGCTCTACCACTGAGCCACACCCCCAGCCCCTCACTGGGGATTCTAGGCAGGTGCTCTACCACTGAGCCACACCCCCAGCCCCTCACTGGGGATTCTAGGCAGGTGCTCTACCACTGAGCCACACCCCCAGCCCCTCACTGGGGATTCTAGGCAGGTGCTCTACCACTGAGCCACACCCCAGCCCTCACTGGGGGATTCTAGGCAGGGGCTCTACCACTGAGCCACACCCCCAGCCCCTCACTGGGGGATTCTAGGCAGGAGCTCTACCACTGAGCCATGCCCCCAGCCCCTCACTGGGGGATTCTAGGTAGGGGTTCTCTACCACTGAGCCACACCCCCAGCCCCTCACTGGGGGATTCTAGATAGGGGTTCTACCACTGAGCCACACCCCCAGCCCCTCACTGGGGGATTCTAGATAGGGGTTCTACCACTGAGTCACGCCCCAGCCCCTCACTGGGGGATTCTAGGTAGGGGTTCTACCACGTAGCCACACCTCCAACCCCTTTCTGGGGGATTCTAGGCAGGAACTCTACCACTGAGCCACACCCCCAGCCCCTCACTGGGGGATTCTAGGCAGGAACTCTACCACTGAGCCACACCCCCAGCCCCTCACTGGGGGATTCTAGGCAGACAATTGACTGTTTAGATACATCTCCAGCACTCTCTTTACTTTTTATTTTAAAACAGAAACCTCACTAAGTTCCCCAGGCTCACCTTGATCTTATGATTCACCTGCCTCAGCCACCTCCTGCCAGTAGCTGAGAAGCACTATCATGTCTGATACATCTTCTTTATCTTTAATTAATTGAGCTGAATTTGCCTACAATAAAGACCCTAAGGAGGCCATGTACCCCGGATACAGGGGCTCCCTAAATTTACATGAATTTAAGACCGATACACTGATTTCTAATCACAGTTTCTGAGTTCTGGCATAATTAACACAGCATCATGTAATTCCACATGGTAAGTCTTGAGTCTCAGCAGCTCTTTGTAAGCTTCGTGTTTTTCTCTAGAAACGAATGTATTATGTCTTGATTCATCTGCCCTAAGCTCAGGAAGGGTATTAAAGAGAATAGACACTAAGACATCCCTCTCATTTTTTTTTTTAAAAACTCTAACTTTGATATTGTATCAAAAAAATGTTCTTCACGAAGATGTAATTTCACCTTTCACTCCCTTTATTAGTCATTCTTGTTCCTTCATTCCCCAATCACCTGGAATGTAGCTATCCTGGCAGAACAATGGCATTATCAAACTCAACATCTGGTGATAACTGGAAATTTCATCTCTCTTGCTGATCTTACGGGAACTGATCACATCACTAATGGCTCATGATCACACTACCCTTTGCGAAGTCCGGGGATTTACTGCCCGGGCAAGCTTTGGGATCAAAAAGCAAAAGGTTAAATGACATGTTAAACACTTGATTAGTGAGACGAGCAGCTCTGGGGCTCTGGAAGGGGGAAGCAGACGGGGAATACCTAGGACATCTGTTTTGTTAAGAGCCCCGAGAGGTCAAAGGCTCCGTAAAGAAAAGCAGCACATCTCTGAAACCCACGGCTCTTGGTTATTTGGCTACGATAATCATAAACCCATTCTACAAGGTAATGTAAGCATATCTAATCTACCTAATCAACTCTTTTTCCTTCCCTGATACTCAACTGTGAATCTTTCATTTCTATGCATATGCATGTTATTGTGAGCGCAGGTGCACATGCGTGTGTATTTGTGTGTGGAGAGGCCAGAGGACAACCTTGGATGTCACCCTCAGGTATGTCATCTACCTATTTATTTGTGAGGAGACAGAGAGAGAGGAAGAGAATATGGGTGCACCAGGGCCTTCTGCCACTGCAAATGAACTCCAGACACATGCGCCACTTATTGCATCTGGGGAATTGAACCCAGGTAGGTAGGCTTTGCAAGCAAGCATTTTAACTACTCCAGCCCCTCATCTGTCTTTTTTTTGGGGGATTCTGTCAGTGATCTGGAGCTCGCATTTGGTTAGACTAGATAGCCAGTGAACCCCAGGGATCCTTCTGTCTCTGTCTCCCCAGTGTGGGAATTACAGTAGACACACACACACTACCACTTCCGACATGGCTACTGGTGATCACACTCAGGTCCCCATGCTTGAAAGGCAAGAACTCTACCCACGGAGTGATTTCCCCGGCCCTCTGCTGCGTATCTCGGCTGCTCCTTCAGGTACTGACACACTGTTGTGGCTACTTAGAGAATTCTAATTCATAAAGGCCGACGGGGTTTCGGAACTGGTGACGTACACCACCATGGCACCTTGCCACCTGTAGTTCTCACCTGTAGTGGGTGTAGGGTGTAAGGTTTGGGATCTCCAGTGTCTGGGCGTCGGGCTCGTTTTCCTCCTCGTAGAGGCTGACCCACTCCTCCTCATCACCAATGGTACCGACCTGTGGAAAGGAATCTTGAGATGGGCTGGACATGCCGAAGGGACCAAGGCTGCCTGGCATCTGCCTGTGTGTGATGGGCCAAGCAGAGCAACCATGTCTTCCGCGCCTGGGGCAGGCTGGGTCCTACACACACCCTTCCTTCTTGGAGTTACAGGCTCTTTTTACTCCCTAGTCGCCCTCACGAGTCAGGGTCGGTTTTTGTTCAAAGTGTGGTTAAGCCCTGGGTCTCAGGAGGGCCAGCCCTGAAACTTCTGAGGCTCAGAGACTATGGGTGGTGGAGAGAAGCCCACCCGTGATTGACAGCTGAGAACTGAATGAGAGGTCTAGAGAGACTTAGTGAGGGTGCTGTCGTGGTGTGCCAAGCCCTGGGCACAGGCATTCTCACTAGTGTCCAGAGCTCTATCCACCACATCTTACCACAGAGGACCATCTTTTCTTCACCAGACATATACCATAGCAACTCCACTCCTGGCTCCTGACATAAGGGAGTCCTTATTCAGACAGGGACAAAAGTTCTGTCCTGGAGGCAGAGCAGGTGGCCTTTATCCCAGAATTCAGGCACTGTGACACATGTGTCTGCCACGTTCCCTGAAGAGGCTCCCCTGGGATGTCCTCCCACCCCGCCACTTCCATAGGACTCCCCACAGTCCTCCATTTGACACACAGGTTTCATCCCCTTTGGAGAATGCCACGTCCCACCGGCCTGCTCAGGTAGCATTTGTACTTCTTGACGGCCTAACTTGACCCTAGCCACACCCCTCACTCTGCCTGCTACTGAAACCCAACTGCGGAGGCATCTTCTCCTTCTGCCCACACGCCTGCATTTGCTTTTCCGATGCCACATGGGGCTGCATCTGCCAGAGTGCACAGGGGGGCAACATTGCCTCAGGCCCGCCTGAGGGTCCAAAGAGTTGTCATTGTGATTTCCACAGCTCCACTGCAGGAACTCTGGGAGCCTTCTGTGGATGTGTGGTCTTGAGGACCAGGCGACAAAACCAGAGAACAGGCTGTGAGCTTGTTGAGCTGAGATCAGCCAGGGCCCTGGCATGTGACCCCTCATAAGCCACTTAAGAGACAGAACAGGCGCGAGGCTCATTAAGTTCTCAGAGGAAAGCAAGTTGGCAGGTGACCAAATCAGGGAGGGTGGCATGAGAATTCGTGGTGACCTTAGTAAACTGCAGAAACGGACGCAAAGGACATGGAGGAAATGCTGAACATGAGTGCTGCCCGAGGAAAAGTGGGAGCCAGGCAGAGCTCTGAGATGTCTACATTAAAAGCAGAAAAGTAGGGCTGGAGAGATGGCTTAGGGGTTAAGGCGCCTGCCTCCTAAGCCTAAGAACGCTGGTTCCAATCTCCAAGTCCCACTTTTAACCAGATGCAAAATGACGCAAGGGTGCAATGCTGCACTTGACCACAAGGGGGTGCACACATCTGGATTTCATTCACAGTGGCTGAGCGGCTGCTGGCGCGCCCATCTCTATCTGTCTTCCTCTCCCCCTCTCTCTCTTTCTCTCTCTGTGTCTCTCTCCAACAAATAAAAATAAATAAATAAATAAAAAGCAGAAAAGTAGTCGGTGGCTCCACAGGGAAGTAAAGGTATGGTTGTCACGGGATCCCACGCCTCCATTTCCACACCCAGCAGAGCTGAAAATTGACTCTTGCTCACACCTCCACACACCTGGGCACACGTGTGCACCGGTTCACACCTGTACACACCTATGCACCTGTACACACTAAAATACTTGTACACACCTGCATGTGCCAGTACATATCAAAGCCTACCTGCATGCACTTCTACATGCTTGCATGCACCCCACACATGTGAATGCACTTGTACACTCCTGCACACATGTGTATGTACATAGATGCATCCGTAATCACATACACTTCTGTTTGCACGTATACATGTGCACATGGCTATATTACCTGTACACAGCTTGTGTACACTATGAATGCCTCTGTACACACTACTTATAATTGTACATACCTGCACACACCTACACATGTCTAGATGCTCTTCTATCTATCTGTATATACTTGTCCATCCCTGACCCCACTTGTCCACATCTGTATGCACCTGCACACATCATGTCCACTCCTCCACTTACACCCATCCATATGCACCTGCACACATCGTGTCCACTCCTCCACTTACACCCATCCATATGCACCTGCACACATCGTGTCCACTCCTCCGCTTACACCCATCCATATGCACCTGCACACTGTGTCCACTCCTCCACTTACACCCATCCCTATGCACCTGCACACATCGTGTCCACTCGTCCACTTACACCCATCCACATGCACCTGCACACACTGTGTCCACTCCTCCACTTACACCCATCCGTATGCACCTGCACACATCGTGTCCACTCCTCCACTTACACCCATCCATATGCACCTGCACACTGTGTCCACTCCTCCACTTACACCCATCCCTATGCACCTGCACACATGGTGTCCACTCGTCCACTTACACCCATCCACATGCACCTGCACACACTGTGTCCACTCCTCCACTTACACCCATCCGTATGCACCTGCACACATCATGTATACTCGTCCACTTACACCCATCCGTATGCACCTGCACACATCGTGTCCACTCCTCCACTTACACCCATCCGTATGCACCTGCACATATCGTGTCCACTCCTCCACTTACACCCATCCATATGCACCTGCACACATTGTGTCCACTCCTCCACTTACACCCATCCATATGCACCTGCACACATCGTGTCCACTCCTCCACTTACACCCATCCGTATGCACCTGCACACATCGTGTCCACTCCTCCGCTTACACCCATCCGTATGCACCTGCACACATCGTGTCCACTCCTCCCCTTACACCCATCCGTATGCACCTGCACACATCGTGCCCACTCCTCCGCTTACACCCATCCATATGCACCTGCACACATCGTGTCCACTCCTCCGCTTACACCCATCCATATGCACCTGCACACATCGTGTCCACTCCTCCACTTACACCCATCCGTATGCACCTGCACACATCATGTCCACTCCTCCACTTACACCCATCCGTATGCACCTGCACACATGGTGTCCACTCATCCACTTACACCCATCCGTATGCACCTGCACACATTGTGTCTGCTCCTCCACCTACACCCATCCTTATGCACCTGCACACATTGTGTCCACTCCTCCACCTACACCCATCCTTATGCACCTGCACACATGGTGTCCACTCCTCCACTTACACCCATCCGTATGCACCTGCACATCATGTCCACTCCTCCACTTACACCCATCCGTATGCACCTGCACACATCATGTCCACTCCTCCACTTACACCCATCCGTATGCACCTGCACACATCGTGTCCACTCCTCCACTTACACCCATCCATATGCACCTGCACACATTGTGTCCACTCCTCCACTTACACCCATCCATATGCACCTGCACACATCGTGTCCACTCCTCCACTTACACCCATCCGTATGCACCTGCACACATCGTGTCCACTCCTCCACTTACACCCATCCGTATGCACCTGCACACATCGTGTCCACTCCTCCACTTACACCCATCCGTATGCACCTGCACACATCGTGTCCACTCGTCCACTTACACCCATCCATATGCACCTGCACACATCGTGTCCACTAGTCCACTTACACCCATCCACATGCACCTGCACACATCGTGTCCACTCGTCCACTTACACCCATCCGTATGCACCTGCACACATCATGTCCACTCGTCCACTTACACCCATCCGTATGCACCTGCACACACCGTGTCCGTTCCTCCGCTTACACCCATCCGTATGCACCTGCACACATCGTGTCCGCTCCTCCGCTTACACCCATCCGTATGCACCTGCACACATCATGTCCACTCCTCCACTTACACCCATCTGTATACACCTGCACACATTGTGTCCGCTCCTCCACTTACACCCATCCGTATGCACCTGCACACATTGTGTCCGCTCCTCCACTTACACCCATCCGTATGCACCTGCACACATCGTGTCCACTTGTCCATTTACACCCATCCACATGCACCTGCACACATCATGTCCACTCCTCAACTTACACCCATCCGTATGCACCTGCACACATCGTGTCCACTCGTCCATTTATACCCATCCACATGCACCTGCACACATCATGTCCACTCCTCCGCTTACACCCATCCATATGCACCTGCACACACCGTGTCCACTCCTCCACTTACACCCATCCATATGCACCTGCACACATCGTGTCCACTCGTCCATTTACACCCATCCATATGCACCTGCACACACCGTGTCCACTCCTCCACTTACACCCATCCGTATGCACCTGCACACATTGTGTTCACTCCTCCACTTACACCCATCCGTATGCACCTGCACACATCGTGTCCACTCGTCCACTTACACCCATCCGTATGCACCTGCACACATCGTGTCCACTCCTCCACTTACACCCATCCATATGCACCTGCACACACCGTGTCCACTCGTCCATTTACACCCATCCATATGCACCTGCACACACCGTGTCCACTCCTCCACTTACACCCATCCATATGCACCTGCACACATGGTGTCCACTCCTCCACTTACACCCATCCGTATGCACCTGCACACATGGTGTCCACTCCTCCACTTACACCCATCCGTATGCACCTGCACACATTGTGTCTGCTCCTCCACCTACACCCATCCTTATGCACCTGCACACATTGTGTCCACTCCTCCACCTACACCCATCCTTATGCACCTGACACATCGTGTCCACTCCTCCACTTACACCCATCCGTATGCACCTGCAAACATGGTGTCCACTCCTCCACTTACACCCATCCGTATGCACCTGCACACATCATGTCCACTCCTCCGCTTACACCCATCCGTATGCACCTGCACACATCGTGTCCACTCCTCCACTTACACCCATCCGTATGCACCTGCACACATCGTGTCCACTCGTCCACTTACACCCATCCGTATGCACCTGCACACATCGTGTCCACTCGTCCACTTACACCCATCCATATGCACCTGCACACACTGTGTCCACTCCTCCACTTACACCCATCCTTATGCACCTGCACACTCCAGCATGAACCTGTTCACACATGCCCCCTGTCCTGCTGCTCCCCTGCCTGAGTGTGGAAAGGAGGCACATGTTGAGTTCTGTCTCCACCATGGAACATTATTTAGCCATAAAGAGGCACGAAGTGCAGGTCCCTGATACTATGTGGGCAAGTCTCAGAAACATTCCGCTGGGGAAGGAAGCCAGTCCCTGAGGTCCAGATGGCATGACTCCCCTTTATGAAGTGACCCACAATGGGCCACTCCATAGAGGCTGGGTGTAGGGGAATCAGGAGAAACAGCTTTCAAGTATGAGATTTCTTTGTGGGAGGATGAAAATATTTTGGGACTTGGTAAGAAAGTTGCATTGCGTCATGAATCTACTGACTTGGGAACCAAACTCTTTGAAATCGTTAATTTCGTGGTATGCAAATCTCATCTTAATGGAAAAAGAAACATTAACATAAAACATGAAATCCTGGCCAGAAACACTTGGTGGAGGATGAGCCAGAAGTCTGAGTGGATACAAGCAGCCAAAGGAAGCCTGGCAGTGGAAATGTGGGGGAGATGTCATCTATGAGGCTGCAGGACAGGAAGTTCCCCCCACATGCGCCTTGGTGGATGTGCAAGTCTAGCCTCCATTCCACCACCCACTCTCTGCAGCAAGGGGCAACCCCTGTGCTTCTCATTCCTCAGTGCCTTGGTGCCTGAGTGAGGGCACAGTTGAAGTTGAATATCCTTCACGTGCCTGAGGTGTGACTGTGGATACTCATTCACCTTTGTGGAGCAACTCCTTCTCCTGCCTGTCTCTTGCTCTCCAGCCCCACCCTTATGACCCATCCCTGAATGAAGGCTGGTTCTCAGTATGGTCTCTCTGACTGTTCCCAATCTTCCTCTGCCTCTGTGTCCAGCATGTTCAACGTCTGTTATCCTCGCCCAGCCATGTCCACCTAGGGCTGGAAGTTTCTCTCACTCTGTGTGGTGGTTTGATTCTGGTGTCCCCCAGAAACTTAAATGTTCTGAATGCTAGGTCCCCAGCTGATGGCAATTTGGGAATTAAACCCTCTTGGAGGCAGTATACTGTCTGGGGTGGGCTTATGGGTATTATAACCAGCTTCCTCTTGCCAGTTGTGGTAGTTTGAATATATGGTCCCCAATATATTCAGTGTATTAGTTTATAGTTTGCATCTGAAATCACCTTGTTAGAGGCAATGTCACAAAAGGTGTGGTGGTGGGTTTGAGATTCCATTGTAAAATATGCAAAGTGTGCCTAGCGGGAGTTCCTGAAGTGTGCTGTGGCTTTTGGCTGTAGTTTTGCTCTGTGTGCTGTGTAGCTGGTGGCTTGGTTTTTCTCTCTCTTGCCTGGTCCTGTGAGAGCAGGCCACTTCTCCTGCCATTATGGAACTTCCCCTGGATCTGTAAGCTTCAATAAATAATATCCCTTTCCTCCATAACTGTGCCTGGTCTGGAAGTTCATCTCAGCGAACCTGAAGCTGTCTGCCACACCAGTGTTTGGCACACTCTCTTGTTGCTTGTCCACCTGATGTTGGCCAGGAGGGGATGTCCCCCCTCTGCTCATGCCATCATTTTCCTGTGCCATCATGGAGCTTCCCCTTGAGTATGTAAGCCAAAATAAACCTTTTTTTCCCCACAAGCTGCTCTTGGTCAGGTGTTTTCTGCCAGCAGTGTGAATCTGACTACAACACCCTGAGCACAGCCCCAAGGCCTGTCCTGTCCAGGCACTATGTGATAAGATGGCTCTTAGCCTTGTCGATTGCTACAGGGGCTGTGTTGATCAGGGCTGTCCCACCACATGGCTCAGAGAAGTAGAAGATTTGAGTTTCTGCTCAGAGGAGAGGATGAGACTCGGCTGGTGTTGGGAGTTAGAGAGCTGAGCTGCCAGGGAGCGGCTGGGCTCTGTTGGTTTCTTGTACACGTGGAATTGGCCTCTTTATCAGTGAAGATTTGAGGGTGACGGGTGCTGCTGGGGCAAAGGCCAGCAGCACATGGAATTGGCCTCTTTATCAGTGAAGATTTGAGGGTGATGGGTGCTGCTGGGGCAAAGGCCAGCAGGACCATGGGTTTTCTACTCATCCTCCCCCTGCCTGGGAGTCTCAGAGCTAACACCTGCTGCCATTACCACTGTCCCTTGGCTGGTCTCTAAACTGGCTCCTAGGGAGGTGACATCTGCCCCATTGTAGGGCTTCTGGTCTACAGAATGATCTACATTTGAGGGCTAGACCAATCAGATGGGGACCATGGAGAAGAGCTGGGGTGGGATCCAGGGCCAGACATGCCCACACTTGCCATTTGAATTGATACCTTTTCTGTAGGACATGGATTTCATGTGGACTGGATGACTGACAAGCCCAGGGGGGGGCTCCACCTGATTCCATCTGCCTCTGCCTGACACGCTCCTGCCCCACATCCCTGTATGTCATTACTTGAAGACATCACATGGTCTCAAACACCTGCCCCTTGCACCTCTCTCTAGTCTTTTTAAAACGCGTCTGCTCTTCCTCTCTCCTTCTTTGGGCCACTGCCAGCGCCTCTAGGAAGCTTCCATGGACAGCTGTCCCTGTCCCCTCTCCCCTGCCCAGGTAGTCATAGTATGCTCACCCCAAGCTCTCAGGCCATCTTCCATCTACCTCGGACACAGTGCAGGTCATGTTCATGAGCTACTTGGAAACATTAGTCACACAAATACACAGAGTGCCGGGGGCTTATTTTGCTCAGCCAGGAGGAGAGTACAAATTAAGGTATGTTAAGGAGTTAGCAGAAGGAAGAATGGCCAGAAATGATTGAAGAGTTAGAAAGGAAAGTGGTTACTACGCCAATACAACCCGATCTTTTAGCTTAGCGCGACCTCACCACTTAGCGTCTAACATCACAGCGACGGGACCAATCAACAGCTAGAAAGGCAAAGGCCACTGGATTCCAAAAGGCTGGTGGCCAGCAGAGTCTATCAAACAAGGTTCTGCTCACTCACTCAGCAGACAGGCCAAATCCGGAATCCGGCCCCCTTCCTGCTTTGTGTTGATAAAGTTTTATTGGAATGAAGCCATGCTTATTGTTTTGCATGTTGCAGATGGCCACGTTCATGCCTACACAGCAGAGAGATAAGTACATAACTGTAACGGAGATTGTCTGGTCAGAAAAGCATTGACTATCTGGCCCTTTGCTGAGAAAACACCAAAGCTGCTTGAGGCATCAGGCAAACTTCCCACTGGTCCTGCCTGGCTATTTTCACTGCTGCCCGTGTGTGTAGGTCCCCACCCCATCCCCACTGGCATGCCCCTCAGGCTCCAGTCTAAATGTGCTGCTCAGCCTTATTTGTTTAATACACACAAAAGACCATGTGAATGGTTTTCAAAATCAGCATAGAAGCCGGGCGTGGTGGCGCACGCCTTTAATCCCAGCATTCGGGAGGCAAAGGTAGGATGATCGCTGTGAGTTCGAGGCCACCCTGAGATTACATAGTGAATTCCAGGTCAGCCTGGGCCAGAGTGAGACCCTAGCTTGAAAAAGAAAAAAAAGAAAAAAAAAAAAAGAAAAATGAAAGAACCCCAAAAATCAGCATAGAAAATGGAGAGACTGGTACAGAGCTCCAAAACCAAATTATTTCCCCAAACATCAGTTTTGCTCATAGATCTTGGAAGGAGAAATATATATATATATATTGGTTTTTCGAGGTAGGGTCTCGCTCTAGCCCCAGGCTGACCTGGAATTCACTATGTAGTCTCAGGGTGGCCTCGAACTCCCGGCAATCCTCCTACCTCTGCTTCCCCTTCCCGAGTGCTGGGATTAAAGGCGTGAGCCACCATGCCCGGCGAGAAATATATTCTTATTGAGGTAGGGTGGAAAGATGGAGAAAATTAGGTGGACATGGGAAGAGAGAGCACTACCCCACCCTGGAGTCTGGATGAAGCCCCTCACCAGAAGAGAAGCAAGCTTTTTTGTTTGTTTGTTTGTTTTGTTTTGTTTTGTTTTTCAAGGGAGGGTCTCACTCTGGCCCAGGCTGACCTGGAATTCACTATGTAGTCTCAGGGTGGCTTCAAACTCACGATGATCCTCCTACCTCTGCCTCCTGAGTGTTGGGATTAAAGGCGTGCGCCACCACGCCTGGCCCACGAGAAGCAAGCATTCTAACAGCTGCTGGCGGCCTGTCTCCCTTCCCAGTGTACAAGCGGCAACCGCCCGGGAGTCTCACCAGAAACCCCCTTTACAGGGAAAGGACATGTCTTCACGTTCTTGTGCAACCCTAGTGGCTTCTGGTTTTACAGTTTTGTCTGAGACATCTTCAGAGCCACCTGCAATCTCACTTATCAAAGGAGAGAGAAGGGGAAAAGGGTTTCTTAGCAACCTTTTTGGGACATAACCTGAGAGTCACCAAAATGACATCTCTGGCTACAGGTCTTCTCTGAGGAGCCCGCACCTGTATCAGTATGTCTCACCTTCTCTGACTCTCCTTTAGGTAGACATATTCACTCGGCGCGCCTCGGTTTCTGGGCATCTTTCGTTCTCCCAACCCTCATGCTCAAGCCTGTATTAAAACACCTTTAATAAAATCTCCATCTCTGCCTTACGCCAGCAAGTTCTGGAATTCTTTTCTACGTCCACGCCCTGAATCCCAGGTTGGCCTGAGTTGAGGTCCTTAAAAGTCTAGGGGCACACCTCAGACTGCCCAGGGTGACGGTGCGGGGCTGTGCCTCGGTCCCCTCACCTCTGACACGATGACAGAAAGTTTACACCTTTACGGGCAGGGACTAGGCTTCCTTCATCCTTGCCTGCCTCCTCTGGCTCACTAGTTAGCCTTGCAGACCTTCACGACAGAGGGTGGTCTCGGATGTACAAAGGCACGGACACCGAGGGAGGCAGGGCTCTTTAAAGATGAAAGGGACTGAGGCTCCCACAGGGAGGCTGGAATTCAGAGAAGCTTTTTTTCCCTCTTCCGCCCTTTCAAGTTAACAAACAGCACTTGACAGTCGTCATTACAACAAGAGCAAAACTGCCATGCGTTCTAAATGCCGCTCCGCAGGGGCAGGCCCTTCGCCACATTAAGGAGCACACGCTCCCTCCACAGAGGTGACAGGAGTGCCACTGCCCTGTCATGCTCCCCAGAAGGACCAACAGCTTACCTGCCTCTACATCTACTATATTTAGTGCCACCTGGCCAGAGGCAGGACCCCTTTGGATACATGCCTTCCTTTAATAACTGGGTGTCTCACAACCTGCCACCTCTACCAAACTGGTTTTTGGTATGTGTGTGTGTTGGCTAAGTTGTGTGTGCTGGTGCATATGAACATGTGTGTGCTTGTGTGTGTGTGTTGGCTTATGTGGGTGTGTGTGCTGGCACACATGAACATGTGTGTGCTTGTGTGTGGAGGCCAGAGGTTGACGCTTGGTATCTTCCTCCAGCTCCCTCTTATTCTTTTTAAAAATAGATTTATTTATTTATTTATTTATTTATTTATTTATTTATTTATTTATTTATTTATTTGAGAGAGAGAGAGAGAAAGAGAATGGGTGCACCAGCGCCTCCAGCCACTGCAAAGGAACTCCAGAGGCATGCGCCACCTTGTGTATCTGGCTTATGTGGGTCCTGGGGAATCAAACTGGGGTCCTTTGGCTTTGTAGGCAAACACCGTAACCACTAAGCCATCTTCTCCAGCCCCCCCTTTTTTTATGAGATATGTGTTTTATTTATTTATTTGAGAGCGAGAAGGAGAGAATAGGTGCACTAGGGCCTCCGGCCCCTGCAAAGGAAGTCCGGACTCATGCATCTGGCTTATGTGAGTACTGAGAAGTTGAACTTGGGTCCTTAGGCTTCACGGGCAAGCACCTTAACCATTAAGCCATCTTGCCAGCACCCCCCCACACACACCTTATTCTTCGAGACAGGGTTTTCACTGAACCTGGAGCTCACTGATTCAGCTAGACTAGCTAGGCAGCAAGGCTTAGGGACCCTCCTGCCTCAGTGTACCACCAAACCTGGCATGTTGTATGGGTCCTCATGCTGTGTGGCAAGTACCTTACCCACTGAGCCATCTCCCCAGACCTGACCCTCCAGGCAGGTTTCCTAGAAGAAAGTGGGAGTTGTGGGCAGAAGAAAAGTCCCTTTCTTCAGGTAGGCTTCTGGGGGGTGCCCGGGGTAGTCAGTGGCCTAGACAGGACCTCCAATGCCCCTACTAGGGGCTCTAGAGGCTGCTCAGGCCCCTCCCCCAGAGGCCAGGGGCTTATGTGAGAGGCAGCTATGCAGAGGGAGAGAAGGGAGGAGGTGGAGGAGGAGAGATGGCGAGGAAGCCGCTCTCCTTTCGTTCAGAGTTGAGCAGAGGGGAAGGCCATTCCAGAACTTTGTCCATGGAACCCCGCCAACCCTGCGCACACACTGCCTGGCTGAAACTCCCCCGTCAGCAGGAAATCTTGCCCGTCTAGCAACTTTGCAGACACCAGACCCTCTGGTTCTGAGCGGTGTCCCCATGCCTGAGCCAAATGAAGCTTCTCCAAATGAGGTGCGCTAGAGGGCGCAGAGGCAGGAGACAGATGGGGTTTCTGTACACGTGCTTCTGGCAAAAGCGCAGCCCAACCAGGAAGGGACTGGAGGTCTGCGGGGCCCAAAGGCCAGTTCTTCAGGAATGGATCTGGAGCTGCTGCAAACTAATGAGTTGTTAAGGGGATTCTCCTTAGCCCTTGATTGATCTCCGCTGGCAAGGAGGCTGCCTGCTTTGAGATAGTCCTGAATTATCAGATGTGCCTAGGTCTTGCTTCCTCCGCTCTTTAGCCCTTCCTTCCCTTCCTTCCTTCCTTCCTTCCTTCCTTCCTTCCTTCCTTCCTTCCTTCCTCCTCCCTCCCTCCCTCCCTTCCTTTCTCCCTCCCTCTTTTTCCTTCCTTCATTCCCTCTTTCCTTCTTCCTTCCCTCCTTTTCCTTCCTTCCTCCCTTCTTCCCTCCCTCCCTTCCTTCCTTCCTTCCTTCTTTCCTTCCTCCCTCCCTCCCTCCCTCTGTCCATCCTTTTCCTTCCTCCCTCCCTTCCTTCCTCCCTTCCTTCCTTCCTTCCTTCCTTCCTTCCTTCCTTCCTTCCTTCTTTCCTTCCTCCCTTCCTCTCTCTGTCCCTCCCTTCCTCCCTCATTTTCCTTCCTTCATTCCCTCCTTCCTTCCTCCCTCATTTTCCTTCCTTCATTCCCTCCTTCCTTCCTCCCTCCCTCCCTCCCTTCTTTTTCTCCTTCCTTCCTTCCTTCCTTCCTTCCTTCCTTCCTTCCTTCCTTCCTTCCTTCCTTCCTTCCTTCCTTCCTTCTTCTCTCCCTCCCTCTCTCCTTCCCTCCCTCTTTCTTCCCTCCCTGCTCCCTCCCCCACTCTCTCTTTCTTTCTTTGTGAGTAGTGTGTGTGCATATCTGAACTTGGACTCAGGCTTACATGGTAAACATTTTACCTACGGAGCCATCTTCCCAGCCCCCGTTTCTTGTTTTCTGCTAAGTTTTCTTCCTGTCTTCCAAAGCAGGAGAGGAAGTGGCTACCGGGTTTCCTTTCCTGCCCTGTTCTTTCCTTCATCTCTGCTCTTGGATGTCTTTGGGCACTCCTGGTGTCCCTCTGACTTCCCATGGTCCCTCCTTTGCTGCCATTAATAATGCCCCCCCAGTGGAATCTGCTTTTGTCTCCTCCGGGATGGCAGCTTCCTCATGGCCGTGTGTGTCTCTCCACAAGAAAGCCTGAGGCCTATGCCCTGCCTCTTCTGGAACTGTTCACCAGTCTAGCTCAGTGAACCGAACAGAGAATGCCATTGTCCTGGAAGACAAACCAAAGGGCTTGCCTGTTCCTCCCTGTCCCTGTGGTGAGGCAGACACCGGGCTCAGATGAGACAGCATCTCTGTTGGCAGTAAGGTTGGGATGATGCACTCCTATCACACAAAACAGGGACCATGATTCAAGTCCCTGCAGGATGGTTCTATGTCCTGGGCCCCCACACTCACAGCTCTAAAGCAAGGGGGAGCCTAGGGTCCCTGCTCATGTGAACAGCTCAGAGGGATCCTCCCATGAGAGCTTTATTTAATGGTTCCCAAGGTGCAGCCTTGTCCTGGCCCTGGCCGCCCAAGCTCCATCCCAGCAACCTCAGCCGTGCATCACTGGGTTCCAGCAGTGGTGACACCACCCTAAACTGGCAAGGAAGAGATTCACCGCCTCCCAGTTCTGGAGGCTGGAATGCACTAGTGAGAGTTCACTTCATATCTGCTGACAGCCAATTCGCCTTCAAGTCTCCCCTGGTGCACACGGGATGAAAGCCTGCTGGGGGGTATGACTGTTTGCAATGCTGAAGCTGGAACCCAGGGCCACACACACACTAGGCAATCACTGCACTGTGGAACCACACCCAGCCCCTCACTGGGGATTCTAGGCAGGAGCTCTACCACTGAGCCACGCCCCAGCCCCTCACTGGGGGATTCTAGGCAGGAGCTCTACCACTGAGCCATGCCCCCAGCCCCTCACTGGGGGATTCTAGGCAGGAGCTCTACCACTGAGCCACACCCCCAGGCCTCACTGGGGTATTCTAGGCAGGAGTTCTACCACTGAGCCACACCCTAGCCCCTCACTGGGGTATTCTAGGCAGGTGCTCTACCACTGAGCCACGCCCCCAGGCCTTCACTGGGGGATTCTAGGCAGGAGCTCTATCACTGAGCAACACCCCAGCACCTCACTGGGAATTCTAGGCAGGAGCTCTACCACTGAGCCACACCAGAAGTTCTTGAGACCTTTTTATTTTATTATTTTTAAAGTTTTATTTATTTATTTGAGAGAGAGAGGCAGATTGATAGAAAGAGAATGGGCACCCCAGGGCCTACAGCCTCTGCAAATCAACTCCAGATGCCTGAGCCACCATGTGCATCTGGCTTTACATGGGTCCTGGGGAATCGAACCTGGGTCCTTTGGCTTTGCAGGCAAGTGCCTTAACCGCTAAGCCATCTCTCCAGGAGGCCTTTAAAAAAAAAAAAGCACTATCCTCACTCAGAAGCGTGCTACACTTTCTACCCTATTAACCTCTCAAAGGCCACCCTTAACACCATCTCCTTGGAGGGAGTCTTCACCGTACACATTTGGGGGGGACAAAGATATTCCATTCTTAAAACCTGTTTTGTCTCTCGTGATATTTGGGATAATCCAGTCACTACTCCCCAAAGTGTCTCCTCTGAAACGGCCTCCTACTCCTGTCTCCCCCATCAAGTTCTCCCTAAGAGCCCCCCCCCCCAACTAGGAGGAGTCTTATCACAAAGGCTGCTTACTCCAGGATTGTCCTTACATCACAAACTCCCAGGGTACTTGAGTCAGGGACCTCTGGTAGCCAATCTGAAGCTGTGTAGACCTGGAGACAGACCCAGACTCTTTCCTCAGCCTCATCTTCTGTGCCCTATCATGGCTTGTGATCTCTCTCTCTCTCTCTCTCTCTATCTATCTATCTAGCCCCGCCCTGAGTGGCTGCCATAGATAGGTAGGGACTGGCATTTGGGTCTATCTCATCACCTGTCTCAGTAGGTTTGATACCTCTCAGGGACCAAGTGAGACCTGGAAGCCTTCCTGGGCACAGAGTAGCTCCCAGTCCATGAAATGCTGGAGAGGCCATCTTTGCTACACGTGACACACTGAGGCATGAAGGAAGCCGCCTGGATTCCACAGTCAAACACATTCGCCTGCACCCTGCTGTGCCTGCTGTCCTGAGAGGCCCACCACCTCAGCCTTGTGGTCAGACACAGAGAAGGGCAACAGAGTGGCACTGAAGGATGACCAGGACAGCCTTCAGGGACAAGACGAGTGGCATGCCCAGGATCTTCTTCTCCTGACTGACTGCACCCTGCAGTGCATCATCAGAGCACTCTGGGCGTGCTGTCATTTCCCCTGGGATCATGGGGGTGGGATGCAACATCTATGACCTGGGGGAAACAGTCACAACTCCAAATCCGAAGTACACGGCTGGAGAGATGGCTCAGAGATTAAGGTGCTTGCCTGCAAAGCTTAACCACCTGGGTTTGATTCCCCGGTCCCCATGCAAAGCCAGAGGCACAAAATGGCGCATGTGTCTGGAGTTTGTTTACAGAGACTGGAGGCTCTAGTGCACCCATTCTGTCCCTCTGTCTGTCTCTTTGCTTACAAATAAACAAAAAATATTTTTAAAAATCTGAAGTACAGTTTCTCTGGAATGTGTATGTCTTGCGAAAACAGCCAAGTGCCCGGATCACAGCTAGGAACCACCACTGTAAAAGGCCGCCTGACTTTCCCAGCCGCTTCCTTGGCCTCACCGCTCCCTCCTGTGGAAGCCCAGTGGACTCCGGCCCACGTTCTCATGCCTCTGTTCTCTAGAGGCAACCTGTGTCTTGGGGCAAGGGAGAAACAAACTCCCTTTTTTAATGTCATCTGAGTAATTGATTGCATTCACAGTTTCAGAATGAGAAGCCAAGAGAGTTGGAGCATGCTTGTAACCCCAGTATACGGGAAGCTAAGGAGGGAGGATGGCTGTGAATTTAAAGCCAAATGAGCTCAAGCTAGCCTGGGCTACACAGAACAACTTAGTCTAAAAAAACAGGGCTGGAGCCGGGCGTGGTGGCGCACGCCTTTAATCCCAACACTCGGGAGGAGGCAGAGGTAGGAGGATCGCCAAGAGTTCGAGGCCACCCTGAGACTACATAGTGAGCTCCAGGTCAGCCTGGATAGAGTGAAACCCTACCTCAAAAAACCAAAAAAAAACACACAAAAAAAATAGGGTTGGAGAGATGGCTCAGTGGTTATGAGGCATTCCTGTGGGAGGCTGGGGACCTGAGGGACTGCTTTGATCCCCAGCACCCACATAAACAGAGGGGTGTGGCCATGCACAGCTCTAACCCTAGCCCATGGGGAGCAGAGAACCGAGAGTCACTGAGGCTCGTGAGAACATGGCAAGTTCTGGGATCAGTAAGACACTGGAGCTCAAGCAAGAACGGGCAGAAGAGGGATGGAGTGGAACTGTGCCTGGGCTAGGGCAGGCAAGCACACGGGGTGTCACATGAGCACATACATGTGCCTATACCACACAAACACACACACACACACACACACATAATAATGAATGAATGAACAAATACGCCACCAGCACTACCAACCACAAGTAGCAGGTACTTTCTTCTCCACAAGCTTGTCCTCCCCATGGCCCCTGTGTGCTAGGAATGACCTCTGGCTGCTAAAATGCTGTTCATCCTCAAGGCCTGACTTAAAATGCACTCCTCCAGGAGTCCTCCCATGGTGGCCCTCGTCAGTTTCTTCCTCAGATTCTCTCAGCAGCATGTCATCGTGAAGACCCTTGCAAGCCTCACTGACGTCATTACACTCAGGGCATTCACCCAACACAGTCAGACAGTCACCCTCACCATACACTAGGTGCTTAGAAAACGTCTGCTGGGTGAATGGGTGATGAAAGAAAACAATTTTTAAAACAAAGGACCAGGACTGGAGAGATGGCTTAGCAGTTAAGGCACTTACCTGTGAAGCCCAAAGACCCAGATCTGATTCTTCAGCCAGATGCACAAGATGGTGTGTGCATCTGGAGTTTGTTTGCAATGGTTAGAGGTCCTGGCCTGCCTATTCTCTCTCTCTCTCTCTCTCTTCCTCCGTCCACCTATCTGTCTCTTTCTCTCTCAAATAAATAAAAGGGAGTTGTGATGGACTGCCTATAATCCCAGTACTCAGAACGTGGAGACTGGTGATCTCCAGTGTAGGCCGGCAGGCTGCACTAGCTGAATCAGTGAACTTTGGGTACAAGTGAGAGAGACCCTGTCTCAATATATAAGGGGAAGCGTGATCGAGGAAGACACAATATCAGCTGCTGGTCTCCACATGCACGCACGCACATGCGCATTCACATCTGCACACACACTCATGCGTACACATATGCCCACCCATCTCACACACACATACACATGCAAAAGAAAAAACAAAAAACAAAAAAACCCCATTGACCAGAAAAATAAAACATTTCAGCACATCTAAAAATTCAACAAAAGAATTAGAATGACTGGGATCAGAGTACTGAACGGTCCGCAGGGGAGCAGGAAGCGACAAGTGGAAAGTGTATTTTGGTCAGGACAGCTGGGATTCCTGTGCCCGTTGACCCCTGTCCCTCAGAAATGGCATGGTAGTAAAATGTGTCCCTTGGTCCTACTTGAGTTGTCACCTGATTAATGCTGCAGTATTTTCTTCTCGGAGTAGTTCTGAGAACCTCCTGAAAGGCTGATAAGCAAAAGGGCCATTTGACATCCTTCAGTCCACAGAGCTCGCCTTCCCTGGTCAAGGAATGCGCTGAGAAGTCATTGTAAGGGTGTCATTACGGACAATCAAGCAAACAATAAACATTTTGAAATATCTGAGTGTATATTTCATTGTCATCTGTCACCACAGAACCAACTGCCCAGGGAGGGACGTTATGTCAGAACAAAAGATAAAAATGTCTGCAAATTTACCCGAGCGAGTGCGTGATTACCGAAGGGCCCATTAGAGCTGCTGACAGCTCTCCTATGCATACGCGACCAACTATTCAAAAATAATGTCACTCTTTTTCTCCCTGTTATGAAAAAGAAATTCAACAATGGTCAAGGCTTATTATAGTCACACTGCTGACGGATGCTTATCCAAGGGCTCCAACAGCCCGGACATGGTCCAAATAAGGAAGGGCAGGAGGTGGCCCTGGTTGGTGATCAGACATGCCAGCCTGCAGTTTGAAGTGTGAATAAGAGTGTGCGACCCATGAACCCTGCACCCTGTGGGATTGTGATCCACCTTCTGGGTAACAGGGGGCTAGGTGAAGGAAACAGGACTCGCTTTAAAGAACAGGCAAGGGCTGGATGGCTTAGTGGGCAAAATGCTTTCCTGGCAAGCATGAGAATGCGAGTTTGGACCCCCAGCACCCATGTAAGAGCTGGATGTGATGGTGCACACTTGTAATTCCAGCACTGGGGAAGAAGAGGCAGGTGGATCGCTAGGGCTTACTCAAGAGTTAGTCTAGCCAATTAAGTGAACTCCAAGTTCATTTCAGAGACCCTGCCACAAAAAAAAGTACAGTGGACTTGTCATCAACCTCTGGGCTCCACATGCATGTGCACACATAAAATTATGCATACACACATGCATGCACACCATACATATTTGCAAATAAATAAATAAATACATGTGGAGCTTTCCCTTCAGTCAGCTGGGCTTTTTCTGCATTTGTTCCATGATCCAGCTACCTGCTCAGCAGGTATTACCCTCCATGCACCTGTCTTGTGTGTGTCTGGATGTGTTCTCAGTGCTGGCCAAGAGTAGGTCCTGCATGACCAGGGTCCTGCTCTCACCGAGCAGACCTTCCCGGGAGAACAAATACGGTCACCACATGACAAGAAATAAAGGGGCATTTCGATGACAAAATGGAGCGCTGAGAGTTCCTTGGCCTTCCTGCGGTTGTCCGCCTTCACAAAGCAGGTCAGTTCCTCACATCAGAGCCAGCCACAGGCTGCAGGGCTGTCTCGGGGCTGCCAAGGTAGGCAGGGGCAGGCAGACCTCTCTGCAGGAGGGGATGGCTCTCCACCAGGGCCAGGTGGAGCTGGGAGCGGAGGATGCAGCTTGGCAAGCCCCCTTTGCTATGCTTAAAGTTCAATCCTATGTGGCTCACTGGCTCCATTCAAGGACGTCACAGGTACCAGTTTGTCTCTCATTGCATGTTCTTGCAACCATCCTGGCAGGAGCTGCAGATCGCCTAAGGAGAGAGAGACACTTGCTCTCCTTTCTTCCACTATGGGAAGGCGGGCTGGAACAATGATCCCCAAGGCACTAAAAACTTCCCAGGAGTTTCACGCTGGGAGCAGAAGAAGGCTGAAGTCTAGGGCAGGACTACACATTGACCAGAACTGCTTAGCTACCCGGCCTTGCCTCTGTGTGACCCTGAACTTCCTGTCAGTGCCTGAAGAAGGACTTGGCAGTGGGGTGTGTGTGGGGGGGTGGTCATTGGATCTCCTTATTTGTTCCTCTTCCCAGCATGGCCAAACTGAATAAATCTCCTGTCTCTAATTTTCACCTTTAATTGGCGTATTGAATATGGAGGGTGAATGGCTGAGCCAAGCTTGTTAGGGCTGCCGGGGCCCAGGGTCTGACCCCAACAAGTCCTGTAACATTCTAGGGGCTTTCTGGCCCCAGGACCTTGGGGATCTTCCAGGGCTGTAGACTCCAGCAGGCAATAGGAACACAGCCCACTCTGGATTTCTGCCTACAAAGGCCACTATAGGACCCTTGTACCTCCTGCTTCTCTGAGCTCTTGAGCACCCTTGGCCTTGCCTGGACCCTGGTTCCCCTCGCTGGATTTAGGCCTGAGCCACTCTGGTGACCTGCTGTCTTTTTGTTTTCCAGGGCTTAGCCCTGCATTAGTCCCTGGCCTCATTCCAAGTGGGCAGTCTCTTCTCCACAGCCTTCTCTGCGGCTAAGCATCATCGTTTGTATTGTTTGGAGCCTTTGTCTAAGTGCTTACTGCGGACTAGCTTGCTGTGCATCTCCACATGTATCTTTTAGTCTCTCACTTTTGTGATGGAGAAACTGAGGCTTGGATGGGTTCTCTTGTTTACCCCAGCGTGGCTGGCTCCCCAGTCCCTGTTCCTCTGCTGACCGGCCAGCTCTGATGACCCCCTTGCTACCCTGTGAACAACCATTTGTCTGTAGAACAGCCCGTCCTTGCAGGAAAGCCCGTCCTTGAAAACCTACCATGCTTTGTCCTCTGTGTGTGCGTGCGTGTGTGTGTGTGTGTGGTGTGTGCGGGCTGTGTGCACACGTATGTGTGCATGTGCTGCAGCGTACATGTGGAAGTCAGAGGACAGCTTTCAGGTATGCTCTTGCCTTCCACCTCCTGTGAGGCAGGGTCCCGTGTTCACTCCTCTATCAGCCAGGCTAGCTAGTCTCTGAGATTCCTGGACATTCTCCTCTTTGCCTCCCTTCTCACCACAGGCATGCTGGGATTGCAGAAGCCTGCCACAGCTTCTGACTGCTATACGTGGTCTGGTGATCCGAACTCAGGTATTCACTCTTGCACGCCAAGAGCTTTATCCACGGAGCCACCTCCCCAGCCCAGTCTGTCTCTGAGCTATATTCAGCAAGTGCCAGGGACTGGCTGGGTTCGGGGGACGATGGTTAGAATACCACAGTCTTGCTTCGTCTTCCTGTTTGCACCACACTTGTCATCCCAGTGATGGGGAGGGGGGACAGGGAACTCCTTGTCATCCCAGTGATGAGGAGGGGGGACAGGGAACTCCTTGTAATCCCAGTGATGGGGAGGGGGGACAGGGAACTCCTTGTAATCCCAGTGATGGGAGGGCGGACAGGAAACTCTTTGGGGTTCACTGGGCAGTTAGTCTAGACTACTTGGTGAGCTCTGGGCCAATGATAACCCTGACTCAAAATAAAAAAGAAAAAAAAATAGACAGTGCATGAGAGGGACAACTCCCAAGCTTGTCCTCTGGCTTACATCACACACACACACACACACACACACACACACATCACACACACCCCCCCCTCCACACACATACCACACACATGCACACAGAGTCACTCTAAGCCCAACTTTCCCCAGGCCTGAGTCATTCGGAAGGGGATGAGTGTCATGCAGGACAACACTGACATCTTTAAGTTTTGCCCCTGGGGACGCTGGGGCCATGGCCACTCTGGCCCCACTGCCCCTTGTTACAAGACAGACCAAGAAGGAACAGACTCCCGATGTACTTTCTTAGCCCATAACACTCTCTCCAGCAGCTCTTTTAAGAAAATGGTTACGATTATGCACAACAAGTTTTATCTGAATGTACCCAGAATGTTACCACTAGCATCTTCGTTACTGAAAACCCTAATGGGAGCAGCATAGCATTTGTGGGAGACGGAACTGCTGTTGTGGCTATTAGAGCACAACAAATGGCCATGCACGGCAGGGGCTGTTGGAAGACTAAGCCGGAGTGCGGGGGCTGCCCGATGGATGACAAGGTACCACTGAACACCCTGTGATTGCGGGAAAACCTCTGCAGCCAAAGGGTTCTGATGAAGCAAAGCATTGTGGAGCCAGAGGTACCTACAAAAACTGCAATAGGGGCTGGAGAGATGGCTTAGCGGTTAAGCGCTTGCCTATGAAGCCTAAGGACCCCGGTTGGATGCCTTTGTGTGTATATGCTGTAGTCAGTTCCATGTTGCTGGGATGAACCTCCAAATCAGGCACAGTTTATGGGGGACATGAGTTTATTTCAGGCTTACAGTTCCATAATGGTGGCAGAAGCTGGCCCCTGCTCACAGATCCAAGCAGAGACACAATCAAACTGCCAGCAGTATGAATAAGCACACAGGAATCTGCAGCATCAGGACCCTCCCCAGCCCCTGGAAGCTCACCCTTCTCTGCATACCCTGCCTGAAATTCAGACCCGCCTCCTGTGACTCACCTCCTCCCCATAGCACCAGTCTGAGTCTGCCTACTAGAGGCCAAAGCTGTAAACTCAATTTTAATAACACCTGAGCCTATGGCGGGGTGGGGAGCGGGAACCATCCAACCAACCCAGAAGAAAATAACAAAGTGGCCAGAATGGAAAGGCAACTTAACTGTGAAGATGATGTTGAGGAGAAGTGGGCAGAAGGAAGCTGAGTCAAGCTGTGCCACCAGCATCCTGGAAGGATGCCTTCAGCCCTTCGTCCTGGAGACTGCTCTGCAGTATAAGAGCCCTAGCACTCTTTCTCTCTTCATCTTCCCTTCTCTGTCCTCCCATCCCTAAAACCTAGCCAGTCTAGACTGAATCTGGGATTCTGGAACTACCTCCCGCTACGGTAATTGAGGATATCTCTCTACCAAAGAGGGAACGCCACCCACCCCCAAGCCCCGACCTCAGCAATAGCCCAAGGCTCCTCCCCTCTCCATAAAACCCTCTCTGTGACATTTTCTAACTCTCTTTTTGGCTTTACTCTTCCTAGGTGTATGCACTCCCTTTCTCTCTTAAAGAGAGAGAGAAAGACACACACACACACACACACACACACACACACACAGACAGAGAGACAGACAGAGAGGAAAAGGCAGAGAGAGAGAATGGGTGCACCAGCAGCCTCTCAGCCGCTGTGAACAAACTCCAGATGCTTGTGCCCCCTTGTGGGCAAGCGTGGCATTGCGCCCTTATGCCACTTTTTGCCTCTGGAGATCGAACAGGTGTTCTTAGGCTTGGTAGGTAGGTGCCTTAACTGCTAAGCCATCTTTCCAGCCCTCCCTTTCTCTCTCTCTATCCCGTCTTTCCCTACACGGTTTCCCTCTCTTCCCTTCTCTCACCCATTCTGTCTCTCTTTTTCTTTCTCCAATAAAGTCTTAAAAACCATTTGTCTTGGTTCTTCTAGCTCAACCCCCAAATCTAGCACACAGAGCTGTCTGGCGGCCTCAGGGAGGATGGAGATGTGACTCCATGTTGTCCCCTTCTTGGGGGCACAGTCCTAGTGGGTGGGCTTGCACCTCCCACCTCTTTCTCTAGCAGCCTAGTGAGACCCTCTTAGACACAGCCTGGCTTATGCAGAATCGACTCATTCTCTTGTGTTTGAATAGCTCGGTCTGGTTTCTGTCATCCCAAGATGATCTCTTGAGCTGCCATGGCCAGCGTTAGCACGGACCTCCATCTGCTAAGCCAAGCCCACCATCACTGAGGCTCATGGCCAGCGTTAGCACGGACCTCCATCTGCTAAGCCAAGCCCACCGTCGCTGAGGCTTGTTCCTACTCCCCGCCAGCTCATTGCAGCAGGC
This sequence comes from Orientallactaga sibirica, assembly GCA_036365145.1. Classification (NCBI taxonomy): domain Eukaryota; kingdom Metazoa; phylum Chordata; class Mammalia; order Rodentia; family Dipodidae; genus Orientallactaga; species Orientallactaga sibirica. The sequence continues at coordinate 2,634,690 of JAEOAD010001941.1, read as the reverse complement.
GCGTCCTTGTAGATGGACACGTGGCTTCACTTTAAACCTAAGTAGAATTGCTCCACAGCCAGCCAGTGTTGGGCAGGGCCCTGCTCCGTGCTCTGGGGACCACGGTGGCTACAAGTGCTGCCCACCTACCATCTCTCAATATGCTCACGGTCCCTTCAGACAGACAGACAGACAGACACAGAGAGAGAGAATGAGGGAGGGAGGGAGAGAATATTGTTAACCTAGTTTCATTCCTAGCACCCTGCTCTGCACACGCCACCTTCCAGGAAGACATCACAGATAGGTTCCCCGAGGGTATGCTGTGATGTGAAAATAGACAGCACGGGCTTCAGAATCAGAGAGAAGGTGCCTCAAATCCCTGTTTAGCCATTCTCTAGCGGTGTGACTATAAGCTGCAGGTTGAGCTTAGGGTTTTTCTTATATATTAAAACAATGGGATACTAAATGTGCCAGGCAGGGTGCTGAGTTAGGATCTCATGGTATTCACTTCTCTAATACGTACACTTGACTTCTGCGGGGTGTGAGGTGAGCTCCAAGGCCAGGTCTAGGAGCATCATGCCAGCCCCTCATGTAACCACTCTGACAGTAAGAGATATTCTAAAGAGACGCTTGTGCCCCTCCCTTTGGCCATCAGACTATTGCAACAATGGATCCCAAGAAATCGGCATTTCTTCAGAAGTTCTTATGCTGGGAGAAGAAGAGGGCTGAATGAAGCCCAGTGCAAGTGAGAGGGGAACTTGTCTCTGGGGAAGAGTGCAGACCCAGTGCTGACAGCTTGTCAGACCGTCCTGCAGGAGAGACTGGAGCCCAGACAATGATTATGGGACTGGAGCCCACCTTAGGGCTGCTTAGCTGTGCACACCTCTGCCTTCTGTTTAAACCCAAACCTCATGCCAGTGCTCCACGAATGGCCATTTGGAGGGGTGGTTAAGGGGCCTCTTTATTCCTCTTCCCATGTGGCCACATTGAATAATCTTTTTCTGCTTTTCACCATTATTTGTCTGTGTCATTGACCTGTTTGAGAATAGGTGGATGGGCCTTGTCTGCGAGGGCCACCAGGGCTCAGGCACCGACCCCAACACCTCCATGCCCCAGCCCGCCTCCAGCCTCCCAAGAATGAGCTGGTACTGATTGCCCTGACCTCCCCTCCCGTGGCATCACACGTGCTTGCTGGTGCACACGGGCCCAAAGCTCAGCATTCTGAAGGTGGCAGTTGGGTCCTTGAAGTTGTCCCTAGTGAAGATGACGCTTCCTGGAACACTGCACTCCAAAACCTCTTTGAAATGGATGCAAGACAAGCCATGGCTTTCTGTGCTTAGGCACCCCATGCCCCTCACTCTCTGGCAGTTGGCGGGTAGAGCTGATCCAGGTGTATGAAGGAAGATGCTCTCACTTTTATGTGGCACTCCTGGGGAGACAATGTCACAGCTGTGTGTGTGTCCATGCCCTCTGGCAACTTCCCGGGATCTCGAAGCAGCAAAGGGAAAAATGCTGAGCGGCTTCCTTCCGACTTCTCCTCTTGACCCTGCCATGTTCTACAGAGCCCTCACGTGCATCGAGAACCTGTTCCTCGGGTGCTTGGAGCTGCTCTTCTATGTACAGACGAGCGTTTGTTCCCTAGGAACATTGAAACACTGATACTTTAGGTCCTGAGCTTGCGTGGGGAAGGAGGAGAATATTTTTCAGTTCTGAGGCGTCAACCATTAGCACTATTATCAGAACGGTTAGACTTGCAGAGTATTGACTCTTACTACAGGTCTTCAAGTTCTGGCACCAGGCTACATTGTCAGACAAAATCCAAGCAGGGAGAAGCTGGACAGGATAGAAGAGTTATCTTCTCAGATGCACAGCCACACACGCAGGGGAGTTCGTGGATCTATCTAGGGGCCTGGGGTAGTTGGGGATGGCACCGTGGCTGCCCTGGCTGAGTGTCCCTCTTAGCAATCAAGGAGATGGACAGCATGTCACAGAGGCTGAGCCACAGGGCTTTTACACAGGGGAGACGAGCAGACGGGCACAGACTCCCTTCCCCTCTCCAAGCAGAAGCAAGAGGAAAGAGAAAAGTCCTGCATCTCAAGGAAAAGGGGACCCACACGACTCCCATTATGAACATGAGGTCTTTCCTCTTCCTCCCAAGATCTGCAGTTGAGTAGGGGGCCAGGTGAGAAAATTAAAAAAAAAAAAAAAAAAAAAAAAAAAACACATCTCGAAAAATGTATAACTAGACTAGCCCTACTTTTGGTTTGAGGCACCTACAGAAAAGAAATGATCAAAATTATGATTAAAAAACATAAAATTCTTACTGTCCTGGGCTGGATGGCCCAATAAGATCCACCATCTCAGAGTTTTGTAAATGTCAACCAATCAAATGAATGTAACTGCACACGCCAACCTGTTCAAATGTAACCGCCGCTTGCTGAGCCAATTAAGTTTGAAATTCCCCTAGACCTAGCCCGCCAAAATCCTAAGACCAATCAAGAACCAAGTACAGTTACTGTTCAAATTAGCCAATAATGTGGTTGCGTGGGTGATAGTCCTCTCCCCCTTGCTCAAACCTCAATAAAAAGCCCGCTTTTCTGCTTCTCGAGGCTCTTGCACGGATCCACTGTGTTGGTGAAGGCAAGAGACCGAGCTTAAGCCTGAGTAAAAAAAAACAAAAAAACAAAACAAAAAACATCTGGTAGAGATGTGACAATCTCTATGTATAAATGACTTACGATAGTTAGAGACGATCATAAGGGTCCAAAAGTCATTTAAGAAGATATCGAAAGGCATAAATGAATGTCTGTCCCAGCACTGGGAAGGTTGAGGAGGAAGGATCACAAGTTCAAGGTCAGCCTGGGCTACATAGTCAAACTGTCTCAAAAAGCGAACAACCAAAGGCAAAACCAAAACCAAACAGCAGCAACAATAACAAAAGGAGGAATCAAACGAAACAAAAAGAAATAATGGTAAGAAACAATGATGGAATGAGCCAGCCCTGCTGCCTATAAAAGAAAACAGATGCAAAGAAGTCATGGGGCTGTGCAACACTAAACACCACAGAGACTTAAAACTCAATGAGTAGACCAAAAGGCAGATTAAACACAGGTCAAAAGAGAACTAATTTACGGGAAGCTACATCTGAGGAAATCGCATGGACAGCAGCACAAAGAGAAAGACACAAACATTATGAAGCAGACGGTAAAAGACCAGGAAGGCAGAAGACGCAATTTCTGGTATCCAGTAAGAGTGCCAGTGGGAGACAACAGGCAAGGAAGAGACGGCTTCAAATAGTCAATGGCAAAGAACTTTCCAGACCTCGTGAATTATCAGATACAATGTGTTTGGCAAACCCTCACTTCCAAAAAACTACAGGGCTGGGGAGATGGCTCATGAGGTAAAGAGTTTGTCCCACAAGCATGAAGACCCGAGTTCAGGCCCCCAGCACTCACTGGGCATTGTGGTGTGTGCCTGTTCTCCAGTGGCAGGGAGGTGGAGATGGGAGAACCCCCCGGGCCAAATCAGTGAGCTTCCAGTGTAGAGAGAGGGGCTGGAGAGATGGCTTAGCGGTTAAACGCTTGCCTATGAAGCCTAAGGACCCCGGTTCGAGGCTCGATTCTCCAGGACCCACGTAAGCCAGATGCACAAGGGGGTGCATGCATCTGGAGTTCGTTTGCAGTGGCTGGAGGCCCTGGCGCACCCATTCTCTCTCTCTCTCTCTCTCTCTACCTGCCTATTTCTATATCTCTCTCTCTCAAATAAATAAATAAATAATAAAATATTTTTTAAAAGTTTAGAGAGAGAACCTGTCTCAGAAATTAAGTGGAGAACAATTGCAGAACACATCTGAGGTCCACTCTGGCCTCCTCAGCACACACACGAATGCATGTAGGTGTACACACACACACACACACACAGGCATGAACACACACACACACACACTCCAGACCTGACATAATAGTGAAACTCCAGAACACAAGAGATCTGCACACATTAGATTCTCACAAAAATAATAAAACCTGGGCTGGAGAGATGGCTCAGCCATTAAGGCGCCTGCCTGCAAAGCCTGAGAACACCCATTTGATTCTCCAGGTCCAACGTTTAGCCAGACACAAAAGTGACGCAAGCACACAATGCTGCACATGCGTACGAGGGGGTGCACGCGTGTGGAGTTTGTTCACAGTGGCTGAGAGGCCCTGGCACACCCATTCTCTCTATCTCTCACTCTTTCTTTCTCTCTGTCTCTCTCACATTAAAAAAAAAAAAAAACCCACAATAAAACCTAGTCAGAGACCAAGTTTCCGCATCAACAATAAGAACGAGAATAAATTAGAATGTTCTCTTCAAACTTTTAATAGGTGCTCCTGCAATTAGAATGCTAAGTCGACATTCAGAAGATGGCACTGAGGTAAAGATATTTCCAGATCACCCAGTGTCACCGTGGGAGAAGTTAACATTCACAAACTTGCACCAAGAGAACAACTAACAGGTGTACTTGAGAGAAACGGAAATGGAACCGGGAGGGGAGATGCAGGCAAGGGTGATGAGCAAGGAGTGGCAAAGCGCAGGCTAGATTCTAAGCAAACTTTGTCATGAGATAGAGCCAGCAAAGGCTGCTGCCTTCAGTCAGGAAAACAATGCAGGACTGAAATGCTGGGCATGTGGCAAGTATGACTCAGTCGGAGCCCAGCTACACAGGAAGCTAATGCAGAGGACCACAAGTTCAAGGCCAGTGTGAGGAATTTATGAAGACCTTGCCTCCAAGTAAAAAGTAAAGAGGGCTTGCGACATGGCTCAGTGGTAGAGCATCTGCCTAGAATCCCCCAGTGAGGGGCTGGGGTGTGGCTCAGTGGTAGAGCTCCTGCAGTGAGGGGCTGGGGTGTGGCTCATGGTAGAGCTCCTGCCTAGAATCCCCCAGTGAGGGGCTGGGGTGTGGCTCAGTGGTTCAAGAATCCCCCAGTGAGGGGCTGGGGTGTGGCTCAGGGGTAGAGCTCCTGCCCAGAATCCCCAGTGAGGGGCTGGGGTGTGGCTCAGGGTTCCTGCCTAGAATCCCCAGTGAGGGACTGGGGTGTGGCTCAGTGGTAGAGCTTCTGCCTAGAATCCCCCAGTGAGGGGCTGGGGTGTGGCTCAGTGGCTCCTGCCTGAATCCCCCAGTGAGGGGCTGAGTGGTAGAGCTCCTGCCTAGAATCCCCCAGTGAGGGGCTGGGGCCTTGGCTCAGTGGTAGAAATCCCCCAGTGAGGGGCTGGGGGTGTGGCTCAGAGGTAGAGCTCCTGCCTAGAATCCCCAGTGAGGGACTGGGGGTGTGGCTCAGTGGTAGAGCTTCTGCCTAGAATCCCCCAGTGAGGGGCTGGGGGCCTTGGCTCAGGGGTAGAGCTCCTGCCTAGAATCCCCCAGTGAGGGACTGGGGGTGTGGCTCAGTGGTAGAGCTTCTGCCTAGAATCCCCCAGTGAGGGGCTGGGGATGTGGCTCAGTGGTAGAGCTCCTGCCTAGAATCCCCCAGTGAGGGACTGGGGCCTTGGCTCAGTGGTAGAGCTCCTGCCTAGAATCCCCCAGTGAGGGACTGGGGGCGTGGCTCAGTGGTAGAGCTCCTGCCTAGAATCCCCCAGTGAGGGACTGGGGCATGGCTCAGTGGTAGAGCTCCTGCCCAGAAATCCCCAGTGAGGGGCTGGGGTGTGGCTCAGAGGTAGGCTCCTGCCTAATCCCCAGTGAGGGACTGGGGTGTGGCTCAGTGGTAGAGCTTCTGCCTAGAATCCCCCAGTGAGGGGCTGGGGCCTTGGCTCACTGAATCCCCCAGTGGGACTGGGGTGTGGCTCAGTGGTAGAGCTTCTGCCTAGAATCCCCCAGTGAGGGGCTGGGGATGTGGCTCAGTGGTAGAGCTCCTGCCTAGAATCCCCCAGTGAGGGACTGGGGCCTTGGCTCAGTGGTAGAGCTCCTGCCTAGAATCCCCCAGTGAGGGGCTGGGGATGTGGCTCAGTGGTAGAGCTCCTGCCTAGAATCCCCCAGTGAGGGACTGGGGCCTTGGCTCAGTGGTAGAGCTCCTGCCTAGAATCCCCCAGTGAGGGGATTGGGGTCCAGAATCAGTGGTACAGTAGTGTCTAGAATCCTCCAGTGAGGGGATTGGGGTCCAGAATCAGTGGTACAGTAGTGTCTAGAATCCCCCAGGGAGGGATTGAGAACATGGCTCAACCATAGAGCCCTTGTCTAGCATGCACAAAGCTGTGGGTTCTATCCCCAGTGTCGCAAACAACAGCAACAATGACAAAATGTTCATAAATATACCCAGGTGCATATGGGAATAGATGTGAAAGTGGGGGCATAAAATCAGGTGAAGTTATTTCTAGCCTAAAAATGGGAAAGCCTTTCTACATATGATTCAAAAACCTTAAGGCATGCAAGAAAAGCTTCATTTATCAGATTTCAACTCCATAAGAAGTTAGACTTCTGATTGCAGGCATTGACTCTATTTCTGTTGAGAATGCAAAATGCAGCCAGTAGAATAGAAACTGGGTAACGTAGAAAGTTTAGACGCGTAGTCATGGTTACAGCCAATGATCTTGGGTCTAGAAATCTGATCTGAATACACTGGTAAAGATACAAAATGAGGGCTGGGGAGATGGCTTAGCAGTTGAGGCGCTTGCTGGCAAGGCCACAGGACCCAGATTCGATTCCCTAGTACCTATGTAAAGCCAGATGCACAAAGTGGTGCACGTGTTTGGAGATCATTTGCAGTGGCTGGAGGCCCTGGTGCGCCCATTCTCTTGTTCTCTATCTGCCTCTCTCTCTCTCTGAAATAAATAAATAAATAAAAAAATATTTAAAAATATAAAATGACTACACATGATGATAAAAACAATCTTTTACATTCCAGTGAGTTGTTGGCCAGGGATGTCTCTGATGCCCCCAAAACATTATAGGCCATTGCAGAGGCCCTTGGTTTCCCACCAGGAATAGATGGTCAGACCCTACTGCTGAAGACCACAAGTGCTTGGGCTGCAAGGTCACTGAGAAATCCTGTTGGAGCTGAGCTGAAAACCTCCTCCTCCATGTAGACCAGCTGACAGAAAGCTGGAAAAGACTATGTTGTATGCAGCTCCATGGGAGAGAAAAAAAATCATCAGTGGAGATAAACAACAGTGGACACTGCAAGCCTTAAATTTGGTCAGCCAGGCCAAATGAGCCAAAGGGTGCAATGGTGGCATGTCTGTTATGGGGGAAACCAACCGCTCTCTAATTGGACTGGAGGCCGGCTCCATAGGAGGAAACACATGCCTGGTACTGAAAACCTACGATGGGGGAGGTCATGAGCCCTAGAGGTGTAATGTCTGCTGGTGTCTGGATAAATGCATAAACTATGTTCACCAAACTGCCCAGTAAGCACTTTTCTTAATGTCCACACCCATATATTAATGCTACTCTCACTTTTGGTTAGAGAAGCTTCTCATTTCAGATGGCAGTAGCCTTGGGATAACTCAGAAGGCACCATGGTGCTGAGAAGAAGTGACAGAGGAGTGCTCAGCACTGAAACATCTCAAACCTACCTTCCAAGGCTCAGGGTCCATTGTGGAAGAGGTGGCAGAAAGAATGTAAGAGCCAGCTGGGCGTGGTGGCGTACGCCTTTAATCCCAGCATTTGGGAGGCAGAGGTAGGAGGATCACCATGAGTTCGAGGCCACCCTGAGACTACATAGTGAATTCCAGGTCAGCCTGAGCCAAAGTGAGACCCTACCTAAAAAAAAAAAAAAAAAAAAAAAAAGAATGTAAGAACCAAAAAAAAAAAGGTACAACTCCTTACAACATGCTCCTCCAGACACAAAATGGCCTGGATATCCATGACCTCACAGCGCCTGACACTACCTACACAAGACCATCATAATAGAAAGAAAAGATGATGATATCAAAATAAAAGAGAGACTGATCGAGAGGGGAGGGGATATGATGGAGAGTGGAGTTTCAAAGGGGAAAGGAAAGGGGGGAGGGAATTAACCATGGTTTATTGTCTATAATTATGGAAGTTGTCAATAATATGTGTGTGTGTGTGTGTGTGTGTGTGTGTGTGTGTATATATATATATATATATATATATTTATATTTATATTTATATTTATATTTATATTTATATTTATATTTATATTTATATGTTTATTTATTTATTTAAAAGCCCAACTTTTTGGCCTTCCTGTAAAAGGCCCAGTGTGGCCGTAAATGTCTGTCATCCCAGCACTGAGGAAGTGAGACAGCAGTATCTCTGGGCTTGCCAGCCAGTCAGTCTAGCGTAGTTGGTGAGCCACAGGCCCTTGAGAGACTTTGTTACAAAAACAGGTGGGCAGCATCCAAGAAAGAACACCCAAGGTGGTCCTCTGGCCTCCACATGTGCCTGCACACGTAAATGTCTCCCCACACGCACCTGCATATACATGAATGTGCACACACACAATAATAATAATCATAACAGAAGAATAGGCCACAAGGCTGGCATGCGTGGCTATCCGCGGAGGAGAGGGCGATCACAACAAGGGGGAAATGGTGAGTGTAGATTTCTCAGTAGTAAACGATTAAAAATTTGGAAATTAACTTACAAGGTGACAATCTGTTTAAAGTCAGATGATTTTTAAAGAAAGAAACTGTTCATAAGTAAACAAAAAGCACCACCCCAAGAATAATGTGCCTCTTTCTGTGTCGCCCCCACAGAAGAAAAGAAGCGTTTCGTGTCTTTTTGACCCAGCATCCTTGGCTGTGTGTGCATGGTAAAATATTCCAAGGAGAAACACCTAAACTACATTTGGTAGTCATTGCTAACCATTGGAATCCCAGTTTTGAAACTCAATGTGATACCACATTTAGAAAAAGAAAATAAGTAATTATGTTAGTGTTTCCGAAAAAACACTCTTCTACCTTATTTTCTTGAGACAGGGTCTCTAAATGGACCGGGAGCCCCTTTCCTAATGCTCTGAGCTGCCTCCAAACACCCAGGAGGTCCTTCCACCCAGGGAGACAACGTGTCTCGCCACAACACATGCTATCAGGCTTGGCTTGCTGTTGTGCCCTCCAATGCCCAGGAGGGTGTCCAGGGACAGAACGTGCTCTAGAAATCCAGCTCAATGAATGATACTCAATGGCAGGCATTTTTCTAAGTAATCAAATTGGTATATTGGGGAGCTAATTATGATATGCCACTAAAAAAGGTCAACCAGCAGTGCTATCAAATTTGAAGTACTTCATTGGAACCCAGCTTGACTTTTTTTTTAATTTCTTGAGGGAGAGAGAGAGAGAATGGGTGCACCAGGGCCTCCAGCTGCTGCAAACGAACTCCAGATGCATGCATCACCTTGTGCATCTGGCTTACATGGGTCCTGGGGAATCAAACCTGGGTCCTTTGGCTTTGCAGGTAAATGCCTTAACCACTAAGCCATCTCTCCAGCCCCCCCCCCCAGCTTGAATTTGTATCCTCATCTCACATCTTTTATTATCGAGCATTATCTTGTTTTCCCATCTTTGCCCATCCTTTACTTTTTTATTTTGGTTTATTTATTTATTTTTATTTGTTTGCAAGTAGAGAGAGAAGAAAGATAGATGAGAGAGACAAAGAGAAAGAGAGAAAGAATGGGCACGCCAGGACTCTGCAGATGCAAGTGCCACACTGTGCATCTGGCTTTACGTGAGTACTGGGAAATCCAACCCAGGTCGTTATATTTTGCAGGCAAACACCTTAACCACTGAGCCATCTCTCCAGCCATTATTATTATTATTATTGTTATTATTTTTGAGGTAGGGTCTCACTCTAGCCCAGGCTGACCTGGAACTTACTATGCAGTCTCAGGCTGGCCTTGGGCTGGGGTTAAAGGCATGTGTCACGATACCTGACTCCATCTTTGCCCATCACTCTGCAAGTTCTGGCTGTCTCTCAAGGTGCAGCCGTCACATTGTCCTGGGAAGCTCCAGCTCCCAGGGACGTGATACACATACATACCTGCCCTTGTACAATCCACCTGCAGATGGCCGTCTTCCCGTCGTAGCCAGGCCGGAACTGAAGTGTGGCCGAGCGAGGGCTGATGTTGGAAATGACCAGGTTGGATGGGGCACCGGGCAGATCTAGAAGGACATGAGACAGGAAGTGAGAGAATGAAATTCTGGTCACAGCTTAGGGCAGGTATAGCTTTGAAATGACTCTATCACAAAAAGGACTTGTTTATAAAACGATGAACGTAAGGATGAGCAGTTTCCCCAGGAAGCTCTTACAGTGTGATCGGCCCTTTAACAGGGCCACCTGCTGGGCTCCAGGCCCTCTGAAGTGGCATTAGCAGACGCGAGTCTTACTGTCTCTGTACATACATAGCAGGTGATTAAAAGGCACTGGTTGAGTGAAACAAGCCTGAGGGAGGAGAGCCCACTTCTGACCCAGTTCCAAGAACTGAGTGTCCAGCTCCCTTCTCCCATTCCCACGACGCCTCTGGAGATGGGCCAGGAAAGGGGACAGAAATGTGCCAATCCCTGGATTTCTACTTGTAGGCAGTGTGTTCCAGCAGGTGTTCAGGTCTCCGTGGAGGAAAAGGCCTTGGGTCTTGTTGCCAAGACAACGAAATGCAGGGCAGAACTCCTCCCAGTCTTCCTGTACTCAGTTGCTCTGGCAACGATGAGGTGGAAGGTGGGTCCCCTCCATACTCTGGAACCCATGTTGGGATACGCCCCAGAGGGCCTACACTACTCGTTAAGTGCCATGCAGCGTGCAGAATGAGGGCCTGTGTTCCCACTCGACGGGGAATGCGTGAGGGAAGGAAAATTGGTAAGGAAGGGAAACGAGATGTGTGCAGCTGGGTATGGTGGCACTTGCCTGTGATCCCAACACTTGTGAGGCTGAGGCAGGAGGATTGCAAGTTCCAGGGTAGCCTGAGCCACATAATAAGAAGTTTTCTTAAAAAAATATAAGACAAGGGGCTGGAGGGATGGCTTAGCGGTTAAGGCGCTTGCCTGCAAAGCCAAAGGACCCAGGTTCGATTCTCCAGGACCCACTTAAGCCAGATGCACAAGGGGATGCACGCGTCTGGAGTTCGTTTGCAGTGGCTGGAGGCCCTGGTGTGCCCATTCTCTCTTTCTCTCCCTCTTTCTCTGCCAAATAAATAAATAAATAAATAAATAAATAAATAAAATATTTTAGCTGGGTATGGTGGCACATGCCTTTAATCTCAGCACTTGGGAGGCAGAGGTAGGAGGATCGCTGTGAGTTCAAGGCCAGCCTGAGACTACAGAGTGAGTTCCAGGTCAGCCTGAGCTAAAGGGAGACAACAATAACAAAAGTAGTAAGCATGGTCCAGGCATTCTGATTCCCAAGCATATTCTCTTCAGTGACTGTGCTAAAAATCTTCACTTTAGGCCGGACGTGGTGGTGCATGCCTTTAATCCCAGCACTTGGGAGGCAGAGGTACGAGGATCGCTGTGAGTTCAAGGCCACCCTGAGACTACATAGTGAATTCCAGGTCAACCTGGGCTAGAGTGAGACCCTACCTCGAAAAACCAATAATAATAATAATAATAATAATAATAATAATAATAAGACAAAACAATCCAGTAACACCAAGGCTACAGGGACGCTCAGTGGTAGAGCACTTGTCAAAATGAACAAGACCCTGGGTTCATCCCTGGCATCTCAAGATTAAAGGAGAGAAAGGAAGGAAAAAAAGAAGGCAGGAAGAAAGAAAGGAAGGAAGGGGGAAAGGAAGGAAGGGAATAAGGAAGAATAAAAAGGAAGGAAAGAAGGAGAGAGAGAGAGGACAGGAGGGAGGGAAGGCAGGAAGAATGCAGTGCCCGTCCTCCAGCTGCCTGCACATTGCTGAGAGGCGGCTTCCTAGCGTGCTGTGCTGGGGTATCTGAAAGCCGGTCTTGCCCCGGGGACAATGAAACCACCCTGGCAACAGCTCAGGATTGTCACAGGCAGGGTCTCTAGGATCTCAAGGGTCCTTTTGCATGGGCTTAATGAATTTGAAGCAGAAGATGTTTCAGTGGCAGAACAAGCGAGTCTCCTTTCTACTCCTCAGCTCTCTGGATCGTCCAATGGCTCTGCGGCGTGTAATGGATATATATATATATAAACATCAAGCAAGGCAGACACAAGCCAACTCCCCCGAAGGGCTTGTCTTCACAGAGCGCTGCTTCCTCGCTGGTACTCAAGATGTCTTAGGACGGCCCTCCAGCCACAGGAGACCTGTCTTGCAAGCACCAACAGGGAAGGGCAGCTCTGCCACCTCCCTTCACCTTGGTTGGCTATCAGAGGCTAATCTGATAGAGCCAGCCCTCCACCTACCCTGACTCACTGCTGCGGTCCAGGTGTATCATGGCGACAGTAATGCCAGATATAAAGACCTTTGGTAGGTCAGCACACTCCTTTCCCTGCCTGGACTGGGCAGTGTCCAAGCCAGGAAACCCTGGCAAATCACACCACACGTGCTTCCAATGTTCCCCTTCTGTGGCGCAGGTGCCATTTTTAACACATTAACCAGTGTGCCGTCTCCATGGCCGCTGTTCTTTGAGCACAAATGATGTTTCAAATCTGTGCTGTGGAGCTGGCTTCAACTATTGTCTGGGAAATTGATATTTGTGTCAAATCAGTGAGTTACAAAGAGAAATCTTAGTGTACAACAAAGACATAAAGCGATGTTGGGTTACCTTGCAGGGATGGCTCTTCAAGTGCACTGGCTTTTTCCAGGTCTATGGATAAGATCCTCAGGGTAGGACCTAGCTCTTGGGGGCATAGAAAAACCCCTGTGATTCTGATACCCATGCCAATGGGAGGGCCACTGCCTTGAGCCATGGCTACTGTCTATGGAGGGTGTGTGTATGGGGGGGGTGGATAGGAAGGCTCGCTCACGGCTCCGCCTGCTGGTGGGAGGTGACTCACATTCACTGCCTCTAGCAAGTACCATGAGAGGCCCAGCAGGGCCACCTGTTCCCTCAACCTCTACTGTCATATTTAAGAGTGGCACCATGAGAAGAGGTAGGGATAGACATGTGTGTGGGCTCTTGGGGGACTTGTTTCACTGCACAGTTTTTTTTTTAATTATTATTATTATTTGAGAGAGACAGAGAGAGAAAGAGACAGAGAGGAAGAGGCAGAGAGAGAGAGAGAGAGAATGGGTGCACCAGCAGCCTCTCAGCCACTGTGAATGAACTCCAGATGCGTGTGCCCCCTTGTGGTCAAGTGCGGCATTGCACCCTTGTGTCACTTTGCATCTGGCTAAACGTGGGACCTGGAGAATTGAACCGGCGTTCTTAGGCTTGGCAGGCAGGTGCCTTAACCGCTAAGCCATCTCTCCAGCCCTGAGTGTGTGGAATCTGTAGATACATGTGACACATTCCCCAGGATAGAGTCAAGTTATGAACCTGAACTACAATGCATTTGCTCTGTGCACACACACGTGGAGACCAGGGGAAGACACTGTGTGTCCTTCTCTGTCACTCTTCTTCCTTATTTCCTTGAGACAGTCTCTCACTGAACCTGGAGCTTGCCAGTTTCTCAGCTATACTGGCTGACCAGGGAGCTCCAGCAATCCTGCCGTCTCCACCTCCTTCGGTGCGGGAGTTCTGGGCATGCGCAGCCACGCCTGGCTTTTTATGTGGGTGCTGGGGATCCAACACAGGTCCTCTTGCTTCTGCAGCAAGCACTCTTACCCGCCGAGCTGCCTCCCAGCCCCTTAGTGCATGTTCTATTTCCCTCTCTTGAAGGCATCTGGCTTTTGTGGGTCACTGGCTATACTGCCCAGAGAACAGGAACCCTAGGGTCTGCAGACCATGCTCTGACCCAGCAGAGGCCGTGTCTCTCCGTCCCTTTCAGCCTTCTCCCCTCATCCACACAAGTTAGGAAAGATAAGAGACAAGCATGTCAGATACCCTTAACCCGCATGTGTCCCAACAGGACCCCACCATACCCCATTCTAGAAGATCAGAGGGATCTGCCTGGAAACACCATGGAGCTCAAGAGTCAGGGATCTGCCCCAGAAAAGTGACAGTGAGCAAAGTGTCCCAGAATCTACTGACCTGGGGGTACGCCGGAGGAGATGGTGGATGACGTGGTCAGGCCCACGCCCGCGGCCGTCACGGCAGCCACGTCGATGGTGTAGGTGGTGAGGGACGACAGTCCTTGGATCTTATACTCATGCGTTGTGCTGTTGAGAGTGTGTGTGAGCCGAGAGTCATTCTTGCCGTACACCTCCCAGGAAATCTGATAACCTGGAAGGACAAACAGACAGCTGAGGTGGGGCCTCCGTCAGGCTGAGGCTGTTGTCACACCACAACCTTGCCAGGATTGGGATAGTGGCAAGGACTGTTCAGTGTGATCTGCTGAGGTCGTGGTAGAGCCCTGACACCGGGGAAGAGAGCTCAGAGCCTTCCAGTGCATTCTTTGGGAAGGCTGAGCTGGCTTCTCCTTGTGCCACATGGAGAGTTTTGTGAGAATGGGCTACAAATGCAATTGCCAGCCAGCCGTGCTCTGTTTGGCCCTCTCTTGTCACATTGTGACACATTCTGGCCATATTTCCATTTACAAGTTGCTGTTTGCTTGAGGGTAGCTTGAACCAGCGGCTGGCGCTAGGGTGGCAGTTCCTGTAGAAACGCCTCTCCTTTCTCCCTGACGCACTGGCTGACAGATCCCGCTCACGGTTTGCACTGGGAGAAGTTTCGTTTTACCTAAGCTCATGAGTTTGGCTTCTGAGCTCGCCTTTGCCAATGCCCGGCCCCCACCCCTTTGCAGATTGTGTTTACTAACAAAATTTAATTTCCTCCAATCCTCTGTTCCGCCCAATGGGGCCTCATGATCACAATTTATTCAACCTCAGATTCTGCTGTGACTTGAGGATTAGAGAAAAAAAGACCCAACCAGTGCTGGAATCTACCCCTTGGAGGGAGCTGATGTGATCAGAGGAGCATAAAGTGTCTCGTAAAGGAGTGACAGTGATGGAAAGAGCTCGCGGGTCCATGGGCAGAGGAAAACTGCTGAGAGCGCTTGCTTCCTCCTTTGCAGTCAATAAGCCAGGGGATGCCGGGGCACTAAAATGCAGCTCAGCTTGCTTTGCTTTTCTACGCAGGCCAGAAAGTTAGACAGTCACCTTGTGGGGAGGTGGCTCAGCGGGTAAAGTGCTTGAGGTCCTGAGTGTGGATCCTTAGCACTCACATGTAAACAAATGCCAGGCATAGTGGCGCGTGACAGTGACCCAGTGCTGTGGAGGCAGCAATGGGCAGTGCCCTGGAGCTTGCAGGCTAGTCTAGTGGAATCTGAGCTTTAGGCTGAATGAGAGACCATGTCTCAAATTTAAAAAAAAAGAAAAGAAAGAACAGAAAAGAAATAAAGTTGTTCAAACAATACAAAAAAATAAATAAATAAGGGGGCTGGAGAGATGGCTTAGTGGTTAAGTGCTTGCCTGTGAAGCCTAAGGACCCTAGTTTGAGGCTCGATTCCCCAGTACCCAGATGCACAAGGTGGCACATGCATCTGGAGCGCCCATTCTTTCTCTGTCTCTTTCTCTCTTTGTCGCTCTCAAATAAATAAATAAAAATAAAGAAAAAACATAAAAAAATAAGGTGGGGAGTGATTGAGGAAAACACTTGACACCTCCTCTGGCCTCCAAATGCACAGGTAAACACACATACATACACATACATGTATGCATACACGGGCTGGCAAGATGGCTCAGTGGTTAAAGACGCTTGCTTGCAAACCTTCACAACTCAGAACCCACGTAGGCCAGATGCACCATTCTCTCCCTCCCACTTTCTCTTTCTTTCTCCCTCATAAATAAAAATTTTTAAAAACCACACACATACACACACACACGCATACAATACACACTAGATAGATAGATAGATAGATAGATAGATAGATAGATAGATAGATAGATAGATAGATATTGTGAGAAACTGCTTCCTGCTCACTGTCCCCCCAGCCATCACACACATTGTGGGGACTCTCAAGCATTGTCACAGAGACACACACTGGATGACACAGCTGGAACAGCAAGCAAAGAAAGGCCACCGGAGGGCTACCTGCCAATGGGGTCTCAGGGCCACCTGAGCCCCTGGGATCCACTGGTGGAGTTGCAGAGTGAGCCCTTGTCCCAGTTTGTGGAGTCCTAACCTTCCCTACCCCTTGCCTCCCATGGCCTCGTGTGGGGACCCAGGCTGCCCCCACACTGCCCTCTGACCGCCACTTCCTCCCCACTCCTACCCAACACCAGGTCTTAGGCTCTGCTCTCCCTCCACATATGGCGCCACTCTGCTTGACCCCCACAGGTCTCCCAACTCTCCGTGGCTAATTTGAAATTTCAGAAATAATGATGCATGCACAATGATAGCATGGAACAGAGAACTGATCCTGCCCTGGGGTCCATCCATCCCATGTACCCCAAACAGGTGGGGTCACGGAACCGGCACACCACACCTTTGACGTTGTTATCCTGAGGCACAGGTTGCCCCAGAACGCCCAGGCAGGGCTCCTCCTCACCCCTCTGAGGTCCCGTTTTGCAGTTTGCTCTGCCACCTTCTCTACCTGCATCTGAGCAAACGTGAAAGCCATCTCTGGCCCTGGTGGGTTTCACTCGGTTCATCTCTAAACACTGTGACATTCCTGGTCACCCTGAAGGCACGGGAAGAGGAGGCCTTTCTAAATGCAGCTATCTTGCCTGCTGGGAATTTTTATTTGTTTAAAAGCAAAATTGACCAAACACAGCACCCGGTTCATCATGTCAACCTGGAGCAGAAATGCCGCGGGTTCAGCATCTTTGGTAAGTGCGGCACTGCGGGCGCGTATTAGAACCCAAATTGATCACACCGTGTGCTCAAATTGTTATGGATACAAACAAAAACCAAATGGAGCAGTAAACAGTCTGCTCTGTTAGGGAGGGCACGCCCTGGCCTGGACCATCCGATGAAGGGGTGGTGTGGGATGCTAGCCAGCGTTCAGATGGACAGAACCGTGGGCATGCAGCAGGCAGGGATGCCCTTGGCTTACACAGCTCTGGTCAGTGAGTGCTTCTTCTCGCTGCATCTTGCAGGAGGAGAGAACAAGGTGCCCAGGGAGCCAGCAGCCGGGGCACCTTCAAGTGGGTGCCATCCCACCCGCTTAGAAGGGCTGCCTAACTGAGACTAACGACCACGAGAGCTTCAGAAGTAATTTTCTGTTGATCTGGAGTAAATTCTCAAAAGGAGAGCAGTGCATGCAATCACAAACTGCCCGTCTGCATCCTGGCCCTCATAAATCAGACTTTACAGAGGAAGAGTGGGAGATACTGAATTTACAAGGAGAACACAATGGGCAATTTACTTGGGCAGGTGTGCAGCGGCTCTGCTCAGACATCCCCTCTCATCTGGACCCAAATTAAAACAGAGGCTGGGCTAGGAGTGCTTGCAGAAGGCTGGGCTGATAAAACAGATTTCTAAAGGGGCCCCAACCATAAAGTGCCCAGTGCCCAGGGCCAAGCTGTTCATGGTGTAGGCTCCCCACAGCTGCCTCTGGTGGTGACCGTACACACTCAGGGCATCTTTGAAAGAGAGAGGGCGCATCAGCATTCCATGGCATTGGGGCTTGGCTGGGCAGGTGTGTTGGCAAGCACAACTTTTCTTTAAAGAAAAAAAAATACCGTCAGTACAATATGGACCTTTCTGGGGCTGCCGGCATGTTCCAGGGGAGAGCTGTGCCCACAATGAGAGGTGCCCACTATCAGGCAGAGCATATAATAAATACTGAGGGTGGCTGTCATAGGGAGAGATGACTGGGTGACATTCAGCTAGTGACACAGTCATCTAACCACATTCTGTAGGACATTCTCCTTCATACTGCTTCTTGCTTCTGGGGACACAGGTACATTTTACCAGGGTGGGCAGAGGTGGAAATAAGCTCAGGCCAGATGCAGCGAGGTGGGGACAGCATGGCTATGCATAGGAAGGGCAGAGGAAGGGCAGAGGCTGCTGGAAGCTCTGGGTAGACTGCTGCTGGCCAGCGGCAGCCCCTTTGCCTCAGCCCAGGCTGCCTTTGGTGCAGGCCGGCAGGATACAACTCGGAAAAGCCTGAGCATCCAGGGTCAAGTCTTTCCATAAACAACAGAGGGCCACTTGTAACTACAGGTATTTGTTTAAATAAAGTATGAAAACGACTTCATTGAGCCCCATTAGCTGGCGAGAACAGAGGGTCATAAATCGGAAGTACTGGCAAGCGTTCTTAGCTGTGGGATGCTGGCTGAACTCAGTGATTTCCCCTCACCCTGTAAAACAGGAATGAAGAGTATGGGCCTGTGGAAGGGGTGGACAAGGGGGCCTGGGACAGGAAGCTCTTCTAGGTTGGGCTGTCTACCAAGGAGTCTCTGATAGGTTTCCAGAACACAGCAGATGTTTCAAAGGGTGGCCTGGGCAGGGGAAACTGTCTTCCATTCCAGTTGACAGTCTCACTTCGGCCATCAATGGCGAGTGTGGCTCTGATTCAGTTTCTACACTGGTCCACTGCCCCAGCTACACGGACACCCCACACCTCCACTCTGGTCAGTGTTTCCATCCTCTGTGTGACATGAAGCCATACTAACCTGAGCCAGCTCCCCACTGCCCACTCTGTCCCTGTCTGTCCCCATCTGGACCAGAGTCCTTCCGTTCCAGAAGTGGAGAGAAGGGATTTCTTATTGACTGACAAGCTCAGTTCCAGGAAGACAATCCTTCACAGACATGGGCTTTGATGTCCAGTGATAGTGGCGTCCCCAGTCCTCAAGGGGACACCAGTGAGAACATGGGCTTTTTGGAGGGCAGAGCCCAGATGGTCGGGAGTATGTGTCACACTCAGAAATGGAGATTCAGGCTGGGAAGATGGCTTGGTGGGTAAAGTGCTTGTCTTGCAAGCACGAGGACCTGAGTTCGATGCCCAGGACACATGTGAAAATGTCAGGCCTGGTGGCGTGGGACTGTAGTGCTAGACAGGCAGAGACAGGAGGAAACCTGGAGCTCACGGCCCAGTTAATTGATCCTAATTGGCAGTTTTCAGGCCTGTAAGAGACCCTCGCTCAAAAAGTTAGATGGCGTTGAACAACAGCTGACTTTGTCCCCTGGCCATCACATTCACACACACGCACACACGTGTACGCTCCCCCACACAGGAACACACATGCATAAAAAACAACCTGTGATTTGTGGCAGGGCACTTTGTGTACAATCTGAGCCCCTGCTGTGAGGGGCTCTGGTGGACACAGCTGATCATAGGGCATCTACCATCCACAGTGGCTGAGCTAGTGGCCAGGGACGTTGCTTTGAGCTCCTAGGAGCAGTGACACTGTGGCAATGACACTCTGGACGCTCCTCACCTGACCCTGGTGGTCACGAGCCAGCATGAGGGAGCTCATTTGCAAGACGAAGGTACACACTGTGGATCCATCCTTTCTTTGCCTGGCAGAGATTTGGGCATGGGCTGTGATTACAGACAGACAAGTAACATGGGCAGACCCCTAGGAAAGGAAGCCATATATGGTCAGGTTCAAGGGGGACTCCACAATCTCAGCAGCTGGGCAGTGCCTGAGGGACGGCCACAGCCCACTTCATGAATGCTTTTCCTTCACTTGGCATCGTATTTTCTTTTGAATGTGTGTGTATTGTGGTATACATGCACGTGTGTATGCATGTTTGTATGTATGTGGATGGACATGTGTGTGAGGGTGTGTGTGGAGTATTATCCTCAGATATTCTGTCCACATTCTCTTGAGACAGGTTCTTTCATTGGCCTGGAGCCTCACCTGGAGCCCATAGCCCCAGGGATCCTCCTGTGTCCCCCTCCCCAGTGCTGGGGTTACAAGTGCCACCATGCCCAGCATTCCTTCCATGGGTATCAGGGACGAGAACTCGGGTCCTCATGCTTGCAAGGCGAGCCCTTTACTGACTGAGCCATCTCCCCAGCCCTCTATGTTACTGTTAAATGCGACATTTTATGTAAGCACACACAACATACTGAAGCCATCTGGACTTAATACACAGCACTGCTAGTTAGTTCTCTGGCCCAAAGTTTTGGTAGACCCACTGTGGGTTATGGATGGGGAAAATGAGGACCTGCTAGGGAGGGCAGGAGCCTAGCTCCCCAGCATGTGATAACGCCAAGGAGACAATGTGGATGTTGAGTCCCAGGCTGCCAGGGCCATAGGCACAAGGAGTTACCACCCTCAGCCTTAACATCTCTGCTGCCCATCAACGTGTCAT
Organism: Orientallactaga sibirica; assembly: GCA_036365145.1. Classification (NCBI taxonomy): domain Eukaryota; kingdom Metazoa; phylum Chordata; class Mammalia; order Rodentia; family Dipodidae; genus Orientallactaga; species Orientallactaga sibirica. The sequence continues at coordinate 2,614,506 of JAEOAD010001941.1, read as the reverse complement.
TAAAACCCACTGGTGCCGGGCATGGTAGTGCATGCTTTTAATCTCAGCACTTGGGAGGCAGAGGTAAAAGGATCACCATGAGTTCGAGGCCAGCCTGAGACTACATAGTGATTCCAGGTCAGCCTGAGCTCGAGTGAGACTCTACCTTGAAAAACCAAAAAAATTGAAAAAAAAAAAAACCCACTGGTGGCTGAGCTGCCCCTAATCCACTGGGCCTCAGTTTACCCTCTTCATTCAGCTCTGAGGGTTTGTGATGCCCTCAGTAGATGTGGAGGGTCCAGGATGAAGTGTGGGGTCTCCCACCATCACCTTGTCTGAACAACAACTTTTTTTTTTTTTGGAGAGAGACAGAGAGATAAGGAGAGGAAGACAGAGATGGGCGCACCAGCAGTCTCTCAGCTGCTGCGAACGAAATCCAGATGCGTGTGCCCCCTTGTGGTCAAGTGCGGCATTGCGCTCTTGAGTCACTTTGCATCTGGCCAAACGTGGGACCTGGAGATTGGAACTGCTGGAGATTGGAACCAGCGTTCTTAGGCTTAGGAGGCAGGCGCCTTAACCACTAAGCCATCTCTCCAGCCCAACAACAATTTTTTAAACTAAGATTTTTATTATGCTTCAACCTGTGCAGTTTTCAGAAAACTCCTCTCCGAAATAAAACCAGTAACCTGGTGTGGTGGTACATGCTTGTTATACCAGCTACTGGGGGGTGGGGGCTGAGGTGGAGGATCACAAGTTCAAAGCCTGTGTGGGCAACTCCATCTGCCTCACGGGACACACAGAAACTGGGATTTGGAGTCAGGAGATGAGCACCTGGTCTTGACTTTGCCACTCCAGGCAGAAGGCAGAGACGCCAGCACATCAGCTATAGTCACTGTCCTGTTGTGCATTACAAATCAGCCCACAGTAGGGTTGTGTGCTGAATGAAGGGAAACCACCTACCCCGCCCCAGCCTTAGTTTTGTCGTCTGTAAAGTGGCCAGAATAGGGGCTTGGGAGATAGCTCTGTTGGGAAAGTGCTGCCTTGTAAGCACAAGGACTTGTCTATCTCCAGAACCTACAGAAAGATGCCAGCACTGGGGAGGCAGAGACAGGAAGATCCCTGGGGTGCACAGGCCAGCCAGTCTAGCCTAATTGATGAGCTCCAGGCCAGGGAGGGACTGTCTCAAACAAGGAGGGTAGAGCCTGAGGAATGACACTTGAGTTTATACTCTGGCCTCAGCATGTATGTGAACACACACACACACACACACACACACACACACACACACATACACACACTCCCAGAATATCAAGACTTACCATATTGCTTTGAGGATTAATATAAACATATGAGGGAATGTCTTACAAAATGACGGATTATCAGTGATTAAATAAAATTTTAAGGCTTCTGAGGTTGATAGAAAACCCCCAACTCAGGCTGCTGTCCACAAAGGGAGGTGACCCACCCTCCAAGTAGCCTTTCCTGAGGACCATGGACACAGAGCCAGTAGGACACTTCAGATACTTCCTTGAGGGCCCCCAGCCTCGGTCCACTCTTAGCACTTCTGTTTGAAGTGATGGCCACTCTTTCTTGTTTGGACACACTTTCCATTTTCTTTCCTGGAAGAAGAGCCGCGTACCTGTAATGATGCCGTTTCTCTCTAGGGGCTCCTGCCAGCTGACCTTGAGAGATGTGTCCAGAATCTCTGTGAAGCTCAGATGTCCCACAGCTCCCGGTTCTGCCAATTAAAAATAAAGATGTCTGTTAACACAAGAGTGTCTTTGATCAGATTTATGTGGACAGTTGTAACTACAGACAGGAAATAGCCAGGGCCAGCAGAAACCTGGAGGAAAGAAACACTGGGAAGCTCATGGAAGGACAAGGGCCCTGATGTCAAGGACATGTTAGTTGTTTTTGCTCATGTGACTGCCCAGGGCCCCTGCAGCCACAGAGGGGATGGCTGACAGCTCCTTCTGGTGCTCTTCCTGATCCAGTCCAGCACAGCAATCCAACTGGCAGGGCCTGAGAAGCAATCGCTTGGTGGAGTACCCTTGGCCAAGCGTTTGCAGCCCTGGGTCTAGCGCTTGTGCAGGGCCATGGAGTCTGAGAAAGCCAGAACAGGGAGTCTTGAGCTTGAGGCAGGGCTGGGCCAGAGCTGGGCCACAGGCAGCACCTGTCAACCTGATCCAGACACTAGCTCCAGCCCTCTCCTCCCTTTCTCTTTCCAGAGGAGCAAGCTGGCTAAGAGGGAAGGGAAAGTGAGGCCGAAGAATGAAGGCTGGGCACTGGCTCTATCATTAACTACACTCTATGAAATGGCTGACATAAACATAGCTCCTCCAGGTAGGTGTGACAATAAATTTGTGTATGGGAGGGAGGAATTCCATGTGGAGGCCGGAGGACAACCTCTGGTGTTTCTCAGGAATGTTTCCTATCTGTTTTTAAGAAAGTGTCTCTCATTGGCCTGCAGCTTGCCAAGTAGGTTAGACTGGCTGCCCAGTGAGCCCCAGGAATCCAACTGTTCCACCTCCCTAGAGCTGGGATTATAAGCATATAGTACCACATGCAGCTTTACACTTACTTTAATATTTTATTTTTATTTATTTATGAGAGAAAGAGAGAATGGGTTCATCAGAGCCTCCAGCCACTGCAAACAAACTCCAGATCCATGCATCACCTTGGGCATCTGGCTTACGTGGGTCCTGGGGAATAGAACCTGGATCCTTTGGCTTTGCAGGCAAATGCTTTAACTGCTAAGCCACCTGCCCAACCCCCACACCCAGCTTTGCTTATGTTGGTTCTGGGGATTGCACTCAGGTTCTCATACCGGCACAGCAAGCACTTTACCCAGTGAGCTAGCTTCTCAACTGAGAACAGAAAGCCCTGCCAGCATCGAAAGTCTCCATGGGTATTATTATTTTTTTTTCTTTTTAAGGTAGGGTCTCACTCTCGCCATGACTGACTTGGAACTCACTCTGTTGCCCAGGCTGGCCTTGAACTCACAGCAATCCCATCCTCCTTCTTATAGTTTCTCATAGCTGTTAGTCACCATGCCTGGCTTCAGTGAACCTTTCCTGCCTGCTCCACGCCAGGGATTGAACCCAGGGTCTTTCACATGCTAGAGAAGTGCTCTCCCCCTGAGCTCCAACACCAGCCTGCTCAATGAGTGCCAACTGTTGTTATTAGCAGGCCAGCAGCTATCCGATCATCAGCACCATGGCCTCTCCTAAGATTAAATCGTCAATTCTTTGAGACCTGAGAGGTGCAAGAGGAGTTACCTATCCAGGTGCTGGCCCAGGGGAATGAGCTATTCCAAGACACATGGCCACGAAGCCCAGAGCTGGATCTGACAAGTGAATGGCTTGTTAGCCAGGATGGGAGGAGAGGCAACTGGGCCCTTGCACAGTGACAGCACCTGGATAATGAAGTGACACCTGTGAGGGATTATGTAGATGAGGTGAGCCTCTGTGCATGTGTGTGAGGGATTCCCTTGATTATGTTAGTGGAGCTGGGAAGACCCACCTCTACTGTGGTTCCCATCATTCCATGGGCTGGGCTCCTGGGCTGTATGAAAGGAGAGAGCTGGCTAAGCAGCAACCTTTATCACTCTGCTTCCTTACTAGGGACTGAATGTGACCAGCTGCCTTGAGCTCCCGCTGCCCTGCCTTTCCCACCATGATGGGCTGTAACCTGGAACTGTACACGGATATAAACCCTTCCTTCCTTGTGCAGAAAGACAGTAGAATTTGAAAGCAGAACTGGAGCCAGAGGAGGGATTTTTTTGTTTTGTTTTGTTTTGTTTTTTTGAGGTAGGGTCTCACTCTAGCTCAGGATGACCTGGAATTCACTATGTAGTCTCAGGGTGGCCTCGAACTCACAGCAATCCTCCTACCTCTGCCTCCCAAGTGCTAGAATTAAAGGCGTGCACCACCACGCCCGGCTAGGATTTTTTTTTTTAATATAGTCTTTGTATGTAGCCCAGGCTGGCCTTTAACTTGGGATCCGTGAGCCTCAGGTCTCTCTGGAGCTGGGTGTTTTTTTTTTTAATTTTTTAAAAATAATTTTATTGGGCTGGAGAGATGGCTTGGTGGTTAAGGCACATGCCTGTGAAGCCTAAGGACCCAGGTTCGATTCTCCAGATACCACGTAAGCCAGATGCTCATGGTGGCACATGCATCTGGAGTTCGTTTGCAGTGGCTAGAGCCCTGGTGTACTCATTCTCTCTCTCCCCCTCTCTCTGCCTCTAATAAAATAAATAAATACATAAAAATAAAATCTTTGAAAAAAAATAATTTTATTCATTTGCAAGCAGAGAGGCAGGGGAGAGGGGCAGGCAGAGAGACAGAGAGAAGGAGCATGCCAGGGCCACCTGCCACTACAAAGGAACTCCAGGTGCATGTGTCACTCTGTGCTCTGGCTTTACATGGTTACTGGGGAATCGAACCCAGATTGTTAGGCTTTGCAAGCAATGCCTAAACCTCGGAGCCATCTTTCCAGCCCTAGAGCTGGGATTTAAAGCATGCATTACTACATCCCACCTTAGAGGACGAGAAGGTCCTGGAAGGATACAAAAGAGTCTGCTGTGTGTACAACTCAGCTGAGATTCTGTTCTCGCCAGGCAGGAGGCAACTTCTGCTCCGGATGAAGGCTCTGGGTCACCATAACCTTGTGAACTAGCTAGGGAATTTGGCCAGACTGAGGGAGTTTAGTGTGAAGTCAGGGGTTTTACTGTCCTTTAAGAAGGGACGGTCACAGGTCTTGTGCTTCCCCACCTCCCGGCCCACGTAGGCCTTGCCATGCTGGTGGCAGCTTTTCCACTTACTTCAACATTTGGCTCACAAATGGAAGTGTGACAAAGGCTCTAAACCAACTTGGGCCTTTTGAAAACCAGTCACAGCCTGCCAAACCACGCTCCCTGGGGTGAGATCTGCGGAGCCTTTATGGAGGGGCTCAAATGCTCTGACAAATGCCACTTTCCTCGCGTGGAAGACGGTAAAATAGAATGGCTGTCAGGATCCTTCTCATCCTCCGCCAACCCAGAAAGCCATTCTGACGGGCTTTGCACTGACTGGTTGTTTTTTCGATCGATGCTGCGGGAGAGAAAGCTTTTTGCTCTTTTTATATTCGCAGTGTTTCTGCTTCCTGGATTCCTGCCCAAATATGCTCTCCTCTAACTCTGGTAATATGTAGGTTTCGATTTATCGTCTGTTTCTCTCTACCTCCGCCCTCCCCCAACATGGTCGGATTTCACTGTGGCTCAGGAGAAGCAGACCCCTTGGCATGTACAGATAACTTCCATGACAGAGCACTGGCCAGGGTCTGAGCCCCAACATTTCTCTTAAAGGCTGCACCCCCTAGAGACAAATGCAATTCCACCTTCAATCCCAGCTCCGTGAGGATGCTGTGTCCTTCAAGATAGCATACATAGACCCCTGTCTACTAAAAAAAAAAATTGGCAAAAAAGCCAGAGGGACACGAGTGTGTGCATTTGTGATCCCAGTACTTGGGTGCTTTGTACAAGAAGATCCCTGGGGCCTGCTAGCCGGCCAGTCTATCCTAATTGGCAACTTCCAGGCCAGTAAGAGACCTTTCCTCAAAACAAAAACAAAAACAAAATAACAAATCAAGGTGGGTGGGGAAATAACTCAGTGGGTAAAGAGCTGAGTTCGATCCCTGGAGCCCACATAAGAATGCCCAGCATATTTTTCATTCCAGTAAACCCAGCCCTGGGAATACAGAGGCAGGGGGATCCCTAGATGTCATAAGCTTAAGTTGTTCTCTGGCCTTGGCACTCATGTACACACAGGAGCCTCTGCACACACATGGACATGCGTACATGCAAATGTAGATGCAAAAAAAAAAAATGGTTTGGTTAGAAAGTTCTAAAAGAAAAAAGATATTATTTCCACTTTATTTTTTCCTGGTGAACACATACAACTGAAGATTGCAAGCAGATGGAACAACAAAACAAACATGTTTTTACACGCACTCATTGAACACTCACCAAGGCAGAGCAGAGCCCTGGCCTTCAAACCTTATCACGTTGAAAAGAATTGAAACCAGTGCGCCCTCTGACCACAACAGAGTCAGGTTGGAAAGCAACAGGAAAAGCTCCAAACACAGAGACATCCGGCAGCACAGTTGGGAAGAGTGCCCGCGGCAGAGAGGACGCAAAGTACAGGCACCGAGGACTCAAGGGCAGGGGAAACCCAGCATGTGCAACCTGGGTCCCGCAGCTATGGCAGCATGGAAAGGGAAAACTGACCGCGCCGATGTTTACCCTAGCAATGAGAAAAGGCCGCCAAGCAGTGATCTAAGTGCCCACCGGGAGCAGCCAGAGGGCTGAGGAGATGGCTCCGTGGGTAAAGTGTCAAGTGTGGTAGACTGTGTCTGTAATCCCAGCCCTGGGGAGGCAGAGACGGGTGGGTCCCTGGCACTTTGTTGACCAGTCAGTCTCGCTGAATGGGTGAGCTCTCGGTTCAGCGAGAGACTATAGAGCAGCGACCTTCTCGTTGCTGGGATCAAACACCTGACCCAAAGCAGCTTATGGGAGAAGAGGGTTTATTTCAGCTGAGAGTTACAAGGGGACGTTTCATCATGGCAAATAGGAAACGTGAGTCACATCTCCACATCAGTGGGAGGGAAGGAGTCTGGACTAGCAAGGGGCTGTGCTATAAAATCTCCTTCAGCAAGGATCTGCCTCCCAAAGGCCCCATGGCTTTCCCAAATTGTCACCAGCTTTGGACCAAATATTCAAACCACGTGAGCTTATGGGGGACATTTCATTCAAACTACCACAGAGACTCTGTCTCAAAAAAAAATAATGGGGGCTGGAGAGATGGCTTAGCGGTTAAACGCTTGCCTATGAAGCCTAAGGACCCCGGTTCGAGGCTCGATTCTCCAGGACCCATGTAAGCCAGATGCACAAGGGGGTGCATGCATCTGGAGTTCGTTTGCAGTGGCTGGAGGCCCTGGCGCACCCATTATCTCTCTCTCTCTCTCTACCTGCCTATTTCTGTATCTCTCTCTTTCTCAAATAAATAAATAAATAAATAAATAAAATATAAAAAAAATAATAATGGATCATTAATGTTGTGCTCAGAAAACATAGATGGTTATTAGAAAAATTTCAGTGCCGGGGTGGGGTATCTTCCATTGAATTGTTGGCCAGGGAGGCTTCATATGCCTCAAAACATTACAGGCTGTTGGCAAGGTTTTTGGTAACCACCAGAACTAGATGTATCAACTGGTACAATGGTGGCATGTCTATTATGGAGGAATCCAATGGGTCTCTGCTTGGACTTGAGCCCGGCTCCACAGGAGGGAATTCCTGCCTGGTACTAAAAATCTAATGAAAAACCTATGGCTTGGGAGGTCATAAGCCTTAGCGAGGAAATTACTTCTGTTGTCGTGCTAAATGCATATATTATACCCACTAACCTATACTCTAAATACCTATGTTTATCCCCATATATTAATGCTACTCTCACTTTTGGTTGGTGACCACTAGGGTGACTCAAAACTCACTGTTGTGGCTGAGGAGACATCTCTATAGATATCTCTGTCACACCCTCCAAGGCCCAGTGACCGTTGTGGAAGAGGTGGCAGGAAGGAGGTAAGAGCCAAAGGAAAGGGAGGCAGGCTTTGCCATACTGTTTTCCAGACACAAAGTGGCCTTGGCATTCACGACCTCACAGTAGCTGATGCTACTTGCACAAAACCTGCATAATAGGAGGAAAGAATGATGACGTCATTAGAGAAGAGAGGCTAGTTGGAAAGAAGGGATTCAGTGGAGGGGGTTAAGGAGGAGGAAGAGGGAGCGTGGTGGGAGGGGAGTATGATAGTGGTATATTTCTATTAGTTATGGAAATTTTCAATAAAATGTTTAAAAATAGCTGGGTGTGGTGGCGCATGCCTTTAGTCCCAGCACTTGGGAGGCAGAGGAGGATTGCTGTGAGTTTGAGGCCATCCTGAGACTCCAGAGTGAATTCCAGGTCAGCCTGAAAACTCTACCTCATAAAACCAAAAAAAAAAAAAAAAAAAAAAAAAAAAAAAAAAAAAAGAAAAAAAAAAAATGAAAATAAAAAGAAAGATTAAAAATATGCTGGAGAACAAGTTGAGGAAGAAAGCCAATGTTGGCCTCTGGCCTCCACATGCACATGTACCAGCACACATGTGTTGCCACACACATAGGAACACTCATAGACATACATGCATACTACATACACATGCAAAAAAAAAATAAGAGGAGGAAAAGAATCCATTCCCTGCGAGCAGAGGGAAGAAAATCACAGAGTAGCAGCTGGTGACACTGAAGATAAGATGCCACAGAGAAAAGTCGGGCAGACGAGATACCATTCTTTATAACTCACCGAGAGCTAGGAAGAATGACCAGATCAAACCAACAACCACAAAACCAGAAGACGCAGCTTACCCCCACCAGACAGGAAACAGAAACTCTGCCGCTCCTGCAGCCACACAGAGACATCAAGGAGGGAGTTTTGTGAACAGCTTCACTCTCGTGCATCCACGCTGCTGAGGGAGAACTCTCAAAACCACACGTTGCCGGAACTCACCCAAGATGAAAGATACGGCCTGATAGTCCTTCAGTCATTAATAAATTAGATCTCTAATTTAAAATCCCCCCCCCTCAAAAAAAATCTCAGGCCCAGAAAATTCTACCAAACACTTAAAGAACTGACACAATCTCTTCCAGAACACAAGAGAGGAGGGGCCATTCCCAAACATTTAATCAGCACTCCCCAGATGCTAAAACCAAAGGCTCCACCAGGAGAGAAATCCAGAGACCATTGTCTCTTGTGAACTGACATGCAAAAACCCTCCACGGAAATGCCAAGAAGTGATTCCAGCAGCAGCGTATAAAAGGGATCGAAACTGTGACCAAGTGAGATGGATCCCAAGTATCCAAGGCAGGGTCAACATTTCAGAGTCAACCAGTGTCATCCAACATGTCAACAAGGTAAGACGAGAAAAAAAACGGTCATAAAAAAAAAAAACCCAGCTCTTTGCAACAAACTCTCAATGACGTCCCCACATAAACACAACCTCAAGCTGTGCAGTGCCAGCAATCAGAGGAGAAAGACACTGCATATAAGGCAGCTCAAAGGCTCACAGACAAACTCTCAATGTACCACCAGATGGATGATAATCCCAGTGTTCAGGGATGAAAACCCCACAAACACTAGCTGACCTCAGGTGACTCTGCCTCAATAATTAGAGAGATTGAATGTCTTCCCAGCCTTTCTGGACATGATGGGACCAGGCAGGAATGAAAGAAGGAAAGGAAGGCAAGAAAAAAGGGAGGAAAACTGGGGTGGACAGCAGGTGTGGCTACACAAAAGAATGCAAAGGATTTTGTGTGGTCAGGACTCCGGATCTTGGATGTGGTGGTAAGGACACGAATCTACACAAGTGGCCAGTTGTACAGAGCCAAATGCACAAGTGTGCACGGATGATCACAAATGGAAGTGGAGACAGGGAAAACCGGCCAGTGAGCAGTCTCCGTGCCAGCATCCATGATGCAATTCTCTACAATAGTTTTGCAAACATCTGCACTGGAAGAGAATGTGGGAGTGTGTGTCCGTCTCGGCGTTAATTCTTACAAATGCCTGGGAATCTAGAATGATCTCAATAAATGCAACTGTGGGAACCCACCTCTAGGATCATCTTCTGGGCTGTTATTTTATCTTTTGGGGGGCTTGGTGGAGTCAGGGGTCTCAGAGGATCATGAGACCCATGTTCCCTTCTTCCTGACACTGACCTGCACGTGGCTGCAGGGAGGTGGTGGTGGAAACCCAGAGACTGAAGGTTTAGGAGGATATGAGTGCTCAGAGGGTCATGGCCACAGTTCAAGTGGAAAGGACCCAAGGGGCTGGGTTTCTCTGCGAGTTGGCAAAGTCGGGGAGCTGAATGTTTGTGGGGAGGGGACCTTGAGCATGTCTGAGAGTTGAGCAGATATACCGGTAACTTGACTAAAAGAAGTGACAGATGGGACCACAAAAGAGAGAGGGGCGGCTGGATGTGGTGGCACACACCTTCAATCCTGGCACTTGGGAGGTCTGAGACTACACAGTGAATTCCAGGTTAGCCTGGGCTAGAGCAAGACCTTATCTCAAATAAAAGAGAGGGGGGGGGCAGAGGGGAGAGAGGGGGCAGAGAGGAACAGGGTGTTCCAGGATAGATACACTCTTCAACTCTTGTGAGAGGAGGGAAGAAGAATCAGAGAGGCAGAGGAGGAGGCATGACAGCTCACCCTTTATGATGCTGTGACTGAGTCAAAGAACAGGGGCCAGGAATGATGGGCAGAGGGGCTGGGCTACAGTGAGAGCAACCGAGACAGAGGCTGCGTGAGACAAGGGGCAGCTCTGCATGCCTTGAAAAACACCTGCATCCGAGGCATAACGCTCCTTCTACCGGGGAGCGTGCACTCGTGATACAAGTTAGAGAATACAGAAAGACCCCAAGGAGCCAGGGAGATGGCTCAGTGGGCAACATGCCTGCCTGGAAAGCATAAGGACCCTAGTTGGATCCCCAGAACCCACATAAAAACGCCAGGCTTGGTGGTGCGCACTCGTAATCCCTGCACTGAGGAGGTGGGGACAGGCGGGTCCCTGAGGCTCATGGACAGATAGTGGAATGTACTTGAAACTCTCCAGGCCAATGAGAGCTCACGTCTCAGAAAGAAGTAGATGGACTCCATGAGGAACGACACCCAAGGTTATCCTTTAGCCTCCACATACATATGCACACACATGCAATCACGTACATACACACGTGACATGCATGCACCCCCACACACACACGAGGTAAAAATACTAAGAAAAGGTAAAAAACCAGAATCTTATAAAGAGTAACTCTGAAAAGGGATATATAAATGTTTTCTGCTAAAACTTGAATCTTAATTTTTTCTTTTTTTTTTGTTTTTCAAGGTAGGGTCTCACTCTAGCCCAGGCTGACCTGGAATTCACTATGTAATCTCAGAGTGGCCTTGAACTCAGAGCAATCCTCCTACCTCTGTCTCCCGAGTTCTGGGATTAAAGGTATGCACCACCATGCCTGACTGAATCTTGTTTTTAGAGAGAGAGAGAGAGAGAATTGGCGCTCCAGGGCCTCAGTCACTGCAATTGAATTCCAGATGCTTGTGCCACCTAGTGGGCATGTGTGATCTTGCGCTTGCCTCACCTTTGTGCGTCTGGCTTATGTGGGATCTGGAGAGTTGAACATAGGTCCTTAGGCTTTGCAGGCAAGCGCTTTAACTGCTAAGCCATCTCTCCAGCCCTTTAATCTTAATTTTGTTAACTATTTTTTTTCCCTGAAAAATTCTGAAATTCAAAGTTTTATTTTTTTAGTAACTGCAAAATATTAGTATGGAGCAATGGCTCAGTGGATAAAGTGCTTTCTGCACAAATCCAAGTGCCTGAGTTTGGATCTTGCAGACCCCATGAAAAAGCCAGAGGCCATGGTGAGCTGTAATCTAAGCATGCTGATGGTGAGATGTGAGATGGAGACAGGAGGATTTCCTGGAAGCGTGTAGGCCAGCTAGCCTGCTGAAGGTGAATGCGTTACAGAGAGAATGAGGCTCTCCTCAGAGCTGAAGTGGAAGTTGAGGATTGACCCCAGAAAGCTGTCTTCTGACCTTCACGTGTATGCCAAGGCAGGACTCCTGCACCCCCACACTTACACAAATACACATGTACTGAAAAAAAAATTAAATTAAAAATAGTTATAGCTGGGCATGGTGGCACACGCCTTTAATCCCAGCATTTGGGAGACAGAGGTAGGAGGATGACTGTGAGTTCAAGGCCACCCTGAGACTACATAGTGAATTCCAGGTCAACCTGAGCTAGAGTGAGACCCTGCCTTGAAAAAAAAATGTTATTATATTACAATTCCATATTTTTATTCCAAAGTACCTATTTGGGACATCCGAATGTCAGACATTTTCTTTCAATTACAAATAGCTCTAAATGAGCTTCCCTGGTGGTTTTGCGTTCATTTTTTTTGCTACTTTGATTTTTTTTGTTTCTTTTATCCTTGGGATTTTTTAATTGAGAACTTTAATTTGTGAACATCCTGTAATTTTATTGCACTCCCATACTGTTATACAATTTTGTCCCCTCTTCTCCACCACCCCCGTCCGCTGAGGATCCTCTCATTTTTAGGAAGCCCTTCCTCTATTTTGTCATCTCATTCCTTTTGTCTTCCTCTATCCTCCATGGCTTTGGTTTTGAGACATCCTTTTCCGGGCAATCTTGAACTCACAATTCTCCTGCCTCAGCCTCCAGGAAGCTGGGATAGTAAGCGTGTACCACCTTGCCTAGCCACGAGCCTCTTTTGGATATTATCTTTGCATTTATCTGTGGTTACTCTCTCGGGGAACCTTCACCGGCCAGTGTTTCCTGGGCCAGAGAGCAGTGCAGGTGCCAAGGTGAGCCGACAAGTAGAGGTGAGACAAAGCTGAGTCAGAGGCTGGGAAGAGGCCACGTGCCAGGCCCCCAGCACAGCCAAAAAAGTGGGCTCTGGGAGGCACGGATGGTGATCAGGCAAGACAGGGATTAGACTAGAAGCCATGATGTGCATGACAGGAAAGCCCGGTAGGACCAAAGGACCAAAGGAATGGCCACACAGCCCTGAGAGCCCCTTCTTCTAGCTAAGGTTCTTCCCATAATCCACAGGGCACCTGCTATGGAGGCTTCCCTCTGAGGACACTCCCCCCCTCCACACACACATAGGATGAGCATCCAGAAAGCACTCTAAGAAAGGCGTTGTCTCCCCAGTCCCAGTGCTGGAAAGAACCCAGGACAGACAGGCTTCAATGGGACACTGGGTCACCCAGACAAGAGTACTCACTGTCCTCATGCGTCCACACCAGCTGAGGCGTGCTCAGAGGCCCATCCCCCGGGGTGGTGAAACACAGGACCGACGTGAGGTAAGCGGTGAACTTCTTCAAGTTCGTTATGTACCCGTGGTGGATTCCATGGAAGTCGGGAGCAATGGTGACGACTGTGATGGCCTCAGGGACATCTGCTGGCCAGGCCAGAAGCTGGGAGGGAACAACAGGTTGATTAAAGAAAAGGACCCTATACATGGCATGTCTCCATTCACCTCTGCATCCCCATTTTATTTTGCAATTTGTATGTTGTTAAAGAAAGTGTGGTCAAAAATAAATCTATGATCCTATATCTTTTTTCCCTTCCTTCTCTTCTTCCTTCTTTATTTTATTTTTAAATATTTTTATTTATTTATTTCCAAGTAGAGAGATAGACACACACACAAAGAGAGAGAGAGAGAGAGAGAGGGAGAGAAAATGGAAGAATGAGTGTGCCAGGGCCTCTTGTTACATTGCAAATGAACTCCAGATGCATCCACCAGTTTGTGAAGCTGGCTTTATGTGAGTTCTGGGGAATGGAACCCGGCCCTTTAGGTTTTACAAGCAAGTGCCTTAACCATTGAACAATCTCTTCAGCCCTCTTTCCTGTTGTGTTTTTGTCTCCTGTACTGGGAATGGAACCCAGAGCCTCGCCTGTGCTAGGCAGACAAGCACACTAGCTTTGAGCTGCTGCTTCCTCAGCCCTTTTCGTTGTTACTATTTGAGAGTCTCACTTAATTGCCCAGGCTGCCTTTGAACTCACTCTGTAGCCCAGGAAGGCCTTGAACTGGCAATCCTCCTGCATCAGCTTCTCAACCAGCTGGGATGGCAGACTTAGCTCTATTTATATTCCCATATCTTATACTCTCACCTCAGAAAAAGTTGAATTTAAAATACATCTCATAACATTTTGTATATAAATATTTGTTAATACATACATAGATTTATAAATAGATTAAATACTTATTTCGATTCATCTTTGTGTGTATGTTGTATGACTATGTGTGGGGTATGCATGTGTGGGTGTGCATGCACATGCAAGCGGAGGCCAGAAGTTGATGTCCCGTGTCTTCCGCTAATGCTTGGCATCTTGGTTTTTGAGACAGGGTCCCTCACTGAGCCCACAGCTCACTGATCTGGCTAGAACTAGCTAGAGCCAGCTAGCCAGTGAGCCTCAGCAGTCCTCTCATTTCCGCTTCCCCAATTCTGGGATTACAATCATGCACCAACTAGACCTGCCTTTTACAAGGCTCCGGGGATCCCAGCTCCTGCTTTCAAGGCAAGCACTTAGTTCACTGGGCCATTTCCCCAGCCCCTGTTCGAACTCTTGTTAAAGAAACAGGCACTGCCTCAACCCTCCACTTGGTTTTTGCTTATGATGTGATGGAGCACGTGCGATTTTTTTTTTAAATTTTTTAAATTATTTTTTATTTATTTTTGGAGAGAGAGACAGAGAGAGATAGACAGAGGGAGAGAAAGACAGAGATGGGCGCGCCAGCAGTCTCTCAGCTGCTGTGAATGATATCCAGATGCGTGCGCCCCTTGTGGGCAAGTGTGGCATTGCACCCTTGCATCACTTTGCATCTGGCTAAACGTGGGACCTGGAGATTGGAACCAGCGTTCTTAGGCTTAGCAGGCAGGCGCCTTAGCTGCTAAGCCATCTCTCCAGCCTGCACGTGCGATTCTTAACAGCAAAGGACAAAGATGATACCCGTTAACTTGACTAAGTAGCCTAAGTATACACACACACACACACACACACACACGCACAAGTACATCCCCAGGAAAATATCCACACCCACTGAAGAAAAGGCAATAGGACCAATCTTCATGGTTTATCGTGTCAGCTGAGTTTTCTAGCAAGGATTGCAGGAATTGGGTTAGAACTTTAAAGACTTTAAAAACACACACACACACATACATATTTCAGGGAACGTTGCTATGTATATGTGTGACTTTTAAGTCCGCCAACACCACACGTCTCCAGGACTAATTAGCTCTGAGCACCAGCAGGCTGCAGGACATGGCGTGCATCTGCTCAGGTGAAACTGACAGCCCAGCCATCAAATGCGCCCAGCGGTCCGTCTTGCCCCTCAGACCTGGCAGGAGTCAAGAGGACCAGAGCACCGGGACTGGGCAGTATGGTTTTCCTTTTTCTTTACAAAAGTGCCTGACTTTAGAAGCCCCTGCGGCAGAAGCAGAGGTGGGGCACGTTTCTAGCTGGGTTTGCCCTGCTTGCAGACAGACAAGCCTTTGAGAGAGGTGAACACACACGTGTCTGGGATACAAACCCTCTCAGCTTTTTTTGTATATGTATGTGTGTGAGGTGTGCATGTGTCTATATGCAGGTGAGCACATATGTGCATGCAAGTGTGCATGCTTATGTGTGTGTGTGTGTGCATGTGCATGTGGAGACCAGAGGTTAAGTCACGTGTCCACCTCGGTCGCTCTCCAGCTTATTCTTTGAGACAGTCTCTCAATGCCCCAGGTGCTCACTGATCCGGCAGTGCTGTGATTACAGGCATACCCCATCACACCTGGCATTTGACGTGGGCGCTGGGGATCTGAACTCGGGTCTTCATGCTTCTGTGGCGAGTGCTTTACCAGCTGAGCCATATCCCTGGCTCTAGTGACACCTTTCGAAGCTGAGAGTGTCACAGATTCATCCAGAGAGGATGGAGCCCCCTCCCTGCAGGGGATTTTTGAGTCCCTGCATGAGAGTTTGGGGAGCATGGACTTTGCACCGTGAAGGTGGGCTCTCATGTCCAACAGGAGACATTAGTCGAAGGGACTGAGGAACTAGACTTTTGCGAACAATCCAGTTCCATCCTTATCTCCGATACAATTTGGCTAGGCACCCTGTACTTCTTTAATTTTTTTCTTGCTTATATATGTGATATGGTGTGTGTGTGTGTGTTTACACATGTGTGGGTGCACATATGTGTCCCTATGGAGGTCAGAGTTTGATGTCACATGACTTTGTCAATCACACTCCATCTCATTTTATGAAACAGGGTTCCTCACTGAACCCAGAGCTGGCATCATGACTCAGCGAGACAAGGTAGCCAGCAAGTCCTGGAGATCCTCTGTCTGTGCTTCCTGGGCACTGGGCTTGAAGGCTTGCACAACCACACACAACTTTTACATGAAGGACGAGGACCCAAACTCAGGTGCTTGTGCTGGCGCAGCGGGTACTTTATTCACTGTCCCATCTCCCCAGTCCCCATTCTCCATTCTTCCAGCAGAAACTCTTGCTAAAGCAGAGAGATAGAACCACCCTGCTTGCTGGTCAAGTGTCTCCCCACCCTTGGATTCCACCAGGAGAAATACAGGAAGAAATACTTTGGACACAGGTTGACTCCACTCAGCCCTGACAGATCTCCCCCAGACCCATTAATACGAGTGGCTTTTCTCAGGTGAACCTGCCTTACAATATTTATTTATTTAGAGAGAGAATGGGCACACCAGGGCCTCTGCCACTACAAATGAACTCCAGGCAATGTACACATGTGCCATTTTGTGCGTCTGGCTTTACATGGGCACTGAGAATTGAACCCAGGCCATCAGGTTTTGCCAGCAAGTACTTTTAACTACTGAGCCCTCTTCCCAGTCCTGAGAACCTATTCTTGTATGCATTCTTGTTCACTAATGAGTTTCTGAGCTGGGAGAGCTGGTAAGATTCTGGATAAACAGTGACCCAACCAAGGTCACAACGCTTTGTATTTGATGGCCTGGGTTCTCAATATATGGGACTGAGTTTACCCTCTTGTTGCCTGACGAGATGGTTAGAGCCACAAGTGCCACCCAGAGGCTGCCGACCACGGCTCTCTCTGTACCTTGTATCCCTGGTTGATGCCGTTGATGAATTGCTGGGGAGGAGGGTTCCACAGGAAGTGCACGGTGGTGGAGTTCACGGCTTCTGCCTGCACATTCTGAGGGGGCGCTGTGGGCACTGTTCCGAGGCAGGTGTGCAAGACAGCGATGCAAGTGGCAGAAGACACCATAGGGAAGAGAGAAAAGAAACCTTAGCAGCCCCTCGTGGGACACAGGTAATTACAGCACCGAAGATGGGGATGGGAGATAAATGTTTGTGGACGCTAACCATGGCATTACAAAGAAGGACAATCAAGCCACCTCTCGCTCCCGTCGGAGAGCTAGCTCCTGAAGGCCGAGGCAGAAAGCTGGACTCAGTCATCTCATTCCACAGATGAATGTTTTCACAGGGACCCAAGATGGACAGCACACAAAACTTCTCCAATCCATCCCCACTTCCCCAACAGTGATGACAAGGTGAGCTTTCACGCAGAGCCAAGACCTTACACACCTGCCATGGCATGCTGCCATGTTCCAAGCTAAACTGTATTTATTTATTTATTTACTTATTTTTAACTTATTTTTGAGGATAGCCCAACAGATTGCCTTTTTTAATTATTATTTTAAAAAATTTTTAAATTATTTTTTCTTTATTTTTGGAGAGAGAGATAGACAGAGAGGGAGAGGGAGACAGAGATGGGTGCGCCAGCAGTCTCTCAGCTGCTGTGAACGAAATCCAGATGCGTGCGCCCCCTTGTGGGCAAGTGCGGCATTGTATCCTTGCATCACTTTGCATCTGGCTAAACGTGAGACCTGGAGATTGGAACTGCTGGACATTGGAACCAGCGTTCTTAGGCTTAGCAGGCAGGTGCCTTAGCCGCTAAGCCATCTCTCCAGCCCTGCCTTTTTTTTTTTTTTTTTTTTTTTCTCATGAGGTGGGGATCACTCTAGCTCAGGCTGACCTGGAATTCACTATATAGTCTCAGGGTGGCCTCGAACTCATGGTGATCCTCCTACCTCTGCCTCCCGACTGCTGGGATTAAAGATGTGTGCCACCACGCCTAACTCAGATTGCCTTTTTTTAAATACAAGAGTGAGAGAATAAGATTGAGAGAGAGAGAGAACTGACGTGCCAGGGCCTCCAGCCACTGCAATTGAACTCCAAACGCATGTGCTCCCTTGTGCACATGTGCAACCTTGGAGCCTGCGTCACTGTGTGTCTGGCTTACGTGGGACCTGGAGAGTCGAACATGAGTCCTTAGGCTTCGCAGACAAGCACCTTAACTGCTAAGCCATCTCTCCAGCCCTAAACCATTTTTTTTTAAAGACAGGCTATCACGTAGCTCAGGCTGGACTTGAGCTTGCTTTGTACTTGAGGATGATCTTCAACTTCTGATCCTCCTGCCTCCACTTTTCAAGAGCTGGGGTTACAGGTGTGCATGCCCAGTTTTCTGCAGTGCTGGGGAATCAAACCCAGAGTTTCACGCATGCTCTATAAGCACTCTACCAACTGAGGCACACCCCTAGCCTTAAACTCTTCTTGATATATTAAAAACACACAAAACAAACGAAACATCACACTCGTCCTGTAGGTACTGTCATTTATTCACGTGGGAGCTTAAGTTCTCTTTGTTAAGAGAGGCAACTACTTCTGGCCACTCCGTCGCTTTCCTCTTTCCTTCACTGAACAGCTATGGAGTCCAGTGGCGTGCTGTCCTTCAAGGGCCATTTGCTCTGAAGAAATGCTCCTGTAACAGTGACTGGGGCTGCAGACAAGATCCACTGCCCTTGCTGGGCTGGAGCTGTCGACTGACACTTTCAGCTTGATTGGACTAAGATGTTTCAGGGCACCTAGATTAGTAAGCACCCCGCTGCATGAGTCTGTGAAGGTGTTCCCAGGTTCCTAGCGAAGATTAACCCAGTGTGGAAGAAGACCTGCCCTGATTCTAGGCAGCGCCATCTCAAAGGGTGGGGACACCCGTAGAACAGAAGGGGAAGAAAAAAAGAACAGTCCACAGTTGTAGGCAGGCCCTCTGTTTCTTGCCCACTGTGAAGCAAGTAGCTTTGCTCCACCGGGACCTTCCTCCACGACACGCTGCCACAGCAGCGTTGGGAGCAGTGCAACCAGCCAACCGCGGCCCGTGAACCGAAATGAAACTTTCCTCTTTGGAGTTGTTTCTGTCAGGTATTTTGTCACAGCAGTAGCAACGGAAATGAGTAACACGCCCAGGAAGAAGGGAAGGGCTTCTTTTTGGATTGCTTCTGGAAGAAAGGGTGGACTCTGTTTGGAAGGACAGGTCAGGAGTAGAGCTATGAAGGAGCCTGGTGAGGGGATGGGAAGCAGTGAGCATGGCTGGAAAGAGGCTTGGGCTAGAGAGGGGCTGAGAAGGAAGTAGGCTGGGAGCCTTGTTGGACAAACAGGTTGAACAGTGTGTTTGGAGCATATGGTGGGCCATGCAGAAGTGAAAATTTTCTGGAAAACGTGGTGGTGGTGGTGGTGGTGGTGTGTGTGTGTGTGTTTCACATGTGTGCAGATGCTTGAGCCCTGTGCACATACACATGTATTCCAGAGGAGGACATTGGGTGTTCTGCTCTCTCACTCTTCCACACATCATTTTCCCGAGATACAGTCTCTCACTGAACCTGGAGCTTGTCGGTTTTTGAGTGGGCTAGCTGACCATGGAGCCCCAGGGATCCTCCTGCCAAACCCGCTTCAAGGCGTGGCTTACAGGTATGCATGGCCACACATAGAGTTTTACGTGGGTGCCCTGTTGAACCATCTCCCAACCCCCAGGCTAATTTTTACAAGAACATAACCCTTATGCTCATCAAAGAGGAGACGGTCTTACCAGACAGACCATCAGTCTCTGTAGGGCCAAAAGACCAGTCCCAGCTCATGTAGAAAGGAGGCATAGAATCCAGAAGGACCCTTTGGCCCCAGGCAGAGAGGAAGACAAGAGTCTCCTGCCGCAGCACACACAGGGTCATGGTATGATTCTGTTAAAACTGAGTGCTGTGGTGGTTTGAATAAGATGCGTGCCCCCCCATAAGCTCATGTGTTCTGCATGCTTAGTCTCCAGCTGGTGGATTTGGGAAGTGAGCCCTCCTGGAGGAGATAAGCAGTTGGGGCGGGCTTAGGAGTATCATAGCCAGCTCTTCCTTGCCAGAACTCAGCTCCCTCTCCTGTTGCTATTTTCTACCCGCTGTGGCAGAGGTGATGTCCAGCCTCTGCTCACTCCCATGCCTTCCCCTGCCACCATGAAAATCCCCTGGAGACTGTAAGCACTCCCCTCCCCCTCCAAAAAAAATCCCTTTCTGTGGGTCTCTTTCTTATGGCCAGATCACGTGCAGAGATGGAAAAACTTAGGATCTGACCTGCGCTTTCAATCCTTGCTCTCTTTCTGAGGAACTGTGCAATCTCCCTTTCACTGTCCATGTGTAATGTGGGGGGTTCAGTCAGTCAAGTGCTTGCCCCACAAACCTGAGGACCTGAGTTTGAGCCCCAAAACCCAAGTCAAAATGCCTAGCACATGGTGTCACATGTGCCAGCAATCCCAGTGCTAGGGAGGTGGAGACAGGAGACACCCAGGGCTCACTGGCCAGCTAGCTTAGCCTTTTGGCAACTTCTAGACAATGTGAAACCTTGTCTCAAGAAAAGATGGATGGTATTCCTCAAATACGGGAAGCTGTCCTCTGGCCTCCACACACTTGTGCACATGCACTCATGCATATGAACATGTACCCCCACAAATAGCCTCAGGGACAACTCTGCCTAGCATGTAGAGAGTTGAAGGGACTGTCCTGTCCACCCGAGAACAAAAAAAGTCTGATCAAACCATAACCTGCAAGTTCTCTGGGGCCAGTAAGACCTGAGGAAGTGACTGGTCATGTTCTCTGAAATCTAAGGAAAGATGAAGGCTGCCTATTGAGACAGAGCAAGAGCAAGGGGAGGAGAGATGGAACAAGGGAGAGAGAGAGAGAGAGAGAGAGAGATGCAGTCCAGGTAGGAAAAATTCAGCTAATATCATGAACACCTGCTTCGGGCTGAGAGTGGATCCCATGACAGAATAGCATCTTTCAAAGAATGTGATGCAAAAATAAGGGTGCTTGAGGCCGGGTGTGGTGGCGCATACCTTTAATCCCAGCACTTGGGAGGCAGAGGTAGGAGGATCGCCTTGAGTTCAAGGCCACCCTGAGACTACATAGTTAATTGCAGGACAGCCTGGGCCAGAGTGAGACCCTACCTCGAACCCCCCCAAAAAAAAAGAAAGAAAAAAAAAGAAAAAGAAGGGTGCTTGGAACACAGAGGAACAAGGGAAGGGTTATTAGTATTTTTCACTGAAGAATTCCGCTGAACACTTACAGAATAATTAAACCAATTCAAAATCATTATTCAGATTCCCAAATAAATAAAATTAATTATAAAAAAAAGCAAAGAGACATACACACCACCATCCCTCATGAATAAAAGTTCAAATATACTAAAAAAAAAATACTGGAAAATCCAATTCAGCAATACACCAAAATCAATCCTGTTCAGGTGGGATTTATTATATAAAGGCAACGCTGGCACAATATTTGAGTATCAATCAAGGTGAAGTACTATATCAACAGATTAAAGGAAAACCAATCTTAATAAGTTTAGAAAACGCATTTGATAAATTTTAAGATCTAATCATGATTTAAAAAAACCCACATCTCAGGAAAGTAGGAATTTAAAAGAATTTGGTAAACTTGATAAAGGGTATCTCTAAAGAACCTGTGACTAAGATTTCATTTAAGATGAGAGGCTGAGAGATGTTCTCCCTGAGATTGAGGACAAGGCAGAAATGTTTTCCTCAGCGGTCCTATTTTGGAAGCCCAAACTTGTGCACTAATGCAAGGGGGAAAATGACAAACAGATTGGGCGGGAGGGCTGTCCTCT
This sequence comes from Orientallactaga sibirica, assembly GCA_036365145.1. NCBI lineage: Eukaryota > Metazoa > Chordata > Mammalia > Rodentia > Dipodidae > Orientallactaga > Orientallactaga sibirica. The sequence goes on along the minus strand of JAEOAD010001941.1, from coordinate 2,592,901 downwards.
ATTTACATACAATATGACTGGCAACATAGAAAATTCCTAAGGGTTTGGCTGGGAAGATAGCTTAGTTGGCAAAGCGTTTGCTGTGCAAGCATGAGGATTTGCGTTCCAGCTTCAGGACTCATGTAAAAATGTCAGGTGCAGTGGTACCCACTTGTAATGCCAGCTGAGAAAGTGGAGACAGGCAACACTTTGGAGCTTTCTGGCCAGCTAGTCTAGCCCAGTTGGTGAGTTCCATGTCAGTGAGGGACCTTGTCTGAAGAAGAGACGGACAGGGCTGGAGAGATGGCTTTTCTTTTTTAAGGCACTTGCCTGTGAAGCCTAAGGACTCAGGTTCAATTCCCCAGGACCCATGTAAACGAGATGCAAAAGGTGGGCCATGTATCTGGAGTTCGTTTGCAGTGGTTGGAGGCCCGGGCATGCCCATTCTCTCTTTCTCTCTCTCTGCCTCCCTCTCCGTCAGAAAAATAAGTAAATAAAAATTTAAAAGAGAGATGGATGGCATTCCTGAGGACAACATCCAAGGTTGTTCTCTTGCCTCCCTTCACATTGCACCCATGCAAACATGGGTCCACATCCGTTGGCCATGCATTTACACAGACATGTAGAAAAAGAAAATCCCCAGAGTCAACACAGTGAAAGCTTCTGGAACAGAGCAATGTTAGTGAGCTCCCAGACTGCAAGATCAAAGTACAAAAATCAGTTCCGTTTCCACATGCAAGCAATAAACAATTGAATAATTTAAAAATCAGTTCTCTTTACAGCCTAAATGAAAACATGAAATAGTTATGAACTTGACAGTGTGCTAGAGCTGCATTCTGAAAAGTACAAGACACTGCAATGCAACCCCCAAGTTTGAGCACTGTGACAACTTCAAGACTACACTGTAAAAGGGAAAGTCTCTCCCCAAACAGATCCCCACAGTGAGTGCAATCCCAAACTCACAGTGAGATAGGCCTCAGAATCAGAAAAGGTGTTTTCTAAAATGCACATACGTGTTCATGTGTGGGTGCACATGCACCGACATGCACATGCATGTGGAGCCAGAGGTTAATCGCAAATGTTTTCCTCAGGAGCTGTCTACCTTTTCTGAGACAGGGCCCAGTGCCTTGAGCTCAGCAAGCAGGCTAGACCAGTTAGCCAGTGAGCTCTAGAGATCCTGCTGTGTCTGCCTCCCCAGCCCTGGGATTACAGGAGCTGGCTGCCACACCTGTCATGTCTACGTGTGTTCTGAGGGCTGGACTCAGGTCCTTATGCTTGAACCACGAGCACTTTACTATCTGAGCTATCTCCAGCCCCTGAAAAGGTGATTTTGAATTTACAGGGGAAGACAGAGTAAATACAATAACCCAGACAATTCTGAAAACCAAAAAAACTGGACAAACTTCACAACAGAATTTAAAGACTAAACTGGGCTGGAGAGATGGCTTAGCGGTTAAAGCGCCTGCCTGCTAAGCCTAGAAAGCTGGTTCCAATCTCCGGCGGTTCTAATCTCCAGGTCCCACGTTTAGCCAGATGCAAAGTGACACAAGGGCGCAATGCTGCACTTGACCACAAGGGGGTGCACACGTCTGGATTTCGTTCACAGCAGCTGAGAGACTGCTGGCACGCCCATCTCTATCTGTCTTCCTCTCCCTCTCTGTCTGTCTCTCTGTGTCTCTCTCCAAAAATAAATAAAATAAAATAAATTTTAAAAAAAGAATTTAAAGACTAAACTATCAATCTATGGAAATGAAAACTGATGTCCCTGGGAGATACACGAACACATTATCAAATGACACCAAGTGGACCCTAGAGGAGACTTGCGTGTGTGACCGACACAATGACAGCCTTTGCCACAAAGGACGCTGGAGATACTCCACACTCCCACGTGAAGAAAAATAAAGAGAATTTGGATCGACCACTTCACAGCACATATCAAACCCAACTCAAGGTCCATCACAGGCTTCAATGAAAATCTATAATTACACCACCTTAAGGGAGAAAGGGTTTATTTGTCTTACTTACTTACTTTATTTATTTATTTAGAGAGAAAGAATGGGCACACCAGGGCCTCTAGCCATTGCCAACCCAGGTGCTTGCACCACCTTGTACATCTGGCTTACGTAGGTACTGGGGAATCAAACCTGAGTCCTCAGGCTTCGCAGGCAAGCGCTTTAACCATTAAGCCATCTCTCCGGCCCCCTTGGCTTATGCTTTGAAGGGACATACAGTCTATCATGGCAGGGAAGACACAGGGGCAGGAGGAGGAGGCCGGTCACCTTGCACTCATAGTCACGAAGACAAAAACAGGACAGGAAGTAGGGTTGGGCTATGAATCCTTATGGCCCATCCTAAGAGACCTACTTCCTCCAGCAAAGCTCACCTCTTGAAGGCTCCACTACCTGTCCAAACAGGGTCGGTGCCCTCACCAGCAAGAAGCAAGGGCAGACCAGCAACAAAGGCCACTTTCCCCTTTCTAAAACCTGTCTGTGTACTGGATGCCACAGGGCTAAGTCTTCCCTCCCCCCTCAGGTAACCCTTCCTGACAATGACAGTGACCTCACAGACTCCTCCCCCTCAGGTAACCCTTCCTGACAATGACAGTGACCTCACAGACCCTCCCCCTCAGGTAACCCTTCCTGACAATGACAGTGACTTCACAGACTCCTCCCCCTCAGGTAACCCTTCCTGACAATGACCTCCTCACAGACCCCTCCCCCTCAGGTAACCCTTCCTGACAATGACAGTGACCTCACAGACGCCTCCCCCCTCAGGTAACCCTTCCTGACAATGACAGTGACTTCACAGACCCCTCCCCCTCAGGTAACCCTTCCTGACAATGACAGTGACCTCACAGACCCCTCCCCCCTCAGGTAACCCTTCCTGACAATGACCCTCACAGACCCCTCCCCCCTCAGGTAACCCTTCCTGACAATGACCTCACAGACCCCTCCCCCCCCTCAGGTAACCCTTCCCCCTCAGGTAACCCTTCCTGACAATGACCTCACAGACTCCTCCCCCTCAGGTAACCCTTCCTGACAATGACAGTGACCTCACAGACCCCTCCCCCCTCAGGTAACCCTTCCTGACAATGACCTCAGTGACCCCTCCCCCTCAGGTAACCCTTCCTGACAATGACCTCACCCCCAGGTAACCCTTCCTGACAATGACCTCACAGACCCCTCCCCTCAGGTAACCCTTCCTGACAATGACCTCACAGACCCCTCCCCCTCAGGTAACCCTTCCTTGATAATGACCTCACAATGACCCTCAGTGACTTGATAATGACCTCCCCCCTCCCCCTCAGGTAACCCTTCCTGACAATGATAATGACCTCACAGACCCCTCCCCCCTCAGGTAACCCTTCCTGACAATGACAGTGACCTCACAGACCCTCCCCCCCTCAGGTAACCCTTCCTGACAATGACCTCACAGACCCCTCCCCCCTCAGGTAACCCTTCCTGACAATGACAGTGACTTCACAGACTCCTCCCCCTCAGGTAACCCTTCCTGACAATGACCCTCACAGACCCCTCCCCCTCAGGTAACCCTTCCTGACAATGACCTCACAGACCCTTCCCCCTCAGGTAACCCTTCCTGATAATGACCTCACAGACCCCTCCCCCTCAGGTAACCCTTCCTGATATGACCTCACAGACCCCTCCCCCTCAGGTAACCCTTCCTTGATAATGACCTCACAGACCCCTCCCCCCTCAGGTAACCCTTCCTGACAATGACCTCACAGACCCCTCCCCCTCAGGTAACCCTTCCTGACAATGACAATGACTCACAGACCCCTCCCCCTCAGGTAACCCTTCCTGACAATGACCTCACAGACCCCTCCCCCTCAGGTAACCCTTCCTGACAATGACCTCACAGACCCTCCCCCTCAGGTAACCCTTCCTGACAATGACCTCACAGACCCCTCCCCCTCAGGTAACCCTTCCTGACAATGACAATGACCTCACAGACCCCTCCCCCTCAGGTAACCCTTCCTGACAATGACCCTCACAGACCCCTCCCCCTCAGGTAACCCTTCCTGACAATGACCTCACAGACCCCTCCCCCCTCAGGTAACCCTTCCTGACAATGACAGTGACCTCACAGACCCCTCCCCCCTCAGGTAACCCTTCCTGACAATGACCTCACAGACCCCTCCCCCTCAGGTAACCCTTCCTGACAATGACCTCACAGACCCCTCCCCCCTCAGGTAACCCTTCCTGACAATGACCTCACAGACCCCTCCCCCCTCAGGTAACCCTTCCTGACAATGACCTCACAGACCCCTCCCCCCTCAGGTAACCCTTCCTGACAATGACCTCACAGACCCCTCCCCCCTCAGGTAACCCTTCCTGACAATGACAATGACCTCACAGACCTCCCCAAGAGGAGCCTCTTACTTGGCATGAGTGGCATGAGTTATGCCACTCATCGCTGTGACCAAACACCTAACAAAAATCAATTGAAGGGAGGGGCTCGTGTCGGCGTACAGCGCCAGGTTATAGTCCATCATGGCCGAGCAGGCGTGGCAGTAGGAGAGCTCCAGGCCGCTGGTCACATTCAGTCCACAGTGAGGAACCAGAGTGACGTTTGCTGCTGCCAGCTCCCTCCTTTATACAGGACACATCCCAGCCCGTGGAATGGTGCCACCTACAGTTAATGTGGGGCTTTCTCCTTACCTTTAATAGGTACCTCTCAGCCCCTGGTCTTCATTAAAATATCACCCATTCTCTGATCCCTCCTGCGTTCCCACATCCTTGACTTCTCTTTGTCCTAATTATTTTCATTGGAAATGTGTGGACAATAGAGCTGAAAATGCCCCAGGCAAGAAAAAGAGCTGCGGCTGGTAAATCCTTCCGGACAGATTCTCACACAAAAGAGTAGAGACGGCTTCATCCCCAAGGGCATGTCACCCTGCCCCTTCTGGAGAGAAGACGGGCCTTGCCCTGGAAGGAGGGCAGAGGCTGCAGCCTTGGCTCTGTAAAGCTTCCTGCCGGGATCCCCAGCTCTGCTTGCAATCTGCCACCCCCTGCTGCTCAGGCTAAGACCTTCCTCCGGGGACATGTTCTCCCCAGATTCCCACTGCAAGTTTGCACTTGCCATGCCCCCAAGGCCGGCCTTGACACAGCCTGCTAAACTGACAGCTGTTAAGTTCTTGTCCGCTTTACCCCAGACAACTGCATTCCCTGTACAGGCCTGGGCTGGTTCTCAGTCTTAAAGTCTACATAGCCCATATCCATGGGAAATGGTCCCCATTTGCAGAGTCAAACACGAGGGGCTCTGCCACTCAGCAGCCAGTGTTCATGAGGATCCACACACAGAAGGCAAAACCTGAAGAACATCTTTAGACATTGAGCTTTTATTTGTGATGGAAATGTCTGGAAGCAGATGAACCAGTGGTTGCTGTTTCCACTGGAGAAGATTTCTGGAGTGAGAAAGAAAAATAGGAAGGACAGAGTAGGTCTCCATGACACCTAGGAAGGGTCACTTGGGCCAGGAGACAATGATATCTGCCAGCTCGCCTTCGGTAAACATTGCTTCTAGCCTTTTCCAACTTTAAAAGTGGAGAAAACAGCCGGGCGTGGTGGCGTACGCCTTTAATCCCAGCACTCGGGTGGCAGAGGTAGGAGGATCGCTGTGAGTTCGAGGCCACCCTGAGACTACAGAGTGAATTCCAGGTCAGCTTGAACTAGAGTGAGACCCTACCTTGAAAAACAAAACAAACAAAAAACAAAACAAACAGACAAAAAAAGTGGGGAAATCACATTGGTAAACTGTACAAACACACTGCATCACATAGCGAGTGACTCTAACTACAACACTCTGGAAAGGCCAAACTGTGGAGGCTTTAGGCCGATGGGGTCAGGAGCCATTACAGGGGAGCAGACAGATGATGTCCCACATCACGTGCTGCCAAGGTCCACCTCAGATAGTCTCGTCAAGTGACCATTCCCTTGCAGGCATGCCCATGGGCTAGTCCTGAGGGGGTTCTGGATCCGGTCAGGTTGAATCCATACAAACCATCACACTCTGAGTACATTTCAGCCAGCAGTGGTCATGCACACCCGTAATTCCAGCGCTCAGGATGCTGAGACAGGCACGTTCCTTGAGGACCTGAGTTAATCCCTAGTAAGCGTGTAAAATCCAGGCATGGTGGCACGTACCTGTAGCCCTAGAGAGGCAGGAGGATGACGGCAGCTCACCAGACAGCAAGTGGAGCCAAATCAGGGAGCTCCTGGCTCAATGAGAGACCCTGCCTCAAAAACAGTCCCCAGACAGTTAGCTAGTCTAGTACCAGAGGGTGCTACACGAGCAACTGTGGGAAAATGTCTGACATTGGTCCAAACAACTTGCAGTCTAAGATACCCAGCAGGAAACAACTTGATGTAATGCTCATACAAGTGCAGTAGTGGCAAACAGCCATGGTGGGTAACCAACTGCTCTTGATTTGGCTAACAGATCCACTCAGTGGACTGTAACTCATTGCTGGAACTGGGAAATAAGTCAAAACCAGGTATAAAAAATAAGCTCAGTCTCCAAGATCAAGATACCACCAAATGTGGGCTAGAAGAGAGCCAACGCATATAAAATTCCCTCCAAAACATATATGGTTATCCCTTTTATCTAGTTCTAACTTCTCTCTCCGTTGGAGAATTTGCTTATCTTTTTTCAGGTGGACAACGAACCTGAAGGGAGGATCAGCTAACCACACCTCACCAGGGCCCCGGCTGAAACCACAGAACAACGCAGGGGAAGGGCAAGAATACAGCGTTCATGGCGATCACAACACCAGAAAAAGGCTGAAGGAGATAAACACAGAGAACATCCAACTCCTACTAAACCAGATATCCAGAGACACAGAGGCTCCCAAAACCTCATCACTGAAACAGAACTAAAATGACCCCAATGTGGCTCAGGGAAACTTGCGGAAGAGGGGCGGAAAGATTGTTGGAGTCACGAGTTGGCGCATTATGCACAGAGACTGGGGCCTACCCCCTAGAACTCTTGACTACACCCACAATGCATGACCCACATTCCCCATTGATGAGGGTCCCTTTGAAAGTGGGAGGACAGGGAGGAGGACAATGGAACCAATACTATGAATGTAAAATCAGAATAATATAAATAAAAAATATATATTTATAAAAAAAAAATAATAAGGTGGAGGGGGCTGGAGAGATGGCTCAGTGATTAAGGCACTTGCTTGCAAAGCCTGATGACCTAGGGTTGATTCCCCAGTATCCATGTAAAGCCAGATGCACTAGGTGGTGCGTGTTCATTTGCAGTGGCAGGCAGCCCTGGTGTGTCCATCCTCACTCTGCCTCTTTCTCTCTGTCTCTCTTAAATAAATAATAAATAAAATAGTAAAATGCTTAGGTGGAGAGTCATTGAGGAAGACACGCTACATCAACCTCTGACTACACACATGTACACATATATTCACGAGTACCTTTACACACAATGTCCCTAATTAGTGTACACTAGACTGACAGTCAGAAAGTCCTAAGGATCCTCCTGTCTTCATCTCCCCTGCACCCCCAGGCCTGGTATTTTTGTGTGAGTTCTGGGGATCAAACTCGGGTCCTCATGCTTGCAAAGCCAGCACTTTACAGCCTGAGCTATCTCCCCACCCCTCAATGTAGTTTTTAATGACAAAGGAGTCAGTAGAAGCAACAGCTGCAGGCACACTATGTCAGCGCCTCTGCCCAAACCAGGGATCTTTTGGCAGAAAACGATGAGAACTGCTAACGCTCTCTCCAGGGACAAAATAGGAGGCTGGTGGCCGGAGGCTGGGGAGATGATTTAGTGGTTAAGGGCCTTGCTTGCGAAGCCTAAAGGACCCAGGTTTGATTCCCCAGTAGCCATGTAAGCCGGTTGCACAGGGGGGCGCATTTGTCTGGAGTTCATTTGCAGTGCTGGAGGCCCTGGCCCATTTGTTTGCTGGAGTCTCAAATAAATAAATAGAATATTTTTTAAATGGTCCTTTAAGAAATAGCCCTGTAGAGAAACAGATAGTAAGACCCATTGCTGAAGACTTTCAAGGTCACTGAGAAAGCTGATGCTGACTCTTTCCAGCCAATTGAAAACTGGATAAAGCTTTGCCCCTTTCATCAACAGTGAAAACAGTGGATGCTGAATATTCAAGCTCCCAAATAAATAAATAGTGGCGTGTTTTTAAATGCTCCATTAACTGAAATAGGGCCTGGTAATAGTCTGGAGATGGATGGCCTTATAAGCCTGTTGTCTGAAAATGTATATATTATTCCCACCAAGCTGCCTGGGGACACTACACTAAATGTTCATGTTCACATATTAATGCTACTCTCACTTCTGGCTAGAAAGCTTCTCTTTTCAGATGGTGATGACCACTGGGATGACCCAAAAGGCAACATAGTGCTGAGAAGAAGGGATGGAGGAGTGTCTAGCACTGAAACACCTCTGTCACACCCTCCAATGGCTCAGGGACCATTGCGGAAGAGGGGCGGATAGAATGGAAGAGCCAAAGGAAGGATATGACCTCTTACAATGCAGCTGCCCAGACAGAAATTGGCATGATCTTGTGGTGCCTATCTGAAGTGATCATTTAGCATGCATGGAGAGGAGGGGATATGATGGAGACAGGAGTTCTAAAGTGGAATGGGGAGGGAGGAAATATCTATGTAAGATTAAAAGTCAATAAAAAAAATAATTAAAAAAATAGGCCTGGAGCTGGAGGGATGGCTTAGTGGTTAAAGCATTTGCCTGCAAAGCCAAAAGGACCCAAGGGTCGATTCCCCAGAATCCACATTAGTCAGATGCACAAGGGAGTGCATGCATCTGGAGTTCATTTGCATGCATCTAGAGGCCCTGGCGCATCTATTCTCTCTCTCTCTCTCTCTCTCTCTCAATCTCTCTCTCTCTGTCAAAATATAAAATAAAATAAAATAAAATATATTTTTTAAAAAAAAAGGAGGCTGGAATATTGACGACTTGTTTGTCACTGATCTGCAATGTCCCGCATACTGCACTTTCGTAGCGATGACTCAGCCTCTCCTACGATGGCTGTGTCACCCGTTGTGTCAGACTGCATGGAAATGTCAGGCCCATGCTTGGGATCAGTGAAGTGCAGCAAGTGGACAAGCGGTCACTTGTGAGCAACACCGTTAGCCAGTGCATGGATGACTTGTCAGGTGACCCGGAGAAAAACCTAGTCTAGAAGATTCTGAAATCAACCCAGTTTGTGCTACAGAGTGATGGGTAGTCATGTCCCTTACTGCACGTGTGTAAAGTATGAAAAGAAATCCTTCTGTCAAAACTGCTAGGGACTGGAGAGATGGCTTAGTGGTTAAGGCTCTTGCCTGCGAAGCCTAAGGACCCAGGTTCGATTCCTCAGAACCCACATAAGCCAGATGCACATGGTAGCCCATGCGTCTGGAGTTTGTTTATAGTGGCTAAAGGCCTTGGCACGCCCATTCTCTCTCTCTCTCTCTCTCTAAGAAATAAATAAAAATAAAACATTAAAAACATGCTAGGGGCTGGGGAGATGGCTCAATGGATAAAGCATTTGCCATGCAACTCTGTGTGCCTGAGTTTGAATCTCCAGGCCCCATGAAAAAGCCAGGAGCTGTGGTGGGCTTCTGAATTTCCAGTGTGTCTACAGTGAGATGGGAGGCAGAGAGCGGAGAGTCTCCTGGAAGCTGGAGAATGAAGCAGAGCAGTGAGAGACCCCGCCTCAAAACCAGGTGGAAGGTGGGGACTGGCTGAAAGTTGTCCTCCAACCTCCACACGCGCACACACGCGCGCGCACACACACACACACACATGCACACACAATTTTAACAGGCTATCTGGAGACCCTGTTTTTCACAAAGCAAAAAGCAGGTGAGACTCTTGGGTTTTATCAGATTTGTCATTTTGATGTCATTTACAAATGAGGAAGTCTGCAGGCCACCTTGACTTGGGAACCCTTCTCCTATGAGACAGGACAATGCAGTCCCTGAATTCCAAGCGTCGGGGGGTTGAATCTTGCTACAAGGTTTTATTCCTTCTACTGGTGTTGGGATCCAAAGCTTATATAGCTTATTCAAACCACATGATCGTCTGTAGCTCCCCTGGCGTGCAGTGTGTGTCTCGATGTCCTGTCCAGGTCAGTTCTTCAGGGGACATGCCTGTCTCAGCACCGGCACATCTTTCTTTTGAATTTCCCAGTTTTTTTTTTTTTTTTTTTGGTGGTGGGTTCCTTTTATTTACTTTTAAAAACATGTACTGTAGAGATATGAACCCTTTGAGGGAGGGCATGGGCTACAAAATAGTTCACATTTGTCTCCCTTCCTTGTTTATAGCTCTTGTTCTGCGTATGGAGCATTTTACTTTAAAAAATTGAATGTGGTCATATTTATCAACCTTCTTGTTTATCGCTTCTAAATTTTGAGTCATGGTTTAAAAGCGTCCTCGGTTTCAGGCTATGGGGGAATTCAGTAAAGTTATCGTCTAGTACTTGATGGCCTGTCAAATAATGGTGCATCTGATCCACTGGGGATTTATCTTTGTATGGGGTGTGTGGAAGAATTCCAGCTGTGTCTTCTGTTGGGCATCTACTTTGTCCTGGCAGCCCTGATCAAAATGTCTACGTTTAGTAACTCAGGAGGTCACTTTTATTATAGCCTCAGTGCTACGTGTAATGGGGTTGGTTTCATGTAAGCCGATGGTTGCAGCTTTTATCATTATAAAATGTGAAAATAAAAGAATGTTGATGCAGTTTCAACAGGACAGATGTTAAGCGTATGATCCCCTTCCTTCTTTCCTTCCTTCTTTCCTTCCTTTTTTCCTTCCTTCCTTCCTTCCTTCCTTTCCTTCCTCCCTCTTCTATCCCTTCCTTCCTTCCTTCCTTCCTCCCTCCTATCCCTTCCTCCCTTCCTTCCTTCCCCTTTCCCCTTCCTTCTCCCCTCCCTCCCTCCCCTCCCTCCTATCCCTTCCTTCTTTCCTTCCTTCCTTCCTTCCTCCCCCTTCTCCCTCTTCTATCCCTTCCTTCTTTCCTTCCTTCCTTCCTTCTTTCCTTACCCCCTCCTTTCTCCCTCTTCTATCCCTTCCTTCTTTCCTTCCTTCCTTCCTTCCTTCCTTCCTTCCTTTCCTTCCTTCCTCCCTCTTCTAACCCTTTTCCTTCCTGCCTTCCTTCCTTCCATCTCCCATATATAGCTGCATGGGAATCAATCAGCCTCCATCTCCCCAGCATGGGAATCACAGGCGCATACCGACATGCCTTGTTTATGTGCTGGTAGGGATCAAGCCCAGGGCTTTGTGCACAATAGGCAATAGGCAAGCATGCTGCCAACTGAGCTGTAGCCCCAGCCCAGAGATTTTTGAAATATAGGGATTTTCCATTCTGTTGCTTCTTAATTAGTTTAGATTTCTGTTTTTCTTTTTAGACTCAAATTCCCTATGTGGCTGAAGATAATCTGGAACTTCGGATCTTCCTGCTTCTCCCTCCCACGTGCTGGGACTCCGGGTGTGTGCCACCACGCCTGTTTCTGTGCAGTGCTAGGGATCAGGCCCAGGGCCTCATGCATGCTGGGCAGACACTTTACCTGCTGAGCCACATCCCAGCCCTTACTTTGAAAAATCTATCTATCTATCTATCTATCTATCTATCTATCTATCTATCTATCTATCTATCTACCTACCTACCTGCCTACCTCTGTGTGTTCAGGCATGTGTGTGCATGTGTGCGTGCGCGTGCGTGTGTGTAGATGTGTCAGGGTCTCTTGTCATCGTAAATGACTACCAGACACTTGCATTACTTTTCACATTCAGCTCATGTGGCTGGCTTGGGAACTAAACCCTGGACCAGAAGGCTTTTAAGCAAGCGCCTTTAACCACTGAGCAATCTCCTCAGCCTCTTAACTATGTTTTCGTTTGTCCCTGCCTGTGTCTCCTTTGACTCTCTTTTCCCTGTCATCCACCCTGCAGGGTTAATAGCCTTCCCTGAAAACTAGAAGGAACTAAAAAGAGTTAGATGATGAGGCCATAAAGAATGGAGACACCCAGGCCTCCCTGGTCAACTCTGCTAACGAGCCTATTCCGAGCAAATAACTTTGATGCCTCATCTACTTCCCTTGGACCTGCAGCTCATTCAGTCTGTTTGCCTTAGGATCCTCCTTATAAGTTTGAACCCCCGCCTGACTCGGTGCCACCAACACCCAGGCAATTCACTTCTGGAAGACAGGATGTGGTTACCTCTAGCTGGCTTTGGTGCGGTGTTGAGGTCAGGTTTTCATTGCTGGCGGAAACCACCCAACCAAGAGCAGCTTGTGGGGAAAAGGGTTTATTTTGGTTTATAGACTCGAGGGGAAGCTCCATGATGGCCGGGGAAAACAATGGCATGAGCCGAGGGTGGACATCACCCCCTGGCCAAGATCAGGTAGACAACCAGCAACAGGAGAGTGTGCCAAACACTGGCAAGGGGACACTGGCTATAACACCCATAAGCCCGCCCCCAACAATACACTGCCTCCAGGAGGCGTTAATTCCCAAATCTCCATCAGCTGGGGACATGGCATTCAGAACACCTCAGTTTATGGGGGACACCTGAATCAAACCACCACACGTGGCTTCCATCTCCCCATTCTGAGTACCCTCATGGTAAGGGTTCCTACCAGATGTGCTGTGCCAAAGGGGTTGGCAGTGGGCTGCCCACTCTGCACTGTCTGCACTGCCTTGGGCAATTTGTTGACACTGAGCAAGAAGTATCCAGCTGACCCAAAGCATGATGTGTTTTCATTGCCTTAAAAGTATTCAATGTATAATAATAGGAATGGGTGCGTCTATGCAGACCTTAACATGGATTCATGTGCATATATGTTTCCAAATAACTCTGCAGAATTAAATGTATATGCCTTTCAAACGGGAGAAGCGAGCTTATTACATGGAAGAATTCCTGGCTGCCTGTTACCTGGTGGATGTGTATATTACAGTTTGTGCTCTGGCTGTTATCGTTAATTTCACATCATTACAGGCTACGGCTGAGTTCTTGTGTTGTTATGGTCCCTGTAGTTTTGCTACACTCGCGATACACATTTCTAGAAAGTTATGGGGATAACAAATCTTTAACAAATCCTCTTGAGTATCATCGCTTGCGTGGCTTTAGAAGAAAATACTGCAACACTTAAAAGTTTTATGGGTCCTTTTCTAAGCTTATTTTTTCCATTTGTGTGTGTGTGGGTGGTATGTGCATGCCCAGTGTGCATGTGGAGGTCAGAGGACAACCTCAGGTGTCAGCCCTTAATTTCCACCTTGTTTGAGGCAGGGTCTCACACTGAATTCGTCAGACTAGCTGGCCCACAAGCCTTCAGGAGAGTCTCCTGTCTCTGCTCCCATCTTGCCATATGCGTGGGTATGGGATTACAGGTGCCAGCAAAAGCATCTGGTTTTATAGAGGGTCTGGGGATTTGAACTTTGATCTCACACTCCTACAGCAAGCACTTTAGCCGCTGAGCCATCTCCCCAGCTGGGTTCTTTAGTGATTGGGAGAAGCCTTTAAGGTTGTTTTCTAGGCTGTGAGAAAGATCACAAGGGGTGGGGAAGGTGGGCCTGGGTGAGCTGTCCTCTGACCTCACATTGTCAGCCAGCTCCTCCAAATGAATATTTCTGTTAATGAAGTATGAGTTTCATTCCTGAAAAAATATTTTCACTTGTGTCAAATGCTGAGTCTTACAATCACGAGCACAGGAAAGGCAGAGAGAAGCTCTGTCTGGCTTGTGCTTGGGTCAGCCACATTTGACTTTGTCTGATGTCTCCTCCTTTCTTCCATCCAACCTTCTCTTCTCATGCTTCCTTTTTTTTTGAGAGAGATAGAGACAGAGAGAAACAGAAAGGGAGAGAGAGAGAGAGGAAGAGGCAGAGAGGGAGAGAGAGAATGGGTGTACCAGGGCCTTTTTAGCCACTGTGAACAAACTCCAGACGCATGCACCCCCTTGTGGGCAAGCTCAGCATTGCACTATTGCATTGCTTGCATCTGGCTAAACGTGGGACCTGGAGAATCAAACAGGCGTTTTTAGGCTTAGCAGGCAGGTGCCTTAACCACTAAGCCATCGCTCCAGCCCGTGCTTCCCTTCTTGATGTTCTCAAGTGGCACACTTGCAGCATCTGGACTGTGCCCATCATGGCCGGCTCTCACACCACCCTCGAGCTAAGCTGCTTTTCCACACACACATACACTGATTGCTACAGCGGGGTCCAAGTCACAGCTGTGAGTTCTCTGCAACTTTGAGCCATGCATGTCCTGGTCACACAGGGTGCTGATCTCATGCAGATGTGTTTTATAGACCCCCTCCAAGTGACACTTCCTCCAACAGGGCTCCACTTCCCAAATGTTCCATAACCTTCCTGAACAACATCACCATCATGGGATTAAGCATTCAAACACATGAGGGTATAGGTGACATTTCACATTCAAACCACCACAGAGGCTTTGCTTCTAGAAGGCAGGATGTAGAACTCACATAAAGTTCCCATCTAGTCATGTTAATTCTTAAACTCTCCTTTTCTTTGAGCTCTCCTGCCAAGAAGAGGCAGGTGTGGCACTGAATGGGGGGGGGGGCTGCAGTAGCATGGCACGGGGAAGTGTAAAAGAAGCTATCAACATTCTGGACGTAATCAGACATCCGGCGTGCTTGCTTTATACATCAGACATTGTATTTGGATTTGAGAATAGCAACTGAAAAGAGATAGCCAGCTCCCACCCAGCTCCTGCCCTCAAAGTGTCCCTAGGTTAGAAGGAAACGTGGGTCTCTGAGTGACGAGTGAAGCAATGTGTTGAGTGCAGTGACTTAAGACGGGTCCTGCTTCCCATGTTTCTCCTAGTGGCAGCTGAAGGCCAAGGTGAAGACTAGCTTCTGTCGCACAAGGTCATCTGTAGAATGCAGATGTCGGAGCACAGCTTCCCTCTTGTTCTGCTCTCTTATGAACTCTATGCCAAGGCCAGCGGGCCCTGCTCACTCTTCCATACAGATCCCTGTCTGCCTTACCCCTGGACATACTCAAAGCCTTGACCTTGATGAATCCTAAGTCCAGCAGGAACTTTTTCTAAAAGGGCGGACAGTTCAAATCAAATATTCCTTGCTGCTCAAATCCAGCATTCTTTACACTGTAAGGCACAAATGATGAGCAGATCAGGAAACCCATTCAGGAGTCAGTTACCCTGGCATCTTTAAAAGAATGACACAGGCCGGGTGTGGTGGCTCACGCCTTTAATCCCAGCACTCGGAAGGCAGAGGTTGGAGGATCACCTTGAGTTGGAGGCCACCCTGAGACTGCATAGTCAATTCCAGGTCAGCCTGGACCAAAGTGAGACCCTACCTCGAATAACTAAAAATCAAAAAAACAAAACAAAACAACAACAAAAAAAAAAAACGGACACAGAATGGAATAGGACAGACTCTCGGGCCTGCAACCTGCTATTGCTGGACTGTTGTAAGGCTAATCCAATAAATTCCTTTTTAATACAAAAAAAAAAAATCAAAGAATTTCATGGATGGTAAGATTAATTATTTTTCCACAAGCCCTGTGTTTCAGATTAGTGTGTGTGTGTGTGTGTGTGTGTGCTTGAATTTAATGTACCTTGTGTGTGTGGTATGTGTGCCTGTGTATATGTATGTTCACACGTGTGTATGCATGTGTGGGGGTGCGCCACACGTACACATGTGGGTGTACATGTACAGGCAAGTGGCTGACATCAGGCGTCTTCCTTGATTGCTCTCCGCCTTGTTGACTAAGCCAAGGTCTCTCACTGAAATCTGGAGCTCATCAATTCAGCTGGTCTAGATAGCTATCTTGTGTCAGGGCTTCCCCGTTGCAGCCCTGGGATTACAGGTCTCACGGCCCTGCCTGCTGTTTATGCGAGTGCTGGGGTCTGGTTAGGGCCTCGTGCTTTTGTGGCGAGTGCTTTCGCACACTCAGACGTCTCCCCAGCACCAAAACAGATTTCTTATTATGCGCCGCAATCAAAAACATCCGACATCCACTGCACACTTCCCTACCATGCATGAAAGAGAGATGAGATCTCATTTCTTTTTATTCCATATATAAGCTACACTGAAAACCCGAGAGTCATTTCCACCAGGCCTGACATATGCAGAAAGAAAAAGAAAAACAAATTCTGGGTGGAGAGATGGCTTAGCAGTTAAGCACTTGCCTGTGAAGCCTAAGGACCCTGGTTCGAGGCTCGATTCTCCAGGACCCACATAAGCCAGATACACAAGGTGGCACACTCCTCTGGAGTTCCTTTGCAGTGCCTGGAGGCCCTGGCACGCCCATTCTCTCTCTCTTTCTTTCTCTCTCAAATAAATAAATAATAATAATAATAAAAAAAAGAAAAACAAATTCTAGCCACAGCAGATCATTCCAGTAAGGTGGGAGCTTGGGAGGCCAGCAGAGTGAGGTTTACATTTCAGTATTTTCCAGCATTTTTTTAGCTAAATGACCTTGGGAAAGTCAGTGATCTGACCATACACTTTTTTTCCACCATAAGATATGGACAAGGTATCTGTCTCAAATGATTCTTAAGGGTAGGGAAAATCAGGTAACGAGCTTCAGTGTACAGAAACACCACTGTCCTGTCCTTTCCTTTTCTGTAAATTCTAAAAAAAAAAAAAAAAAAAAAAAAAAAAAAAAAAAAAAAAGTCTGTGCCTAAAAGAACATCCCATATCTATCCTTCCCTGCGTTTTCTTAGTGTGTGGAGAGATGCTGCTTGGAGGATCTGGAACATTAGCCTATTTGGAAGAAAAGCCCGAGGTTGGAAAGTCTCAGGCATTAAGAAACAAATCTTTTGTGCAATGTCATTTAATGCCACATTGAGAATTTCCCAAGAGAGGATAAGAATAGGACTTGCTAGCAAGCGCTCATTTATAATCCTTACTTTAGAAAACCTCTCAAGGCCCAGGCGAACATTCAGGACCTCTCACTAATGCCTCAGAAATGTGGATAACCAAATGTTGTTTCCACTTCTCTGAAAATGTGAAATATTCCTCCTTCATTATGAGGCAAAGCTCTAACACTGGAATAAATCATAACGGCACCAAACATACCTGCTACAAGAAGAAAAATGACCAAAGAAGTAAAACCAGAAAAAGTAAAACCTTTGTACATCCAAAATGATGATTTATAGTATAATTTATCTTTGGACGCTTTATAAAAAAAATCAGCATCTGCACCTGCATCTTAATGGATAAACTTTGAAATAGAGAGAGGGAGTTTGTTAATGGAAGTGGGTTTATTTTAGGGTATAACTGTACTTATGGACATTTGATATTCTAACTGTGCAAGCGGCCCACGTATAGCGTCACCTGAGAATTTCGTGGTGACATTAGTTCTTCCAGAGTCTTACATGGTATTTGGACAATTTCAAACGACGGGGAATGCGTGAGGCAAACAGTGAGTCAGCATGGCACGGGACCTGCCGTTGGCTTTTGATGACTGGTCCTTCTCCCTTCCATGCCATTAGCAAGTTGCTGAGATGCACAGTGGCAGTACAAGAAATGCTTTTTTTTTTTTGTTTTGCAAGGTAGGGTCTCACTCTGGCCCAGGCTGATCTGGAATTAACTATGTAGTCTCAGGGTGGCCTCGAACTCTCGGTGATCCTCCTACCTCTGCCTCCCGAGTGCTGGGATTAAAGGCGTGCGCCACCACGCCCGGTTTAAGAAATGCTTTTAATTACACTGGGCATTTTGTTTTCAGTAGTTACACTCTTTGGTAGTTTTTCCACTTGCAGCTAGTAGCACATCGGTTTCCGGGAGTGCTATGAAATTCTTGAGAAAATGTGACTTACTTTCCATTTCCTTTCGGGTCATCGGGATGGAAATTTGACAGGCAGGCTCTGAGCGCCGGGGTTTTAGGCCATTGTTTCTGCAGAGGAGCCAACCTTTTCCCTCACCCCTTGGAAAGTTCCCATGGCTCAAACTGTATTAAAGCTCTGAGGCTCAATTTGTAAGTTAATATGTCCCGTTTAAAATGCCTGGGGTGGAAAAGGTCGGGAAGACTGTTTATAAAATCTATTTGATGGGACTGGGGGACAAGATATCCAAGATGGTAGATGGAGCCGGGGCAGGAAAAGTCAGGAGGACTTGCATGCCCAGGGTACCAGTCCATGCCAGGAACCTGCAAAGAGTCAGGCTGGCATACCACGCACTGTGCATCCATCATACATGTCAATAATAAAAGCCCCCAGGACATGTGGTGCACTCATGAAGTCTGGGTTAAGGAATAGACTGTGCTGAGCTCAGGGTGGAAACAACTTGCTCACTTTCCTTAAGTAACGTTCTGGAAGGAAATGGCATTTGAGACCATCAAAGCACTGGTGACAAGAAGGACTTGGGGCAGATAGCTTTTTATTGCTGGTACCCAGCCAGCAGCTTGTGTACGCTGCGCTCCCCTCCCTCTGGAGGGCGCTGCATCACTGGTGAGATCTTTTCAGAATTTGCCTAACAAGTCCCACACCAGTGAAGGGCCACAGGGACCGGACCAGTTCCTCCTTCCCAGGAGACCTGAGGTCCTCTCCAATTGCTTGACCCGACCCGAGAGTTTGGCAGTTGCTAAGGGGAGAAGGAGATAGACGGAAGCTGTCTCCTCTCTGGTTGAGCATTTCAGCCTTTCTCAGGGTCTTCAAATAGACTGCCAAACAATGTTTCTATACCCACCCATTATTTTCCAAATGAGGCCAACGAGTGATTAATTTTTACAAGTTATCCTTTTCCCCTTTTCTATCCAGGCATTTTAATTATTCCTCTTTCAGCTTGAAGGACCCACTCCAGGCTTTCTCACCACACAATGCTAACAGCTGTGGGATGATCCAGGGGAACGCAGTGGGCTCGCAGCAGCAAGGGAACATGGTTCAGCTACTGCTCAGACAGCCCCTGCGGGCTCTGGCTGGAATTCAGGGAATGCAGGAGAGCCGGGTGGAAATCAAGACTAACAGGCCTGGGCACCTCAAGTCCTCACTCATTCTGACACAGTGATGAGGAAGTAGCCGAGACACTCCCCGTGGGGTGGCCCTGGACTGTTCTGCAGCTTCATATCTCCAAATGACACCCTTCCAGGTGTGACCCCTTAGGAGGAAGCCACCTTGGGGAGTGAGCAGGAGCCGTGGGCGGCCCCTCCAGCACCCATCCCCTTGCCAGCTGTAACACTGACAGAAATGCATCCCGAGGAAGGTCCATGTGCCTGGTCCCTCCTGAACAGGGACTCCCCCGTGAACTGCAAGAAGGAGTCAGTCATGCATGGAAATTATAGACAAGATCCTTAAGGGGCTGGAGAGATGGCTTCGTGGTTAAGGTGCTTGCCTGTGAAGCCTAAGGACCCAGGTTTGGTTCCCCAGGACCCACGTAAGCCAGACACACAAGGTAGCACATGCATCTGCAGTTTGTTTGCAGTGGCTGGAGACCCTGGCACACCCATTCTCTCTCTATCTCCCTTTTTCTCTCTCTCTCTTAAATAAATAAGCAAAATATTCTTTTTTTTTTTATTTTAGACAGAACAAGGCATATATATATATATATATATATATATAGAGAGAGAGAGAGAGAGAGAGAGAGAGAATTGACACACCAGAGCCTCAGCTGTTGTGATTGAACTCCAGATGCTTGTGCCACCTAGTGGGCATGTGTGACCTTGCACTTAACTCACCTTTGTGCATCTGGCTTATGTGAGATCTGGAGAGATGAAACATAACGGGTCCTTAGGCTTTGCGGGCAAGCACCTTAACTGCTAAGCCATCTCTCCAGCCCAATAAGTAAAATATTCTTAAAGGTGGCTCACTCTGTGCCTGCCTCCATCTCTCCCTCTAGAATATGGATGTGACAGTGGGCACTGTGGTAGCCATCTTATGACTGTGAGGAAAAGACGGCAGGTAGCAAAGCAGAGAGACAGAAGGGCCCTGGTTGTGTGACGAGCTCAGGGCTGCCCCTCCCATCCCCACCCTCCCACTGTCTGCTCTGCTGGTGTGGGGAACACGAAAACACATCGACCTCCATGTCGCGGAAGCCACTATGACTGGGGTCTGTCTGTCTCTAGCAGCTGGACTCCATCCTTAAGTGACACAGATAACTACACACTTCCTCCTCAACATGGCCCCACCCAGCCCCTCTGTAGGGTGGCTTTCATAGCCACAGCACATGCTGAGTGTCCTGACTGGAGCATCTCCAAGGAAGCTTAGTGACACTGACCTGTGGATCAATGAGTGATCACACAGCATGGACACATTTGGATCATCTGGCTCCAGTTTCACCAAGGTCAACCCACCTCGCCTCCAGGCTGGCCTGCAGGCTGACCACATGACTGGCACAATCTCTACCCCTTGGTGCCCACAATTGCACAGCAGGGGCTCATATGGATTCTTCAGTGATTTTTTTTTTTTTTTTGCTCTTGCTAGAGACTGAAATGAGTCTCTTTCTGTACAAAGGTCATGGATGGTAATGACTATCAAAGACTGGCATGGGTGCTAGTGGTGGTCACAAGGAAAAACCAGTGCAGATGGCACATTTCTGTGGGTGCCTGTTGGTGCCCTAGTTCTTATGCGTGTCATGTCCTTCTCTCTCCATACCCACTCTTCAGCAGCCACACTCTCATAGGCAAAACCCAAGGTTAAGGGCAGGTCTCAGGCACATAATGGTGAGAGTCAGGTATAGGTGGCCAAGGGAGTCTCAAGCTGGAAGTTCCCCTGCAGAGATATGTAGACACATCTGTACGTGCACCTCACACATGGTCATTTAGGACCACTGACCCATCAAATGCTCTTGTGTCTCCTGTCACGTTTCTTCCTGATGTGTCACTTCTCTGCAATCACCCTGTCCTGCCTGTCTGACCCTCTCTTTCTGCTTGGTGGCCCAGCGTCCTCTTATATCTGCTTCTATATTGGTTGTAATACAGTGATTCAAGTACAGAATTAATACCTTGGTTCATTTTGCTTCACTGAGGAGTGGCCACTGGGAGGATCTTAAAAGTCGGGACAGAGCTGGGGCGTGGTGGCTCATGCCTAGAGGAGGCCGAGGCAGGAGGAATGCCATAAGTTTATGGCCAGCTTGGGCTACATAGTGCTAGGCAAGTCAGGGTTACACAGTGAGACCCTGTCTCAAAGTAATAAAAATAAAGAAGCAGTGATAAGGAGTACAGTAGGACCAGCCTGCCTGTCTTGGGGTGAATTCCACAGTCAAGTTCAAGGCATAGATAGAGTCCCTGTTATGTGGTTAAGTGTCAAAGTCTGCAGTTTATTCTGGGGATCAGTATGTCCCTTGAACACAGAGAGCTTAGGAGTAGGCAGGTACTTCCTGGGGAATGCTGAGATGCTAAAGAGCACAGAGTGATTAAGTCCTGGCCATCTCAGGAGAATCCCTAGGGGACTTTGCAACATCACAGAGTACATGGGGGTTCTGTAACATGCAGAGGAGAAGCCTGCATCCCTTACAGGAAGGGTGATGTACTTGTGGCTCCATAAGCCACAGGGCTGGGCCAGGAGGGACAAAGTGGCTGGGCACCATGTGCACTGGAGGAAGTCTGTACAGTTATGAGGAAGTCCATATGCATTTGAGGAAGAAGTTGTGCGTGAGAGGAATTCAAGTCCACGTGAGGAAGTCCGTATGCACACAAGGAAGTTCAAATGCTTTTGAGTAAGTAATTGAGTGTATGGAAAAGTCTATGTCTCTGGGAATGGTGGCATACTCCTTTAATCCCAGCACTCGGGAGGCAGAGGTAGGAGAATCGCCATGAGTTCGAGGCCACCCTGAGACTACATAGTGAGTTCCAGGTCAGCCTGAGCTAGAGTGAGACCCTACCTCGAAAAACCAAAAAAAAAGTTTATGTCCATATGTCTATAAGAGAAATTCCATGTGGATTTCAGCAAGTAATTAAACACACAAGGAAGTCCAGATCTATAGGAGAAAGTCCATATGCATATAAGGAAGTCCACGTGTGTACGAGGAATTTCTCAAGCAGAGTGAAACACATCCTCTGGCTACTCCTGAAACTTGTGACGTTTCTGGGGTCTATCTATGTGCTGACACCTGGCAGCAAATGCCCAAGTTAGGGACAGAGCAGCCAGCAAGATGGAAAACTGCACTTGTGGCATCCATCAGCCACCAACATCAGCTTGTGAGTGTTTAAAGAAAGAAGAAGGGCTGCAGAGATGGCTCAGTGATTAAGGTGTTTGCCTGCAAAGCCTAATGACCTGGGTTCGATATTCCCTTAGCCATGTAAAGCCAGATGCACAAAGTGGCACATGCATCTGAAGTTTGTTTGTAGTGACTGGAGATTGAGGGCAAACCGTGTCCTGTTCTAGCTGCAAACATGGGCAGCGTAAGAAGGAATCTGACTGGTTCTTGATTTTATTATACCCAGCGCTATTATGCTGGCTAAAGGCTGTGGACTCGTGCATTTGTTTACTTCACTGCAGTGGGCACAATGGAGGTGACACATGTGACCTTTCTGACAGGACAATATGTTACCCAAACACATACTCCACAAATCCCTTCTCACTTCTGAGCAGGGAGGGTCCAGTTCTGTCACGTCACAGCCAAATTATGATTCTTTTGTTTCTTGTTGCCCTCTCTGCTTCCTCCCACCTTCCCTGCTGGATGCATCCTCTAGTTCAGCATCTGCTGGCGTCATGGACAGCTCTAAGAACTGTGATGACTTCCCACTGCCAAGGGCACACTGGCCAAATTCTGCAGCCTCAAAGTGCTTCTCCATCAGGCCACACTCTGCTTCCTTCTGCCCTACAGGGAGCTCACGTGCACCGGAAATATAATGACACGGTCACAGTTAATAGCAATGGGGGATTATTAATAGCAATGTTAGTCATTTTAAGTGTTTCCAGATTCCACTGTCTTTTTATTATTATTATTAAATAGACTTGTTAAAACAAGCATTAATGGTCTAGGTTTCCTGTTATTTTCCTCTTTAACGAGTCATCAAGAATCACTTGCAGATGGACAGGCCCTGCCTGGCTGTCCTGCATTTAAATATTTCTGCTAGTTGCTGGGCAGGCGGAACTGACTGCACTTAATTTATAAAGGAGGATTTATGGCCTTGTGGATGACAACAGACAGCCAATCAATAAGGGATGATAATAACAGCATGTAATATCAAGGAACATTAGGTCTCAGGCAGGATTTGGGGAGAGAAGTGGGCAGTTAGAAACCTTATCATTTGAAAAAGGTCAAGGCCTGGTAGCGATAAAAATGCCCAAGGAAATAAAACTGCACCTGTGAATCAGGAGGGAAAGGGAATGGCCGCATGAGAAAGGGTTTTAGATCGTGTGGGAAAATTAGTTCTCCCGGCAAGGATTTGGGCTGCTGTAGGAATAACGTGGTGGTGTCAACAGAGGGTCTATTTATTACTGCTTGGGACAACAATGAAATGCACATGTGCAGAGTGTCACCCAGCCAGCCAGTCCCCTCCTGGGCCTGCAACGTGAAACCTCCAGAGATCAAGAAGTGTGGAAAAGCTAAAACCACGGGGCTGAATCTTAGCACAAGTGCCAAGACTCACTAGCTGTATGGAACTCTGCCTCACCATTTCTTCTCAAGGGTGGAGATGTCTGCTTCATCGTTTTAAAAAAAAATTTTTAGCTATGTGTGCTTGGGTGTGAGTACATGTGTGTGTACATGCGTGTGGAGGCCAGAGGTTGACATCAGGGGCCTTCCTCAGTCACTCTCCCCCTTATTCTTGGAGAAAGGGTCTCTCGTGGAACCTAGAGCTCACTGATTCGGCCAGATTACTTACCAACAGACCCTAGGGATCTACCTGTTTCCACCTCCCGGGTCCTGGGATTACGAGTGTGTGCCACTGCACTTAGGTTTTTCACACGGCTTCTGGGGATCCGAACTCAGGTTCTCACGCTTGCACAGCAAACACTTTACCCATTGAGCCAGCTCCCCAATCATGCTTTTATTGATCATAAACTGTTTAGTATATGTATAAAAAGCAAAAAAAAAAGTCATAAAACTTGTGCATTTTATCACCAATAATCATATCCATTTTCCATAATGAAACGAAACATTGTGAACATCACTGTTTTTGGAAGACAACCGTTGTCTCAGGGATGGAGGGGAGAGTACAACACAGTTCAGCACTTGCCGTGAAAGCACGAGGATCAGACTTCAGATCCCCAGAACCCGGGTAAATACTGGGTGGTTACAGCAGCTGCCTGTAATCCCAGTGTCGGGGAGGCAGAGACAGGGAAGCCCTGGGGTTTCCAGTGAGAGGCCCTGCTTCAGTAAAAACAAAGAGGAGAGCGATCGAGGAAGACACCCACTGTCAACCTTTGGCCTCCACATGCATACATGTGTGTATGCACACTCACATACACATGTATGCACATGTGCACACACACCACATACGCATGCCAAATACAAAAGAGAAACTTAACCACGGTATCACACAGGAATGCACAGGCTGCTAGCTAGACTGCAAAACCCCCTGAATTCATTCAGGAAACCACAGACCCTCTTGCAAGAGTAAAGGATGGAGGCCTCGTGGCCTTGCAGGCCAAAAGCTTACCTCCTTGTAAGGTGTACTCGGTCACTGCCCTGCTGAAGACACCCAGGCCGGCCCCGTTGTAGGCAGCCACCTGGATTTCGTACTGCGTCCAGATGATGAGATCGGTGACCAGGCAGTAGTTGACCTCGGGGCTCGTGATGTTCCTCTGTTGATATTCCCCTGGGAGGCCGGCCAGGCGGTACCTGGGGAAGAGAGGAAGCTGTGATGGCAGGAAGCCACTCACAGGGGCCGGGTTCACCGAGAGAAGACCGAGGCAAACAGGCAACCTCTCTGGCCTTGTGTTTCCTAATTTGGTCATCTTGCATGGTAAACTCTGATGTCACGTTGACCATGAGCGCTGGAGAAGTGGAAATGGTGTTTCCGCTGCATTACTGAGGCAGGCAAGCATGGGGAAGGGTTAGCCAGCAGGACACTGCTTGGCTCGGGTGACAAACACACCCTTCTCCTACACAATGCTTCTACCAACCTGTTGGCAACTTGCCCTCCTTCACCCTGTGCTAAACTGTGCACACACCCTGCTCCATACAATGAGTATACTTCCCAGCATGGCGACCTTCCTTGATGAGCAGTACCATTCAAATATATTCTTTATTATTATTATTATTTATTTGAGAGTGACAGAGAGAGAAAGAGGCAGATAGATAAGAGAGAGAATGGGCACGCCAGGGCCTCCAGCCACTGCAAACGAACCCCAGATGTTGTGCATCTGGCTTACATGGGTCCTGGGGAATCGAGCCTCGAACCGGGGTCATTAAGCTTCACAGGCAAGGGCTTAACCGCTAAGCCATCTCTCCAGCCCTCAAATATATTCTCAGATATATGTGGGATCTGACTGCGGAGGTCAGCCAGTCTGGACTTGTTTTGGATGCATGCAAAGTAAGGCAAACTGTGTCCCTCTATGTGAACTTTTGGGGGGAGACCTATTTCCTTTCTTATGCCCAGGCATAACATGGACATATAGCTAAAATCACACGAGTCATAGGAAGAAACCTGCACAGTAGAGAAAATGTTATGTGATTCAAACTTGTCAATCAAACCAGAAGACCATGTTCAACTATGTACCCAGGAACCAGTCCAGCCTCCCCTAAACATCCTATAAAGAGACCCCCAGACACTTCCTGGAGCCCTTGAGCTCCGTCCATTTGAGAGGCCTGTTGCCCTGTTGATGATGTGTTCAAACCTTTATTATCACTTTGCTCTTAATAAAGTGTCTTTGTGCATAACTGCTTGTGTGTGCCCTTCTTCCATTCTTTGAGTAAAACGCCAAGAAGCTGGACACACCCAGAAACCTCCAGCAACCTCACGGTCACAGAACAATCCTGCTTTGTTGTTGCTCTTGCTGTTTCGAGAGAGAATCTTTTTTGTTTTATTCAATACAAAAGTACTTATGGCCGTGCGTGGTGGTGCATGCCTTTAATCCCAGCACTCGGGAGGCAGAGGTAGGAGGATTGCCGTGAGTTCAAGGCCACCCTAAGACTACATAGTTAATTCCAGGTCAGCCTGGGCCAGAGTGAGACCCTACCTCAAAAAACCAAAAAAAAAAAAAAGTACTTATTACAATATTTTTTAAACTGGCGAAATCAGACTTCCCCATCTATTAATAGGAACTATAGTTTAAAATTTAAATGCTTATAATAAATCCATTATATAATTTTTGTTTCAAGTAAATGAGGCTGGTCTTCAACTTACAGCAACCCGCCTGCCTTTGCCTCTCAAGTGGTGGAGCTTTAGGCATGCACCAACACACACTCCTAGCTTTAGTTTTTTGATAAAATGAAGTAGAAATCTCAAAGAGAGACGACTAGCTAAAGGCCATGTTTACTAACCGAGCACTCTAATACCAGGCTTGGGCCCTCCGCAGTAGCTGGACTAGCAGGCGGGGAGTGGCGACCACAAGTGGACTTCCTTCCACCTTCCTTTTCTCTCCTGTCTAACTTTTCTCTTCCCAGACAGGGTGCCTCTGTGACGCTCAGGCTGGCTTCAAACTCATGATTCTTCTGCCTCAGCCTCCTGATGGCTGGGATTACAGACATGCACCGCCATGACCAGGAAATTCTGCTTTTAAAGTATAACTTGTCCTGAGTGCCTGGTGACTGATGACTCAAGCTTTCGAGTTGTGGCGTCCATCAGGGCTGGGGAGAAACTTCTCATGAGACTGCAGGGTGGGGGAAGTTGAGACTGCAGACTGCAGTGGGGGAACTTGAGAGACAGTGCACTGCAGAGTGTGGGGAGACTGCAGTGTGGGGAGTTGAGACTGCAGGGTGGGGAACTTAAGACTGCAGTGTGGGGGAGTTGAGACTGCACAGTGGGGAACTTAAGACTGCAGGGTGGGGGCACTGCAGTGGGGGGAACTTGAGACTGCAGAGTGGGGGAACTTGAGACTGCACAGTGGGGGAACTTGAGACTGCAGTGTGGGGGAACTTGAGACTGCAGGGTGGGGGAACTTGAGACTGCACTGTGGGGGAACTTGAGACTGCACAGTGGGGGAACTTGAGACTGCACTGTGGGGGAACTTGAGACTGCACTGTGGGGGAATTTGAGACACAAGCAATGTGAGGCCTCTTGGCCCCTGTGGTCAAACTGCACTTTCTGTTTTAGGTTTGCCCAAGGCTATCCCAGACCTACAACTGGCATCTTTCAAACGTTGTTAACACTTCTAAAGTGCTAGTCCTTGGCTAAGTATGACAAATTGTTTTCCAGGGCACCTTTGTGAGTGCTTGGGGAGCATGTCCATCAGCAAACGAAAGCAGACATTGAAAGTTGTGTTCATGAAAAAGATGACTTACACAACTCTGCTCTAAAAAAAAAAAAAAAAGAGTATAAATTAGGAAATTGCTTTCTGTACTCTGAAAGGACTTTTAGCACACTATTTTGATTATCAAATGTTTTTCACTGATTCGGTTTATAGAAGTTAATGTACTGAACTGGCTCAGCTAATTCCCCAAGCTTTTCTGGTTCAGTTCCCATGGGTAAAGTGCGAGGCACGTACAGTCATCCTACGACTTTGCAGAGCATCTAAATTTCTATCCCAGAAGTCGGCCAGGCCTCTGCAAGACGTGGCTCTGTATGATAATGGAAGGTGGAAATGATTGACAAGGGATCCCAAACTGGAGAGGCAGCGATAGATAAATCTGCTAACTTTAGCAGGCTGAAGTGGCCAGGGGCTGGCAGGGTAGAGCACCTTCACGGGAAGGGACCCGTCAGGGGCTTGCAGATGCAGCAAACAGCAAGGCCACCATCATGTGGAAAAAGTCAAGACCCAGAGGTTTAGCTGCTTCAACTTAAAACGACATCCCAGGACTGGAGAGATGGCTCAGCCATTAAGGCGCTTGCCTGTGAAGCCTAAGGACCCTGGTTGATTCTCCAGGTCTCACGTAAGCCAGATGTACAAGGTGGTACATGCATCTGGAGTTTGTTTGCAGTAGTTGGAGGCCCTGGCATGCCCGTTCTCTCTCTCTCTCTCTCTCTCTCTCTGTCTCTAATAAATAAATTTAAAAAATTAAATCTTAAAAAATATTTTAAAAAATGACTTCCAAAGAGAGTGACAGCTGACAGTGCAATAAGGAAATAGAAACGGCTATAGAAGTATTTTCATGAAATTTGGGATTTTCTGAGAACATTCTTTGGCCCGCCCTGTCTTGCAATCAGCCCACTCACACTCGGTGAGGCCTGCTTGGCAGGGGTCAGAACACAAATGTTCAGAACACACTTTGACATTCCCCACACTCCCCTCTCCCAGCTGCCTGAGACCAAGGCCAGGCAGGTAAGCCCAGCCCCCTGCTGCTTAAGCTGAGGCAACCTTGAATTATAACTTCACTCTCTTATCTCCCTGCCTCCCCAGTCCTTAGCCCTGCGCAGCAGGAGCAGAACATCCCTTTCCCCTTAGAGACTGTGGTGGTTTGGATGTAAAGTGTCCTCCACAGCCTCATGTGTTTGCGATTAAGCCTCATATTTTTTAATTGACTTTTTATTGACACCTTCTATATTTACATACAAAACAAAAAAACCATATATTTCCCCCCTCCCCTACCCTCCCCCCATTCCACTTTAGAACACCAATCTCCATCATGTCCCCTCCCTCTCTCCATTAGTCTTTCTTTTAATTTGATGTCCTCATTTTTTTTCTATTTTGAGGTATTAACGCTACTCTCACTTCTGTTTAGAGAAGCTTCTCTTTTCAGATGGCGATGACCACTGGGACCTCCAAAAGGCAACATAGTGCTGAGAAGAAGGGATAGAGGAGTGCCCAGCACTGAAGCCTCATATTTAGTCCCCAGGCGAAGCCTTGCTGGAGGAGGTGTGTCCCTGTGGGGGGCTGGGTCTTGGGATTTATTAGCCCAGCCCCCTGCAGTTTCAGAACCCGGCATTAGGACCGTTCCTTCCTGTTGCTGCAACAGGATGCGTCCCCTGGACTGTCGGCTCTGCCCTGCTTTCGCTGCTTGCCCTTGAAACTGTAAGCCGGCATAAACCCTTTCCTCCCGTGAGCGGTTGCTGGCTGGTCCCCGGGCAACAAGGAGGAGGTGCCTTTGCCAGACCAGAGCCTTCTTTCTCTCTCACTCTCTCCTCCACTGCCTCCACGACTTCCCCCAGGCGCTCTCTGTCCAGACACACGGCTTTCCCTCCAGAAACGCGTTCAAAGGACCACCTCATTTTGTCCTGCGGTTTTCCGAAGGCCTTTCCCTATCTCTTTCTGTCTGACCCTGGACTCCATCTTGCCCACCTTGGTGTGGGGCTGCAACTCTCCTAATGCAGCTTTAATCCTAAAAGGCTATTTTGTCTCCACTGCCTCTCCTTGCAGCAGCCCATTAACCCTCTTTTCTCTCATCTCTCAGCAGGACCCGGATGGGAACTGATGAGGGGCGGGCGGCACTTGAGTCATGAGGGTCTAAGGCTTGCTCTGTGCTGTGGCTTGGATGGGAAGGCCCCCAGCCCTCACACACTTGTTTCCCAGCGAGCGGATCCATTCCCTGAGAGGTGATTGGACCACGAGTGGTGTGATCTCATCGGTGGTTTCATCCTCTGACAGATTCATAATTGAGTTGGGAGGATCTGGTGGAGGAGGTGGACCACAGGGCACCTTTGAAGGATCTACTCTGTTGCTGGCTCTTTCCCCATGGCCCTCCGCGTCCTGATCACCCTGGCATGAGGTCACTTTGTGATTGCACATCCTTCTACCCTCATACTTTGCCTCAGCACAGGGCCAGAAACAAGGAAGCCATATGACTAAGGAATGAACCCTCTGAAAACATGAACTAAAATAAACCCTTCTGAGGCAGGAAAGCAGTATTAAAAACTAAGGCGGGAGCAGGATAGAACCCACCCCCACCCCCACGCTGGGATCTAAGCTTTCCTTCATGGCTAGCTATCCAAGAAACTTCAACGTCGTTGAGAAAGCCAAAGTTGCCCACAGGGATGACCTGTCTATTTCTATAGACGGTATTGGTCTTGGGGAACCTGCATCCATGCTTGGGGGCATGCACCATCCTTTTCCTGTGTACTTCTGTCTGAATACTTAATAAATTCACGAACTTTTCTTCAGTCGGGCTTGTCAGGGATCTGGCTTTACCTGAGTGGAGGTCACGGAGGGGGCAGGGAGTTGCTCAGGCTGCTGGCGCCTGTATTGGGCTGTGTCTCTCTACCACCTTTAATTATTCCCAGCGGTTTGTCAGGGTGATGAAAAGTGACCAGTCCACGTGGAGGGTCTCCTTTCTTTAGCCTGTGGGTGTGCTCTCTATCTGGGGTGAAACGATGTTTCTTTGCAGCTCCCCAGGAATTTCAAAACAACTCCTGGCTCACATGGAGCCCTCACTAGATGTAGCATTTACCTTCTCATGGCTGGAATCAAACACCTGGCAAAACGTAGCATATGGGACGAAGGGGTTATGTCAGCTTACAGTTTTGAGGGGAAGATTTATCATGGCTGGGAAAGCACAGCAGAGCAGGAAGCTGCCTCACATCTTGTCATAGCAGCCGGAGGTAGCAGAAAGAGAGAGCTAGCTAGTGAACACCCACTGTGTTAGGCTGACATCTTCAAGGTCTACCTCTGGTGACACACCTCCTCCAGCAAGGCTCCCCTCCCAAAGACTCTACCAGCTGGGGGGACTGAGTATGAGGCTTAGTCGCAATCACATGAGGCTCTGCGAGGCAGGGGGTGGTCGTGTGCGGGGAACCACCACACATTCTCGGGGAAAAAATAAAGAAATTAGCATTGAGAAACTTAGGTTGAAGTCCTTTATCAAGTCAGTATTACTCTTCTGAGCCTTGCTTCCTCTACCATGGGGGTGGGAACCTAGGTGTTTCAAGAATCCAGCGAAACAACGGGGGTGGGAGAAAAGTGCATTGCACCCCTGATCTTGTTGTGAATGCTGCCGTTCTAAGAAGCCCTGAGAGATGACTGAGTTAGACAACAGGAAGCCTTCCTGGGCCATCCATCTTCTCCTCAGCACTCCACACAACTGTGGGAAATCAGCTGTCGAATTGATTCCTTTGAAATCCAACAGGCAGGTCAGTCCACTCTGGCTGGGGCTCTGGGGGGTCTTGGTGATGCTCACAGGATGTGGTAGAAGGTCTCCACGAGTAAGGAGAGTGCAGGACATCTTCCTCTTCCTGCGAGGTGTTGTTACCTTAGAGACGGGCTCAGCCACAACAGCTGAGCTTTTATCCAGAAATAAACAGGAGGACTTTTGTTTTTTAAAGGACATAACCTTATGCACCCTCTCAGAGAAACACCCTGCCCATTACTATAAATATTTGATCACTGCTCACGCAACCTAACTGCTTCTTGCGGCCAGAGCCTCGGAGGCAGTTTATTTCCATTTGCTGTTCTGTGTGCCGGGCCTCGGATCTGACACACTGTGCCCTGGAGGACGCTCCCATGCAAACCACGGTTCTGCAGGCCAGAGAACTGCTCAGAAATGCTTGCAGGCAAATCCATCTTGGCATGGGTCTTTAATTTCTGAAAACTTTGATATTTAAGGCCTGGGGTAGTGTGCCCTCATTTTGAAGGCTTTCTTGATTTAAGCTGCCAACGGACACAGATGCCCTCTTCCCCGGCACTTTACCCTGTCAGCACCATCCCAGAGAATCCTTTTAAGACTATTAATCCCAGAAAATAGAGAAGTGTGCAGTCTGCTGTGTGGCCTCATAACATCAGAGAGATTTTATTATTAGTCTCTGTGCCCCAAGCGTGTTCCACTGGATGACTGTCACAGCCCCTTCTTGACAGCTACAGCCTCCAGAAGCTTTCCTCTGGTCGCTGGGCAAGGCGATGGTTGTGGGGAGGGCAAGCTAATTATTTTCATTAGTTGATGGGTAGAGACAAAACAGATCATTGAAGCTGGAAGCAGGGCATGGACATGAAACTTGGGAATCTTCTGCATGAAGTGCTAGGAGGGCTGGCAGGAGAGGTCAGTGTACTGAACTGTCACCAGCATTAGCAGGAACATAGCACAAGGCTCTGCCTGACTCTCTCTCTGATCCCCCCCCCTTTTAAAAAAAATCAGCATGTATATGATGTGCACATATGCATATGTGTGTTTGTATGTGTGCATGTGTGCAGGCACGTGTGTACTGCGGTACATGTGTGGAGGTCATAGGACAACCTCAGGTGTCCATCCTTGCCTTTCACCATGTTTGAGGCAGGGTCTCTTGTTCACCTCTGCAAATAGCAGGCTAGCTTGCCTGTAAGCTAATGGGGGAGGGGGCAGATTCTTCTGTCTCTGCCTTTCATCTCCCTGTAGGTGTGGTGGGACGGCACACGCATGCTCCATGTACTACTTTATGTGGGTTCTGAACTTGGGTCCTCACACTTGCCCAGCAAGCACTTTACCCATGGGGCCATCACCTAGCCCTTTGACCTTTCTGAAGTGGGTAAGGACAGTTGAGGCCAAGACCAAAGGACCACAAGGGCTGACTCCTGGTCTTGCTCTTTAGTGCCCTCAGGCAGGTCGGACCTGGCTTACAATCAGAGAATTCATGTACTGCTGGCAACCTTGAGAACAGCCGGGAAAGGATGGTGGTACGTGTGGTGGTTTGAATTTGAAATGTCCCCCATAGCCTCACGTGTTTGCAATGAGGCCTTATCAGCTGGTGGAAGTCTGGGAGGTGGAGCCTTGCTGGAGGAGGTGAGTCACTGGAGGCAACCTTGATGTGTATTAGTCCAGCTCCAAGCCCAGTATGAAGACGACTTCCACATACTTTCTCCAGCAGGATGAAGCTTCCCCTCAAGACGATGAGCTGAATAAACCTTTTCTTCCATCAGCTGCTTTTGGTCGGGGTTTTTGTCCCATCAATGAGGAGGTAATTACAACAGTGAGCAACTCTGGTGTGCACAGAGCCATGTGCTGTCAACGAAACGGCAGGTCATTATCGTCATGCACGTTGGGATGGGCTGGTCCTTTGTATATAAAGAAAATGGAGTTTTCAAGGTTGTGTGTGGTGGTGCAGGTTTGCCATCTCACCACTCAGGAAGTGGAGGAGCAGGAGTGCAAGGTCATTCTGTCATTCTACAAAGAGAGTTCAAAGCCAGCCTAGGCTACATGAGACTTTGTCGAGAGAGATGGAGAGAAAGAGAGAGAGAGAGAGAGAGAGGTACCACGTCTTCATCATCTCTTACATTCATCTCAGAATCAAATGCGTTCAGTGAAGGTCTTTGCTAGCCAAGTGTTTACTGATCATAAGCTCAGTGTGAGCCTGGGGTAGCCATTTGGAGGAGGAGGAAAAGGATGGATACTGGGCCTTGTCCCCATAAAGCTTGTTGGGAGCAAGGGCTCCTTTTTACACTGCTCATCACTGAATTTACCGCGCTAGCTGGCCCGCGAGCTGCCTGGCGATCTCCGCTCTCTGCCTCTCTTCTTGTCCTAGGCATGCTGGGATCACAGATGCTCACACAATGGCATGTGGCTTTAATTGGGAATCTAGGAATCTGAAGTCAGGAACTCACACTTGGGTGGCAAGTGCTTTATCTAGTGAGGCATCTACCTCAGTCCTAGGTTGATTTATTTTTATTTATTTATTTAATTAATTTATTTATTTATTTTTGGAGAAACTCGTAGATTTGGCAAAACTGAGCACCATGCTAGCAAAGAAACAATTGGCTAATAACAAAATCAGACAGATTAACGTTTAACACTTTGTCATCATGCTTTCTGATGCACAGTCTGGAGAGAACTAAAAAGGAATTAAGAGATTTTCAATGCTTGTTCTCTTTCCTGTTATTTTCCTGTTCTTTTCCTGTTCTTTTCCTGTTCTCTTTCCTGTTCTTTTCCCCGCTCCGCCCCGCCCCGCCCCGCCCGCCATTCTGTCTAAAGTAACCCTCCACTAGTCAGGGTGTAGGCTTTGCGGGTGGCCGCACACAGGCACACTCTACAAGATGCCCGCTAGTTTCTTGTTTCTGAGCTGCCTTTGCTGGTCTCCACCTTTCCCTCGAGCTTGGCGGCTGCTCTGCACACGCGTGGCATTGATTTGCTGACACTGACAGAGAGGCAGAGCAGGTACCTACCTGAGGATGTACCCACGCAGCACCCCATTGTGCTCCGTCTCTGGGGGCGGCTGCCACTGCACCATGATGGACTGGTTGGTCCGCCCGCTGGCCACAATGTTTTTCGGGGGGGCACTGGGTGGTTCTTCGGGCAACATCAACCTGAAGATCAAGGATGGGTGGGAGGGAGAGGTGAACGCCAGAAACAGGCTGCAGAACCTGGAGCCTCACTGTGTGAACAGGGCAAGAAGGCCCATCCCTCTGGGGCTGCACGTGCGAGAGAGAGTGACAGTCCGGTCCGCACGCCAGCAAGTCGGCCAGGGAGGCGACAAAGAAGCAATGTCACTTGTCCTTCTGAAAGACTATAGTGCCTTGACTTCCACCAAAAGGACCACCTACATTGACTGCTCTTTGCCCAGATCTGCACTGTTTCTCATCTTTCTCACTCTATCTCATCCCTATATTCATTCTAGTGGGGAGCGGGAGGAGGTATTTAAACTTCAACTCTTTACGGCTGGTGGATTTGGCTCAGTCAGTAAAGCGCTCGCCTTGTAAGCACAAGGACCTGAGTTCAAGTCCCATCTGCACATGCTAAATCCCAGCACCGGGAGGTGGAGACACGAGGCTCTGCAGGCATCATTAGCCAACCAGTCTAACCTAATTGGTGAGCTCCAGGCCAGTGAGAGACCCTGTCTTAGAAGAGGTGGATGGTACATAGGTTGTCCTCTGGTTCACACACACATGCACACAAAATTACACGTGCACCTAACACACACACACACACACATGTGAGTTCTAAATTCCCTATCAGGAAGGTCTAGGAAGGTGCAGAGCACCATGGGAAAAATCCATGACAGTTGCC
Source organism: Orientallactaga sibirica (assembly GCA_036365145.1). Classification (NCBI taxonomy): domain Eukaryota; kingdom Metazoa; phylum Chordata; class Mammalia; order Rodentia; family Dipodidae; genus Orientallactaga; species Orientallactaga sibirica. Next base: position 2,558,059 of record JAEOAD010001941.1, on the reverse strand, counting down.
TATGAGCAGTTGAGGGAAACCCAGCTGGCCCAACACTTGTCACTGTTTGCCTTCCTCAGGATTCCTTTTTGCTCTCATTTCTGCCAGCATCCCTGAGGGATGGTAATTTATGACCCTCTAGCTCAAGTGACACATCTGTTTAACTGTGGTGCCTGCACTACTGCCAGCCCTGGGGGCGAGGGGGAAAGAGCACGTTTCACTCACCTGCTGGTCTCTGCGCTGTACTGGCCTTTGCCCACTTGGTTGACCGCACACACCCTGAACTGATAGGTGCGGGCTGGAGTCAGGCCACTCACGGTGACACTTGTCATCTCTGGGCCAACGTTTGACAGATGCACTTTCCACGGAGAGTCTGGAAGGATAAGCAAAACAGATTCAAAGCCATTGAGAGCACATGTCTGAATGATAAGTGAATAAACGCAGCCTTGACAAGACTAGGACAGCGCGTGGCTGACCACATCTGACGGATATGCAAAGTGAGGCTCCAAGTCCTGGGGGCTGAGGATGAGTGAGCCTGAGGTGAACTGAGGCTGCTCATGCCAAACTCAGAGTCCTACTTCCTGTGACCCCTGCAGCCATCCCGGGACAGGTGGGCGGGAAGGCCGATCCCCCCTTTTTAAAAAAAAATATTTATTTATTTATTTGAGAGAGAGAGAGATACAGAAATAGGCAGAGAGAGAGACAGACAGAGAGAGAGAGAGAGAGAGAGAGAGAGAGAGAATGAATGGGTGCACCAGGGCCTCCAGCCACTGCAAACGAACTCCAGATGCATGCACCCCCCTTGTGCATCTGGCTTACATGGGTCCTGGAGAATCAAGCATTGAACCGGGGTCCTCAGGCTTCGTAGGCAAGCGTTTAACTGCTAAGCCATCTCTCCAGCCCCGATCCCCTTTTTAGGCCATCAGCAAGTAAAGGTGTCTCTGTTCAACCTGCAGAGGGTGTTTTGAGAGCAACGAACCTCCTAATTCCTAAACTCAGTGTTATGATGGGAAATAAGTTGCGTTGGTTCACACAGGCAGGGTGCAGATGTGTCTCCCAGAATTAGACACAGAATGATAAATAAGAACTGTATTCATTAACATTTTAATAAAGGAGGAAATGAACATGATAAAGACAGATGGGCTGGGCATTTTGCAACACATCTGCTGTGTGGCAGCCTGTTGCCACTACACACCTCTGAGCAGCCCCAAATGGGGAGAGACGCAACAGAATTCATAGCTAATGTAGTATATCGTTCCAAAGCTGGCTTTCTGGCAGGAAGGGTGCCTCTGTTTACCAAATGGGCTCTTGCCTAGAAGGAAGGCTTGGGAGGGTTTCGCCAGGACTGAAACCCTTGCATGATTCTCTATAGCATTTGAACAGGCTTCTCAGCCCACGGTGTTTGGAGAGTGAGGACCGGGAATGAACTCAGTCTGACTGTCACTTTGAGCATCTGCTGTCTGAATGCAGAGGATCCTGAAGACTGTGTGAATGTGTGTGAATGTGTGGTGGTGGGGACAATCACACTACCCGTGTGCCATGTGGAAGCCAGAGAGCATCATCAGCCGTTATTCTTGGTGGCTGTCCATCTTATTCTTTGAGACAGGGACTCTCTCCCTGAATATAGAGCTCCAATTTGGCTAGATTAGCTAGCCAGTAAGCCTAAGGGACCCTCCTGTCTCCACCTCCCCAGCGCTTGGATTACAGGTGCAGGCTGCCATGTGGGTGCTGTGCAACGAAACTCGGGCCCCTGTGCTGGAGTAGCACACCTTCATTCCTCGAGCTACCACCCCAGCCCCACATTGGAAGGGCTTCATGCTCGTAGAACAAGCCTTCCTTCCCTCAGCCATCTCTAGCACCATCCCGGAAGGTGATTGTGGAAACCAAATTGCCCTTTTTTTGTCCCTCTAGGTGGGGCTACTGTGTCTTTCACCCACGTGGAAGTGGTTGAAAAGAAGGACTTGTCTAGCACTCGGGAGGCAGAGGTAGGAGGATCACTGTGAGTTCGAGGGCATCCTGAGACTACATAGTGAATTCCAAGTCAGCCTGGACTAGAGTGAAACCCTCCCTTGAAAAAACAAAGAAACAAAAGACTTGTGGTTCTTCGTGTGGCTCTGGGCTCTGCTCAGACTTAACGCCAGCCACGTGTGAACCCCGCACAGGAAACCACAGCTTCTTCTACAGAAAGCTGAAGACTGACTGTGGGGGTCCCTAGCGCATGTCTGGGGATAGGACACTGTGATGCATTTCCCTCCCCCCCACAAAACATAATTCATGTCGAGGCTGGGTTCCCAGGGCATGGTTTTAAGAAGTCATGTCTTTCTTTAAAGTTTTTTATTTTTTTAATTTATTTTTTATTTTTAGAGAGAGAGACACAGAGAGAGACAGACAGAGAGAGAGGAAGAGGGAGATAGATAGAGATGGGCGTGCCAGCAGCCTCTCAGCTGCTGTGAACGAAATCCAGACTGGTCTGCCCCCTTGTGGTCAAGTGCGGCATTGCGCCCTTGCGTCACTGCATCTGGCTAAACGTGGGACCTGGAGATTGGAACTGGTGTTCTTAGGCTTAGGAGGCAGGTGCCTTAACCGCTAAGCCATCTCTCCAGCATAAGAAGTCATGTCTTTCTTGATGGGTGGTTAGTGCGGTGGTTTGAGTCATGTGTCCCCCCAAAATCTCATGTGTCATGAAGACTTGATTCCCAGTTGATGGCAGTTTAGGAAGTGGAGCCTTGCTGGAGGAGTGTTGTTGGGGTGGGCTTAGGGGTGCTGTAGCCTACTCCCCCATACCAGAGTTAATAAGCTCACTCTCCTGCTGCTGTTTCCCACCTGCTGTGGCAGAGGTGGTGCCCAGCCTCTGCTCTGCCATCTTTCTCCTTCCATCTCGTAGCTCCCCTGGAGACTGCGAGCCAAAACAAGCAACTTGCCTTCCATCAGCTGCCGCGGGTGAGGTGCTTTGTCCAGCAATGAGAAGGTAACCACAGCAGTTGGTTTTGAGAGAGGCTAACGTATCACCGGCTGGGTAGGAACTCCTTATATAGCTAAGGACAACCTGGAGCTTCTGATCCTCCTGCCTGTGCCTCTAGAGTCCTGGGACTACAGGCTTATACCACGCCCAGTTGATGCATGGCTGGAGATCAAACCTAGGGCTTCGTGCATGCACACATTCTACAAACTGACCTACAAACCCATCCCAGAGGTGGTGCCTTTGAAAGGAGTCTGGGCCTTTAAGAATGAGGCTGGGGTGGAGCTTGGGGAAGATGGCTCAGTGGGCAGAGTGTTTACTGAACAAGCATAAGGAAGTCGGTGGGTTCCCCAACACCCGTGTCAATGCTGTCTGGGCAAGTGGCCCCCTGGAAGCCTGTAATGACAGTCATCCTTTGGGTGGCTGAGATAGGGGACACTGGGACAAGCTGGCTGGCTAAACTAGCTGGATCTCTGAGCTCTTGGCTCAAATGAGAGACCACGCCTCAGGAAAATAAAGAGGGGGAGCAATCAAGGAAGAGATCTGACATCAAACTCTGGCAGAAGAAAAAGATCAGGGAGAGTGGCTTACCGAACCAACTTGAAGACCCTGAGCTCAGTCCCAAGCACCAAGGCTAAGAGGGATTACTGCTGTTTCTTTTCTTTTTTCTTTTTTTAATATTTTATTATTTATTTATTTGAGAGAGAGAGATACAGAAAATAGACAGGTAGAGAGACAGAGAGAGAGAGAACGGGCACGCCAGGGTCTCCAGCCACTGCAAATGAACTCCAGATGCATGTGCCCCCTTGTGCTTCTGGCTAACGTGGGTCCTGGAGAATCGAGCCTTGAACCGGGGTCCTTAGGCTTCACAGGCAAGCGCATAACCACTAAGCCATCTCTCCAGCCCTGCTGTTTCTTATAGAAGCTGAGTCCCTACTACTGCAGGCTTGGGCTAGATGCAAAGCGGGGCTGGCACTGGCCTTGGATGTACTTGCCTCCCTTTTCACTTCTCCACCATGTTATGACCCCACCAAGAGACCTCGGCAGATGACAGCATTATGCTGCTTGAACCTGCCAGCCGCCAGAAAATCAAGAGCCAAGTACACCTCTTTTTCTTTATACATTATCCAGCTTTAGGTGTTCTGCTACAGTGGCCCAAATCTATCTAGAGCATTGCCCTTCCTGTACCAGCCTTCCTAGCCTCTGATCCATGCCACCCTCAGCCATTTGTTCACTCGGACTGTAAATGGCTCTTGAAAGACTATAACCCGAGTCTCAGCATCTGTCACCCAGTTTGATCTGGCATCAGGGCCTGCTAATCTCTTCCATGTCTCTGGGTCTGCTGGCGCTCTGGCTACCTCTAGAGAAATATTTGTTCTTTTTCCCTCCCTGCTGGAAGATAAGAGATCTGGAAGGTCCAGAGACTAAACTGAAAACTAACACGAATGAATCCAGCTCATCCCCTAGGCACTTTGATTAGTTACCCAAAGAGGGTTCAAAGCGGTTGTTCGAGAAAGGATTTGTTCATTCACGAGCTCTGGAATCGCAAGTTTGCTGAGAAGTGTTAAAATTTAAATAGCACATCTGGTCCTGACCATCAATAGACAAAATCCACCGAGGAGATTGTTCTCCCACCAGAAGGCACGCTCATCGCCGGGGCTGGGAACCGCAACACTTCTGAACACATCTCACTGCCTCTTCCCTCCTCTTCGGGACACCTTGTGGGCCTCTGATCTACAAGGAATTTTAGCCTTTCCCAGCCAGGTTATCCAATTCTTTGAGGCTCAGAAGCTACAGTCCATTGTGGTGGGGAAGGCCCGGCAGCAGGGGCAGGAGGCAAACTTCTTCCCTCTTCACTCTGTGCTCTTTGTGTCGGCTCAAAGTCTGGTGGGTTTCTTTCCTCTTCTCTTTCCTTCCCCTTTCTCTCCTTTTCCCCTCTCTCTTTCCCCCATCAGGTCTCATGTATCTCAGGCTAGCCTCAGACTTTCTATCTAGCCAACGATGACACTGAACCCCTAATCCGCCTGCCTCCACCTCCAGAGTGCTGGGATTATAGGCACGCGCCACCATACCTGATGGATGCTGTCTTGGGAATCGAACCCAAGGCTTCGTGCATGATAGTCAAGCACTTCGCCCATTGAGCTACAGCTCCACCCTCAAACACTGACAGGTTTCAATTGTTGGAAATGTACTGGAAGCTTTTTCTAATAAAAGAAGGTATCATTATTTTCTCAACGAATGGTACCCGAGAAAGGAAAATGCTTTTTGAAGGGAAACTTTGTCTAATTGCCAGACGAGTCATCGGTGTTATGAACAACTCTGTAGCAGAAGGAAGTCTCTCAGGGACAAGGTTTCATTTCACATCTCTTACACTTAGAAAATCAAGGCTCACTGAGGCTTAAATAACTTCTCCCAAACTTCCCAGGGGGTTGGTACCTACGCGCGGGGACAGATCTCAGCATCAGCAAATGTAAAACAGCAAGGCCTCCTGGGTCTGTAAACCCCTGAGGAGTGCTCACATACACACGTTCATGCACGCATGCACCAACACACACGTGCACACGTGTGTGGACAAACACATTCCACAGGAAACCCAAACTGAATATGAACCAAAGCCAGTCTCCAGGCGATAACGAAGACGCAGGAATGGATTTCAGAAAAGCGTAAGTGAAATCTAGGGTCTGAGACACCCCCAGGACGGATGTCGTAGCGCGTGCTCAGGCAAGGGAGATGGGGCTGAGGGATGCTGGGAGATGCTCAGGCCCTGGCTTGTCTGAGGGCTGGGAACCACCTGAGGAGTGAACCCTGACACCTGCTGTGGCAGTTTGAATGTCAAGTGTCCTCCACAGGTTTATGCATTTAGAATATTTGGTCCCCAGCTGGGGGCAACTTGGGGGGTGGAGCCTTGGTGAGGAGGCACGTCACTGGCAGTGGACCTTGGGGTGTTATATTCTAGCCCACGTGCTAGTGCCAGCAAGCTCACTCTTGCCTCTTCCTCCCTGCTGATGGTGGCCAGCTGTCTGCTCTCCCATACTTCCTGTGCTCTGAAGAAGCTTTCTCTCAAAACTGCCAGCCTATAACAAACCCTCTCCTTCCACAAGCTGCTTCTGGTCAGTATTTTGGTAACCACAATATCCGCCAGCCCAGCTCCTCTCTGGGCCTGTGCCACAGCAACAGCCATAAGTGTGACATAAATGGTTTCCCTGGATGCATTTTAAAAATGGAAGTAAATGCTATTAATGCAAGGTTCTGTATGCAGAATCCCAAAGGGACAGGAGCTGAGACATGAAGTCCTTCCTAACAACTCCGAGGCTGTTAGAGAATACCTCTGTGAGGCACATTTCAAAGACAGCGCCAGGACGATCTGAGGCCTGGAGAACAAAGCCTCTGGCATCGTGGCAAACACTACGGCACAAAGCCCATCAGCTTTTAAGTACATAATAGCAAGCGTGGATGGAGATGTTTAACATATTGTGCAGCGGCAGTCGGGAGCAGCTTTCACACAGCAGCGAGCGAGCTCATGGAGAGCTATGAGCCAGACATGAAAAGACACCTGTAGCAACAGCAAAGGAATTGAGCCACGCAGCTCAGAAATTCTCTTTATGTAGGAAGAGCCTTGTATCTCCCCAAAAAAACAACTGGGGTGGGGGGTTTAGAATATTCCAAACCATGCTTCAGAAACCACAGGGGTCTGAGGATGTAACTCAATGGCACAGTGTTTGCCTGGCATGCATGAAGCCCTGGTTTCCACCCCCAGCACTACATGAACCAGGTGTGATGGCGCACGCTTATAGTCCCAGCATTCGGTTGGTGAAAGCAGGAGGATCAGAAGTACAAGGTCAGCCTCAGCTACATAGTAAGTTCAAGGCCAGCCTGGACTACATGAGACCCTGTCTTATAAAAAATAAGAGAGATGGAGAGGAGGCTCAGTGGTGAAGGCGCTTGCCTGTGAAGCTTAAAGCTCCAGGTTCAGTTCTCTAGTGCGCACATAAAGCCAGCTGCACAAAGTGGTGCATGTGTCTAGTGTTCGTTTGCAGTGGCTGGAGGCCCAGGTGCACCCATTCTCTCTCTCTCTAATGTTTTTTAAAAAGATTTAATTTTTATTTATTTATTGTAGACAGAGAGAGAGAGAGGTAGAGTGAGAATGGGCATGCCAGGGCCTCCAGCCACTGGAAACAAACTCCAGACACGTGTGCCCCCTTGTGCATCTGGCTGACGTGGGACCTGGAAAATCTAACTGGAGTCCTTAGGCTTCGCAGGCATGTGCCTTAACCACTAAGCCACCTCTCCAGCCCCTCTCTCTACCTTTTGTGTCTTAAATAGGTAAATAAAATATTTAAAAAAATTTTTTAAATTATTTTTATTATTTTTGGAGAGAGAGACAGAGATAGACAGACAGAGGGAGAGAAAGACAGAGATGGGCGCGCCAGCAGTGTCTCAGCTGCTGAGAACGAAATCCAGATGCCTGCGCCCCCTTGTGGTCAAGTGTGGCATTGCGCCCTTGTGTCACTGCATCTGGCTAAACGTGGGACCTTGGAGATTGGAACTGCTGGACATTGGAACCAGCGTTCTTAGGCTTAGCAGGCAGGCACCTTAGCTGCTAAGCCATCTCTCCAGCCCATAAAATATTTTTTTTTTAAAAAGAAAAAAGAAATGCACAAGTGGATGGGTGCAAAGCGGAGCAGGCCACTGTGGGTGCTAGAATGTACACACTTAGGAAGAGGCACACTGCTCTAGGACATTGCTACTGGAATCCACAAGATAGCCTCTCAGATATAGCAGGCTCTTCCTGACAGCCAGTGCGTTGCTCAGAAAGATGGATGTTCCTTGGAGGCCTCCTGATTCCAAGAACCCGGAAGGAAGACCCCTTCCTCATGGGGCTCCCTTCTATATGTGGAAGGATGGATACTCATTAGCTTGCCAGCAATGGTCCATTGTGGTGGAGGCAGATAAGCAAAGCTCCATTTGTGTAACGGGTGACGTGTCCCCAGCTGCAATGAGCAATGCTATACTTAGAAAAACATTATGACAGAGGATGGAGAAATGGCTTAGCAGTTAAGGCACTTGCCTGTGAAGCCAAAGGACCCAGGTTTAATTCCCCAGGACCTGTGTAAAGCCAGATGCCCAAGGTGGCGCATATGTATGGAGTTTGTTTGCAATGGCTAGAGGCCTTGGTGGACCTATTATCTCTCTCTCTTTTCTTTCTTTCTCTCTCCCTCTCTCTCTCTCTCTGCCTCTTTCTGTCTGTCTTTCAAATAAATAAGTAAAAATAAAATATTAAAGAAACATTATGTCATAGAAAATATTGTCTCTAGCTTCTCTTGCCCCAAAGAAATTGTTGCTCCTGCTGGGCCTGACCTGGGAGACATAATGCTGTCTGCTTCTATAGCCCAGGGCTCCCATGAACACAGAACATGCATCCAGGCCCTGCCCATGCCCACATCCAACTTGTGGCCCACTTCCAAAAAGGGCCTCCCTCCCCTATCCTGGGAAGTGACCATCTTTCCATCACTTTCGCTGAGGGCTCTGACTCTCAGGAACACTTCTTTGGAAACTGTTCATGCACAAACTTAGGCTGTGTCCTGTGTTCTTGGATTTGTGAGTGAACTTATTTTTTTTTGGCAAGCCCAACAGACTGTTCTTTTTTATGCAAGAGAGCAACGAGAGATAGATAGATAGAGAGAGAGAGAGAGAAATAGAGAGAGAGAGAAGTGGTGTGCCAAAGCCTCCAGCCACTGCGATCAAATTCCAGACTCACGCGCCCCCTTGTGTGCATATGTGACCTTGCAGGCTTGCATCACTGGGCGTCTGGCTTATGTGGGACCTGGAGAGTCAAACATGAGTGCTTAGGCTTCACAGGCAAGTGTCTTACCCGCTAAGCCACCTCTCCAGCCTGTGATTGAACTTTTTGAGTGTGCTTTGCCTCCCAGGCCAAACTGTGCTCTGTCTCGGTGTCTCCCTGCACCTAATTCCATCAGACAGGAATGGTGACAGAATTTTCAAATTCCCTTGAGGTTTCTGTGCTGGGCTCTGAATTGCAAGGCCAATGAAGTAGGGTAAGACATAAAGGTGAATAGATGGATGGTTTTATATCCAGTGAGTCCACCCTTAAAGGCTGCTTAACAGATACTTGGAAATAAATTCTTTTTTTTTTTTTTTTTTTTTTGAGGCAGGGTCTCACTCTAGCCCAGGCTGATCTGGAATTCACTACGTAGTTTCAGGATGGCCTCGAACTCTTGGCAATCCGCCTACCTCTGCTTCCTGAGTGCTGGGATTAAAGGCGTGCGCCACCACGCCCAGCTAGAAATAAGAAATTCGACGTAATTATTTTTTGTCCTGTGTGTGCAGGTGTGTACCTGTGTATGGCCACGCATGTGGCATGGCACATTTGTGGAGGTCTGAGGATGACCTCGGGTGTTTGACTCCTTGCTGTTTTGCTTTGTTACTTTGTGTGCTCAGTCAAGTGGGATGAATTCTGCTGGTTCCACCTCACAGTGCATTGAGACTATAGATGCATGGGGATTATAAATGTCACTTGGTGTCTGGCTTTACATGGGTGCTGGGGAACTGAACTCAGGACGCAAGTGTGCTTGCAAACATATGCCTTTAACTGCTGAGCCATGTTCCCAGCCCCTTCTATGGAATTGTATTTACTTATTCATTCATTCATTTATCTTGTGTATGTGTGCATGCATGTGTATGTATATGTCTGTATGTGTGCAGACACAACATGTGTACAGGTACACATGCACATGTGGAGGCCAGAGGACAACCTCAGGTGTCATTCATCAGGCTCCACCCACCTCCTTTGACACAGAATCTGTCATTAACCTGACCTCACCGATTAGGCTAGACTGTCTGGCTAATGAGCCCCAGGGATCCTCGTGTTTCCACCTCCCCAGCACTGGGATTATAGGGACAAGCTTCCATGCCCAGTATTTTTGTGTGTGTTCTGAGGATCAAAGTCAGGTCCTCATGTTGGAATGGCAAGCACTTTACCCACAGAGGTACTTTCCCCAGCTGCTCCTATATAAATTTAACTGTTCTAACAATTAAGACTGGGGGGAATGCGTTAGGTGGTGGAAAACTGCTTGTTTAAATCCAGATCGCATTTGCTTCAGTGAAGTTCACAAACTGGCAAAACAAATCTGTGGAGATCTAAAGGTGTTGATCAGTGAAAGAAGAATGACTAGGCAGTCACACAGGGAACGTTCTAGAAGGTTGAAATGGTCTGTATTTTGTCTGAAGCATGGGCTACATGTGCATATGTGTTTGTCAAGGCTCACTCTAGATCTTTGTTCTATGCAAATTATAACTAAATATATAACAAATAGCAATATTATACAAAGCAGTAAAATCCAGCACTCCATTGAGATAGGGGAAAAGAACACGAGAGACCAGCATACTCATTATCACTGAACATTATTCTGATAGCCCAGGAAGATATGAGAAATGAAAAGGAGACATAAATTTTCTTATTTGGAGAAGATTGTCTGCTTTGAGAACCAAGAGGACCATCAGAGAAATCATTAGAATAACAAGAGAATATGGAATGTGAGAGTGGAGGGGAAAACAAGTTGCTCAAAATCCACAGCCTTCTTGTGTTCTAACAGTAACAAGATACAAGGTGAACTGAAGGGAAATCCTACGGACAGCAGCGATGGGACAAAGCTTTAGGACAACCTTAAGAGAACCTCTATAGTGCCTCCGGGTATGAACTCGAAAGGATTATGATGGAAAGACAGAATGACCAAGAAACCAGTTCTCATAAAATTGTCACAGGTTTATCTCAGTGACAGTCAAGGGGAATCGGGCATGGTTTCACACACCTACCAGCCCAACACTTGGTATGCGAGCAGGAGGATCAGGTAAGTGAGGGTAGCCTAGACTACATTGTGTGATCCTGTCCCAGAAAAGAAAGAGGAAAGAAGGATCTCAATGGGAGGATTATTTAAACTGTACAAAATAGATACATTTTTAAGGAGGAATAACATGAGAGGGAACACTAAATTTTGAAAAGATAAGAGAACTTGCTTTGTTATTAAGACTCATTTTGGAGCTTACACAATTAAAATAGTATAAACTACCAGAAAGAAAAAAAAAAAAAGATGATGTCTAAATGGACCCAAATAAACCCCAGACTTTTTTTTATAAGCACATTCAGGTGATTTAAAAAAATAAATACATGAATTGTTCAGTAAATCATGCTGGTAAAACAGAAGAAAGAAAACCATTGTATGTCAGACCATGTAGTAAGCATAAATTCCAAATGAACTAGAGAGTTAAATATGTCCAAAGTTATCCCTTTAGAAACAAAGTGAAAAATCTCAGATAATATTTATTTCATGCCTCGTGGTACTGAAATATCCAAGCTCAAAGGAAATTGGGAAAATCACGAAAAATATCAACAGATTAAACAACATATGAATCAAACACTTCTCTGTCAAAAACCCATGCCGAGGGCTGGGGATGTAGCTCAGTTGCTAGAGTGCATGAATCCCCAAATTCAATCCTCAGCACCATACAGAGTGGGAATGCAGTACGTGCCCACAATCCCAGCCCTCAGGAGGTAGAAGCAGGAAGACCAGAAGATCTAGGACACCCTTGGCTATAAGAGAACTCAAGGTCAGCCTGGGCTACCTGAGACCCTGTCTCAAACAACAAGAGCAACAAAAATCTATAAACATTAAGGATAAAAGCGCAAATTGAGGGCTGGAGAGATGGCTTAGTGGTTAAGGTGTTTGCCTGTGAAGCCTAAGGATCCATGTTTGACTCCCCAGATCCCATGTAAGCCAGATACACAGGATGATGCATGCACAAGGTCACACTTGTGCACAAGGTGGCATATGTGTCTGGAGTTTGATTACAGTGGCTGCAGGCCCTGGTGCACCAATTTCCCCCCCTCCCAGTCTCTCATAAAAAGGCTAGTCTGTTGGGCTTGCCTAAAAAAATGCATGGGATAGACAGATGGCTTAGCAGTTAAGGCGCTTGTCTGCAAAGCCAAAGGGCCATGGTTTAACTCCCCAGGACCCACATAAGGTGGATGGAGAAGGTGGCACATGCATCTAGAGCCTGTTTGCACTGGCTGAAGGTCCTGGAATGCCCATTCTCTCTCCTCCCTCTCTGCCTCTTTCTTTCTCTCAAATAAATAAATAAATATTGCATTTAAAAATTTTTTTAAATATTGCATTTTTTTTTTAAAAATGCAATAATTGAAAAAAATGCTTGTCACAAATGACAGAAAAAATTCCTTAGGTCTGGAGACAAAATGGAGAAAGAAAACTAAAGAGAAGATCACATCTGAGAAACTGCAGAAAGCACACAAAACGAAACGCGCTTTCGCAGCTCTCAGCAGACATGAGCTTCAGCGCCACGAGTCTCCTGGAAACAGCAGAACGTCTTTGGAGGAGGGACAGTCTTACAACAATGCTCTTCTAGGTATTGTCACCTGTTGCTCCTGTCTGGCTTTATTGGCCTCGAGTGTGATTCAGCACCAAGGGCAGCATCTTCCCACGCAGCTAGGACAGCGCCTCCCAGCGGTGGAGTGTTTCTACTTCAACTTGATCTTAGCCAAAAGATTGGTATTTTCCCACGATCTCTATAGAGGCCAGAACAGCGCCTCCTAGCGGAGAATGTGGGGACTGTGGCGCCTTCACTAGATCTCAGCCCCAGAGCTGAGAGTTTTTTTTTAGGCTCTCTCGAGAAGTCAAGACAGCCCCTCTTAAAGAAGAGGGTAGGACTTTGCCCACACAGTTCTGCTTCCCAGAGGAGACAGGACAGTGTCTTGACACCAGGGTGATGCCTGAGGGAGCTAGCTGATAAGGGGAAGGAGGGTTACTGACCACACAAAAGAATGGCAGGGACAAGGAGAGAATTTTCTGGCACACTGCTCAGGAAACTGTGAGCAGTGCTTGTTGCTAAGGCACAGAAAACTAAACCTTAAGAGGCTGAAACAAATCTGGAGAGGCAGGGAGTGGCCAGTTGATGAATGGTGCTGTCTACCATGCTGATCAGCCCAGAAACTGGTTTTCAAACAATGGATTCAATATGGGGTGTGTGGGGGGGGAATTAGGCTAGCAGCCTGCTGAAAAGATAGGCCGGCAGCTGGGCTTCTGGCTGTGGTGTGGCTGATGGTGTGCAGGGAGCATGCAGCCTGCGTTGAAGAGCCCAGCGCAGGGGAAGTTTCTGGCAAGGGAGTTTTCTTGGCCAGGCCTGGACTTCTTGGAGCTGCTTCTGGTGACTCAATGAAGGCTGGCCTTGAGGACACACCCATGGGGCAGAAGGACAGAGAAACCAGGCAGTTATTATCAGTGATTGTGGAGAGGGAGACGGGACGAGCCTTAGAGATAAATGGATGAGCAGGGCTGGAGAGATGACTCAGTCGGTAGAGTGCTTGCATCAGTACCTGAACTTGAGTCTCGAGCACCCATGTAAAATGCCGGGTGTGGTGGTGTGGTAGTTTGAATAGATGTTCCCCAATATATTCAGTGTTTTATTAGTTATAGTTTGCATCTGCAATCACCTTGCTAGAGGCAATGTCACTGGGGGCTGGTCTCAAGGTGTGGTGGTGGGTTTGAGATTCCATTGTAAAGATATGCAAAGTGTGCCTAATAGGAGTTCCTGAAGCTTGCTGTGGCTTGGCTGTAGTTTTGCTCTGTATGCTGTGTGGCTGGTTGGGTTTTTCTCTCTTGCTTGGATCTGCCATTATGGAACTTCCCCTGGATCTGTAAGCTTCAATAAATAATATCCCTTCCTCCATAACTGTGCCTGGCCTGGAAGTTCATCTCAGCGAACCTGCATCTGTCTGCTACAGGTGGCATAGGCTGGTAATCCTAATGCTGGGGAGGTGGAAATGAGGGAATTCCTGGAGCTCATTGGCTGGCTAGTCCAGCTGAATTGATGAGCTCCGGGTCCAGCGAGAGACCCTGTTCCAAAAAGAAGTTGACGGCCTTCCTGAAAATGACGTACCTGGCCTCCACACACACATACACACGTGTGTACACACACATGCTCATCCCCACATGAACATACATACACACAGAGAAACAACCACAACAACTCAGAGAGAGTGAAGCCCGGCATGCCTGCAGAGGGTAAACACTCTCTCCATAGAGACGCAAAGGCTGTGAAAGGCCCTGTTGGGGTGGCGTGAGTGTCAGGAGGGCAGGTGTAAGGAAGCACCTGCCTCAGCCAGGGAACCACCTGGCCCTGGTTCCCACAGGATCCACCGTGTCCAGGAGAACAGTGGCCCATCGGCCTGGTAGGAGGAGCTGGCAGCAGAGGCTTTCCCAAGCAGCTGGGCAGACTTATTTAGCACTGTTCACTTGCACACTGCTGAGAGTGGGCCAAGTATGATTTCCATTTCAGGGTGCTTGCTGCTAAGCTGGTCTCTCCAGCTGTCATTGCCCGGCCTTGTCAGCTGCTTCTTAAGGGCACTGATTCCTCAGAAAAAGAAAAATCCTATCGTGAGCCGGGTGACCGAGCTGACCCTCTTATTGGCCAGGGCAGGAAGGCACATGGTCAACCAATTGGCAGTGGCCTCTGCTGCTTCTTCCAAGGCCACAGACTTATTTTGCCTGGCTGCATTCAGGGACAGCTAAGCTGTGGCCATCCTATCCATTCTCGGAAGCGTCACGTCATGACTGTAATTGCAGCGCCTATGTCAAGGCAGCCGGGACTCTCACCAGATCCCCTCGCAGGCTGAAGGGGCTGACCCAAGATGGGTCCAATGAGAACCACCAGCAAATGAGAGACCGGCGACATTCTTTGCACATTTCCAGTGGAATGAGCAGCTAAGGAGCACTGAGAGAGTTGTCTTGTGTGCGTCAGTTAGGCAGTGCTGGCTGCCGACAGTCAAAGGGTAGTGATACACAGGGGATGGAACCTTTACCTATCATACCAGAGGCCCTGGGTTTGACCCTCAGCAACACACACACACACACACACACACACACACACACACACACACACGTGAGCACGTGGGGCTGTGGAGATGGTTCAGTGGGTAAGAATGCTTGCTATACAAGCACGAGGTCCTGAAGTTTGGTCCCCAACAACCCACATAACACAGCTGGGCATGGCATGCATTCCTGTAACCCCAGCACTAGGGCACTGGGCGGGTGACATGGAGACAGGAGGACCTTTGATTCTCTGTGGTCAGCTAGCCTAGACTCCAAACAAGAAGCTCCAGGTTCAGTGAGAGACTCTAACGCGGAGAAATAAGGCAGAAGAGGAATAAAGGAGGTTCCTGTTATCTTCCTCTGGCCCCCATATGTGTGTGCATGGGTCACACACATCACATGTGTGTGTACACCATATACATACACTAAAAATACAATCCATAAGGAACAAATAGTAGTGACCCACGGCCTCTGATGCGTCTGGGCACCCCCTTTCTGCCTGTAGTTGAGGCTAGTATCTTCCTGCCTGCATCCCAGCACACAGCAGACTACCTGGTGTGGAGAAGATGCCCAGACAACATTGAGGGCTGGGCCGATAGCTGTGCATGAATCCTGCCTCCGATGTCAGTGCCATGCCGGACGAGAACCAGTCATGCACACGGCTGGGAAAGCGCTTCTGAGGCATTCTGAAGCAATACCCTTTGCCATGTGAACTGGAGAAGGGCGAGCACTTCCTGCTGGAATATGGTCCGGGATGTAACTCTGCGTCCATGATGGGACTCTCCCAGAGATTTTCATGTTAGCTCATTGGCTGAGTAGCGACTAAGCTCCAGGGACCAGAGGCACAAAAAGGAACACGACACCGTTCTCTGTCTCAAGGAGATGGATGCCTGCCGGGGGTGGGGAGGCTGTCATTATGGTCGATCTCTGTCAGACTTCGGATGACAAGAACCCTGCTCATGTCACGTTCTCTCCACACACATCATCATCACAGGCCACATAGCCATGACATCCGCAAGAAAACCCGGTCTTCTCGAAGGTTATTTTAATAAACAACGCGGCCCCTTTCCTCTCTGGTTGGCACGGCACGAATGAAACAAGATGCTATGTTCATGCAGCAGGGTTCCTGTGTCACTGTCTCTGAGGAAGGAGCCTGGACAAGATGTCAGGGGAGTGTGCAGAGGGAGAGAGAAAGGGCTGACTGGAGCATCTCTTTCTGAGCTGTGCTCAAGCCTGTTGCTGTGGTCAAGGAAGTGGAGGTACAATGTGGCCTGTGAGACCTCCCTCAGGGACAGGATTGGGTGTAGCACATTAAAGTCACCCTTAGCATTTACATGTGGCCACTATGAGAGACCATGGAACCCACGTGTGCGCACTGCCCTGCCAGCCGTCACTGTGAAACCCTTGTGTAAGTGAAGGAGGAAGATTGTGCTCCTGGGACCACTTTACAAAGGTCAAACAAGCAGGTTCCAAGCTAGAGGCCCCTTTCTTACGTGTTCCTCTGTGTGGCCCTGGGCCAGAGATTTCCATTCTCTCCTTGGCCATGAAATGGTAAGCAAACAGCACCACTGTGGCAGACATGCAGTTATCAGAGGAACCTTTCCTGGGAGAAAAAGGGGCTAGAAAGGAGAGTGGGTCAATGATGCCAGTGACACCAACCGCAGGCAGCATGTGTGGGTCAGAGTGACTGGGGACAGCCATGGCAGAAGCTGTAGGATGCATCTGTCCACAGAAATGCGGACTTGAAGAGAGAAAGATTTCAGGGTGGGCACATCAAGACATTGCCTTCCCAGCTTCCCTTAAGACAATGACCATTTCGGTGAGTTCACTATGTGACAAACTCAGGCCCCCATGAAGTCACTGCTAAGGGGTTGGCTGGCTTTCCTGGGGAAACCCAGAAACAGTCCTGTTATACAGGATGATAAAGGGGGAATCCCCAACACTGGATCTGGTGGCATAGACCTGTCATCCAAGCTACTAGAGAAGCCAAAGGATTGAAAGTACAAGGCCAACTTGGCCTACAAAGTAAGTTCAAGTTCAGTCTGGGTGACTTAGTGAGACCCTATCTGAAAATAGGAAGTTGAAGTTCAGTCTGGGCACCTGACTTCCCCAGGGAGGGTCTGACCCTGGCTGAAAACCTAGAATGTAAGATGAGGGCTGAGGGGCTGGGGTGTGGCTCAGTGGTAGAGAAGCTGCCTGTGAGGGGCTGGGGTGTGGCTCAGAGAACCCCCTAGAATCCCCAGTGAGGGGCTGGGGTGTGGCTCAGTGGTAGAGAACCTGCCTAGAATCCCCCAGTGAGGGGCTGGGGGTGTGGCTTAGTGGTAGAGCTCCTGCCTAGAATCCCCAGTGAGGGGTTGGGGTGTGGCTCAGTGGTAGAGCTCCTGCCTAGAATCCCCAGTGAGGGGCTGGGGTGTGGCTCAGTGGTAGAGCACCTGCCTAGAATCCCCCAGTGAGGGGCTGGGGGTGGCTCAGTGGTAGAGCACCTGCCTAGAATCCCCCAGTGAGGGGCTGGGGTGTGGCTCAGTGGTAGAGCTCCTGCCTAGTGTGAGGGGCTGGGGTGTGGCTCAGTGGTAGAGCTCCTGCCTAGAATCCCCCAGTGAGGGGCTGGGGTGTGGCTCAGTGGTAGAGCTCCTGCCTAGAATCCCCCAGTGAGGGGCTGGGGTGTGGCTCAGTGGTAGAGCTCCTGTCTAGAATCCCCCAGTGAAGGGCTGGGGTGTGGCTCAGTGGTAGAGCTCCTGCCTAGAATCCCCAGTGAGGGGCGTGGCTTAGTCTAGAGCATTTGCCTGGAATTCATGAGGCCGTTGGTTCCTTTTTTGGTGTCACCTCCCTTATAAAATGACTACAGCTTAGAGTCAAAGATTACACAGAGCTGTAGTGAACCTCTTGGAGGTTCTCTAGAATATAGCACGTGGCCCAACCTAGGACCAGCATAGAGCCAGTGATGCTGGTGCATGGGGAGAAGTCAGTAGCCTGGAGTAAGCTGAAACTGCATGGGAGACTGGTTTCCATCCTGATGTAGCAGGAGCTGTGTGAAGCCCATGGGGACCTGGCCTGGTAAAATTTAAAGATAATCAGCTTGTTGCTCAGAATGGCCAAGAGACGAAAGAGTGCAAGCAGGGCTGAGGGGACAGCTGCCTGGGTCCTGGTAAGAGGGAGCAGTCTGGAGAGAGCAGGGCTGGGCGCCACCAGAACTCCAGAACACCCACTGAGGGCCCTGGCTGCCACTGCTGGGGTGGGCGGATCGGAGGGCATCTGGGACTGTTCCCAGACTGTGACTTTGGTAGCAAAGAAACTGAGTTGCAAATGGGTGAGATTGGAATGGCTAGGAAGGGAAGGGGACAGGGTCAGGGTGGAAAGGACAAGTTGCAGTTTGAAGCGTTCCCTTTGCCATGTCTGTGTGACACCCAGGTAGAAAGGGGCATTCACTCTGGAGGTGTGAGTCATCAAGGAAAAGACGCCCTGGCCCAGGTCACAGGATCCAGGACCTTTCCTGGGGAGAGGGGGAGGGAAAATGGGGAGGAGCGAGCAGGCACAAGAGTGAAGCCTGCATGGAGGGCGAGGGAGGGGGAGGGGAGGGAGGACAGCTTGCTGTAGGAGAGTCAGCGCTGCTGCACAAAGCAGCTGGGAGAGTGGTGCTCACAGTGCTGAGAGCTCAAGGCTGGGAGGAACCCACCGATCTGTTCCACACCAGAGAAAAATCTCAAAGGTGCAAATGACTCAAATCAGCCCCAAGGGAGGCAGGCACCACACGTGCACTCCAGGGACAACACTGCCAGGCATCATATCTGCTGAGGGCACAAGACTGGTCCCCAAATCCAGGCCTGTCCATGTGCCTGCTAAGGATACCTCCTCTCCCCCTTGCTGGCAAATATCCTGTTCCCCTCTTTTGCAGGCTTTAAATTTTTTTAAAAAGTATTTATTTATTTGAGAGAGAAAAAGAGGCAGAGAGAGAGAGGGAGAGAGAATGGGTATGCCATGGCCTCTAGCCAATTTGTGCACCTGACTTACATGGGGACTGGGGAATTGCACTTGGATCCATAGTCTGTCCCCACTCTTAACATATGAATAAGCATTTGCTTTGCAACCCAGGAAACCTAACTGCCATGTTTCTCTCTGGTTGCTTGTGGGTCTGGGCAGCAGCGAGGTGCCAGGCAGTCACAGTGCAGGGAGAAATCTAATTCTGCGTAGGGCAACAGTATTTCTGGCTACTCACTGTTTTCAGACAGCTCCACGATATAGTAGAGGACTGGGCTGTTTCCATCGAAGGGTCGAACCCAAGACAGCGTCACCGTGTGACTACGGGAGGGGCTCAAGCCAGCCAGGAGGTTTTGAGGCGGGTGAGGCAGCTCGCTTGAAGGAAAGAAAGAAAAGGAAGAAGAAAATTGATGTCAGGCTGACAGGTCGTCTTGTGCCCATGCTGGAGAGAGCTGGTGTGGGAATGATTCTCTCTCTTGTCCCCAAAGGAACAAAGGAAGCTCAACAATACCACTCAGTGGTATTTGGTTCTCTGAATATAATTTGATTTGATCCCCACGGTACGACACCAAGTAATGGCAGTGTAACTCTGGGGGGAGGGGGGAGGCTGTGTGCACGGGTTTACTGCATTATATTACTTAATAGACAGGACTTGGTCAAAAATCTGTCTTTACAGTTAGACGCTGGTCATGGAAATGCAGTAGAGCCCATGAAGAGGAAAAGGCCTCGGAGCTGAGATTCAAGTTTGTACAGATGCCTTTTGGAGTTACGAGGGAGGACGCCCATATGCCTTCGTAGACAAATAGTAGACAAACAGAGTCGGTCTATTTATTGACAGCCTGAGGTTCTATTGTCATTCTATCTTCTGTTGGGTAATAGGGATTTGGGGGAAGCACTTAAGAGGAAATGTAGTGAGAAACTAACTGAAATCTCATGGAAATGGTAAATAACACATCAGCAAGGCCGTAAAATGAAAATGTAATTAAAGTAAATAAATCCCCCAAAGAAGTTATTAATTAGGGCTGGAGAGATGGCTCAGAGGTTAAGGCATTCGCCTGCAAAGCCAAAGGACCTCGGTTTGATTCCCCAGGACCCATGTAAGCCAGATGTACAAGGTGGCACATGCGTCTGGAGTTTGTTGGCAGTGGCTGAAGGCCCTGGTGCACACATTCTCTCTCTCTCTCTGCCTTCTTCCCTCTCTCAAATACATAAATAAATAAATAAAACAAAAATAATAAAGAAGTGATTAATTAAAAAGGTTTTGTTCTGGTATTTACTGATGACAAAGCTGCAAATCCCTATCATATAGCCTCGTCCTTAAGTCCCAAGCTGCAGGGTTTAGTCTCATCGCCCAGGGCTGGGGTCAGGGCCTGCTCTGTGGTCATTCTGCATGGCCGCTCCTTCCAGGAACACAGCCGGGCACTGTGGAGACAGGGGTGCCAAGCTTGCCCTGTGTTACCCACCAACTGGCTCTGGGTTTCTCCTGGCTGGTAGTTGCTGGGGAATCATACACATCGGAACAAAAAAAGGCCAGCATTGTTTGAATTGTATTTTTATTAACTGAGAACTTTATTGTATGAACACACTGCATATCGGTCCTATTTCTCTTAGGTGATGATCTTATGCCCTCTCTCCTATGCTCCAATTCAAATTTTATTTTAAATTTTGTTCATAATCATTGTATATGGTACTCTTTTACATAAGGCCTTAGCATTTTTTCAAATTTATGTGTGTGTGGGGGGGGGCACACCTGTGCCATGTTGCTCATGGGGAGGTCAGAGATGACAATGACAGATGTCTGTGCTCTTCTGTTTCACCTTTGAGACAGGGTCTCTTGCCACTGCAATGAATGCCAGCCTAGCTCGTTCATGAGCTTTGGATTCTCCTGGCTCTGCCTTCCATTATTTTACGCATGTTGGGATCACAGATGTGTGCTTAACTTGTCTGGCTTTATGTGGGTGCTGGGGAATCGAACTCAGGCAGGCAGGCAGGCAGGCAGGCAGGCAGGCAGGCAAGCACTTTCTCCCTTCCTTTTTTTCTTTGAGACAAGGTTTCCCTATGTAGCTCCCTAGCACCACTTCTTTTCTTTTTAAATATTTTATTTATCTGAGAAAGAAAGGACAGTTAGAGAGAGAGAACGGGAGCACCAGGGCCTCCAGCTGCTTCAGATGAAATCCAGATGCATGCACCACCTTGTGCATCAGGCTTATGTGGATCCTGGGGAATCGAACCTGAGTCCTTTGGCTTTGCAGGCAAGTGTCTTAACCATTAAACCATCTCTCCAGCTCCACTTATTGTTTTCTTTTCACATGGTCTCACTATATAGCTCTGTCTGGCCTGGGGCTTGCGATGTAGTCCAGGTTGGCCTGGAAGTCACTGCAATCCTTTGGTCTCTGCATCCCCTTGACACAGGTTTGAGGATTACAGGTACACAACCCTATGGCTGGCTCTTCACTGGGTTTACTAAATGTGGAAAGGTTCTGAGGATCTGAGGGTGTGGCTCCGTGGTAGAGCACTTGCCTAGCATGCACAAGATCCTAAGTTCCATCACCACCCCTGCAAAAAAAAAAAAAAAATACTCATTCTACTTTCAAATTTATGAAGCTGTTTTGCACTCTCACGACATAAGAAACATAGCTCTCTAACCATGTACCATTTATAAGCAAGCAAATATTTCTTACGGAGACCGCAACTGCATTGTATATTAACACAGAAAATGCATAAACTTTAACCTACAATGTTGTCTTGTTTTCTCCTTAACTATGAATTAAGTTTTAAATCACAGAAGAGGCTGTTATTTCTATTTGAGCTCTCCAATCATCAAACACCCATTAGATTTCCAATAGACACTGAGATGAGGGAAATGTCATGGTGAAAAGATCTTTACTTCCTCTCCCAAACCCCATTTCCTTTTGTTTCCTCCACACAGAATTGTTTTGTTCCAAAAAAAAAAAAAAAAAAAAAAAAAGTTGTTGGAATGGTCCCAACTGGAAACAAACTATTTAGTCACTGCTCTCATTGCTGTGACAAAATACCTGGTAAAAGTAATTTAAGGGAAGAAGAGTTTATTCTAGTTCACAGTTTCAGGGTATAGTCCATCACGGTGGGGAAGGGATGGTGGCAGGAGCGTGAAGCAGCTGGTCACATTTAGTCCACTCAGGAAGCAGAGAGAGATGAACACCAATAATCAGCTTTCTCCTTTTTATTCACTTAGGGTGGGCCCTCCTACCACAATTCACCTAATTTAGAAACATTCTCAGACATGTCCAGGGGTTTATCTCTTAGGTGATTTGTATGGCACAGTGCAGGTCGGGCCCTAGCCAGGCCGCCTGCTAGAAGAAACCAGGAAGTGGCTTCTGTGGACGTGGCATCCTGCACAGGCCTGGCGTGACAACAGCTACAGTCCCATGCTCGCGAGCAACCTGCTGCGAGATAATCTGCCCGGAGACAGGCTGTCATTGGTCACAAGAAGGGAACCACCCCATACAATGACTGGCCAGCCAAACCCATAAAACCCCCTACACTTCCTTGAATAAGCGAGTTTGCAGCAGCTCGCCCTCTGCCTGCTTCCACCTGACTCCCGGAGTCTGTGTTGTGACTCCGCGCCTCTCACCCCCTACCTGGCCGAGACCCTGCTGTCCCTCCTGGGCTGGCCCTAGGGGGGACCCCACCAGTGATTCTAGATCCTGTCAAGCTGTCAATCAATAGTTGATACACAAACCAAAAATAAACTTGGAAACATATATCCACATCTTAGTAATGAGTTGATCTGGTCTCAGATGGCTTATTTAAATCCTTGAGCTGGGGCTGGAGAGATGGCTTAGTGGTTAAGCACTTGCCTGTGAAGCCTAAGAACCCTGGTTCGAGGCTCAATCCCCAGTACCCACGTAAGCCAGATGCACAAAGTGGCACATGCATCTGGAGTTCGTTTGTAGTGGCTGGAGGCCGTGGTGTGCCCATTCTCTCTATCTACCTCTTTCTCTCTCTGTGTGTGTTGCTCTCAAATAAATAAAGAAAGAAATAAAAATTTTAAATCCTTGAGCTGACCCAAGGGATGGAACTGTCCTTTTTAGTCACTTGCTGTGATCTCTGGGGACACACTGGAGCATCTGCTTATCATGACTCAGCTGGGCCCTCAGTGGTTACAGGTGAAAGAGCAACCATGGGGACTGGAAGGAGGCTGGAAAAGTGAGTTCACCCAGATGCCAAGAATTCCTCCACTCCTGAGATCCTGTGAAAACTGGATACGGAAGAGATGCTCAGCTGCCTTGGTTGGGGTCCACGGGAGGCCGATGTTTCCCTGGTTGGTGACATGAACTGAGACGTGAAGAAGTCATGGGGCTTTAAGACTGAGATCCCCAGAGCATCTTGCTATTGGTCCGTCATAATTTATTTTTCCTTTATTAAGACAATGGTCATGATAATCCCATTTCCTGAGCACCAATAGAAAATCCAAAGCTGCAGGCACGGGGTGCAGCGCCCAACTCTCGCCAGCTGGTTAGATACATAGGGGTGTGGAAGCTCTGGAGCTCATGGCTACCACCTGAAGTGTGGAGACATTCTGGGGACCGTGCCTGCCTCCTTAACTTGGAGGTCTGTACTAATTCCAAGTAATTAGAGTCAAGCATCCACTATAACGATGCTCCTGAAAACAAAGTTTTTCTTTTTCTTTTTTTTTTTTTTTTTTGAGGTAGGGTTAAACTCTAGTCCAGTTGACCTGGAACTCACTCTGTAGCTCCAGGCTGACCTTAAACTTGTGGCGATCCTCCTACCTCTGCCTCCCAAGTTCTGGGATTAAAGGCATGAGCTACCGAAATGTTGAACATGATGAACATGAACTTGGAAAACAAGCAAGGCTGGCCAGTGGACACAGGCCATTGTGTGGACACTAGGCTAGTGCTCCAAATGGCTTTGCCCAGCAACAGATGCACATGTGTGCAGACCAAGCAAGCCTCACAGGCAACATTCACTCCAGCATTACTCAAAACACTCGACAAGACCCTGGGAGCTCACGGGTGGCATTTTATGACAGGACAGAAAACAATTCCAATCACGGGTTTCAGAGGGATTAACAAGAAGTCACAGACTTGTTTCACACCGAAAGGAGAACATCTATTTGCCTGTCCCTTCATGGAGAGGACACACATGGAAGCAAAGGGCCAGTCTTGGGCTGGGGAGATGCTCAGTGGTTAGAGGAGCTTGCTTGCAAAGCCTGCAGGTCTGGGTTTGATTTCCCAGTACCCACACAGAGCAAGACGTATAAAGTGGTACATGCATCTGGAGTTCATTTGCAGTGGCAACAGACCCTGGTTCACCCATACACATATGCTCTCTTTTCTTTCTCTCAACTCTCTCTCTTTTTTTTTTTTTCGAGGTAGTGTCTCATTCTAGCTCAGACTGACCTGGAATTCACCATGTAGTCTCAGGGTGGCCTTGAACTCACGGCAATCCTCCTACCTCTGCCTCCCAAGTGCTGGGATTAAAGGCGTGCGCCACCACGCCCGGCTCTGATTCATATGTTTTTGGGAAAAATATATATTCTGCTTGGAATTGATCCATAGCTCACTGATGGTATTTATTTATTTATTTATTTTGGTTTTCCGAGGTAGGGTCTCGCTCTAGTTCAGGCTGACCTGGAATTCACTATGTAGCTCAGCGTGGCTTTGAACTCACGGCAATCCTCCTACCTCTGCCTCCCGAGTGCTGGGATTAAAGGCATGTGCCACCATGCCCGGCTTTTCTCTCAACTCTTAAGTAAATAAATAAATATTTAAAAAGAGAACCAATAAACATGGCTGAGCAAGTATCTCTAAGGTAGTGAGACGAGTCCTTAGGATATATGCCTAGGAGTGGTATAGCTGGGTCATATGGTAGATCTATATTTAGCTGTCTCAGGAACCTCCATACTTATTTCCACAAGGGCTGGACCAGTTTGCATTCCCACCAACAGTGTACAAGAGTTCCTCTTTTTCCACATCCTCACTAGCATTTATGGCCATTTGTGTTCATGATGGTAGCCAATCTGACAGGAGTGAGATGGAATCTCAACATAGTTTTAATTTGCATTTCCCTGATGACTAGGGATGTAGAACATTATTTTTAGATGTTTATATGCCATCTGTATTTCTTCTTCTGAGAACTCTCTATTTAGTTCCATAGCCCACTTTTTAACTGGGTCGTTTGATTTCTTATTATTTAATTTTTTGAGTTCTTTATATATCCTAGATATTAACCCTCTATCAGATTTATAGTTGGCAAAGATTTTCTCCCATTCTGTAGGTTGCCTCTTTGCTCTATTCACAGTGTCCTTAGCTGTACAAAAGCTTTGTAATTTCATGAGGTCCCAGTGGTTGATCTGTGGTTTTATTTCCTGAGCAATTGGGATTATATTCAGAAAGTCTTTACCAAGAACAATATGTTGAAGGGTTTCCCTTACTTTTTCCTCTAGCAGTTTCAGAGTTTTAGGTCTGATATTAAGGTCTTTGATCCATTTGGACTTAATTCTTGTACATGGAGAGAGATAAGGATCTATTTTCATCCCTCTACAGATACAGATCCAGTTTTCCCAGAACCATTTGCTGAAGAGGCTCTGTAATATAGGTTAAAATCAGTATGGTGATACCACTGGCCTTATTTTTGTTGCTCAAAATTGTTTTAGATATCTGAGGATTTTATTGCCGCTCTATTCACAATAGCTAGGAAATGGAACCAGCCTAGATGTCCCTCAACTGATGAGTGGATAATGAAGATGTGGCACATTTATACAATGGAGTTCTACTCAGTGGTAAAGAAAAATGAAGTTATGAAATTTGGTGGAAAATGGATGGGTCTGGAAAGGATTATACATAGTGAGGTAACCCGGGCCCAGAAAGCCATGTTTTCTCTCCTATGTGGATCCTAGCTACAAATGATTGGACTTCTATGTGAGTAGGAATAAGACACAGTAGCAAAAGCCAGTAAGCTAGAAAGGGGACATAAAGGGAATAGAAAGGGAGGGAGGGGGAACTTAATAGGACGGTATTGTATATATGTAAGTAGAAGAACAGATTAATGGGGGTGAAAAGGCCTAAGTGAGGTCAGGGGAAGAGATTGAGTAAAGGAAAGGTAGAGGGAGGGCTAATCAAAATCTAAAAGGATATAAATAAGTCATATGGAAACCTATTTTTCTGGACAATGGAACACTCAGAAGCTGTAGATTGTGACTAGAAAATTTTCAGTGCCAGGGATGGGATACCTTCCAGTGAGTTGTTGGCCAGGGAGGTCACAGATACCCCCAAAACATTATAGGCCATTGCTGAGGCCCTTGGTTTCCCACCAGGAATAGATAGTAAGACCCTATTGCTGAAGACTCCACATACTTGGGCTGCAAGGTCACTGAGAAATCCTGCTGGAGCTGAGCTGAAAGCTGTGCTTCTCCAAGGGGCACGTTTAGTGATGTCCTGTGGTGCCACGGGGCTGTTAAGTGTGGATTCCCTCACTAAATGTCTTGAGACTGCTTTTTTTTTTTTTTTTAATAAGATTTTGGTTTTCCCGGGTCTAGTGTCAGCCCTACGTGAACAGCTCCTGTATGACTCCTCAAAGAGGCTTTCAGTAGACGCTGGAAATATAAGCTTTCCCTTTAAATCAGCCAGCGCTGGTTATCTGGGCGCTGAAGCTTTGTGAAACCCTTGACCAATCTGTCAATAGTGGACAAATGAAGCGCTCACATATTCTGAAACCATTCCAAAAAATCTTATCTAATAGGAGTCGATTGCATCCGAGTGTTCCTCTGCCAACTTTGAAAGGAGATAAATGATTTAAGTGACTCACAGACAGTGAAGAAATGGAGACAATGGGGAGGAAGCCTGGGGTGGAGTCACCTTGCAGTCTAAAGGGAACAGGAAACTGCCACCAAGCCAATTACACCACAGTAATATTAGAAATTAACCCCAGCCCCGGGGACCCGAGCTGCGGGGCAAGGGAAGCAGATGAAGGGCAGGGCACACGAGAGGCAGGGTTCTGAGCAACTGGTGAGATGGTGGCTGAGTGGGAATCGCTCCTGTGGCAGAGGATCAGGCCAGCTTTTTCCCGCCTAAAGAGCTCTGCCCCCTTGATACTCAAATGACGACTTGGTCAAACCGATCTTCTTCCACTTTGCGCCGAGGAAGAAGATGATGGGGCCTGATAACTCTGGAGGGCAGAATTAAATTGTTCGGTCCTTGTTATATCTTTTTCAGAAGTAGCCGTATCGAGAGAAACCTCTTCGGTTGCCTTGGGCTCTGCATCTTCCAGTCAGCTTAGTAAATTAGGTTTTCCCTGTACTCCAGGCTTCTACGAATTAGTCTCTGATTTCGGGAGGAGAGAGGTGATGCTAATTGGGTCTTTAAATAATTGAACAATTAATCAATCTGTAAGGCCTTAGGATCCTGGTCCTCCAGTTTGCTTAATAGGACAGGATGGCTTGAGGGTACACAAGGTCATCCCAGGCCCCAGCTCTGGTCATGATGATGGTAGCAAACTAAAAAGAAAGGTTAGACCAAACCTCAGAGTGACCATGTTTAATGATGATGCCCTCTGCTGCTAATTTACAAGACACATCATGGAGTCTTCTGGAATTTTAGAGAGGGGGTTAAAGCAGAGCCCATGTAAATTAGATATCTTGGGCAGTACAAAAACACACCCTCGGGCTGGAGAGAAGGCTTAGGGGTTAAGGCGCCTGCCTCCTAAGCCTAAGAACACTGGTTCCAATCTCCAGCGGTTCCAATCTCCAGGTCCCACGTTTAGCCAGATGCAAAGTGACGCAAGGGCGCAATGCCGCACTTGACCACAAGGGGGCGCACACATCTGGATTTCGTTCTCAGCAGCTGAGACACTGCTGGCACGCCCATCTCTGTCTTCCTCTCTCTCTCTCTCTCTCTCTCTGTCTCACTCTCCAAAAAATAATAAAAAATAAAAAGTTAAAAAAAAAAAACACCCTCCAATTTTACCTCAATTCCTGCAACAGTCAGTCCTATGAGGTCAGTGACCCTGCACCCAATCTGTAACTGAGCACACGGAGGCAGACAAGCAAGGTCACCTGGCCAAAGTGCCCTGGTCAGCCAGGCCCCTGGGGCTCGTGGGAGCCAGTAGCCTTGCCACACCCATCACGGGCATGAGGTATCACTTTGCCAGCCAGGTTCACAGCTTGGTGCTGAAGTGACTAACCACAGGGCCAGGGAGTGTGAGGACATGCCGCTGGAAGGTTTGTTCTGGAAAAGCTCCCGTCTGCTCCCGATGCTGATATCTAACAAAGTGGCTTTTAACAGGAGTGGAGCGGGAAGGGGAAAGAGGCTCTTAGGCTCATTTTGAAGGAGACCGTTTAGCCATAAGTACCTCTCAGTCCTTCAGCACTATTTGGCTTTTTTCATGCTGTTTATTTGTATGTGTGTTTATTTACCCTTTTGCCATCTGAGTAAATCATGGGCATGTGACGGACCTCCATTTGAAGAACCTTTGAGAACCATGAGATGCCCTCCCTACCTTAGTGGGGTGTCATTATTGTTACTCTTCATTTAATTTTTGCACATGTGCATTTTTTGTGTTGTGCGTACATGTGTATGCATGTTCATGCGTGCAGGCACACACGTGTGTGCGTATGTGGAGGTCAGAGATTGATGTCGGCTGTTCTTCAGTTGCTCCCCATGTTATTTATTGATTGATTTTTGACACTAGGTCTCTCACTGCACCCACCAGTTCAGCTATCCAGCAGCTCTTAGAGATCCTCCTGTCTCCACCTCCCCAGTACTGGGATTATAATAGGCATGCACCACCCACACCTAGCTCTTCCGTTAGGGCCGGGGGGATCTGAAGTCAGGTCCTCATGCTTGCACAGCAAGCCCTTGACCCACTGAGCATCTCCCCAGTTCCTATGGTCATGATTGTGGAGCCTTAAGACCTGTTTGGATCCGAGGATCCTGCACGTTCCCCCGTTTCATTCAGACTTGGAAGTGTGGACTGTTTATTATGCCAGCAACTCCCAGGGGCTAGCACTCTTCCAAATCAGCTCTGCCACCAGTGGCACCCAAATTGGTTTGAATCACAGATCTGCAAATATTTCTATCTTTAAAGACGAGGTATTTCACCATTGCAGAAAACCTATTATTTTATATATATGGCAACATTTGCTGAAAAAAAATGTATTTTACTTAGAGGAAATCAAATAAGCAAATAGTAGGGGAGATATGTAAATCAACAGAACATAAAAACTGCGTGGAATAGAAAGAGCGTGCTGTATTGGATGTGTGCAATTTGGTTTGTGCTGACAGCCTTTATGAACCACTAACACTTATTTATTTGATACCCACACCAGATGATCTAAGAGTTCTCGGAGGTAGTTTAAAAAATGTGTGCATTGCAGAGAATTATATGAATTCGTGGGCTGTGTTCTCCAACATCACCAAAACGATTAAAAAGAAAACAATCTCTGACCTGAGAGCTGGAAGGAGAAGGTGGGAAGAGGAACAATGACACCTTCATCATTAATTCCCAGGAAGCCGGGGACATGTACACATTGGAAGTAGGAGGGCAATCAGGAGGCCCACCCATGGGCCAAAACATACACACATCCATACATCCTTCACACGTGTCTTCAGCCAGTAGACACTTACTGAGTGCCTGTTGCATGCCAGACACTCAGAATACAAGCATGTGCCATCAAGGGGCTTTGGCAGGGAGGGAAGTAAGACAGCAGCATATATGGTCTATGCTACAAGCAGGGATGAGCCAGGCTCTGGCTTAGAAGGGTAGGAGGCACCCTATGTCTAAATGGCAGGCAGTCATCCTGTGGCCAAGTTCTAAAGGACACAGGAGGCCTTCAGGTTATACCAAAAAACACCAGCCATGCTGTGGAGAAGGTAGATGGTTTACACATGCTGACTGGACACTGGGGACAGGGCAGGGAGAGAGAGCTCAGGGTCCATGGGCTCCAGTGCTAACAGCAGGCAAGGGTGGGGAAAGACACTGGCTATCCAAAGCCAAGAACCCTTGAAGGCAGTTTCTCTGGGTTTACTCTGGCCTCCTCTGGCTGCTTCATGAACAAGGGTGACCTTTGTTCCCAACGGGTGAACAATGTCTAAACAGAACAAAGGCCATCCTAGAGATGGCCAGATGGGAGACAGAATGGGATTGTGCCCAGTCCTGAGGGTACACCAGGGCTCCAGGGCTTTCTGGACTGTGTGCTCCCATCACTAATCTTTTCAACTCATTCATGCGGGCGTGCAACCAACTCAGAAGGCTACGTGTGGCACTCCACAAGTATTGTTTGCATTCTTTTTTTTTTTTTTTTTTTTTTGAGAGTGAGAAAGAGAGAGAGGCAGAGAGAGAGAGAGAGAGAATGGGCACACCAGGACCCTTAGCCTGCTGTGAATGAACTCCAGATGCGAGTGTCCCCTTGTGCGCATGTACAACATTGCACACTTGCACCACTGTGCATCTGGCTACGTGTGACCTGCAGATTTGTTTTGTTTTGTTTTTTTGTTTTTCGTGGTAGGGTTTCACTCTGGTCCAGGCTGACCTGGAATTAACTATGTATTCTCAGGGTGGCCTCGAACTCTCAGCAATCCTCCTACCTCTGCCTCCCAAGTGCTGGGATTAAAGGCGTGCGCCACCACGCCTGGCTTGACCTGCAGATTTGAACACGAGTTCTTGGGCTTCACAGGCAAGTGACTTAACTGCTAAGCCATCTCTCCAGCTCCTGTTTGCATTCTTAATCCCTCAGCCAGCCCAGAGAGATTCAAAGACAGTGAGACAGGTGGACTCAAAGGGTTCTGATGCTATTTTTAGGGGATAATTTCTGCGTGCAGAATCCTTCGTGGATCAAGGTGTGCCTCTCACAATTGCCTTCTCTTGACGCGCAGCATGTATGATGGTGGCAGGGATGGGCAGGCGGGTGTGCTAAGCACTGGCTGCTTCTCTGGCAACCATGCTGTTTCCATTCTGCCTGTATAGCTCGTATTTTTGTGCTTATGTGCTTGGGACTGTATTGCAGGGCACAATTCTTTTAAAAAGCAAATAAATACATGGAAAAGTGAAATCTGTCAGCAGGCTTTTCCGCTTTCTGTTCTGTGAGCAGAGAGGGAGCTAAGGAAAGAGAGAGTGGGCTCAGGGGAGATCAATGGCTTCCACCTGTGTCCTGGGACCCCCGGGATTGTCTA
Source organism: Orientallactaga sibirica (assembly GCA_036365145.1). Taxonomy (NCBI): domain Eukaryota; kingdom Metazoa; phylum Chordata; class Mammalia; order Rodentia; family Dipodidae; genus Orientallactaga; species Orientallactaga sibirica. The sequence continues at coordinate 2,527,076 of JAEOAD010001941.1, read as the reverse complement.
GAATGGAAGTAACGGGCAGCTGCTTGCTATTTTCAGGACTGTCAAAAGACTTAATGGAAAGTATCTATTTACCCGTGGAAAGGTGGCTGAAGCCAACTTAAGCTGGAAGTCTGGTTGGCTGACATGGCAGTTGTCTTGCTTGGTGAGTGGACCATGACATGCCTTACCACTCAGAGACCCTGATGGGGTCTGGGGAGATGGTTCTGTGGGAAAAGTGATTGCCAAGCACATGTGAGGACCCAAGTTTGAACCCCCAGCACCCAGGTAAATGCCATATGTGACAGCTCACGTCTTTAATCCCAGAGCTGGGAGGCAGAGAAAGAATTCCTGGGGTTTACTGGCTAGCTAATCTAGCTGAGGAAATTGAACCAGGGTCCTTAGGCTTTGCAGGCAAACGCCTTAACCACTAAGGCATTTTCCCAGCCCTAGCTAGTCTAGCTGAGGAAATTGAACCAGGGTCCTTAGGCTTTGCAGGCAAACGCCTTAACCACTAAGCCATTTTCCCAGCCCGAGCTAGTCTCTCTGGATCTGGACTCCAGGTTCTATGAATGACCCTGTCTCAATAAATAAGGTGGAGCACAACTGAAGGAAGACCCCTGACCTCCACGTGCACACACACAAGTGAATAGACACACATGTGTTTGCACACATATGGACATGCAAATATGCATGCATACAACATGCACACACATGAAAAACAAAACAGGGGCTGGAGAGATAGCTTAGCAGTTAAGTCACCTGCCTACAAAGCCAAAGGACCTAGGTTTGATTCCCCAGGATCCACATAAGCCAGATGCACAAGGGGGAACATGTGTCTGGAGTTCGTTTGCAGTGGCTGGAGGCCCTGGTATGCCCATTTTCTCTCTATCTGTCTCTCTTTCTCTGTGCTTCTTTCCCTCTCTCAAATCAATAAATAAAATTAAAAAAAAAAAAAAAAAACAAAAACAGATGTTCAGATGGGCAGTCACATTGAACTGGCAAGTAGCCTGTCATAACATGATGTCTGCCACAGGAAATGTGACAGAGGATTGATGGGCTTGGTTACCTATAAAAAACCATCAGCATTAAGAATGGAACATGTTAATTTTGAAGTAGAGAGAGAGAAATAAGAAAGAAAAAGAAGAGACTTTGTCATCGTGCATGGACACATAGCACAATGTGCCGGCCTCAGACCACTGATTTAAGACCCCACGTGGGCTCCACACGTGAGCCCCTTGGACGGGTGCCGGCTGAGCTCAGCAGGTCCGTGAATGGAGAGAGGTCAGTACTCACATCACTTCCAGCCTCGCTGTCCTGGAATCATTCCCTCCCTCGGAGATAATTTCACAGGTGTAGTCTCCGATGTCCCCTGACCATGTCTGACTAATGAGAAGGGAGCCGTCTTTCTCCACCACAATTCTTGAGCTGCTGGATGGTGTGATGACCACGTTGTCCTTCTTCCAAACGTAGCTGTGGGCCAAGCAAAGCGTCTCCAGTTACAAAGCCTACAGCAACAGGCGCCTTGCCCCTTCTCTGGCTAAAGCGAGTTACTGATGATGCTGAGAATATACTACAAAATAACTGAGTTGCATTATCAAAATGTAAGTTTTATAACATGTGGATTAAACCTAAAAGGAAAACAAAAAAAGAAAAAGAAAAGCAAGCCGATATTTTGGTCAATAGACAAAAGTATATGTAGGAGGAGGGGCCAGGGAGATGGTTCAGTGGGCTGAGTGCTTGTCTTACAAGCATGAGCACCAGAACCCATGTTAAAAATGCTGTAAGTGTTGGTGGCTGGAATCCCAGCACTCGGGAGGCAGAGGTTGGTGGATTAAAGTGTTTGCAAGGCCACCCTGAGAAAACAGAGTGAATTCCAGGTCAGCCTGGACTAGTGAAACCCTACCTCGGAAAAAAAAACAAAACAAACAAAAAAAAAATGCTCAGTGTTGGGGCTGGAGAGACGGCTTGGTGGTTAAAGTGTTTGCCTGCAAAGCCTAAGGACCCAGGTTCGATTCTCTGGGTCCCATGTAAGCATGGTGGTGCATGCGTCTGGAGTTTGTTTTTAGTGGCTAGAGGCCCTGGCGCACCCATTCTCCCTTACTTTCTCTCTCTCTGTCTCTAATAGATAAATATAAAAAAATGCTTGGTGTGGCAGAATGTACCTGGAATCCCTGAAGTGGATGGGTGCTAAAGTTTTTAAAACAAGGCAAGTGTGAACATGTTTTAACATGTGTCTCAAAGAAAGGGACTCTGTGGGGTCAGCTCAGACCTGACACAAACTAAACGCCTTCTGATTCTGCTGCTGCCTCAAGAATGCCCGCTTAATTCCTGTACCTCCTGGAGAACTCCCCCATCTCCTGAGCAAAACTTACAACATCTTATAACCATCCTGTTAAAACCACAACATTCTGCCAGACGGTCCTTTAATACCTTTCTTCCTCATTTAATCTTTATGGCCATTTTAGCACATTTTTCCTTCCTAATATAGACTCATTTAAGAGCCTGTCCAGTCCTAAGTGTCCCCGAGCAGGGCCACTCCTGACTGCTCGATGAGGCGAAAGTGCTGGTTTTTCTTTTCCAGAATAATATTCGATCAGATTTTCAAAATGTGCCCAGCTCTTTCAAGCCTTCATGTTCATGGAGCACAAAAATTTAGAAACTACTCATGTGAGATCACCCTGAGACACAACAGGGCCAGGTTCCACCAGAAGGAAATCGATCTAGATAAGAGGGGGATAATCTAGGATGGAGGGGGGTTTCACTCCTTAAACCACACATAAAGATCAGCAAGGGGACCACCAAGATCCACAAGACATTTTGAAGCTCTCAGAGCAGCAGGTCGCTGGGCAAGTTCGTTCTTCATTCTTTGAAATACTATCCCAACTCATTCACAAATGAGCAGATTCTTCACCCTGCGTTAGAAGGTTCATCTCCCAGGATCCCATAGGTAATCTTTCTAAATACCTTCTCTTGTTCCCCTGCCCCAACTCCTCCTAAGGCCTCTTCTACTTTAATGGTGTGTGTGTGTGTGTGTGTGTGTGTGTGTGTGTGTGTGTGCTTAATCAGCTTTGCTTGCATAAGCAGAGGTTGGGGTTATTTACTGAAACATAGAAATCCCAGGAGTGGAGGGCTAATGCAGTTCCCAGAAGCCATAGGCTATTAAAGGAAAATTCCAGTGCCAGGGGTGGTATACCGCCTAGTGATTTATTGGTCAGGGAGGCCCCTGAGGTCCCCAAACATCACAGGCTTTTGTCACTGTTCTTGGTTGCCCACCGGAACTAGATGATAAGAACCTGTTGTTGAAGAGGCATACGCTTCAGTTGTGGGACTCTGAGAAATCAAGCTGGAACTGAGCTGGAAGCCTGCTCCCTGCTGGCTGGTGTTCTGGAAGGTGCTATGCAAGCTGCTGGGGGTGGGGTGGGGAATCCTTAGGCAATTTTGAACTTGATTCCTCCTGGTTGTCCTTTTGCTTTTGCATCCACTGTTCTGGTAACTAACCCCAACTGGTTTTTTCAGTCCTGGAGACTCCAGAGAGCCAGGTGGGAATATGGAAATGCCTGACTGGCAAACACCTGCCCCTGAGAAGATGAGGGCGTTGTCTCCCCCCCAGTTCCTCACATGTGCTCACAGAGCCAGCCCTCTGCTACAGCAGACCTCTCTCATTCTTGGTTAAGTGCAGGCCTTTGGAGCTAAGGCCATGGTGAAAGTACTATGATCTCTCTCTCTTTCTCTGGCTGACTCTGAAAAATAAAAACTATTCTGGCAGTTTTGTACTTTGGGTCAAATCTCACCACTGTGGGCCCCTGCCCACAGCCAGGCACTTGGTCTGCATTGAGTGACTTTTTTTTTTTAAATTTTTTATTTTTATTTATTTACTTGAGAGCGACAGACAGAGAGAGAAGGAGGCAGAGAGAGAATGGGTGCACCAGGGCCTCCAGCCATTGCAACCGAACTCCAGATGCATGCACCACTTTGTGCATCTGGCTTATGTGGGTACTGGGGAATCAAGCCTCGAACCGGGGTCCTTAGGCTTCACAGGCAAGCGCTTAACCACTAAGCCATCTCTCCAGCCCAAGTGACTTTTTTTTAATCATTAACTTCTGGTCTGAATTCAAAGCAAGGCAGGATGTCACACTTACTTACATTAGAGAATGAGTAAGCCCCTAGTTGCCTCCTCCACCTATGTCCCTCTCACCTCTCTGGATAGCTGCATGCCTTGCCTCTCCCTGCTCCTCACTCACCTTGGAGCCAGCTTTGCCTGAGAGAAAACCCCTCTGGAGTGAGGCCGAGCCCCTGTGTAAACACTGCTGAAATCCTATTCTATCCCTCTGGGTTTTTCTCCCATTAAGTATCAGCCCCTGACAAGTATGTTTTTACAGATAGTGTATTAACCTTGGCAGGAAAAAAAAAAAAAAATAAAAAACCATGAAGAGCTGTATGGAAGTCATGGGCTGGAACAGAGCCCTCTGTAAATAATACATAAGGCTGGAGTGGAAAATGGGATTTGTGTGATTAATGAAGGAGCCCCGAGCTGGAAGACGCCGTCATCAGGGATCCACTGCTGAAATCAATTCCCCCTAAATTCTTCCTTCTGATCTCTACTTTCGCAAGGAATATAAACAAGCCCAAAGTATGGAACGGGCTGGGCTGACCTCAGAGAAATCCGGGGGTCGTGGGTGGCCCCGCAGCGCAATGTCGCCGTGGTCCCCTTGATCACCACGCGGTCCTCAGGCGGGTGAACGATGGACGTCCGGTCTGCAACAACACAAGTCCCTGCTGGGATGAAATCATAGTGGAGCGCCTAGCCCTGGGGGAATAATAAACTGGTCATCTGACATCAAAGCCTCCCAATTCTCTTTTATCTTGGCAAAACGGGTGTAAAGGGGAGCGCTCAGAAATGTTCCAGGAATGGAAGACAGCTTCTGGCCCCTCCAAAGTCATCCAGGACTACCCCACTCCCCAGAGGGTGCGAGAGGAAGGCCTGGGACAATACGGAATTGTTCTAGGTGAAAAAAAAAAAATTAGATTCTTCTTTGTGTGTGTGCATGTGTGTGTGGTAGGCATGTTTGTATGTCTGTGTGGGTGCACATGTGTGTGGGTGTGTGAGCATGGGTGTACACATGCATGTGCAGTCCAGTGATCAATGCTGAATATCTTCCTCAACCTGCCTCTATCTTCTTCTTCAAGACAGGGTCTTTCATTAACCCCAGAACCCCACTGTTCCAGTTAGACTAACTAACTTGTGAGCACCAAGGATTTTGTCTCTGCTGCCCACGTGTTGGGATTATAGGCATGTGTCTCTGCGACTGGCATTTGACGTGGGTGCTGGAGATCTGAACTCAGGTTTTCATGTGTGCGGGACAAGTGCTTTTCTGAATGAGCCATCTCCCCAGGCCCTTCCGCCTAGTTTAAATTATTAGGCAGACACAGAGGTGCAGATCTGTCATCTCAGCTACTCAAGAGGCTGAGACAGGAGGATCATGAGTTCAAGGTCAGCCTGGACTACACAGAATGAGATCAAAGCCAGTCTGGGCACCTTAGTGAGATCCTGACTTCCAAGTGAACAGTAAAGTCAGGACTGGGCATGTAGCTCAGGGGTAGAAGCCTTAAGTTTTGATCCTTAGTATTGTAAATAAATAGATGAATTAGATCTAGATTCTTCCAAGGTAATTATCATCTTAGCAATTTCATTTTCTTTGAGGAAAGCCCAATGGGCTGCCCTTCTTTTATGAGAGAGAGAGAGAGAGAGAGAGAGAGAATTGGCACACCAGGGCCTCCAGCCACTATAATCAAACTCTAGATGTGTGTACCACCTTGCATGCATGTGTGACCTTGCATATGCCCCGCCTTGTGCAGCTGGCTTACATGGGATCTGGGGAGTCAAACATGGGTCCTAAGGCTTTGCAGACAGGCACCTTAACCACTAAGCCATCTCTCCAGCCCCTGACGTAGCAATTTCTAATGCTCCCATAGCACTTTGTGACTCTTCAAAGAGCTTCACTTGCATAAATCTATGTGACTTTCACAACATGAGCTACAGTGTATTCTTGTTTCAAAGAATGATACTGCTGGTGCCCAGGAAGGCTGGGAGTTGCCCAACACCACACAGTTGGCGAGGCTCTACCGACATCTGTAAATCCCAGACTCCACAGCTGCCTCTTCACATGCTAGCTTCCCCACCCACCACAGACAGTTTGCGTTCTGCAGTCCCTGTCCCATACACACTTCTGAGGGGACATGGCTATGCTGTGAGACACAGAGCTGGAACTTGGCAGTCACAGGGCTGAGTTCAAGCCAGCATGATTGCTTGCCAGCTGTGTGTCAGTGCAGAGGTCCCAGGTCTTATGACCCTTGCCTGTGATAGGGTTTGGCGCTGTCAGGAACCTCTGGACAAAGTGATGCAGATAAAGTGGGCTGAGAACACTCCACGGGCCACCAAAGCAACATGCCACATCCTAGAGTGGTTATAACTTTGATTCATTTAAAAAATATTTTATTTATGTTTTGGAGAGCAAGAGAATGGGTGCATGAGGGCCTCAAGTCACTGTAAACTAACTCCAGACATATGTACCACCCTGTGCATCTGACTTATATGGGTACTGGGGAATCCAACCTGGGTCCTTAGGCTTCACAGGCAAGTACCTTAACCACTAAGCCATCTCTCAGCCCATAACTTTAATTCTTAACAGATCCATGGAACTTCTGGTGGGGAAGGGCCTATGGAGAGTCAGGGCTCTTTTTTTTTTTTTTTTTTCCAGAAGTTTTAAATGTAAGGTTACAGTTTCACCAGAAATCAGACATGGTTGACTCCAAACACAAAACAGAACAAAAGCTCTTTTTTTTTTTTTTAAGTACTTGCCAATATGATAGGAAGTTGGATAAATTTCCCTAAAGCTCTTGATATTTTGAGAATAACTAACAGGGCCGTTTATCAAAGTGGACAGCAGTGACGTGGAAGAAATGCTGAACAGTTGGGACATGGAGCAGCACAGGGACTTGTCTAATGGTGGCGTTTTCACAGATGACACACTCGAGCCAGTGGAGGCACTCCTCATTAGAGAAGTTTTTGAGATCTGCCACGAGCACTGGCTTTTTGCTTTCTACATGTGTATATGTGCATGTGGTGTGCATGTATGCTTGTATACACATGGATACGTGGGGGGGAGGGTGCACATACACATGTGTGCTCATGCATGTGGAGGCCAGAAGTACTCCAGCTTCTTTTGTGAGTCAGGGTCTCTCACTGAACATGGGGCTTATGTAAAGTGGGATCCGGGGATCCTGCTGTGCCTGACACGCATGTGGGTGCTGGGGATCCAAACTCAGGTTCTCAGGCTGGCACAGTAGGCACTTTACCCACTGAGCTGTCTCCTGGGCTCACAGATCTTAATTCTTTTAAAAAATATATTTATTTGCACGCGTAAGTGTATGAGAATGCCAAGGTCTCTTACCAGTGCAAACAAAACACCAGACACTTGTGCCACTTTTTGCATCCAAATTTACATGGACGGTTAGGGAATTGAACCAGGGTGAGAGCAGGTTTTGTAAGCAGCTGCCTTTAACTACAGAGCTACCTCCCCAGGCCCTGGATCTTAATTCTTGATTCAATTCTCTTTTAAAATTAATCCACACATTAATTTTGTCATTTGGGCCAGTTGGGTAAAATATATCCACTGACTTTAAAAAAAAGTCAATCTTTTATCTCTCCCGAAATACCCCCATTAGATCACTCAAGCTCTCTTGTAATTATTCTTTTGGAAACTGAAAAATTAATTACTCAACAGATTTCTATAAATTAGTTGTAAAAATAATCATTCTCTTTTGATTAAGTGAGAAAGTCCAAGGGCGTATTGACATCCCCTGGGTGAGGCTGACACGGTGATTAAAGCGTGATTAACGGAAGGTTTGCAGAGTCTGGGGTCCTTACTCCACACAGTGAGCGTGGCTGATGCGTTCAGGGAGGCCTCGGTGTTGGCAGCATAGCAGGTGTAGTTTCCAGCATCCTGGATGAAGACGGGGGCTATCCTCAAACCCCCGGATTCCAGCAGCATGAACCGAGGAATCCGCACAGAGCCGCTGGCCAGAATGTGGCTGCCTGAAGACCAGGAGAGAACAGAAAAGTGTCAGGCCTGTGGCCCTTGGGAAGAAAGAAAGAAATAGTGAGGGCAGCTCAGAGGCCAAAGAATACCATACGGGAGTAATCAGAGCAAAGTGGACATTCTCTGTTCAAAAATAACCAAAGTTGTTTTCTCAGCACCACTGAGAATGGCGACACTGAGAACATCCTAAATGTCCAATATTGTGAGATTGTGGTAAGTACTTTCTGATCCGCGTGTGGGGTCATTAGCTTTGGGTGACGGGTTTTTCTGCATCCTTATGTTTACATGCACTTAAAATGTTCTCTATCAAGTTACTGTTAGATTCAAGAGCAGGAAAGAAAAAGAGAAAGAAAAGTTCAATACAAGGAACGGCCACTCTGTGCAGCTGCTCTGAGGTTCCCAGAGCTTCACCCAAGGGACCCTACTCACACCCCCGAGGACAGACAAGCCACCATGCAGGTTTCTGGCATCGTGGACCAGATGTGACTTCTGTAGCTTTTCCTAAGTCAACAGAATGAGCAGGACTCATCAGAATGAACCCAGCTGGGTCAGGCTGGTGGAGGATGGGCTCCATGTACTAGTCATTTAGTGACATGGGTGTCTGACTGGTGGAAAGGGCTGAGGACTACAAAGGTAGCCTGTAAGAGGACAGCACTCTTTTCATTTCCGTGTGTGTGTGTGTGTGTGTGTGTGTGTGTGTGTGTGTGTGTACATGTGCGTATGGAAGCCAGAGGACAGCCATGAGTGTCATTCCTCAGGTGTCATCCATTTTGACACAGGATCTCTCACTGGTCTGGAACTCACCGATTACAGGAGACTAGCTGGCTAGTGAGCCCCAGGGGATTCTCCTATCTGTGTCCCCATGGGGTTCCAGGATTCCCAGCATGGGCCACCATGGCGGGCATTTTTACATGAGTACTGAGGATTGAACTCAGGTTTCCAAGTACTTCATCCATCTGTCCAGCCCAGGATTCAGCTCTCCCCAGGAAGTGAAAACAGTTTGCAGAAAATAGAAGCTTCACATGTCACACCTCACACTGGGAAGGGTGCAAATGACGCTGCAAGAAGCATCTTAGTTTTTTTTTTTTTTTTTTTTTTTGGTTTTGCAAGGTAGGATCTCACTCTGGTCCAGGCTGACCTGGAATTAACTATGTAGTCTCAGGGTGGCCTCGAACTCACGGTGATCCTCCTACCTCTGCCTCCCGAGTGCTAGGATTAAGGGCGTGCGCCACTACGCCCGGCGCATCTTAGTTTTTTAAAAAAGTCTTAATTTTGAATAAGAATATCTAGAGAAGAGCATCTTCACACATACAATGTGAATGCATATACTACAAATATGAAGTTCTGTGTATGGGAAAATGGAGCACAAACAGACTTATTACTCACATCTAATTCTTCATAATTTAAGGACCCTCCCAGAGGGCAGAAGGTAATCTCTTAAGAGCTTGGGTAGAGGACAGATTACTTATTTTAGAGAGAGAGAGAGAATTGGTGCACCAGGACCCCAACCACCACAATCAAGTTCTAGATACTTGCGCCACCTAGTGGGCATGTGCGACCTTGCGCTTGCCTCACCTTTGTGCACCTGGCTTATGTGGGATCTGGAGAGTCAAACATGGGTCTTTAGGCTTCGCAGGCAAGTGCCTTAACCACTAAGCTATTGCTCCAGTCCTATGATTACTTTTCAATGTCTGCAGACTTTTCTAGAAGGCAAGGTTCTTTCCATACTATTCATCCCTATGCCCTGGCATCTAGCCCTCAGTAGAAGCCTCAATAGATGTTCACTTAATTTTTGCTGAATAAATGGGTGAGAGAAATGAAACAACCAGTGGTGCTGGGCCTTCCACACTGGCCATGCTGCTGCAGAATGGGATCCACCTGCCTTTCTTCCACGTGATGGCAGGCTTGGGAGCCCCAGACACCTCACACCTCAGAACAGCCGTCATCCCATCAGTAACCGTGGTGTCCACTGGACGCTGGGTGAAGGCAGGAGCAATATCTGTGGGGAGGAGTGAACAGTGAGTGAGTGCCACTGTCTCTGAGCAGCTTGGCCCAGAGTCTACACAGGTCTTTCAGGATCAGTCGTAGAGAAGAGGCCACCAAAGCCTGACTGACCCTGAGTCCTTGGTCTCTGGGGAGCTGTTCTGTTTTTGCCTACAACCTACAGAAGCAGGTGCAGAGGCCAAGAAATCTCAGGAATACACAATACTGAAGATGAGTCTTTATCTACAGAAATCCAACAGGCTTCCTTCGTCCTCCAATAAAAGTCTCTTAAATGTCATACGAGATGGCACTTTCATGCTTCCTGGAGCCATTCTGAAAGTTGAACTAACCGTTTTGAAGGATCTGTTTGAGGGTCACTTTCCCCCGTTCTGTAACTTCCCCTGATTTATGGGACCAGGCAGACACGGTGAGGCCTTGCACACTAAACCAGATAGGACAGGCGTAGTCCTGCTGGCTCAGCCCAGGTCCCTCCTGGATGAGTTGTCCGACTCTTCTGATAACAATTACACTCCATCTCATGAGATGGCCCCTTGGGAGAAGCACTGGAGATGACCACTTTCTCCCTTGGCATCCCCAGGGCCACCTCCACAGCCTACTTCTAAGACAATACTTTCATCCCACCTCACCTGAGGATCCCAGAGCCCTGGGTCTGCAGGAGCCTCCTTACTGCTTCTCTGTGCTTCTTCTGCTGCCACACAGCCTACAGGTACCTTTCAAAGCCATGACCACTTCACCCTCCATAGATCCGGTACCTTTCTCTGTCCTTTGCACCCTTTCGCCTCGGCTTATCTCCCACCTGTGACCTGTTTCAGCTCTTTGACAGCAACTGGCCCTCTTGTCTCCATACATGTCAGGTTTCCCCTCAGAGGCTTTGGCAGCCCTCCACTCCCACCACCCCGTGATAGGTACACCTTCACGATTCTGCACATTCAGCTCCGTCTCACCTGCACCCCTACACCCCACCCTAGGTTACTCTCTTCCTCATGGATGTGACTCCAAAGCCTAACCAAGTACTCAGAAGCCATCTGATCAAGCTGATGATCAAATCATGAGCATATTTTTCTTTTTTGTATGTATGTGCTGTGTGGTTTGCATGTGTGCATCCGGTATGCGTTTGTGAAGGGCAGAGATTCGGTGTTGGGTATCTTCCTCAGTTGTGCTCTACCTTGTTTTGTTTTGTTTTGTTTTTCTTGAAAGACAGGGTCTCTTGCTGAACCCGGAGCTCACTGAACTATGCAGTGAGCCCCAAGGATCCTTCTGTCCCCACCTCCCCAGCACAAGTGTGCACCACAATGCCATCATTCTCATGTGAGCACTGTGGACCAAACTCAGGTCCTCGTGATTGCATGACAAACACGTGACCCATTGAACCATCTTTCCATCTCTCAAATACTGATTCTTTTCTATTTAACATGTTTCCTTTTGTTAAGAGTCATCTGACTTGAAAAATAATCACTTTTTGTAAAACCTTGTGCATATAAGACAGATAGCTTAGCATTGCTATCATGACAACCACCTTAAAGGAGAAATTTAACTGAGATTTCTACCTTGACCCTCCCGAGAAACCTGAAAACTAGGCTGGATGGGTACTGGTGAACAGATGTGGAAACTGAGGCTGGGAGAAGATAGTTGGAACCCTAATTCTCACCTGGGTCAACTTACCTTTAGCCTAATGGTGGGATAATGACAAACTCCCATACGGGAGCCAGGTCTAGCCATTCCTACTTTTGTAATGTGTTATGGCATCTGAATTGTCCCTCACAGGCTCCTGTTTCTGAGCACTTGGTCCCTAGCTGGAAGTGCCGTTTTGGGAGGTTGGGGGAGGGGCTGGTTGGTGGATGTGCGTCACTGGGAGAGGGCCTTGAAGGCTGCAGCCTGACCCTGCTTCCGACTGTTTGTGTTTCCCGAGCCATCAAGATATGTACAAGCTGTCACATACTCCCGCTGCCACGTACAGAGTCACCCTGGCTGTTGTGCTTTGAACCACCGCGATGGACCGAGAGCCCCTGATACCATGAGCCAAAGTAAACCATCCTCGCTTAGGTTCCTTCTGTCACAGCGATGAGAAAAAAAAAAGAAAGAAAACAACAACGACAACAACTGACAGTAGACCACATGCCCTGCCATTTCCTGCTGAGTGATCTGTATTGTGCCACAAGACTGAGAAGCTGGGTCACAGACCATACTCCTCCAGACCTAGAACATCTACCACCAGGGTCCTTAAAGTGAAAACAAGCTCAAAACAAAGCCACCAGGCTAATGCTTTCCCTAGTACATCCTGACCACACCTGCAAGGTGGGCTTTTTAATAATTCTAACTCATCAAAATTCAGTCCCTGGCTTAAACACCCAATACACATTCTATTGCTTAGAGCAGTATTGGTTTCCTATGCTCAACAGCAGAGGGCAAATCTGACCCCTGGCAAAGAAAACGATGCCTAGCTTACCAAACCACGCGTGCACTTCAGGCACATGGCTGTCTCTCTCATGTCAATAGGGCCACCAGCCAAGTGTGCACTGCCACGCGTGCCGCCACATTCCCCAGGGACTCTCACACCTGCAGTATCAGCACTTTGCATCCAAAAGGGCAAACGTGAAAGGTATAATTCCATAATCACCAAATTCTACTTCATTTCAGAAGAACAATATTCTGTCTGTGGGAGACTCAAAAGAAAACCCGCAGCTACAGTGGGAAGCTTTTCTTTTATTTTCTTGTTCAAAGACAGACTACCAAGGTATTTATGTTAATGGGGTAATAAAAGAAACTCACAAAAGAACTATAATTGTTCAATAAAACTAAAATAGAGAATGATTATAAAGATGGGGGGTATATTAAAAGAAAAAGATTAAGAGAGAGCTAGGCACTCAATGGTCCTTTTGATTTTGTCCTGAGAAATGGAAACCATTTTTCAACTTCTCCAGATAATGTGTATTTTTATTTTTTGCTTGCTTGTTTGTTTGCTTTTCTAGCTGAGACATGAAGAGCACAGCTCACAGGAAAGTCAGGAGGATAGCAGACATGTAGTGGGGTACGAACAGGATCCACCCTGCTCACAAGCTTCAGCAGTTTCCCATGGGACCCAAAACAGGCTGAGGTGTGCCTGGGATGTGCCTCTCTCCAGCACATGGCCAATGAGAGACCTTGTCTCAAAGAAATGTGGAAGGCAACTGAAGAACAACACTTCGTGTCAGTCTCTGGCCTCCACACATACCCACACACATGTGTACACACACACACACACACACACACACACACACACACACTTCTGGTTGCCTGGCCCTGTAACCTCCAGAGCTGAAAGGATGCCACGTCCCTGGGTTTGGCACCTGGGCAAATGGGTGCGTAGCTCTGTCCCTGGATCAGCTGAGCTCATGGGTGGTACTCACTGGTCACATCCAGGTAGGTGTGGGTCTGTATCTCTCCTCCTTCATTGCTGGCAAAGCATTGGAAGATTCCAGAATCCTCTGGATGCAGCTTCTGGATGCGCAAACCTCCGCTGGGGAGCACTCTGTACCGAGGGTTCCGAAGCTTGCCAAGAGGGATGGCGTCCTTGTACCACTGGAGGGTGGGAAGAGGGACCCCTGGGTAGGAGTGGAGGTAAATGGGCATTTAAAAACATTAACTTCCAGGAGTTCCTTATGCGGGGACTGAGGCGAAGCTGTTTTAAAGGCTAACACTGGATTTTTTAAATACCATTTTCTCATCTATTAGAGTTAATCTCTTTCATCTTTTCATTGTGTTTATGATGTGTGTATGTGTGTGTGAGAGCGGTGCACATGGGCAATGGTGGTGGTCAGAGGATAACCTCAAGTGTCCCCTCTCCCCTTCCCTCTTGCTCAAGGCAGGGTCTCTGAGGTGCAATGCTCCCTGCTGACTGCACTAGGCCAGCTGCCCTGTGGGCCTCTGGGATCCTCCTGTCTCCCGTCCCAGCTCACTGCAGGCTCACTGCGGTGACCGATTCTTGCGCTCCAGCCTCCGGCTTTATGTGAGTGCTGGAGATCTGAACTCAGGTACCTACATGTGTGTGTCAAGCACTGTATCCGCTAAGCCACCTCCTGGGCTTCTCTTCATATTTTCTGAATGTTTCTATTTTTGTTTTGTTTTAAATATTTCTTTATTTTTATTTATTGGATATATATGTATATATAGAGAGAATGGGCGCGCCAGGGCCACTGCAAATGAACTCCAGATGCATGTGCCGCCCTCTTGTGCATCTGGCTAACGTGGGTCTTGGGAAATCGAACCTGGGTCCTTTGGCTTTGCAGGTAAATGCCTTAATGGCTAAGCCATCCCTCCAGCCCTATTTTTGTTTTTAAGTGTGTGGGGGGGCATGTGGAGGCCAAAGGACAATCTTGGGTGTCATTCTTCAAGCACTATCCAACTTTTTTTTTTTTTTTTTGGTTTTGCGAGGTAGGGTTTCACTCTCGTCCAGGCTGACCTGGAATTAACTATGTAGTCTCAGGGTGGCCTCGAACTCTCAGCGATCCTCCTACCTCTGCCTCCCGAGTGCTGGCATTAAAGGCGTGCGCCACCACGCCTGGCCCAACTTTTTTTGAGACAATTCTGTCACTGGCCTGGAGCTCTCTAGGTCCCACATAAACCAGATGCACATGATGGTGCATGCATCTGGAATTCATTTGCAGTGGCTAGAGGCCCTGGCATGCCTATTCTTTCTCTCCTCTCCCCCCCCCCCGCCTCTAATAAATAAAAAACTAAAATAAAATAAAAAAACATATCTTGTAATGATTCAATAAGGCCAGCCTAAATCCCTAATTCAAGTTCTGTGGAGGTAGATCTGTGATGTCCACTTTAATAAATATAGTTAATGTCATGGATATTTCAAGATGTATTCTCAGAATTTGTTCTTTGCCTTAATTACGCTTCCTGTCACCTTTCATTAAATCAGGAAAAAATTTAAAAATCCATTTCAAGGTAAAAGCATAACCAATTCGTGTAAAAATCTCATAATGGCAATTACATGATGTAGCTTTCATAAAGAGTCCCCACTTCACATGCAGCGAGAGTCTTGCTGTTGAAATTAAAAGAAAGCTGTAAATTACACGACAGCAGTGCAGTATCGAAAGACCTGTTCAATATGCATTTACAAGCCCATGCTTCACCGTTTACCCTGCAGAAATTATGCAAAAAGAGCATTCTCTTGTCACAAGGAGAGTTTAAGATTGTCACTTATTGAAAAATAATTGTTATTACAGGGGAAACTAGGAGTCTTTCTATTTGGGGGCAATTTTATATCTTAAATGGAAATCATATTCCCCACAATAGTATACACACTCGTTTCTGAAATATAAACACTGTAAATATTTTATAGCTTTGCATTCACGGAGCTGTGCTACAGAAGCAGGTGTGTATACAAGAAAGAAATGTGTCTCCACTCGAAATTCCTATCATTCCTCTGTCGCCCTCCTCCGCGGCTGTAGCAACAGAGTCAAGACGAAGAACAGAAGCACAGTCCATGACGACAGTGACCATCGTGAAGTGACCAGAGTAGGGACCAGAGCTCTGGAGAGCACAGGTCTTTTGGGTAGGTGCTGTGCACACAGTTGCATCATGGGTGAGTAGAGTAGG
Organism: Orientallactaga sibirica; assembly: GCA_036365145.1. Lineage (NCBI taxonomy): Eukaryota > Metazoa > Chordata > Mammalia > Rodentia > Dipodidae > Orientallactaga > Orientallactaga sibirica. The sequence goes on along the minus strand of JAEOAD010001941.1, from coordinate 2,511,408 downwards.
GTCTGCTGAGCCCAAACCTCAGCTCTCATGGAAAAGCCACAAGTCCTGGCAGGAGCACGTGCCTCAGAGATGCTGACGGGCAGGCCGGGGCTTCGATTCTGGTTGTATTGTTACGGGACAGCAGTATTTAGCGAGTAACGCCTGTGTGGTGGTTGGATTCAGGTGTCTCTCCCCGCCCCCCCCCCATCAACTTAAGTATTCTGAATGCTTCATCCCACTTGATGGTAATTTTGGAACTGGAACCTTATTGGAGGTGTATTTTGGGGGGCGGGCTTATGGGTGTTACGACCAACTTCTTGCCAGTGTTTGGCTGCTGTTGTCCTGACTCTCCTGCTGCTGTTGTCCACCTGATGTTGGCCAGGAGGTGATGTCCAGCCTCTGTTCATGCCATCATTTCCCCTGCCATCATGAAGCTTCCCTTTGAGACCATAAGCCAAAATAAACCCTTTCCTCCTGCAAGCTGCTTTAGGTGAGGTGCTTTGTGGCAGCAGTGAGAAGGTGACTGCAGCACGAGGGGTGTCTCATTTAGCCTCTGAGGCTCCGAATATAGGCGTTGGTTTTTTTTTTTTTTTACATGTGTATGTGTATATCAGATTATGCATCATGTGTGTGGAGGTCAGAAGTCCACACCAAGTGTCTTCTTTAATCGCTCTCCACCTTATTTTTTGAGACAAGGTCGTTTCCTGAACATGGAGCTCACTGATCGGGCCAGACTAGCTAGAAGCAAACCCGAGGATGCTCCTGTGTGTGTCTCCCCAGAGCCACTGCCACACTCTGCTTTTCTGCTATGTCATAGTATAAATGTGAAATGAAACCCACACGGTGGGGGTGCACTGTATAGCTCTCTGTGTTGCCTCACAGGAATGTCATGTACAGGCCATGGGCACAAATGAGTCACAGGGAGAAGGGCATAATGGCCTCAATAGCATAGGGATGCTGGCTCAACTACAAGGGGAGGAAAAATTCATCTTAAAAAAAAACACAGGGCTGGAGAGATGGCTTAGCGGTTAAACGCTTGCCTATGAAGCCTAAGCACCCCAGTTCGAGGCTCGATTCTCCAGGACCCACGTAAGCCAGATGCACAAGAGGGTGCATGCATCTGGAGTTCGTTTGCAGTGGCTGGAGGCCCTGGCGCACCCATTCTCTCTCTCTCTCTCTCTCTCTACCTGCCTATTTCTGTATCTCTCTCTCTCAAATAAATAAATAAATAATAAAATTAAAAAAATCACAGTAGAACAATGGGCTGGAGAGATGGCTTAGCAGTTAAGGTGCTTGCCTGCAAAGCCTAAGGACCCAGGTTTGATTCTCCAGGTCCCACGTAGGCCAGATGCACAAGGTGATGCATGCTTTTGTTAAAAGCCGGGTGTGGTGGCACATGCCTTCAACCCCAGCACTCAGGAGGCAAAGGTAGGTGGATGGTATGAGTTTGAGGCCACCCTGAGACACATAGTGAATTTCAGGTCAGTCTGAGCTAGAGTGAAACTCTACCTCAAAAAACCAAATTAAAAAAAAAAAAATCATGGTAGGCTCACTAGTTAAAAGCACTTGCTTGCAAAGCCTGCCAGCCCAAGGTTTGATTCTCCAGCACCCATGTAAAGCCAGAAGTGTAACACAGCACATGCATCTGGAGTTCATTTACAGAAGCGAAACCCTGGCACATCCATACTCTATTTCTCTCTCTTGTGCAAATAAATAAATGATTTTGTTTTTTTAAATCTCACAATGGTGCTGGGGATATAGATCAGTTGGTAGAGGGCTTTCCTCTGTGAAGCCCTAGGTTTGAACCCCAGCACCACATTCGTGGGGCATGCCTGTAATCCCAGCAATTGGGGGGATGGAGGTAGGATGATCAGAAGTTCTAGGTCATTCCCGGCTACAGAAAGAGTTCAAGGACAACCTGGGCTACATGAGGCAGGAGAAGCCAGAATGTGGCATTGTCATGCGTTTCCCCCATGGTCCTAGGTTGGTAACTGAGTCGTCCTGTCCTCTCCGGTGTGTGCTCACCCTTGAGCTCACGTCCCCGTCTCCCCGGACACTGCTCATCTTGCACATGGCTCTGCGTCCACAGCCTCCCTCACTCACCCATGGCCTGACACGCGATGTCCACGGTCTCTTCCACTTCAACTAAAATCCGACTCTCGGGTTCGGCGGTAAAATACGGCGGCTCTTTAAACAAGAAAAACAAGGAGCCCCGAGTCATGAAAGGTACTCCCCAAACCACAATAGCCTGAAGTCAGCCCAGCTCTTGCAAACACGATTCCTCAAACTTTCACCATCAGTCACCATTGCACGCACAAACTCAGCATTCAGGGAGCAGCAGGGAAAAGCTATTTTTAGTCTGAGGTTCCAGAAAGCAAATCACTACTCAGGACGAGGGTTACTTTTTAGTTTATGGGCTTGAATCATGGAATATCTTAATTCAAATTTAGAAGGAGCATCCCAAGAGGTTCATAAAGGTTTATATTTACAGCATCGTATTTTATAGGCTAGTTTGCTTCAGTATCTAAACTAAACGCCGACTCATGAAGCCTGTCGAATAAAGTAGCGTGACCAGGGCTGGGCTGTATATAGGGGAGCAGCGGAGTCTATGAGCATATTTCTTAAAGTATTAGCAGTTCTTCTCCAAACTATAGATTTAATATTTTCATGAAATGCAAAATAAAAGCAAAGAGAGAGACAAAAATCAGGATGGAAACACTCATGTTTCTTTTAGCATAGCAGCGAAGGAATCTCCCAGACACCTCTATTCTCAAGACACTCCCCTCGCCTGGGCAACAGGAAATAGTGCTTGTATTAAGCAATGAATTTCCTTGGGGAGTAAATTGCAGTTATTTTTCTCAGTTTATTCAGCAAAATTCACCAGAGGCATGGCTAAGTTTGGGAGCACGAAAGTGGCTGCGATTTCATTATCACGATAACAAAGGCCCTTGCATTCGTTCTGTGTGTGATAATTAATTTCTGGAGACTATCTTCCAGAGCGGCTCCTTTTCGATGTAATTGGGTTAAAATGTGAATAATACAGCTTGACACGCCTCCTCTATTGACTATATCTCTAAAAGAGGGCGGGCTTAAGAGAGGAAAGAGAAATGAAAATGCGGTGTTTCAAAGGAATGATTGAGGGTAAAGGCTGAAGATTCTTGAATGCAAGCTGAGTTGGGTATCCATTCTAAAATGGCCTGGACTCATGCAGCAAGGCCATTGTACTTGTGTGTGTGCATGTGTACGCTTTGGGGTGCATTGTGTAACTCTCCAGGTAGCCTGACCCACGTGAGCTGCACAGATAGCCGCAGATGCTCCCTTCTGCTTTGGTCTCAGTGTATAGAGACGAGACCTAAAGAAATACTGTGAAGGTTTAATGCCTTCCTTTCCAAGCTGGTCTTTGCGCACACACATATATTCCCCATCCAGCCATGTCTCCCAATCAATAATAACGATAGTAACACTATTTATATTCTAAGTCTATGGTGGTGCATTCTGTCAGGGACCTTGTGCGCAGGCCACGGCCCATATTCATCAGTGATGTAAAGTCGATATCCACCGTCGCGATCTGATTAAAGGGATGTGAGGGCCAAAGGGAAAAAGTTAAGTTAAACATCAACATTTGCTCACGATTAATTACAGTTTCCATTTCCTCCATCAAACCCTTTCCTTTTAGCTAACTGTAGAGTTTCAGGCAGTTACAAGAAACAATAAAGCGAGAGCAAGAGCTCTTGTCCTCCAGCTGACCCTCATGCGAACACTTTGCAACAGGTGTCTAGCACCACCCTCAGGACGCCATCAATGTGACCCACATGTTTGATCCACATCTCCCCAGTTTTGCTTGTGATATTGTGTGTGCATGCACGCACCATTATCACGCATGCAGATTCATGTGTCCCTACCATGTCACACAGAATGGGCCCGTTTGTCATGAAGATGCTGTCCCGATCTCCAGCCCAGGACAAGCACCCCTAATCTGTTCCATACCTCCTTGTGTAAGCAGCCACACATGGCATGTCACCTGTGGAACTGACTTCCCCTACAGCATAATTCCCTCAGGAGACTGGCGACTATGTGTCTGTTCAGTGAATAGCCATCACCTGCAAGGCCACTGTCCCTTTGCCAGGTACTCTGTATATCACTGGCTTCCAACAAGGAGTCCACACAGTGACCCTGGGGCTGGATGTGCATGGCGGACCATCATCCCACTCCAGGCAGTGGTCTGGTGGGCATGATATACACTGAGCTGCCAGGTGGACACTCCCTCTCCCTGTGCTCTCTGGCACCTCTTGGCACTGCTCTAGTACAAGGTCAGGAAGGGCAGTCAGGAGCTATTCCCCAGGAAGGCTGCATGACCCTCCCTAGCAGGCTGGCTCGCCTTGTTCCTGTCAATACACTACATGATTCCTGCAGAGCCTGAAGTGTTGGGGCTTTGTCTGTGTATGTATGTATGTGATGCACATGTGTGCTTGCATGGGTGTGTGTGTGTGTGTGTAGGTACACCTGCACATATGTGCACATGTGAGGGAAGACCAGATGTCAATGCCAGCTGTCCTCCTCCACTTCGTCTTTGAATCAGGGTCTCCCGCTGAACCTAGAGCTCACTGAAGTGGCTGGACTAGCTAGCCAGCAAGCCCCAAGATTCTGTCACTCCTCCGTGGTGCTGGAACTACAGGCACACGCCCTCAGGTGTAGCTTTTCCATGGGTGCTGGGGATCAAGCGCAGGTCCTCACGCTTGCTCAGCAAGCACTTTACCCGCTGAGCCACGTCTCTGGGCTTCTGCTCCTCAAGGTGTTTCTTCCCCTGCTGCACAAAGGCCACAATCTCTCGCCATGGGGATTCAACACTGTCCCAACTCAGCGGGGGCTTGGAAGCTTCCTCTCTCCACCCCTGGCTGCTCCACCCACACAGTCTGCTAGGAGGGGACAAGATGGGACACACACCAGCCCTGCCACTGATGAATACTGCGAGCCAAGTCCTGGGGAGACCCTCTGAGGACAGCTGTTCAAGGCATAGACATGTTCAACCTTTTGATGTTACACAGGTAACAGCGTGAACAATAAACTCAGCAAATGGGAGACTGTCTACACTGGGTGTCCGCCAGCAGAGGCTAACCCACTGGGTGGTTAAAAATGCATCACAGCGGCCACCAACAAAATGGGGGTTTGCAAAGGACACTTCCATGTCTTCAGACACAGGATGAAGACGTCAGGAAAAGGATCTCATGCTCCGTGCAGAATCAGAGATATGACAAGGCCAGCACAGGCTGGCGATCCTTGGGTGAGCATAGGACCTGATGGGGTCCTTCCAAAGCATAAATAGAACTCTCTGTAATGACTAGAGATGGTTCATCTTCAGTGTAAATGTAACTGGATTCAGAATCACTTTGGAAACATACTTCTGGGGGTGTCTTTGAGGTGTTTGCAGAGAGATTTAACTGAGGTGGGAAGACCCACCCTGAATGTGGGCTGTGTTGTTCCATTGGCTGGGCTTCCCAGCTGAATTGAAAGGAGCCCAGCACCAGCCTTCATCACCCCTACCTTCCTGGAGTTCCTTTCATCAGGAATTTTGTCACAGCAGTGAGAAAGTAAATGGCACGGTTTCTCTTGCCCTGGCTATCTGAGTGGGTGGAGAGGAGCCTCCATGCATGGTGATGGGCTGGAAGGGGGTGCGCTTGGCACAGCAGGGGTGTGAGGAGATGCAAAGGGGTGAGGTCCAGCTCCACTCCCCTGCGGTGATCTGAGGAGCTGTGATTGGCAGGAGCACCATCGTTCCACTTATCCCCAGGATAGAACCACCACATTCATGGATGAGGAAGAACGCCCCAACTTCTAAGATGGCACGAAAAGCGTGTGCCGTGTTAACTGATGAACAGTAACGAACCAGTGCAGTGTGACACCCCAACAGTGGGTTGGCATCCTGAAGCCACCCTGTCAGCGCTTTGCAGTGACTCTGCTTCTTAACATCTTCACAGCACGGGGAGGGGAGGCAGCCAGCCTTACTCATCCACCTCCTCTCCACGTCGGGGAACGTGGAACCATGGCCAATAAGGCCATGACACTCGCTCAAGCCAGTGAACAGTGAGGGACAGCCCACACTTACACTTATACGTAACCCCCGTGGCATGTCCCTGCTGCTGTGGGGGCACAGCTAAGAGAGAGACCCTGATCTTGTGACATCTAGGAGGCTCTTGGAGAATGCCCAGCCTTACCAACAGTCTGGTGTCCTGAGGGCAGGCATCCAAACACAGAGCTGAGAGACCACCCCCTGATCTAGGGCACCACACTGAGGCAGGGAGACTGGCGTCCTGCTGCACAGCTGCCTTGCTGTGTCAGGTAGCAGAGCTGTGAGCTGTGAGCCTGCAGGTCTGCAGCATGGATGCCAGGCATCTTCCTGGATACCCATCTGAGCTCTGGGCTCCTGTTTAGACCTCAGCAGTTGAGCAGTCCAGCAGGGAAGCATCTTGACAGGGGAGGTAAACAGCAGCAGCCCATGTGTCTGGTCTCATCAATGTGAAAAAAAAGTAATTGGAAGCCAAGTTCTTCTTGCTTTCTTTCATCTGCATGTCCATATCGATAGCTCCCTGCCCAGTTCTGCCGCTGACAGCCTGGGAAGTGTACAGTGTAGTGGCTGGGTGTGGTGACAATCTCCTCTAGTCCTCTGAGTCAACAGTACCGTCCTCTTCAGGGTTTGGGCGGTATGACTCAACCTCAAAAGTCCCACCAGCCCCAACAACTTCCAAAGGGGATTTGAATCAGCATCTTAATGGAGGCAAGTGTGTTTGTGAATCTTTAAAAGTCAGAACAAAGCCAGGCATGGTGGCGCATGCCTTTAATCCCAGCACTCAGGAGGCAGAGGTAGGAGGAACGCTGTGAGTTCGAGGCCACCCTGAGACTACATAGTGAGTTCCAGGTCAGCCTGAGCTAGGGTGAGACCCTCAGTCTGGACTCCCAGCTCTTGTAACAACTGGATGCTGTGGTCCATGTCGGCAATGCTAGTGCTCCAAAGAGAGGAGGGAAGCCAATACAGGAGAATCCCAGAAGCTTGTGGTCAGCTAGCCTAGTGGATGCAGCAATGAACAATAAGACACCCTGCCTCAAACATGTGGAAGGTGACTGTCACCGGAGATTGTCCTCTGACTTCCACAATGCACACATCTCCCTCTCTGTTTCTCACTTCCTCTCTCTCACACACACACAGATTTAAAATAAACAAACCAGTCAATGTGAGTGTTAGTGAGTGCCAAACACAGCAATCTGCTTTGGGATCCTGATATAAATGTGAGACCAAAGTTCAGATGATGTGTTTAAATACTTGGAAAAAGAAATTTTGATGGGAACAAACATTCTAATTTACGGGGAGATAAATTTCCCCTCTTGTTCAAATTACCTTACAATGTTTTTAACACAATATAGTCCTGTCTGCTAGAGATTTACACCTCACAAATTTTAATTTCAGTTCAACCTATAATGCGCTGTGCTCCTAGGACCCTACATCAACCCTGAAGGAAGTCTGCACAGAAGTGGATCTGATTTTTTCATGTTCCTATCTAACAAACTTAGCTCGGAAGGCAACGGGAGAAGAGCTCAGATCTCAGGGTGGGATGGGCAGTGACGGGTGACCCCAGCCTGGGACTTTTAATTCTCTCATCCTCTTCCCACATCTCTCGCAGGTTCTGGCAGTTTCCCTCTGTATTTAGCAGAGTTGCGTGTGGGTGCAAAGCCCTCTCCTAACGTCTAATGCGAGATGCTCAAAGCAGTTGCCTTTTGTCTCTATGAGCTTTTATTTTTCACAGTTTACAAAGTGGCAAACTGCATTATAGAAGGAAGGAGCTGTTGTCTGGGAAGGGTTTCCTCCTATTTCATTGTTCCTGTTCTCAGATCTCACTCCAGAGAGCACCGCTTAGCAGTGTGGCTTCTACTGAGGAGACAGGTTACTGGGACATGTGTGACCCTGCCTGTATCTGGCAAAATGAACCAGGGGTGCTCCATAGTTTAGTGCAATGGCAGCATAAGCTGATAATAAATTTAAGATTTCCTCGGCCTCCACACAAGGAATACTTCCTAACAACTGGATTGTTACTGTCCAGCATTTAGGGGCAACCTGGATACACGAAATTTTATCTTTTGTACTTCTGCTTCTGGGCTAATACTCAGCTCATTTTATTTATTTATTTATTTATTTATTTATTTATTTATTTATTTATTGAATTGTCTCTGCTGCTACTTTCCTTTTTTAAAAAAATGTTATTTTATTTATTTAAGAGAGAGAGGCTGAGAGAGAAAGGGAGATAATAGGCACACCAGGGCCTTCAGCCACTGCTAATGAACTCCATACACATGCGCCATCTTGTGCATCTGGCTTACGTGGGTCGAACCTGGGTCCTTTGGCTTCACAGGCAAGTGCCTTAACTGCTCAGCCATCTCTTCAGCCCTACTCTTACTTTTCAAGTTAACTTGAAGGCAGCTTCCACTCGCCTTAGCCTCTTCTGGGTCAAACCCCAACAAGAACGATGGGATGACTTCAGAACACAGATCACAACAGCCAGAGAGAGGCAGCAGGCACTTACCATGAGGAGGACTTTTCCCTCCAGCTCTTTCCTAAGCTTGAAGATAAGATGCTGTGATGGTTTGGATGTGAGCTGCCCCCACAGGTCCCTGGGCTGGAACACTTGATCCCCAGCTGGTGATATTATCTTGGGAGGTTGTGGAAGCTTTGAGGAGGGAGGCATGGCTGGTGGAGGTGGGGGTTAAAGTCCAGCCCTATTCCAGCCTGAGGGCTCAGCTTCCTGAGCCACCAACATGTGAACAAGCAATGTTGCATGCTCCCACTGCCATGGATTGAACCACTTTAGCAACTATGCTACTCCTTCTTTGATGGACTGTCTGCCCAAAATAAAGCTCTCCTTCTCTAAATTATTTCTTCTAGTGTTCTGACATAGTGATGAGAAAACTGCTAATAAAATAAAGTAACTAATACAGACACATTCAGAAGGATCTTTCCTGAATGTTTACCCTGTACTATTCATATTAACTCTGGCTTGCAGTTAAGAGACTGTCTCAGATGAGACTTCGGGTTTGGGGCTATTGTTGGCACTGGTAAAGGCTATGGGGACTTTTAAAGTAGGACTGAATGGATTTTGCATCACGAGTCTATGGGGTCCAGAAACGACATGTGGTAGTTTGAATGTGCTATGCCCTCCAACAGACGCGTGTGTTTATGACTAACCCTCACACTCAATTCCCAACTGGTGGAGCTTTGGGGAGCTGGAGGAGCTGTGTCACTGGGGATTAGGGATTATTAACCTAGCTCCTCGCGCAGGACCGAGACTCCTTTTCCCATGTTGGTGTGACAAGACCCTGCTCTGCCTTGCTTTCCCTGTCACCATGAAGCTTCCCCTCGAGATGACAAGCTGAAATAAATCCTTTCCTCCTATACACTTCTTCTGGCTCGGTGTTTTGTTCCAGCAATGAGAAGATAACTACAACACTCTTTACTTCATTGTTTTTTTGGAGATAGGGTCTCTCACTGATTAGACAGACTAGCTGTCCAGCAAGCAAATTCTAAGGGTCCTCTCATTTCCACCTCTCAACACAGGCATGTCCCACTGTGCCTGGCTTTGACATGGGTGCTGGGGATCCAAACTCAGGTCTTCAGGCTTGGGCAGCAAGCACTTTATCTACTGATCCATCGTCAGGCTTTGGGCTGATATTCTTGGGGGAAAAGATAGGATGACTTTGGATGGCTTTGCTTGTGTGAACATTACCTATTATAGAAAGGAAGGCTTTGGCTCGGGCTGGCTCGAACTCACTTCCCCGCAGCGTGGCCTCACACACGTACAGCCCTGTGTCCGCTGACGTCGGGTTGCTGATGGTGAGACGTCTCCCAAAGCTGTGCAGTCCACTCGTGAGTCTTACTCCGTTTCTCTTCCAGTGCATGCTCAGCTCTTCCACGGGCCTGCAAGGGAGTAAGCGCGTGGGTGACAGTGACAGTGAATCATGTAGACGGCAGTAATAATAATTTCAGGCATCCAGTGTGAGCTTGACAAAGTTAATTCTACCAGGAACCATGGCGGGCTGAACAATGGACATTTAAAAATCAATCCAGATACCACTCCACTCCCTCCCAGCTCTGCATCAACAATGCATTCTGCTCAAGGGCTATTGAGCAAGGATAGCTAATTGCAGCAGCAATGGACCATAAGTCTAATGACTCCATTTGCTCAGGAAAAGAATGTTTACAATAAATACCAAGTAGGGGACACCACCGCTCCAGGAGAGATGTGACCATCCGAACTCTGTCCTGGAGTGACCAGGAAGTAGACAGAGGACAGCCCTGGGGAGAGGGGTGAACATTCCTTGGCTGCCCAGGAGCCTCACTCTTCTCTCCTTCCCTGCTCCGCACCTCTGAGGCCCTCCATCACCTGGAGCTAAACTGAAAAGCTCCACCCTCCGCTGGAGGTGATGTGGGGAAGAAAGACCTGTGACGGAAGTGTGGTTCCGTCTTTCCACACGCACTGTGCACACAGCAAGCCTGATGCTGGGAGTGTGTTGCTCAGGCATTGCTGTTGAATTAGAGAAGTTTCTGCCAGTCTGGGTTCTATATTCCTGTGCTGGGGTGCTGGCGAGGAGAGTGAGAGACTACAGCATTTTTAAAATAATTTTAGAATTCTGTTTTTGACTCTGGAGTATTTGCATATACAACATGAGGAATCATGGGAACAGGACCCAGGTCTAACCATGAAATTCATTTGTGTTTTATCTACACCTTCACGCATAGCCCCAAGGGAATTCCAGCCAGAATTTTCAGTGCATCTATGTTTGACTGAAACCATCCCAGGAAGTTAGGGGTGGAATTTTCCACTAGTGGCATCTTGCAAGGCTCAAAAAACAAAAAAAAAAAATGTTTCAGAATTTGGAGCATTTCTGATTCTGGATTTTCAGGTGGGGGATGTTCAAATTGTGTTCCCAGGTTCAGAGCACACCCCATACCTGGCATTGGCTATGCACTCCAAGGTGGTCTCACTGGACCCTGCCACCACACTCCTGTTGCCTGGGGCAACCACAATGACTGGAGCCATGGCTTCCTGGACTCCAATGTCTCCTGCAGCAGAGAGAACAAAAATACCCATGAAACTCTCTTTAGACTGGAAAATGGGGCGACTGGGATGTAGCAGATCAAGGGTCTTGTTCAACCACATTAATAGGAAATGCAGAATCTCACCCCAGAACCAGAACCCCTTGAAGGAGCCTCAGGTGTAATAGGGACACTGCCCCTGGCCTCTGTCAGATGACACACACTGAAGGCCAGTCATCTCGTTTGCTGGCCTCCCAGCCTGCCATCACCCTGAGGGGGAGTCAGGCAGCTCTGTCAGGCACTGAGGGTGACTGGGTCCCTGGAAGTACCCTTGCACTCTCCACGTTTGCTAGAGATCAAAGCATGAACTGACTTCTTCTCTCTTCCCTCGATCTGTATTTCCACGAACAACCTTGGCCCAACCTTGGAAGGACCTCTTCTTTCCTAGGAGTTAACCCTAACATGTGGTTGGTCAAGTTCAGCCCCCAGAACTTGGCATCATGGCTGGCCTCTTGCTGACACGGCCCTTAGCCCACACCAGTCGGCCGTCTCTCTGGCTCACCTGAGCCGGAAGGTTATGAATAGATGCATGTTAGGGGACAAGTCTCTCTCTGGGCTGCCTGACCACTCCTGAACCTCCAGGTTCTGGTGAGTTTCCCCTCGCCTCGGCCTGGCTGGGCTGAGATGAAGGGACAACTTCCCCCAGCCCCCTACAACCACATGGGCTCTTTACCCCCTCCTGCCCTCCACATGGCATGAGCTCTTTGTACTGTCTTTTCTCTCCTAAGTCCCCTGTTATCTTTCTTCCTGGGCCACCGTGTGGACTCTCAGACCACGTGGGCGTATTCATTTTCCTTCCCTTGGTTCTGTACTTCCCTCAATAAACACAGTAATTTAACAATTACCCTCCACACTCTTGTTTGTTTTTTTTTTTTTTTTTTTTTTTTTTTGTTTTTCGAGGTAGGGTCTCACTCTAGCCCAGGCTGACCTGGAATTCACTATGTAGTCTCAGGGTGGCCTTGAACTCATGGCGATCCTCCTACCTCTGCCTCCCGAGGGCTGGGATTAAAGGCGTGCGCCACCACGCCCGGCTTCCACACTCTTATTTTATCCAATTCTTTGGTTAGAAGTAGACACAAACCTAGGGGTTGGGGTTCAAGGACTTTCCTGAACCCCTAACACCCTGTTTCAACCTCTAGGTGCTTTCAAGTGCTCAGCATTTTCTAAGAGGCTGCTGGCTGCATTTTGTTTTCCATTGATTGAAGGCTTTGCTCATGGAAGCAGCTGGAATAGCCACTGTTTTCAAAGTGGGTCAATTGCATACCTATGCCATGGGTTCTGCATACCACTAGGCACAGGACTCAGCAGAAAGCGGCCACAGTGCCATCCTGGCCAAACACGCTCACTTCACCAAGCGTTCCTTTCTCTTACTGCAGTTTCACTTTTTTTTTTTTCTGCTTTTCTGCCAAGTAAATACCCTGAATCCAGCTCTGTGCTGTGAGTATCAACCTATAAATAATTTAACTCATATTTCCGGACATGTAGGGAGGGGAAAAAAAAGCTGTATACATTTGTGTTACTTTTCTCTAAAATACACTTAACATCAAAATTAAACTCCCCACAGCAACTTTACAGCTGTGCTGGTAGGATAGATAAAGACCAACCATTTACACAACAGGGATTTTAACAAAGGGCAGAGACCTGAAGAAACTAGAAATAAATAAAAACAAAGTTAAATGACTGCAATGCAGAAGACAGATAACTTAGCCTGCTTTCTGTGGGGGCTACTCAGAGAGGGTTCTGACCTGCCATGGGCTCCCAGCCATTGAAACAAAGAACAGGGAAAGTGGGTGCTTGGCCCCTGATCAACAAGGATGTCCCGCAGTGCTGCCTGGCATTCATTGCTTAAGGAGGGTGCAGTTTTTCTATATGTATTTCTATATACAGGCACTATTTTCTAAGTACCTATGAACTTAAGAGAGAGGGATGGAGAAAGAAAGGCTGGGCAGAAGCAAGAAGACCTTCATTCAGAACCCCAGAACCTCTGTCAAATCCAGGCACGGTGGCACATGCCTGTAACCCCTGGGGCTTCCCTACTAGACAGTCTGGTTGAATCAGTGAGTTCCAGGTTGTGAACTAAAGTTCTGCATCTGCTTGCTGCACCTACTTCCAGCAAGGCTGAATGGGCTGATATAACTCCTGTGATCGCAGAGAGATCGAATGTTGCAAGGTCAGAGCCAAGTTGCCTTAGGCTACCTTTAGCCCCTCCGTAGGCATTATTGCCCACCTCTGTGTCTGACCTAACATCCTGGTGACTATCAGTTGATCAGAGGTGATCTTTTGGAATGTACTGACAGACCACCAGCTTCCACCAACCCAAGGGCTAAGAATGTCGTCAGATAACATTACCACATTGGAACATGGAATTGAGGTAACCTAAATCTGTGATTCCCAGGCCGTGGTCACTCATATTTGGCTTCAGAATAAACTATCTCTTATCCCCTTTGAGGTGAGAGCTGTGTCTTTGGCATCAACAAAATTCAGCGAGAGTCTGTCTCAAAGAATAAGGTGGGCCGGGCGTGGTGGCGCACGCCTTTAATCCCAGCACTCGGGAGGCAGAGGTAGGAGGATCGCCGAGAGTTCAAGGCCACCCTGAGAAGACATAGTGACTTCCAGGTCAGCCTGAGACAGAGTGAGACCCTACCTCGCAAAACCAAAAAAAAAAAAAATAATAATAATAATAATAAGGTGGAGGAAGACACACAATGTTGACTTCTAGCCTTTACATGCATACATATGCACACACATGTTTAAATACATATGTTCCCCCATACATATGAACACACATGTGCACATACAACACTCAAATATACCAAAGAGAGAGAGAGAGAGAAAGACTGTATGCAAGTTCATCTGTATGCAGGAGGATTTCTAATTTAAGGCCAACCTAGGCTACACAGCAGGAGCTTGTCTCCAAAAAAAAAAAAAAAGTTGTTTTGGCGTGTGTGTAAGTAAGGGCATGTGCATGTCACAGTATACATGTGGTGGGTAGAGGACAACCTTGGGGTGTGGATCCTTTCCTTCCATTTTGTCAAGACACCATCTCTTATTCTTTAATTTTTAATTTAAAAAATTTTTTTTGTTTTATTTATTTATTTTTTTGAGAGAGAGAGACAGACTGAGAGAAACAGAGAGAGAGGAAGAGGGAGAGAGAATGGGCACGCCAGTGGCCTCTCAGCTGCTGTGAATGAACTCCAGATGTGTGTGCCCCCTTGTGGACAAGCATGGCGTTGCGTGCTTGCATCACTTGGGTCTGGCTAAACGTGGGACCTGGAGAATCAAAAGGGTGTTCTTAGGCTTGGCAGGCAGGTGCCTTAACAGCTAAGACATGTCTCCAGCCCTCTTGTTTTTTATTTTTTGCTGATGTGAACGCTACAGTAGCCAGCCCACCAGCTTGAGCATCCTCAGGACTCTGCTGTTCATTGCTGTAGGCACATTGGGCTCACAGATGCTTGTGTAATTTGTGTCTGGCTTTCCATGGGTTCTGGGGATCTCCAGTCACTGAGCTTGCTGCTCAGAAGCACTTTTAACCCCTGAACCATCTCCCTAGCCCCTCCCTGAAAATTTAAAAATAAAACTTAATCGATAACTTGTTTTTTTAAAAAAGCACTTGGTATAGGCAAGGACAGCAAATAAATTTTCTTAAACATACACATTTGTTTTCATGGTAGGAGGCCCATGGATTTCGGGAGAGCAGCAGCCCTAGCCTTCCCCAGCCACCTCCAGGGTTCCCCTGGAAATCTGCCAACACTCCCCTTGGTAGAAATGAGGGCTGGCCAGCTGGGTGTCCGATGGCTGAAGGGGTGTTGGAATAAAGACACAGTCACTCATGACTGAATGCCAACCTAAGGAACAACCCGCCTGTCACCTGTGAAAGTTGCTGATGAGGAGACACAACCTGCAGAGCTGATATTTGCAAACAGTTATGAGAAGTGAAGGCAGGCGGCACAGAGCTGAAAGGTCACCCAGGAAGATGCTCGTTTGTCATCCATCACCGTGCAGCCACCACTGCAGAGAGGAAAACCACCCAGGGCAGCAATCATCGCCACGTGGGGAAGATGGTCCCAACTGGGTCCTCACCTACCCAGGCCCCTCCAAAAGACTGCACTTGGGACAGACAGGTCAGGCCTGGGGCTCAGTTTGCAGCCCCTTGAGACGGGGTGGCGGGTGGGGGGGCGAGCGAACCTCTCCACCAACTTTCAGCTACGTAGGTAGAAAGACGTAGGGGGCTTTGGTTTGGTTCACGGGGGGGGGGGCGTAGAGTGCATGCACGAGTTGGTGTAGATGTGTGCAAGCCTTGTGCATGCACTGGTGTACGCAGATCTTACAGATCCAGGGGAAGTTCCATAATGGCAGAAAAAGCTGACCTGCATTCACAGGACCAAACACAGGGAGCGAAGTACAAGCCAAAAGCCACACAGCACAGCACACCTCAGGAACTCCAGCTAGGTCCACTTTGCATAACTTTAGATTAAAATCTCAAACCCACCACCACACTTAAGATCCACCCAGTGACACTGCCTCCAGCCAAGTGGATGCAGATGCAAACTATATACTAATAAAACACTGAGTATATTGGGGGACATCTATTCAAACTACCACAGCCAGCAAGGCCCAGCCATCCTCCTCCTGTCTCGGCCTCCCAAAGCACTGGGGTTACAGACATGCGCAGGACTGTCCATCTTTGTATGTGGGTGCTGTGGATGGAACTCAGGATCTCATACTGGCACAGCAAACACTCCAACCCACTGAGGCAGCCCTCCAGCTCACAGGACTTTGATTGATCTCACACTTGAAGCACGCATACAGGTACTGCTATGGGGCCCCTCACCTGACGGATAAGTGGGGTGACATGCTCCACTCAAGGTCACTAGAGGTCAGTCTGCTCTTTAACCCACACCCTTAACTCTTCTTCCCAGGGATCTCTGGACCCCACGGGATGCTGGTGGAAGAACAGAAGGTGGATTCCAATGAAGATGTAATCATGCCTAAAATGAATGGCAGAAATATGCACGCATGGCCACCAGAAAGGTGAAGGTGACTTGGCAGAAGTAGCTACGGCGAGACCAAAGCAAACATGTGGGACTTCTGATTGCCAAGTCCACAACTGAAACCTTCCCCACCTGGGCTACATGCAACAGAGCATCGCAAAAGAAAAAAAGAAAAAAAAAAAGACCATTGTATACAAACATGGAAGATGCTATGTCTATGGACTGTAAAGGGACATGTGACTCATGGCCAAGTGCCTTTGAGTGTGTGCGTCTTACTCTTTTTTTTTTAAAGAATTTTTTTTAAAAAATTATTTATTTATTTGAGACCAACAGACAGAGAGAGAAGGAGGCAGAGAGAGAGAGAGAGAGAGAGAGAGAGAGGGAGAGAATGGGCACACAGGTCCTCCAGTTACTGCAAATGAACTCCAGATGCATGTGCCACCTTGTGCATGTGGCTTATGTGGGTCTTGGGGAATCAAGCCTTGAACCAGGGTCCTTAGGCTTCATAGGCAAGCGCTTAACCACTAAGCCATCTCTCCAGGTCCCTTGCTCTTTCTTAATAAACCTTCTCTGTTTCAGTTACCAGCCATATGTTCCTGGTGCAAGTCTTTGTCTTGGGACACAAGCCCCTGGGAATCTCAGTGAGTGTTCCCCCCCACCACCCCCCACACACATCTGGACTCTGATCCTCACCTATCACACAGTTAATCAAAAGAAAATTAGCTAGAACACTCCTTCCCTCAACCATTCCCTTCATTGAAGGGGTCACAATAGCAGTCTCCAGTGAAGCGGCCAGCCTTGTCTGGGTTTTGAGAAGTGAACTAAAGGGGTTTAGCAGGTCTCGGAAGCCAGGGCCCACAGCTGCACAGGCAGAGAGGTGAGCTCCTGAAATGAGCCACTGTGTTCTCAGGAGTAAATCCCTCATGATGAGGGGAATGACCCTTATTCCAGCCATCATCCCCCACAAGAACCTCTTTCCGTCCTGAAGAGGCTGAGAGAGGAGAGATGAACAAGGTCACATTTAATTAAAAAGGATGTTGAGGGCTGGAGAGATGGCTTAGTGGTTCAAGTGTTTGCCTGTGAAGCCTAAGGACCCATGTTCGATCTTCCTCTAGATCCCATGGAAGCCAGATGCACAAAGATGACGCAAGCACAAAGTCACACATGCGCACTAGGTAGAGCAAGTGTTTGGAGTTCGACTCCAGGAGCTGAGGCCCTGGCACACCAATTCTCTCTCACTCTTACAAAAAAGAGGGATAAAAATACCAAGTCTCTCAAACAGGAAAAAAATAAGCTCCAAGGTAAGCAGATGTGGTAAACTGCAATGACTGTGGAAAACCTTGCGTTCCACTGCATTGATGCACCCAGATGCAGGGCGCATGGCCAGCAACGTGACTGGGAGGTTCAGCCTTAGGGACACAGGAGTGACAGTGCTGGGGGCTGAGATCTTGAAGGCTGAGAAAAGAATTTCAGGCTGGTGGCTCTCTGGGCAGGGAAGTCATCAAATGCAAAAGACCTCCATGCTGGAACCCGCTGGGCATGCTGGAGCTGCAGTGGGTGGCCAGGGCCTTGAGCAGGATGAAGGTGGGGTCTGGTGGTGAGAGGGATCAGCTGAGGCAGGGCCATGCTGGCCCAGGGATAAATTTGAGTTTTATTCACAATGAGGAGGGGAAGCCACGGGAACGTTTGGGGCAGAGGAGTGATGTCAGATGACTTTAGTTTAGAGCCAAACTCCAGTGACCATGGGAGAGTGAACTTGAGTAGAAAAGGAGGCCTGGTGAGGTTAGCCAGGTGGCTATAACGCCTGGGCAAGACACAAGGTCATCGGGTGGAAGGGCGGTGCTGGTAGTCCTGGCTATTTTATTTCTTACCTCTTTCTTCCCTCCCAGTTTCCGCCTCCCTCCCTCCCTCCTTCCCTCCCTCCCTCCCTCCCTCCCTCCTTCCCTCCCTCCCTCCTTCCCTCCCTCCTTCCTTCCCTCTCATTAGCCCAGGATGGCCTTACTATGTAGCTGAGGATGACTGTAAACTTCTGGCCCTCCCAAGTTCTGGGATGACAGGCGTGCACCAGCATGCCTGGTTTATGGAGTCCTGGGGATGGAACCTAGGGTTTTGAGCATGCTAGGCAGGCACTCTACCCATGGAGCCACACCCCACCGGACATTGTCAAGGGCATGGTTCCAACATCTGCCGAGGGATCAGCCATGCAGGTGATGTTACCAGAGCTAGAAGAGGGGAGAGCGAAACACCTGGGAGAAGGCAGAGGGGTGGGTAGAAGGGTCAAGTCTGGGATTGGGGTACAGAAATACTTGTTAACCACTGTGTCGGTAGCACCCACAGGCACCTCCATGGTTGCACTGTCGTCTCTCCCCGTTCCTGGGGAGCACAGACCATGAGCTTGCAGTGGAAGCACTCCAGGGAACGTTAGCTTCCAGAGGGCAGTGAGAGGGGGCTGATGTAACCATGGAAGAGAGAACTGTTACAAAGATGAGGAAAGAGGCTATTATTTCCCCCTGCGGGCAGGAAGGCCCACATGTACAGCCATGGAACTTCTCTATCTCCTTTCCTGAAGATGAATCTCTGAGCTTATCTTGTGGAAGGATCGTGAAGGCACACAGCACTACATAGAAGTAAAACGCCTGTCCTTCACATAGGATTGAGCGGCACCCCAAACACAGGGAGGACATCCCAGAATTGGAGTTACCGTTTTGTTCTGCCCTGAAAGCTCAGGATTTCCGATTTCTGACTATGGCATTAACTGACCAGTTTTCTTTAATTCTTGACCTCTTCCCCCATGCCTAGCAAGAGGCTCAGGTGCTCCCTCTTGTGGGGGGATAGATCAAAACAGTTCCCGAGACATTGCACTGAAAAGCTGTGGGGTAGAGGAGCTAAGGGGATAGTTCCGTGGGTAAAGTGCTGGCCACACACGCATGAGGCCCTGATTTTGGGGCCCCAGCACCCATGTAAAATGCTGGACACAGCGGTATGTGCCTGTAATCTTGGTGCTGCTGGGGAGGGAGAGATAAAAGAATCCTTGGAGCTTGCTAGCTAGCTAGTTAGCAAACTGGTGAGCTCCAGGTTCAGCGTGAAAATCTGTCTTAAAAGTACAGTAAGGAAGCCGGGCATGGTAGCGCACGCCTTTAATCCCAGCATTCGGGAGGCAGAGGTAGGAGGATCGCTGAGAGTTCGAGGCCACCCTGAGACTACATAGTGAATTCCAGGTCAGCCTGGACCAGAGTGAGCCCCTACCTCGAAAAACCAAAAAAAAAAAAAAAAAGAAAAGAAAAGAAAAAAAAGAAAAAAAGAAAAAAAAAGTACAGTGGGGGCTGGAGGAATGGCTTAGCGGTTAAGACGTTTGCCTGCAAAGCCAAAGGACTCTGGTTGGATTCCCCAGGATCCACGTTAGCCAGATGCACAAGGGAGCACACGCGTCTGGAGTTCGTTTGCAGTGGATGGAGGCCCTGGTGTGCCCATTCTCTCTTTCCCTCTTTCTCTGTCAAATAAAGAAACAAATACATATTTAAAAAAATTTTTTTAATGTCTGCTGGAAGGAGAGACTGAGGAAAAAACCAGATGTCCATCTGTGGCCTCCACATGCACGCATGCACACATATGTTCATGCACACCCGCACACACGTCCCCCCCCAAACATGTCAAAAAGAAAGAAAAAGAAAATCTGCTGGATATTCAAATATCAGTGGTCTCTGGAGCCATTTGGAACCCGCATCTCTTCCCTGCACTATTAATGGCTGGCCAATAGATCAAGCTTTTTCCTCTCTGTAAAAGCATCTGAAAGCCACAGGTGAGTGGTGGCTTGCCCCCATGAGAAGCCATGTCTTGACAGCTCCAACTGTAACTCTGAAGCCCTCGAGGAGCATATGCTTTAAAAGACTAACACGGACACACACACGCACATGCACATGCACACACACACACAGAGATATATCCAAGATCCCACAGAAGTTATTTTTGAGGGTGCTGCAGTAAAAAAAAAAAAAAAAAAAAATCGTGCAGGCAGCAAGCAGCCCAAGGTCATTCGCCAGAGCTCTGTGTGGTAAATTTCTTGAGGCAAAACTCGAACAATTTAAAGATGTACTTTATTGTGAAAACTGAAGTAAACAGCACGATTTCTCTCCTGATAGGGCAAATTATGTTTTGTAAATGGAAAATTCCTTTCACCTTTGCTTTCCCCAGATTCACTTTTCAATGTGCATTCTCCCAGCTCCGGGGCGGTGGAGCAGGCTTGTAGATTTCCGGGTTAATGATGTGTTTTGTGTGTGTAGGAGTCTGAGAAAACTTTTCCATTTGCTTAAAAGCTGTTTCCTTTGTGGTTCACCAGAGATCACTCACTAATCACGACTCTCAAAGGTGCTAAGATAGCACCGTGTGCATGCTGGGACAGGAAGGGTGACCTTGGGGGCAAGCCCAAGTCCCACAGCTCAGGCCGTTCCCCTTTGGCAGGCTCAGTTCTTCTTATTTCCTGTCTAACAGGAGGAGGGAAAGAAAAATGGCAGGGAATACAGCAGCATATCCCATTTACAATTTTATCTTTACTCGTATGACCACTTGTATTCAATGCACTTCTGGACTTTTCTCTGACTAAAGACAATAAATTTTTTAAAAAAGTGACAGGTTGACAAATATTCCAGCTGTTTCTTTTTAAAAAAACATATTTGAAAGCTTGTACATTTGGAAACAAATGGAATGCAGCAGAGAATGCTTTTTTTTTTTTCCTTCCCCTTCCCATCGGTGTTTTCACTGGGCAGAGAAAAATGAAGGTGATAAAAGGCAGCTGTAAGCTTGGGGTATTTATTTACTTATTTCCACATGACACAAATTGATAAACCATAAAATGGGAGGGCGGACTTAGGAATGATGTGATCAGACCCTAGAGTGATCGGATTCGATGGGCCAGAGCCGAGAACCTGGCTGGGGAGATGACTCGGTGGATAAATCACTTGTCACTCAAGCACGAGTGTCCGAGTTCAGATCGGACATAAAAGCCAAATACAACAATGGAAGCATCTGGAATCCCAGTGCACCTATGGTGAGATGGGAGGCAGAGAGAGGAGAATGTCCTGGGGAATGTGGCAGTGAGTCAAACAATGGTAGAAGGCGAGGACTGGAAGTCCCGGTTGTCCTGTGTGGTGGTTTGCATATGAAATGTCCCCCCCATAGGCTCACGGTCTTGAATACTTGGCCCCAGCGATGGTGATTTTGGAAAGTCGTGGGAGATGCGGTCTTGCTGGAGGTCTGTGAGCGGTGGTGGACCTCAAGGGTTATTAGTCGGGTGCACTGGCTCTTCCAAGTAGTTCATTCTGCTGCCCTCTGCCCTGCTACTGAGCTGTAAAGACGCGAGGCGGCTGCCTGCTCTACCGCGCTTTCTCCACCATGACGAAACCTCTCTTTGGACCTGTAGATCTGAAATAAATCCCTTTTCTCCTATAACCTGCTTTTGGTCAGCGTTTTGTCCCAGCAACTAGAAAGTCCCTGACCTCCACGTGTACACTATGGCATCTACACATACCTGCACTCTTTCACTCACACATACACATCTCGCTCTCTCTTTCACACACACACACACATCTCTCTCTCTCACACACACACACACACACATGCACATCTCTCTCTCTCTCTCTCTCTCTCTCTCACACACATGCACATCTCTCTCTCTCTCTCTCACACACACATTTACATCTCTCTGTCTCTCTCTCTCTCACACACACACACACACACATCTCTCTCTCACACACACATATAAACATCTCTCCCCACACAAATATACACATCTCTCTCTCTCTTTCTCTCTCTTTCTCTCTTTCTCTCACACACACATGCATATCTCTCTCTCTCTCTCTCTCTCTCTCACACACACATATAAACATCTCTCCCCCCACACAAAAATATACACATCTCTGTCTCTCTTTCACATGTACACATCTCTCTCTCTCACACACACACACACATCTCTCTCTCACACACACACATACACGTCTCTGTCTCTCTCACACACATACATATCTCTCACACATACATATACATATCTCTCTCTCACACATACACATATATACACATTTCTCTTTCACACACACACACACACACACACACACACACACACAAAAGACAGACCAAAAAAAAAAGAGCTGAGAACCCGCTTTTAACTTGCACTTATAAATGTTGACCCCACCACTTAAGAGCAGAGCAGAGGGCATGCATCTCCAAAGACCACAGCTCACGTGGCTGGGCAGATGAAAGGGTGACAGGGCACATTCCCAAGCTTATACCCCTTTGGTACAGAGCTCTCAACTCACAGAGAACTAACTGGGCATAGTAACAGGTCACGGTAAGCCCCATTAAGAAGTGGCCTTGGATAATTTTGCCAAGTGTGCATATATCTGGGCATGGAGCCGATGCCCATCTGAGGCCATCAGCAAGGACAACGGGAATCTGTAGGCCATGTTGGCAGGGACCCGTGATGGCTTGGTGCTCGCTTTTGCGGGAGCTCCAAGGCAACAAGTTCTTTTCAAAGTCTGAGAACTAGAACAGAGTTTTAGACTTTGCTCCGGGAAGTGGCGTGTATTCTTAAGCCTGCGAGAGAGGAGCACTGGGGCAAGGTGGTAGTTCAATGGTCAGAGCGCTTCCCTCCCATGCACCACACTGGCTTTTTGTGTGTGTACCAGGAATCCAAACTCACAGCTTCACGCTTTCACAGCAAGTACTTTACTGACAACCTCCCCAGCTTGCAATACACTTTTGTTATTGGGGTTTAAATAACACGTAATCCGACCACAGTGCAGTGGCATTCAACACGCTCAGATGTTATGGGATCACGACCATCATCCTACAGGGTGTAAGAAGTGACGTATCATCTCCAGAACTTTCCATCATCCCAAACTGAAACTGTCTCTGGTATACTCTAACTTCCCATTTCCCCTCCCCAGCTGTAGGAACCCACCATTCCACTTTTTTGTCTCTGAATCGGACTGCTCCGAGACTTGTATATAAGTGGAATCGTACAGCACTTGTCCCTTTGCGTCTGGCTTATTTTGCTTATCGTGATGTCTTCCAGGATGACCCCCACCGTGGTACGTGTTGGTCAGAATTCACGTCCTTTGAGAGGCTGCATCATGCTCCTTTGAATGAACACAGCCTGCTTTGCTGATCCACTCATCCATCAGCAAATGCTTTGGGCCATCGTGGATGCTCTGCTGTGAGCACGGAGTACAAGTATCCATTCCGTTCTCTGCTGGGTATTAATCTCTGCTCTTTGGGGTATAAATTCAAAATCAAAATTGAATGGTTGCTGATGCGGGTTTCCCCAGCAAATGCCGACTATACATTCCCATCAAGCATAAGGTTCTGGTCTCTCCACATCTTTGCCAACATTTGTTGGTTTCTTGTTTTAATAACAGCTCTCCGACTAGCTGGGCGTGGAGTGATGGAGCAGTTACTTTCTAGTTAGTTGCTAGGACAAAATGCCCAACCAGAAGCAGTTTATGGAAGCAAAAGGGTTTATTTGGGGCTTATAGTTTTGAGTAGTTTCATCATGGCAGAGAAAGAATGAGCAAGAACTGACAGCAGGGCGTCACATCTTGTCACCTCAGCTAGTCAGAGGCAGTAAGAATGAGCCAGCTAGCTCTGGCAAGGGCCTGGCCCCCACTGACAAACCTCCTCCAGCAAAGCTCCCATGACTGGGGATCAAGTAGGAAAGAGGCTTAATTACAGCCACATTTTACATTCAAGTCACCACAAGTGGAATCCTCCTGTGGTCTCCATTTGCAGTTTCCTAGTTATTAATGGGGCTGAACATCATTTCATGAGCTTATTATCCATATGCACATCTTCATGGAGAAAATGACTATCCAGTTCTCACCCATTTAAAAATCAGCATTGGGCTACAGAAATGGCTTAGCAGTTAAGGTGCTTGCCTGCAAAACCCAAGGACCCAGGTTCCATTCCCCAGGACCCATGTAAGCACACAAGGTGGTGCATGCGTCTGGTCTGGAGTCTGTTTACAGTGGCTATAGGCCTTGTCATGCCCAGTCTCTGTATCTGCCTCTTTCTCTCGCTCTCTCTCAAATAAATATCATATATAGATATATAAAATGTCAGCATTAATTTTTTTTGTGGGCTGGAGAGATTACTTATCAGTTAAGGTGCTTGCCTGCAAAGCCAAAGGACCCAGGTTTGATTCCCCAGCACCCATGTAAAGCAAGATACACAAGATAGGACATGCATCTGGAGTTTGTTTGCAATGGCTAGAGTCCCTGGCATGCCCATTCTTCTCTCTCTCTCTCTCTCCCTCAAATAAATAAATAAATAAATAAATAAATAAATAAATAAATAAAATATTATATTTTTTGTATTAGGCCAGGCATGGTGGTACACACCTTTAATCCCAGCATTTAGAAGGCAGAGGTAGGCAGATTATTATGAATTCAAGGCCAGCCTGGAACTACATCATGAGTTCTAGGTCAGCCTGGACTAGAGTGAGAATCTACTTTGAAAAACACACACACAAAAATTATTTTTTGTACTAGTCAACCTCTCTGTGCTGGGACAAAACACCTGACAAAAATCAGTTTAAGGGGGCTGGAGGGATGGCTTAGTGGTTAAGGAGTTTTCCTGCAAAGCCAAAGAACCCAGGTTCGACTCCCCAGGACCCACATAAGCCAGATGCACAAGGTGGTGCATGCATCTGGAGTTTGTTTGCAGTGGCTAGAGGCCCTGGCGTGTCCATGTTCTCTCTCTCTCTCTGACAAATAAATAAAAATAAAATATTTTAAAGTCAGTTTAAGGGAAGGAAGGGTTTATTTTAGCTTACAGTTAGTTCCCAGTTATAGTCCTCCAGGGTAGGGAAGGCATGGCGGCAGGAGCTCAAGGCCCCTGGTCACATCCATTGCACCATGAGGGAGCAGAGAGATGAATGCTACTGCTCAGCCAGCTCCTTCCTTTCATACAGCCCAGGACCTCACAGGATGGTGCCCCCACAGGTAAGGTGGGTCTTCCTACCTCAGTTAATTCAATCAAGAGAACCTCTCCCAGGTGTTCCCAGTGGCTCACCTAATCTCCATAATGCCTCACAGGTGATTCTAGGCCAGTCAGGTTGACAACGAATAGAAACCATGACAAGGTTGTTTGTCCTTTGGTTGTTGTTTGGGGGCTGTAAGGGTTCCTTATATATACCAGGGACTCATCCTTTATCAGACACATGGTTTATAAATATTTCCTCCCCTTTGCTCCTCACTCTCCTGATAGTGTCCCTTGATGTAATACGATTAATTTGGGGATTAAAGAGATGGCTCAGTGGTTAAGGCACTTGCCTGCGAAGCTTAAGGACTCAGGTTTGATTCCCAGTACCCACGTAAGCCAAATGCACAAGGTGGCGCATGTGTCTGGAGTTCATGTGCAGCGGCTGGAGGTTTTGTGCACCCATTCTCTCTCTGTCTGCCTCTTGCTCTCCTGCCCCCTCTCAAGTAAATAAAACATATTTTAAAAAAAAGGTTTAATTTGAGGCTAGGAAAATGGCTCTGCAAGCCTGAAGACTGGAATTTAGATCCCCAGCACTCATGGAAAGGTGTATGTATCTACAATCCATATGGCAATGGGAGGTGGGATCAAGAGAATCCCAAAGTTCATGTGCCAGCAAGTCTGGTCTTCTCAGTGGCAGAAACAAGTCTTAAAACAAGGTGAAAGGAGAGGACCCACACCTCAAGTTTGTTCTACAACCTCCCACAGAGATGGCTTAGTGGTTAAGGTGCTCACCTATGAAGTCTAAGGATCCAGGTTTGATTTCCCAGGTCCCACATAAGCCAGATGCACAAGGTGGTACACGCATCTGGAGTTTATTTGCAGTGGCTAGAGGCCCTGACATGCCCATTCTCTCTCTCTCATAAGTCAATAAATAATTAAAAATTAAAAAACCTCCACACATGCACCATGGGCACTCATACATACATACATACATACATACATACATACATACATACACTCATACATACATACATACATACATACATACATACATACATACATACACTCATACATACATACATACATACATACATACATACATACATACATACATACATACGGGCACTCATACATACATACACACATACGGGCACTCATACATACATACATACACTCATACATACATACATACATACATACATACACATACACATACATACATACATACATACATACATACATACACACATAATTTTAAAAAATATTTTATTGATTTGTTAGGAGAGAGAGAGAGAGAGAGAGAAGAAGAGACATATAGAGAGAATGGGTGGGCCAGGGTCTCCAACCACTGCAAATGAACTCCAGACGCATCGCCTTGTGCATCTGGCTTACATGGGTACTGGGGAATCCAACCTGGGTCCTTAGGCTTCACAGGCATGTGCCTTAACCACTAAGCCATCTCTCCCACCCAACACACACATTTTTAAATTTTGATATTTTCTTTTGATGCCTGTGGCTTTGGAGTTGCACCTAAGACATCTTGGCTAAGGGCAATGCCATGGAGCTTCCCTCTATGCCTCCTTCAGAGAGTTTCATAGTTCTGGGTCTCACACTTGGTCTTGGATCTGTCCTGAGTGAAGTTTTGTGTTCTCCGGAAGATATTCTCACCTCGTGGTTCTGTAACAAGAGCCATTGGGGGCCTTGCCCACAGTCCGAGACTGGCTTCAGGTGTGTGCAGAAAACCCTGGGCTTACAAGCGAAAGGTGAGGGTCAGGGACTCTGATGTGTCACATAGGCAGGCCCCAGGCCCCCTGAACGTTGTTCTCAACTAGCATGAGAAGGGAGGTGAACAAGCACTCAGGTTCTCCCCACACGTGAGACACACTTAGGTACCTTCTGCAGTTTCCCCGAGGTCCCCTGGGGAACTGGGACCCGTAGTGATGGGCTCCCCGACGCACATGTGGACATCTTCCTTTACCGGTACTTCCTGGGACTACCTCTAAGCAATCACACGCTCATTTTGCTAGCCTCACATACCCTGGGCAGGAGGAAAGATAAGGTGAGCCCATCTCCTTTGGACAGTTGCACTTGTGGACACACAAGACTGCCCTGTCCCCAGTAAATTCCTTAAAGGTACACAACCCCTGGACGCCCCCGTATGCTTCAGAGAATCTGGCAAACATAAGCAGCTAGTGGATGCTTGCTACATTGAATGAGTGATTCCCACTTGATATATACCAAATAGATACCAATACCTGTTGAACCCATTCAGTCTGGAAAACATCCATTAAGCACCTACTGTTTGCCTGGTTCTCAGAAGCATATGGGGGTGTCCAGGGACTTTGTTGCTTCAAGAATAATAATGGCAGGCCGGGCGTGGTGGCGCACGCCTTTAATCCCAGCACTCGGGAGGCAGAGGTAGGAGGATCGCCATGAGTTCGAGGCCACCCTGAGACTACATAGTGAATTCCAGGTCAGCCTGAGCTAGAGTGAAACCCTACCTCGAAAAAACAAACAAACAAACAAAAAAAATAATAATGGCAAACATGGGTTCCCAAGACTCCCTCGTGTCTAGGATGTATCAGGACAGCAGCCTGGCTTTGCTTCTGGGATATGTTGGTGACCACCTGCCAACCTCTACTCACGCTAAAAATTTCCACAGAGCCTGTGATTCACACACACACACGGTGTCTGTAACCAGAAAAGCCTATTTAATCGACAAACCAGGAACAAAGAGATTCAATCCCCGGTCCCTGGTGAAAACGGAACATTATCTTAACATATGTTTTTAGTACACGAGAGAAAGGAAAAAGGAAAAGAAAGAGAGAGAGAGAGAGATAAATAAGAGGGAGAGGGTCATAGCTTGTTTGGAGCCTGGCTTGAATACTGCAATTATGCCCTCTCCTTAAAATACAAGAAAGATCTTTAGAAAAACCACACTCAATGGAAGTTATTTTCCCTAGCTACAGTCCCACTGTTCAGCTCGCAGACAAGAAATTACAGCAATCGAAGATGAAGGTAAATTCATCGTCTGGTTATAAAAGAACCCGCTTGCGAAGCTACCAAGCTGGACATCACCACCGGAGCTGCTGGGTTTTGAAGAGCGTGCCAGACAGGAACAACATCAAACAGTAAGCTTTCCATCTCATACAAGGCCTTCCATCCATGAAAAAAGCACATATCCACGGGCTCAAGAGCTAGAGCGGAAGACGGGTTCCCAAGGCACCCCGCAACCCAGCCAGAGCCATGCAAAACAGAAATGTACCACCCAATGCAGCCTTTAATTTACATATTTAGTTATGCATCAAACTGAAGGGCTGAAGGGTTGTCACACTCTGGTCTGGGGAAATACTTTCAATCGTGGTGTGCTTTTGATTCTCATGTATTCCCACCTTAGATGCAAATGTTCACACTAGCCCATTGTCCTATTTTCAGATAACCCTTTCCTTTTCTTGTTTTTATTGCAGTACTAGGCTTTGAACCTAAGGCCTTGCCCATGCTAGGCAAGTACTCTACCCTGAGCATCCTCCCCACTTCTCTCTCTCTCTCTCTTTTTTTTTTTTTTGGTTTTTCGAGGTAGGTGATCTTCCCACCTCTGCTCCTCTGCTTCCCTAGTGCTGGGATTAAAGATGTGTGCCACCAACCCTGGTTCCCACTTTTCTGTTTTACTTTTTATTTTGAGACGGGGGGTGCCAGAGGTCAGGTAGTCAGACAGGCTTGGAGGCCGTTTTGGATGGTCCCCTCCCTCACGGTCAGATTTGGATCCTACCTCCCCTTTCCCTGGAGGAGGGTGGGTGCATGGCAGCTTTGTTTGGGGTTAGCTGCTTCCTCTCAGTCACAAGACTAGAGTTGAAGTCTTACCTCTGGCCCTGAGTGGATACATGTCAGTCTAAGACCCCCAAAACATAACGATCATGGTTCCCTCCCGTAAGAGTTAATCCGACTGAACCTGTCCATCACCTGGCCAAGAGACCGCCTCTCATCTCAAGACATGCTAAGGAGGTGTGAGAAATATTTGACAAGATAATGCACTTAAACCCACAGAAGCCTGTCCCTGGATGCACTTGCTGACGGACCCTCACGAAGCCTGCCTGCTTTTCTGATTCAGATCTAACTCAAAATGTGTGACAGTCCCTTTGCTTGCCCAGCCCCCTCCTTTGGATCCTGGCCACATTCCTTTGCCTCGGCACTCTGGCCTTCCTCACTGCTTCTCTGATGACCTCACCCCAGCCTGCGCCCCCCACCCACACCCCACATACCCCATGCAGCTGCTTGCTGACCTCCACTGCTGAACCGGCCTGCTTTCTGGACCCTAACTCAGAAGGCGCGGCTGTCTCTCTTCCTATTATCCAACTCCCTCTCCCAGCCGCTGCTGGTCTTTACAGCCTGCCTGCCTTGTGGTCTTCCTCTCCAATGCTAAAGAGACTGTCCTGCAGCCTTCTTCTGAGTGTTTCCGATCTCTTTTACTAAACTAAGAGCAAGAACCCATAAGAGGGAACTCCAGTTCTCTGGTAACAATGGCTAATCTTGTTTGACAGCATTTAAAATCACCATGGTTCTCTTTCCAGCTGCCTTTCTCTCTCTCTCTCTCTCAAGTAAATAAATAAAATATTTTTTAAAAATAAGGGGTTAGAGATATTGCTTAGAGGTTAAGGAGCTTGCCTGCAAAGCCAAAGGAACCAGGTTCGATTCCTCAGGACCCATGTAAGCCAGATGCACAAGGGGGCCCATGTGTATGGAGTTTGTTTGCAGTGGCTGGAGGCTCTGGTGCGCACATTTTCTCTCTCATAAATGAATGAATGAATAAATAAATAAATAAAATATTAAAAATCACTATGGAAACAAATCTCTGGCCACACCTGTGAGGGATTTTTCTGGACTAGGTTAACTGAGGTTAATTGAGGTACCTCACTGTGGGCAGCACCATCGCATGGTCTGGGATCCTGGACTGTAAACAGAGAGGTGAGCTGAGCACCAGCACTCATCTCTGCCTCCGGACGCAGTGTGAGCAGCTGCTTTGTGCCCACGCTGCCACACCTTCCCCTCATGATGAACTGTGACCTGGAACTCTAAGATGAAATAAACCCTTCCTCCTTCAGTTGTTTGTATCAGGTGTTTGTTGCCCCGATGAGAAAAATAACTAATATACATTTGCCCAGGCTGGTATCAAACTCCCTATGTAGTCCAGGTTGGCCTTGAACTTGCCATTCTCCTGCCTCATCCTCCTGAATAGCTGGGATGGCCTGTGACCCCAAGCTGGGCTAGGTAAGTACTTCCTTTATTTATTTCATCTTAGAGGAGGACCAATGTTTAGCCTGGAAATCTTACAGAATTTCTTTCTTTCTTTCTTTTATTTATTTATTTATTTTTTTGAGAGGGAGAGAGACAGAGAGAGATAAACAGAGAGAGAGAAAGCAAGAGGCAGAAAGAGAGAGAGAGAGAGGGAATGGGTGCGCCAGCAGCCTCTCAGCCGCTGTGAACGAACTCCAGATGCATGCGCCCCCTTGTGGGCAAGCGTGGCATTGCGTGCTTGCGTCACTTGTGCCTGGCTAAACGTGGGACCTGGAGGGGTGTTCTTAGGCTTGGCAGGCAGGTGCTTTAACAGCTAAGCCATCTCTCTTGCAGAATTTCTACCCTACCCAATATAAAGAAACTCTAAGCAGACACCTAGACATCCATCCAAGTCCCCCAGCTGTATTCATTCTAGAATCCCTCTAGGAACAGAAAGGGATTCTATCTTCTGACCCCAGGAAACAGTCTTTGGGGGATCGAGTGGAGTCCTCCTCGACTCCAGGTGGCACTGGTGAACCCTCCAGAATGTGGTAGACAATTGCTTCCAGTCTACCAGGCAAGTTCTGGGCTCAAACTTTTTGGCTAGTTATCATCCTGGGTGGAGCCCATGCCCCTATCCTGAGAAGAGAAGGACTCCGGCTCAGCACCCAGATGACCGAGGAGCTTGCAAGGGTCCTAGCTTCTTCCACGGTTTCTCCCTGTCTTTCTCCCACTCCTGTGCGCTCAGCTCTCCCCTCTCCATCTGTCTCGGAGAATTAGATGGGTCATTGTTCTTGACAAGGGTGCAGTAAACACAACCCCAGCGAGAGCTGGGGCACAGGGACACTTTGAGAACTCACAACTGGAGGGATTGCTCATCTGCTTTCCCACCTCTCTCTCTCCTCTCTCTCATTCTCTTTCTTTCTTGTTAAGAAGTTGCTGGATTTGAGTTGCCCTTGGGGGTCACAACAGAAATACAAACAAATAAGGATATCTTAGGAGAAGAAATATTTCTTTTCCTATCCGCCCCGGCTTCCTTTAAATGAATAAAGTCAGTCCCACAGTGCGGGAACAGAGCGCTGTGCTAGAACAAGACATTTTCTCTTCTGACCCAAGGTTAGCTATTTAGATGAACTGGTTCTCTTCTCACTCTCCTACACAGTAGGGTGGTTTCTTTATATATAAAATGTCAACACAATTTCATTTATATTCCGGTCTAAAACCAACACCAACAATAAATCTGAGGTTGGTAACAGAGACATAGCTGTGTACGTAGTATGAAGTGTGTACAAACACTACTAAGATGTGACTTAGAATGTACACTTACAAAGACCTGGTCACAAATACTAGTGAAGGGGTGAGCACATGACTGATGGAAACACAAGCGGTCTGTTCACATAGATTGGAAGGTAGTCCTAATCCCATTTATGTAATTGTTCAAATACATTAAGACGCTGGTCAGTGAGCGCCTGTTTGAAATGTGGAAGACCAGTGATTGCTCAGCGAATCCGGGCCGTGTGAGCTATCAATTCAAACACGTGAACGCCAAGGGTGCAGCGAGTCTCATGCAGTTTTAAAGCCACATGGGTTCTCAGCTTCTTGCGGGGCAGCATGCATAACAGATTCATGGAGAATTTATAGGCAATCCAAAAGTAATTATGGCAAATCGTTACAGCAAGCATTTCCACCAAACCTTTCTTTAAACTGCCAAGGAGAGGATGCGATCCATTTATGTAGAAACATGACTTTGTCTCTGAGTAACCTTCATCTACAACAATGGGGTGCCCTAAACGTGAGAGAGAGAAAGGAAGCAGAGGTGGGGGCTGCACTATGGGTAATCAACCCAGGGTTAGTTTACCTTATGGTGCTTAGGGAAACTTGCCAGGAAGACAGAGGAACATAAGGGGCACTGAGTCATCCCCCCGTTTGAATTTTAAATACAAGGATTCTTCCCCAAATTATTTCTCAAAAAAAAAAAAAAAAAAAAAAAAAAAAAAAAGCCAGGGGCTGAGGCTATGGTTCAGTGGATAAAGTGCTTGCTGTGTGTGCAAGTATGAGGCCCTGAGTTTGGATCCCTAGCACCCACATAAAAGCTGGGTGTGGTAGTGTGTACCCTAACTCCAGCAGTGAGGAGGCACAGGCAGAGGGTTCTTGGGGGCTGGCTGGCCAGATAGTCTAGCTGAATGGGTGAGCTCTGGGTTCAGTGAGCGATCCTGCCCCGAAAAGTCAGGTGGTGGTGAGCACTGACTGAGGTAGGAGGATCGCCTGACCTCAACCTGAGACTGTCCAGGTCAGCCTGGACCAGAGTAGACCCTACCTTGAAAACCAAAAAAAAAACAAAAAACACATGTGACTGGATCTATGTCAACATGCTGGATCTGCACAACATGTTTCTGCACACATGTGAACATGCTCACTCATACACTCAGACCACAAAAATAAGAGCTGCCTTTGGCTGAACCATTACTGGACCTCTCAGATTATTTTATTTTATTTTTATTTTATTTTTCTTTCTTTATTTTAATATTTATTTATTTGAGAGAGAGAGAGAGAGGCAGAGGGAGAGACAGAGAGAGAGAATGGGTGCACAATAGCCGCATACTCCACCTTGTGTATCTGGCTTACATGAGTCCTGGGGAATCGAACCTGAGTCCTTAGGCTTTGCAGGCAAACTCCTTAACTGCTAAGCCATTTCCCCAGCCCATTATTATTATTTTTTTAAATTGAAGGTATTTAGAGAAGGGAGAAGAAATATGACTATATATGCATTTTTGCTATCATTTACATGAATAGCAAAATAACAAAACAAAAATAGCTCAGCAAGACAGGTGCAATCATGAGAACAGTTGTTATTCTTGGCATGTGTGCGCAGAGCACGCATGGTGTGGGGAGTGTATGTGTAGAGTAGCACTCGGGTGGGCAGGTACATACACTCGGTGAGTGCACACGTGGAGGTCAGAGGAGAGTGTTGGGTGTGCTCTTTCCTTTTGTCACTTTTTTTTTTTTTTTTTTGGTGAGGTAGAGTCTCACGCTAGCTCAGGCTGACCTGGAATTCACTATGTAGTTTCAGGGTGGCCTTGAACTCTTGGCGATCCTCCTACCTCTGCCTCTCTAGTCCTAGGATTAAAGGCGTGTGACACCATGCCCTGCCCGCCTTTCCTCACTCACACACATTGTTTCCTGGATTCATTGAGGTGGAGTCTGTCAGTGAACCTGAAGCTGCCTTTTGTTCGTCACCCCAGGGATTCTCCTGTCTCCACCCCCCTCCTGTGGAACTGTAGTTCAGGCAGCATGTGTGGCCATAGCGGGATCTTGTGTTGGGATAGGCTCAGGCCCTCATGCTTGCGTGGCAAGTGCTTTTACCCACTGAACCATCTCCTGAGCCCCATTAATCTTTACAATTGTCTTATAATTACCATGAGACTTCTGTCAAACACCGCTGTAGGGAAGCTGTTCTCGCTGTGTGTGTGCGCATTGTGTGTTTGTGGAGGGTAGAGGACAACCTTGCCTGTCACATCCACTTCTGTTTGAGACGGAGTCCCTCACTGGCTTGGAGCTCTCCGCTTAGGCGAGACTGGCTGTCCTGTGAGCTCCCAGAGACCCGCCTGTCTCTGCCCCTCCAGTGCTGGGATTATGGGTACGTGCCACCAGCACCACTGTCTTTGTCACTTTCGTGTGGGTACTAGGGATTGAACCCAAGTCCTCATACTTAAGAGGCAAGCACATGATCCACCTGGCAATCTCCTCAGCCTTACATTTTTCTTCTTTCAAACCAGGTGCTGAATTAATTTTCCTCCGATCTCTTCTCCTTAATTGATTTCAACTCGCAGTACTTTTAGTTTCCTGAGCATTGAAAAACCCACACATAGCTTTACAAATGTTCCAAGACCTTTTTGTTTATATCTTCTAAGTCAAGCTTCTCAGCCTGTGACTGGATTCATGTCTCAGGGGAGTCTCGGTCAAAGGGAGGCTCTAAGTCAGCAGGTCTGGGGGACCTGAGAGGCTACAACACAGCCATACTCAGGAAGTGGGCTCTTCCTCAGTAAAAGAAGCAGCTGTGCCACTCAGCACATGGAAGGGACTCAACCTGTGTGAGCCAGCTCCCGGGCCCTCACAGTGAAGCCTGAAGTAGTCATGGTGAGAGGGTGGGCTCTCGGTCTCAGTCCAGCCTTGCTGGTCAAGATGTCCATGGGACAGCCCCTCATGGGGTGCTCATGTCACCTGAGACGTTCTGGGCTCGGGAATCTTATTCTCCTTGTACAGTACATTCATCTGTTTACCAATGAGGTAGCAGAAGGCAAGCAAAACACAAAAGACACACACAAAACCGAACTGTATGCTTGTGTGCACGTGACTAGACAGGAAGGCAGAGGGACAGCAAAGGGCAAACTAGACCAAAGGAAACTGGGGACCAGTGAAAGAACTTCTATACAGAAAACACCCAAAGACACTGGGAAGCCCCATGCTGGAGCTTCAGAGAGAGAGAGAGGCTGAGGTCTGGCCAGTCAGGCATGCCGGGAGGTCTGGAGAGGACGCATATACCAAAGGACCCTGGTTCTATTCCTCAGGACCCACATTAGCCAGATACACAAGGAGGCACATGCACCTGGAATTCCTTTGCAATGGCTGGAGGCACTGGCACGCCCCCCTCCGCCCCCTAAGAAACTGTTTTAAGCCACTGAGACATTCAGGTTGTGTATTTCATCATATTCCTGTGTACAATGATTGGTGCAACACCTGGCTGCATGCACCCCTCTGAACAAGCCAGGGCAGAAAGCCATGGCATGGTTGTAAAGTGCCCTTACAGGCTCACGTGTTTGACTACTTGGTTCACAGCTGGTGCTACTGATTTAAGAGGCTGTGAAACGTTCAGGCAGTGGGGCCAAGCTGGAGGGAGTGGCTCACGAGGGTTACAGGCCAGCCCTGTTTCTGGCCCAGGTCTCTCTGCTTCTTCACTGCTGAAGAGATGTGACCAGCCGCCACTTGCTCCTGTGTGTGTCTTCCCCTTCATGATAATGGATTGCATCCCCTCAAAACATAATCAAAACAAACCTCTCCCTCCTTCAAAAAAGTTGCTTTAATCTTACACCTGCACTCAAATAATCCAACTTTACTCTGCCCTTCATCATCATCTTCTTCTTTTATTTATTTATTTACTTATTTTTTGATTTTTCGAGGCAGGGTTTCACTCTAGCTCAGGCTGACTTGGAATTCACTATGTAGTCTCAGGGTGGCCTTGAACTCATGGTGATTCTCCTACCTCTGCCTCCTGAGTGCTGGGATTAAAGGTGTGCACCACCACACCCAGCTGCCCTTCATCTTCTAAAGCATTTCTTCTCAAGTCTGCTTTTGCTGGTTTCTTTTTAAAAATATATATTTTATTTTTG
This sequence comes from Orientallactaga sibirica, assembly GCA_036365145.1. Classification (NCBI taxonomy): domain Eukaryota; kingdom Metazoa; phylum Chordata; class Mammalia; order Rodentia; family Dipodidae; genus Orientallactaga; species Orientallactaga sibirica. The sequence goes on along the minus strand of JAEOAD010001941.1, from coordinate 2,475,673 downwards.
GGCTGGAGAGATGGCTTAGCGGTTAAGGCACCTGCCTGCTAAGCCTAAGAACCCGGTTCCAATCTCCAGGTCCCATGTTTAGCCAGATGCAAAGTGATGCAAGGGCACAATGCCACACTTGACCACAAGGGGACATACGCATCTCGATTTTGTTCACAGCAGCTGAGAGACTGCTGGTGTGCCCATTCTCTATCTGTCTCCCTCTCCCTCTCTCTCTCCCTATCTCTGTCTGTCTCTCTCCAAATATATATATAATTTTTTTATTTATTTGAGAAAGGGCATGAAAGAGAGAGAGAGAATGGATGCACCAGGGCCTCCAGCCACTGCAAACGAACTCCAGATGCATGTGCCACCTTGTGCATCTGGTTTACGTGTGTCTTGGGAAATTGAACCTTGGTCCTTTGGCTTTGCAGGCAAGTGTCTTAACTGTTAAGCCATCTCTCCAGCCCTTGCTGGTTTCTTTACTGTCCTGTGTGTATGGTCAGCTGCTTCCCAGCTGTGTGCCTGACTCAAGGCAGCATCCCCACCCCCTGCCATCCTCCTTCTCCAACATACACACACACACACACACACACACACACACACACACACACACACACGCCCTGCAGATGACCTTGGTAGCCACCCAGTGATACAAATCCCATCATCCTTCAAGACCAGGCTACACCCCACCTCCTGCAAAGTTTTTCCCAGTCACTGAGCCTTCACTCTCCATCTCCACAACCCTCTTCACACAGGTTACAAAGGACAACAGTTCAGACAAGGCTGAGCTCGAAGGCATTTAGAAAACAGTTCTGCTGCTCAAGATTGCCAACAGAATCCTTAAATTCACCTTCAAAAACATCCTTTGAAAAAGACAAAACAAAAGCAAAATCTTGGGGCTGGATACATGGCTTAGCAGTTAAGGAGCTTGCCTGCAAAACCTAAGGACCCAGGTTGGATTCCCCAGAACCCACATAAGCCAAATGCACAAAGTGGCACATGCATCTGGAGTTCGCTTGCAGAGGCTATAGGCCCTGGCACGCCCATTCTCTTTCTCTCTCTCTCTCTTTCTCTTTCTCTGTACTATATTATTAAAGTATAAAATATATTAAATCATATATATTTAAATTTTACAAAACATTTTTAAAAAGCAAAATCTTTCTTGATATGTTGCTAAGCGCTTAAGATGCAAATGTGAGATGCTCTATTGGTTGCTGGGTTTCCAGAACAGAATGAAAGTGTAGGGGAAGATACATAAAACTGTGGTGGGGGCCAGACCCCCAGAGCACCCACATAAAAGCCAGTTGAGCTTGGCAGCTTGCCTATAATCTCAGCACACAGAAAGATGGGGACTGGGATCCTGGGGGCAAGCAGATTAGCTAGACCAACTAAACTGGTGTGGTGGTTTGATTCAGGTGTCCCCCATAAACTTAGGTGTTCTGAATGCCAGGTTCCCAACTGATGGAGATTTGGGAATTAACGCCTCCTGGAGGCAGTGTATGGTTGGGGGCGGGCTTATGGGTGTTATAGCCAGTGTCCCCTTGCCAGTGTTTGGCACACTCTCCTGTTGCTATTGTCCATCTGATGTTGCACAGGAGGTGATGTCCACCCTCTGCTCATGCCATCATTTTCCCTGCCATCATAGAGCTTCCCCTCGACTCTATAAGCCAAAACAAACCCCTTTGTCCCACAAGCTGCTCTTGGTTGGGTGGTTTTTTTGCCAGCAATGCAAACCTGACTATAACAGTAAAGTTGGTACCGAGGAGTGGGGTCATTGCTGCCAGACACCTGAGGGTCCTTTTGGAGCTGATTTTCAGGAGAAATGGGGAAGGATTTGAAACCCTGGGCTAAGAGATGCCTTGCAGTGCTGTATGTACAGCTTGATGGACTATTCTGGTCAGAGTGGAAAGATCTGAATGCAGTAAGAGAACCATAGTTCTTACTATGAGGTTTGGCTAATGAGGATAAGAAAGGTTTCCCTGGACTGGGTTAGAAGTAGTTTGTGTGAGAGGTTTTCTATCATGCCCATTTCCTGAAAAGTTATGCAGGGTTGCATTGCGTAGAAATGGACTGGTGAGCAGAGGGATGTGGCACAGAAATGAAATCTTTGGGCTGAAATGTCTACCCCTTCAGCTGCAATTATATGAGGGATGACAACCTTTGAGATTGGGCCAGCTGACCTGTATTGGGACAACAGGAAGAATGTAGACACTTTGGAAGTGGCCTGAATGTTGAAGGAGTGTCCTGTTCTTCAAAGTCTGCTTTATTCCCCCATGGATTAAATAGTTGGCTGCCAACCTGGTATTATGAAGTATAACAAGTGCAGGAAAGAGAGGGTCATTGGATTTGCAACACAGTTTTTTATTTTGGAAATGGCCATGGGCCGTGTGAATCAGGCTTGTTGGATTACCTAAGTGGAAGCCCGATGGAGCCATTAGGATGAACCATGGGTTGCAATGGAGACCCAGTGGAGATGCCAGGAATATGAGATGGCTGCCAAAGGGAGCTGCTGGCACTGCATAAAGCTTTTCAGGACTGTGAGTAGTCTAGCTAGAGGGAAGGAATTGGAACTCTAGAGACTTGTCACTGATTAGAATTATCGGACTTAGAGACTTGACTCTGGTTAGTTATTGGACTTGGAGCTACGGTGTGAATGTTTATTCTGTGCCATTATGTTTTTTGGTTTTTTTGGTTAAAAGATCGTGGACTATGGAAATTTGTGAATATCACTGGGATTGATTAAAAACTATGGGCACTTTTAAAATTGGATGAATGCATTGCATTTTATATCATGTATGGTTCTCAGTTTATGGGGGCCAGGAGTGGCATGTGGTGGTTGGATCAGGTGTCCCCCATAAACTTAGGTGTTCTGAATGCCAGGTTCCCAGCTGATGGAGATTTGGAATTAACGCCTCTTGGAGGCCGTGTGTTGTTGGGGGGTGGGCTCACGGGTATTAGAGCCAGTGTCCCTTTGCTAGTGTTTGGCACTCTCTCATGTTCCTGTTGTCCATCTGATGTTGCCCAGGAGGTGATGTCCACTCTCTGCTCATGTCATCATTTTCCCCTGCCATCGTGGAGTTTCCCCTTGAGTCTATAAGGCAAAAATCAACCCTTTTTGTCCCTCACAAGTTGCTCTTGGTCAGGTGTTTTCTGACAGCCATGCAAACCTGATGGCAACACCTGGTGAACTTTGACTTCAAATAAGAAGGCCCATCTCAGTAAGTAAGATGGAAAGCCATTGAGGTGAGGAAGACACCTGACTTCAGCCCCTGGCCAACAATTCAGCACACGCACATGTGTGCCTATACACACGTGAACATGCACACACAGGCACACCCATACACATGCAAAACAACTGTGCCAACTCCACAACTCGACAGAAGCAAGTGCCAGGTGGCAATTAAGGTTGGTGGACTGACCAGAGCCCATGACACCCCCAGGGCATTGGATCAATATGGCAGTTCACCAAATCTCCATGACTGGTGATGGGCTGAGAGGCCAGCATGAGGCTGAATAGAGAAATAACCCACTGGCCTGAGATAAACAGCTTAAGCAAGAGTGAACATAAAATGCACTGGCGTTCCACAGATAAGCTTAAGGAATCCACCTCTCTTCTGATGGACGTTCCTCAAAAGGAAGGGCAGCCATGTCCTCTTGTAAAACTGTGACTGAATACTGAATAGAGCAGAGTTGGGTTCAGGCAGAAAAATTACATATTCTTAAAGTATGCCAGGCTGCATGTAGGCATGTGAGCTGAGAAATGAGGGCCTATGGTGGGCCAGCTACCTGCGTGCAACTACTAGCTTTGGGGTGGAGGAGATGGCTCAGCAGGTAAACGTGCCTGCTATGCCAGCATGAGAGCCTACATTGCAACCCCAGCACCCAGGTAAAAATCCAGGCATGGAGGACCACTGGGCTCCCTGGTCAGCCAGTCTAATTGAAAAACAGAGCTTCAGGCTCAGAGGGAAACTCTGTCTCTGGAAAGTACGGCAGAAGAGTGACAGGGGACTACGTTCTCCACTGGCCTCTGCACACATGCAAATGCTAACACACACATGTGTGCATATAACACACATACACACCACAACATATTACATACACACGTGCACATAACACACATACACACAACATATTACACACATGTGCATATAACACACATACACACCACAACATATTACATACACGTGCATATAACACACATACACACCACAACATATTACACACACACGTGCATATAACACACATACACACCACAACATATTACACACATGTGCATATAACACACATACACACCACAACATATTACACACACGTGCATATAACACACATACACACCACAACATATTACACAAGCGTGCATATAACACACATACACACCACAACATATTACACACACACATGCATATAACACACATACACACCACAACATATTACACACACGCGTGCATATAACACACATACACACAACATATTACACACATGTGCATATAACACACATACACACCACAACATATTACACACACGTGCATATAACACACATACACACCACAACATATTACACAAGCGTGCATATAACACACATACACACCACAACATATTACACACACACATGCATATAACACACATACACACCACAACATATTACACACACACGTGCATATAACACACATACACACCACAACACATTATACACACGTGTCCATATAACACACATACACACCACAACATATTACACACGTGCATATAACACACATACACACCACAACATATTACACAAGCGTGCATATAACACACATACACACCACAACATATTACACACACACATGCATATAACACACATACACACCACAACATATTACACACACACGTGCACATAACACACATACACACAACATATTACACACATGTGCATATAACACACATACACACCACAACATATTACACACGCGTGCATATAACACACATACACACCACAACATATTACACACACGTGCATATAACACACATACACACCACAACATATTACACACATGTGTGCATATAACACACAAACATGCCACAACATATTACACACACGTGCATATAACACACATACACGCCACAACATATTACACATACTCTAAAAAAAGAAAAATAATGGGAGGAGGAGAAACCTTAGCTTTACTATGTTCTTTGAATTTAGAAAGTTCTGAAGCCCTCTGAGTGCCGGCTTTCTCACTGTAAAGGCGCATGTGCTCCTCCCGCTCAAGGCTTCTGAAAGCGAAGGGGAGTGTAGATCCACTGACATTAATCACTGCCATTTACCTGTGTGTGTGTGTTCACGTGTGTGTTTGTGTGTGTGTGCATGTGAAGGCCAGAGGACAACCTCAGGTGTGGTTCCTCAGGAACACCCTTCACTTTTGGGGGGAGTGGGGGCAGCAGAGCCTTTCACTGGCTTAGAATTCACCAAATAGGTTAGACTGGCTGGCCTATGAGCCCCAGAGATCCCCCTGTCTCTATCCCCCTGGGCTGGGATGACTGGCACAGGTCACCACATCTGGCTTTTTCTTTGTCATGTGTACTAGGGATTAAACTCAGGTTCTCATGCAAGCAAGGCAAACTCTTCCCTCACTGAGCTGTGTCCTCGGCTCTTGTCACTCCTATTTATGTCAAGGCCTAGCTGCTGTTGACCCCTGTGACTTCACTAAGGAAAACGAAAGCTGCATGAAGTCGGCTCTACAATGTCATGCGCCTTCACCCAAACTGTGTTTTCACCTAACTTAACAGTTTATTTATTTTTGTGTTCTTTGGCAATAAATAATGTAATATTTGTTTCATTTTTATCATGACAAATAATTTTCAGGTTTATTTCCTTTTTTGTTTGCTTGCTATTTAAACACAAAGCTAAGTCACAAACTAGGTACAACCAAGACACTTAACTTCACAGTTGGATGCACCTGTCGGATCCTCCTCTAATTTTGTGACCAGGCTAGCAGGGGTGGGGGTGGGGGGTGCAGGAAGACTTTCTTGAGCAGCACCATCATGAGGCCAGGGGTCAAGGGCAAGGATAGGTTCTCACACCTGTATCCATTCACATTTACCTGGATCCCAAACCCCAGTCTTTGGATTGAAGGGAAAGAGTGAGAATCAGGCCCTCCCTTAGGGAGGGAGAAGGAAGCCACCTGCTCCTGCCATCACACTTGCGCCTTCTCTCGGTTTCCTGGCCGCTGAGCCCTGCCGGCTGCCACACACACCCGGTATCTGAGGCTGGCAGGTCATGAGGGCTCCAGAGAATCTAACAAGCAGGTCTTGGCAGCAAAAGAGGGAGTGAAGGGGAAGGGGATCAGTTTTAGTAATTTCTGGTTCCACCGCAAAATTTTCTTTTGATTAGAATAGAATACCATCTTAAATCTCCTCTAAAAAAAAAAAAACAAAAAGAGGGCTGGAGAGATGGCTGAACAGTTAAGGCACTTGCTTGCAAAGCCAAAGGATCCAGGTTTGATTCCCCAGTACCCACGTAAGCCAGATGCACAAGGTGGTACATGTGTCTGGAGTTCATTTGCAGTGGCTGGATGCCCTGACATGCCCATTTTCTCTCTTTCTCTCTCTCTCTCCCTCTCTCTGCTTTTTTCTGTCTCTCAAATAAATAAATAAAATAAAATAAATATTTTTTTAAAAACCCAAAAAGATAAAAATGAAAAGAATACCAAAATAAGAGAAAAGCACAGCCCTTTCACTCACGTCAATACCTATGTACAAGTAAGTTGTTTTCTGTGGCTTTTTTCCATTTTTCTTTAATTTTTTTTATTTTTATTTTTACTTTTAATTTTTGTTTTTGTTTTTGGTTTTGTTTTTCGAGGTAGGGTTTCACTCTAGTCCAGGCTGACCTGGAATTAACTATGTAGTCTCAGGATGGCCTCACACTCACGGCAATACTCCTACCTCTGCCTCCCAAGTGCTGGGATTAAAGGTGTGCGCCACCACGCCCGGCTACTTTTATTTTTTAAAAATAAATTCTGTGTTCACATTTCTACAAAGAATGAACGCAGTTTCAGGGAAACAGTGCTTTTCCCGGCACACCTCTAGTCTGATGCTTCGAGGTGCCTGGGGAAGCAGCGAGCCCGTGGAAGAGAAGGTCTGGGCTCTGCTGGTGCCTCCAGGCCCCAGGCAGGTAAGCTTTCAAGAAAGCAGAGGGGAAGACTAACTCACTGCTTTTTAAAAAATGTTCATACACTTTGATGCATGTCTGTTGAGACTATGAGAATAAGAGCTCAGAGACATCCCATTAGGCCATGTGGGGGTGGGGGCAGCGGTGCCCTCACACCTGGCTGTCATGGGACATTAGGGTGTGGAGAAGTTCTGACTTTCAACACGGGGCAAAGCCTCACCCAGCTTCCTCATTCAAGGTTGACTCTTTCCTCTAAAACCTGTGCTGCGTCTTTGACTGCATGCATGGGAACCATGAATGCTCGACTTGTATGCAAAGAGGTACAAAAACAACTAGAATAGAAAAGTTTTGGTAATATAAGTTCATCTATTCAAGTCTACCTTGGAAACCTTTAACAGGTATTTAAATATTACAGTGAAAAGGCATCTGATTATACTTTTTAAAAACATCTGAATTTGTTAAGATTAAGTATAAGTTTATTTATTAATTTTTTAAGTTTGAGAGAGACACAGAGAGAGAGAGACAGATAGAGAATGGGCGTGCCAGCCCCCTCTCAGCCTCTGTGAACAGACTTCATATGCATGCGCCCCTTGTACACATGTGTGACGTTGCGTGCTTGCATCACTTTTGTGTCTGGCTAAATGTGGGACCTGGAGAATTGAATGGGCATTCTCAGGCTTTTCAGACAGGCACCTTAACCGCTAAGCCATCTCTCCAGCCCCAACAGTTTATTTTTTAATTAAGAAAAGCTTCATCACCATAACCAAATAATATTTACACATGTAGGGCTGGAGAGATGGCTTAGTGGTTAAGGAGCTTGTCTGGGAAGCCTAAGAACTGATGTTCAAATTTCCAGGTCCCACATAGCTAGACACACAGTGACACAAATGTGCAATGTCACACATGCACACAAGGGGGCACAACATGTCTGGAGTTCATTCACAGCAGGCTAAAGGTCTTGGTGTACCCATTTTCTCTCTCTCTCTCTGTTAGAAAAACACCAATATTTACACCTGTAAATAGAATGTGTATATATTCATAAAATTAACTCATGAAAAGTTTTTAATTATGTTGTGGGAGTGAAGCATTTAAAACTAAGTAATATTAGTTCATCAAAGGGAATTGAAATACTGAAAAAAATGAAGCAAATATTTGTCCAATTATCTAGAGAATTCAGAGTTAAAAAAAAAATCCTCTTGTACCTTAATCAACTAGCTTTGTACACCTGATAGTTCTGGATATAGCAGATAATGACTATAATTTATTTTGGCTAAGGATTCTATTAGTTTTCCTATACCTTTTTGAGGTTACATCACTAATTGTTACTAATGCTTCCTAATCAAGACAGAGCCAGTCACTGAAACAATTAACCTGTTTCTGAAGGTGCAAATAGCAAGATAATTCATCAGTTTCCTAATGTCTCTCCTCAGCTGCAATTCCAGCCGGGCTTTTCTCCCTAAATCCTCTTCTGCTTGGGACCCAGAGCAGCTGCTGTCAGCAGTCAAGAAAAAACAAAGAATGTGTTCATTGATAAAGGTCAGTCCTGTAGTTCTGTGGAGAGGAACAATAATTTGTTAACTTGGGAAGGAGCCTCCGTCATGACTGGAATTCCCACTATCTAAAGCCATGAAATGAGCCAGATTCCTGCAAAAAAAAAAAAAAAAAAAAAAAAAGTGTTCAGACCCCCCGTTGATTTATAAAATGAGAGGACGTTGCTGTTTTTTTGTTTGGGAGGGTAGTTTTTGGGTATATGACGTGTGTGTGTGCATGCATGCCATGGCACATGTGGGGAGGTCAAAGGACAGCACTGGGTGTCCGTTCTCACGTTCCAACTTGTTTGAAAGAAGGCCTCTTATTTTTGCTGCCGTGTACGTCAGCCTGGCCCATGAGCTTCTGGGGAGTCTCCTGTCTCCACCTCTCATTGCATCTTAGGAGTGCTGGGCAAACATGGGTTCTGGGGGTCTGAACTCGGGTCATCACACTTGCACAGCAGATGCCAAGTTGCCCACTGAGCCATCTTCCCAGCCCGTGTTTTGACGGGCCGAACCAGCTCTTCTTAAATTGACCCTGGTATGTCCAGACAAACAAAACAGACAGAGGGAGGAAGGGCTGTCAAATTCCTTCTTGCAACGGGCACCCGGTGGGCTTGCTGTGTAGATTAGGCAAATGATGACACGCCTTTTGAAACGATGGCACCTTCTCCTTAAGGATCCTGGAAAGGACCCAGGATCCAAGTCCTGCAGCCTTGGGTTCAAGTCTCACTCTGCTTCTCCTGTGCTCTGACTGAGCCCTGCTTCCCTGTACTGTATGAGAAATGGGTTCTAATGAGTGTGTGAGGTTAAACACATAGAAGGTGCCTAACACTGACTGCAGCACAGAGTGGGTGTTCATTTAAATAAAATCCCCCCCACACACAAATAACTAACCAAATATTAGAAACAAGAACAACTCACCACTTGCTGAATGGAAAAAAAAAAAAAAGTCTACTTTAATAAATCATGCCACTGCTTGGGAATGTCATGTATTTTTAAAAGGACTCTGAAATACCAGCATGTCTAGGACCTTTTACACAGAGCATGATGTCAGATCTGGTGTTGTTAAGTCTTCACAGGCAACTTCTGAGCTTTTCAAATCCCAACTATGAAATCTGAGCTGAAGAAGGGAGTGTCAGCTCCTGGTGGCAGTTTGTATGTCCCCATGGGGGATGACTCACAAACTTGTCAGTGGTCTGCAGCTGAGTACTAGCTGCACTGAGGTTGTATCTAAGTCAGGACCCAAGGTGACCAGGCCATTGAGATAGACTTTTTATTTTTCTGAGAGAGAGAGAGAGAGAGAGAGAGAGAGAGAGAGAGAGAGAGAAACACAGAGAGAGAATGGGCGTGCCAGGGCCTCTCAGCTGCTGTGAACAAACTCCAGACGCGTGTGCCTCCTTGTGGGCAGGTGTGGCATTGCACCCTTGCGTCACTTTGCGTCTGGCTAAATGTGGAGAATCTATCAGGTGTTCTTAGGCGTGGCAGGCAGGCAGGCAGGCAGGCACCTTAACTGCTAAACCATCTCTCCAGCCTGAAATAGGCTTTAAATTCAAGTCCTAATATGCCCTGCTGGAAATCTGCCTTCTGCCTGTCTTCTCTGCTACCTGACTGAGGATTCCTTTTCTTGTTTTGCAGATAAGAGCGTGGGTGCATGCGGAAGTCACATGATTGCACTGGGATTACCCAGTTCCTGAGTGGTTGAGTCAGAATGCAAACAAAGATTTGCATGACACCAGAGCCTGCTTTTTTTTTTTTTTTTTTTTTTTTTTAAAAGTAAAGAAAAAGACATTTTGAGATAGGGTCCTGTCTCTGTAGTTCGAGCTAGCCTTGAATCTGCAGCAATACTCCTGCTTCTGTCTCCTGAGGACCAGGACTGGGTGCATGCGCCTCCATGGCGACTGTTCTTAAAGACTATACCCTACAGCGTTTTAGAAAACTGTGGCTTGGGTACGACAACCTGTATGATATTGAACGTGCCCAAAATCGTAACATTTAAAAGTGTTGCTCTCAAACGCTCCAAAGAAAATGAGGGAAAGACATCAGAAGCAAAATACAACACCTGACAGAAACACCATATTAGGCATCCACACTGGGGCCTCACGTTCAGTGTTCACAAGAAGCTGCGCAGATTTTGTCCCCGGCTGGCAGAGTCTCAGGTCGGAAGAGTCCTCTAAGGTGGGACGCACTGGCTGCTCTCCACCTTGCCTTCACTGTCGACTAGGATATAGCTGTCTGTAGACCAGTGTTTCTTTAGCAAAGAGCAGTCCAGCTCTGGCGCTGGGAGATTTATTAGAAAGATGACTTGAAGCCCTGCACTGGGCTGCTGGCACCCCTCTCCCACCAGACAATGCCTCAAAGGGTCTCTAAGTGTCCATGTCCTGGGTCTGAGCACAGCCACAGTCTCTTTATGCACCAGGCAGCCTCACAATCCCCAGAACAGTCCTGGAGTTTGTAAAACCAGAGAAAGATCTGGGGTCATGGGAGGCCCTTCTGAGCGCAGGATGGATGATGGGTCAAGAAAGATGCGCTGCCGAGACACCCATGCAGTATGCAGTGAAGGAAGTGCATGCGGGCACACACACTCATTCGTCCCCTTCTTCCGGGTGGAGCTGTTCACTGTGGTGAGGAGAGATTAACAGTAAGATTTTCTCCTGGAGAAGGCAGCGGCACACCCATAACAACTTGAGTGAGAAGCCCAGGCCACAGACCTGGTTATGCACGCATTGCTAGCTGCAGCTTTTTAAAAAATTATTTCTTCTATTAGAGACAGAGGGAGAGACAGTGAGTGTGCTAGGGCCTCTAGCCACTGCAAATGAACGCCAGATGCATGCGTCACCTTGTGCATCTGGCTTACGTGGAACCTGGAGAATTGAACCTGGGTCCTTAGGCTTCTCAGGCAAACGCCTTATCCGCTAAGCCATCTCTCCAGCCCTGGCTGCAGTTTTGACATGTCTCAAGCAAACTTGGGGGATGAGTTTCTATACAGGCAATCAGGTCATCTTGTCTGCTTTTCTTTATGTGTTAATGTATTTCATTTATCAATTTTTATTTTCTACTCTTATATATGCATTTATTTTATTTAGAGATTTTGTTTTCTTGAGACAAGGTTTTGCTATGCAGCCCTTGTTGACTTTGAACTTTGAACTTGGTGGCAATCCTCTTGCCTCAGCCTCCCCCATGCTGGATTATAGGCATGTGCCACCATGCCCAGATCTCCTTATTTTTAAACGCATTTATGTTGGTAGAGAGTAGAACGTTCTGAAGCCATCACAAGATCTTTCTGGAAAGCATACACTTAGCAGGGCTTCGTGTTGAGGTAGCCAGGGCTTCCCTTGGGCCTGGGTCTGCAGGAGGGCCCGGTGAGTGGCGGGGGTGGGGGAAGCGGTCAGTCTCTGTCGACTGCCGCTTCGAGATCAGCTGTAGGGATTTGTGGCAGGACCAGTAAACAGAAGCCAAGTGCCCACAGGCTGAGAGAGAAAGCAGAGCAAGCTGGCGACACCTGCCACCAAGGGTCAGATGAAGACGTGGCACAAGCGGGGTGTAGAGAGAAGCTGCCGGCTGATGTCTTCCCGTCACCAGCTGGGGAGATTACGGTGACCGTAATTAGGAGTGAGAACCCTCGACTTGGAGTACCTGAGAAGTGTGTTATTTACTGTGTGGGCTGGCCCTGTGCCTCTGTCACATAAGCGAGGGAATCAGGAAAACAAACATTCTTGGAGGGGAGAATTACAGCGCGGACCGGAGGAGGGTAATGGGTGAAGAAATTCATTATCTTTACTGCCTCTTCGTAAACTTGAAAATTAACATGCCAAAACTCTGAGGGATGGCATGTGGGGAGCTACAAAGTCATCAGCAAGTGGTGGCGCCGGGAGCCTGAGGGAGAGGGTGACTTCTCTGTCACCTGTGTCCCTAGGGAATCTAGCCCCATGCTCCATGCTCGTTTCCAGCAGGAACAAATTCCAGTGGAAGAATCCACAGGGAGGAGGGGGGGCGGCATGGTGTCCGTCCCACCCCACAAAGAAACCCTCACCCTGTCATGGTCATGTGCTCATCCCAATGTCCTGGTCATCTTGCTGTGACCAGGGATAGCCACCCTTACCCACTCACATGCCAGTGCCACCTTCCTGCTCAACCCAAGTGCCATGCGAATCTCTCTGAAGTGAGCAGCCTAGGAGCCCAGTTCCTGTCACTCCATTCCCTCCAGTTCTGTTCACTCAGCTGGTTACCATGGGGCTCCCTGGACCTCAGAAGAACATGGGGGACCCTTATACACAGGGGCTACAGTTAATCACTTTTCTATGGCTGTTCTCCTTTGAAACTCTAAAATAAAGTCGTTACAAAACAAAATGGGTGCTGGGGAGGTGGCTCAGGCAGGTAGGAGTATCTGCTCTGCATGCAAGAGGCCCTAAGTTGGATCCCAGTTCCCACAAGAAACTGGGTGTGGCTGCGCACACCTATGCTGAGCGGATGGAGATAGGAGGATTCCTGAGGCTCACTGGTCAGCCAGTGTATCTGAACAAATGAAGGACAGCTCGAGGTTCAGAGAGAGACTGCCTCAAGGAAATAAAGCAGAAGGCAGGAAAATCGTATGCCTGCTTCCTAGAGTTTGGAACTCACCATGTTGAAGTTCTTTCTAAATCCCTGGTTATCCCCATGGGGACTGTGTGTCAGTTGTGCACTGTGGGGGTAGCCAGCAGCTATGGGGAAAAGGCAATGTCTCAACTTGTGGCTCTAACAATCTTTCCACCACCTCCTCTGCGAATTTCCCTGAGCAAAATACTTTTGAGGAGTTTTGAATCAAACTGATTCAGATGAATGAGAAAATGTAGATTAAATCAAACACCCAAGAGGAGGTAATAAAACACTATAAACAGGAAAATGGAAAAATCTGAGCTTGGGCTAGACTGAGACCCTACCTCAACAACAACAACAACAAAAAACAAAAACAAAACAAGGTGACTGTCTTAAAATAAAAGGGGAGTGTTTTTTCATGCACTTATAATTCCAGCACTCAGGAAGTTGATAACTTCCAGCACTCACTCAGGCTGACCTGGTTGAGCCTCAGGGTGGGAGGATCATTAAAGGCAAGTTACTGTATTTTCTGATCTATCTAAATTAATATTCATTACTTTTGTAATAAGAAAGGAAGTGAGGATTGAGGAGATAGTTCAGTTGGTAAAGTGCGTGCTTTGTAAGCATGAGGACCTGAGTTCAATTCACAGAACCCCTGTAGAAAAAAAAGAAAAGGGCTGGAAGGATGGTTTAGTGGTTAAGGCATTTGCCTGCAAAGCCAAGGACCCAGGTTCGATTCCCCAGGACCCATATTAGCCAGCTGCACAAGGGGGCGCACACATCTGGAGTTAGTTTGCAGTAGCTGGAGGCCCTGGCACACTCATTTTCTCTCGCCCTCTCTCTGTCTCTCCCTCTTTGTCAAATAAACAAAGAAAAATAAAATACTAAAAAAGAAAAGAAAAGAAAAAGCTAGTGGTGGTGTGTGTCTATAATCTCAACCCTGGGGAGATGAATAACAAAGAATCTCTGGGGCTTTCTGGTCAACCAGTCCATACTTGGTGAGTCCTAGGCCAGTGAGAGACCCTGTCTCATGAAAAGGTGGATGGTGCCTAAGGAACCACATTTAAGGCTGTCCTCTGGCCACCATATGTATACACACATTCATAGGCACCTGCACACATGTGGCTATCCCCTCCCACACACACGCAAGAAAAAAAAAAACTCTGGGTTGAAGACATGCCTGCATGCCTAATGGTCCAGGTTTGAATCCCCAGTACTCACATAAAGCCAGATGCACAAAGTGTGCATGCATCTGGAATTCATTTGTGGTGGCAAGAGGACCTGGCCTGCCAATTCTCTCTCCTTCTTTCTATCTCTCTTTATCTCTCTACTTGCAAATAATAATAATAATAAATACATTTTAAAAATACTTCAAAAGAAATAAACTACTTTCATAGTATTTTATGAACATCTCAACTACTAGAATACACACACACACACACACACACACACATATGTAATTTATCTGTTTATATGTTGATCTTCACTGGAAGACTGACATGATATTTGTTTTGTATCCATAGTGCCTCAGAGTACCCAGTGAGGGCTTTCGAGTTATTTATTACCGAAAGCCTTTTAGCACTCAAATTCAAGAGGTCGCTCTCTCTTTTCACAAGTGACTACAGAGTGGCAGCTTTTCTTCCTTGACATGTTCTATTTGGCACTCATCATCTGTGCCTTCTATTATGGCGTACCCTCCTCCCTCACTTCTAACGTCCTCTGAGTGTCCTTCACACGCTCCCCTCTGCTCTCCTTCTCGGCCATCTCAGCCACAGTCACTGAAAGCCATCTCCACCTCCCCAGTTGTCACTCATTTGCTCACCTGCCTTCTGGACTGTCCTTTGTGGCATCTAAGATGCATTGTGCAGGGGCTGCAGAGATGGGTCAGCTGATAAAGTGAAGACCTGAGTTTGATACCCAGAACCCATGTGAAAAAGCTGGGCGAGGTGGGAGAGATGGCTTAGTGGTTAAGGTGCTTGCCTGTAAAGCCTAAGAACTCATGTTAGAATCTCCAGGTCCCATGCAGCCAGACGCACAGTGAGGCAAGTGTGCAATGTCACACAAGTGCACAAGGGGGCACATGTGACTGCAGTTCATTTGCAGCAGCTGAAGGCCCTGGCTCACCCATTCTCTCCCTTCCTCTCTCTCTCCCTCTTTCACTCTCTCTCTCTCCAAAAAAAAAAGAAAGAAAGAAAGAAAAGAAAAGAAAAGAAAAGAAAAGAAAAGAAAAGAAAAAGCTGGGCATAACCAGTAGAGGTGGTTAATGCCTTTAGTCCTTGCTCTTGGGAAGCAGAAGTAGGAGGATTGAGTTTAAGGCCAGTCTGAGACTACAGAGTGAGTTCCAGGTCAGCCAGACTCTACAAGAAAAGAAAAGAAGAAAGAAAGAAAGAAAGAAAGAAAGAGGAAGGAAGGAAGAAAGAAAAGAAAAGAAAGAAAGAAAGAAAGAAAGAGAGGGAGGGAGAAAAAGGAAGGAAGGAAGAAAGAAAGAAAGAAATGAAGGAAGGAAGGAAGAAAGAAAGGGAGAAAAAGGAAGGAAGGAAAGAAAAGAAAGAAAGAAAGAGGGAGAAAAAGGAAGGAAGGAAGGAGGGGAGAAAGAAAGAAGAAACTGGGTGCAACAGCATGAGCCTGTAACTCCAGCCTGGGGAAGTGGAGACAGGAGGATCCCTGGGGTTTGCTGCTCAGCCAGTTTAGTCTAATTGGTGAACTCCAGGCCAATGGGAGACCCTGTCTCAAAATAGGTGGACAATGTTCCCAAGGATGAGAACTGGGGTTGTCCTCTGTCCTACACACACACACACACACACACACACACACACACACACACACACCTGAATGCACACCTACACACATGTATGCAACTCACACACTCACACAAATGCAATGCAATACAGCAGAACTCACTGCCTATCAACCTTCCTGCTTTTCCACTCAAATCTCCTTGTAAAGCCTTCAGGCACTCAAGCTAGATGCAGGAGAGTTATAGAAGATGCTGTCTTCTCCTTAGCCCAGTAAATGTTCATTTTATTTATTTATTTATTTTGCCAGTAAACATTTATGATCGATCAGGCTGATTCTGTATTCTCCCCAAACTTAAACTATCCCCTTTCAGTTTGAGCCTTCTCATGGGCCCAAAGCCTTCCTTCCCAGTGACTATAAGCCATGGATCACATGATTGTACTGAAACTCCTCCAATTAATTACTTTGATTTGGAAGTCTCAGTATGTTTTTTTTTCTTTTTCTTTTTCTTTTTCTTTTTCTTTTTCTTTTCTTTTTTTTTGAGAGAGACACAGAGAAAGAGAGAGGGAAAGGAAGACAGATAGAGATGGGCGCACCAGCAGTCTCTCAGCTGCTGCAAACGAAATCCAGACATGTGCGCCCCCTTGTGGTCAAGTGTGGCATTGCACCCTTGCATCACTTTGCATCTGGCTAAACATGGGACCTGGAGATTGGAACCGGGTTCTTAGGCTTAGCAGGCAGGCGCCTTAATTGCTAAGCCATCTCTCCAGCCCGGAAGTCTCAGTATGTTTTGTGTGAATCCACTCCCCTCCCCTCTGGTTCTCAGACCCATGTCCCATCACCTTTCTTAACAAACTGGCTCCCCACCAGGATGAACATACCACTATCCCCAAGGAATGCCTCTACCTCTACACAAGGACCCCTCTTCCCCCACTGTCCTCTCACCCAGTCCTCTTAAGTACATCTAGTAATTTTTGTCTCTCTCGGAAGTCTTTGCAGACCCAGGCTTAGTAGGTGCCACAGAAACCTATGGCCACTCCATGGGTCATTGTCTCTGGCCACTCTCAGATCCTGGTTTTTCTGGTCAGTCCCTTAAGACCTCCTGAGGCCGACACTGTATCTGAGACATGAAGTGTGTGTGCAGGCCGGTGTCTGCCCCAGCCTCCGCCATGAAGCAGGTCCTAGTGAGTTGATTCCGCCCTAGGGCTTACAAGAAAGACCGTGACTTTCTTCAGGCTGGCCGCAATGAACTACCCCATGGGAGCATTGTACCCGTTTATAGGTCAGAATCTACATGGAGCCTTGCACGTGGTGCTGTTTGGATATCACCAACATTTTAAAAAATATTTTTATCTATTTACTTATTTGAGAGAGAGATACAGACATAGGCAGGGGGAGAGAGAGTGAGAGAGAGAGAATGGCAGGGCCAGGGCTTCCAGCCACTGCAAACAAACTCCAGATGCATGTGCTCCCTTGTGCATCTGGCTTATGTGGGTCCTGGAGAATAGAACCTTGAACCGGGGTCCTTAGGCTTCATAGGCAAGCGTTTAACCGCTATGCCATCTCTCCAGCCCATCACCAACATTTTTAACTAGTCATTCTGTATGTCAGGAAGAGCAAGAGAGACACTCTTGTTCCTCTGGCTCCTCTCTAGTTTCCCTCCATGTGTCATCTGTCATTGCTTGGTGGAGGAGGGCAGGGCACATGTCTTGTCTCTAGTGTGTGACCTGCAGCACAAGCTAAGGTCTCATAGCACCAGCCGGGGTATGAATCTGATTCGAGGAGCAAGGGCTACCTTGACACAACCCCAACTGCATGGGCCACGGAGCCCGCCACTCACGCCATGCCTTGCTTTGGCAGAGGACCTTGTTTTTCAGTGATCACTGGCACACACTCCTTATGGCACTGGGAGAGAGACCTGGCTCTTCTAGTCTGTGAGGACCTCAGTGATTCATCTGGTGACATACGGTGGACAGGAGGTGAAAGGAAGCAGAGGGAGAGGAAGAAAGTGGGACAGATGATGAGAGATAGGATGTAGTTAATAGTAATTACATTAGTGATGGCATGAATTATTCATACTTAGTTAACAGTCATTATATTAGCAATGATAGTGATGGTTACGAGTTAATGGGCTAATGATGATTGCTTTGAGTGTTGTGATAATAATGGAAGAGTAAGTCCATGTTAACAGATTAATCTGGAAGACGGGAACACAGAACTGTAAGCGGTACGGCGTGTGGGCTGAGAGGGTGAGTGTGAGAAACCATGTGTGCAGAGGAGAAATGGGCACGCTAGACCAGAAAGGCTTCAGGAGAAGCAGTTTACCCAACGTCATGTCCTTCAGATTTGAGTGGTCTCTAGGGGTCCAAAACCACTGGGGATTGGATATATAAGACGCACGGCTGACACTTCCACTGCCTTCAGAGCAGGAAGGCAGCACCGAAGGGGATGATCTGCACCCAGGCAGAGGGAAAGGTGCAGTAAGACCTTTGCCGAGAGGGGTCTCCCACTGCCCAACTGGGGAGCCCAGGCCTGGGATTACGGAAGCTGACTCTTGGATTTGTTTGACCAAGAATAGGCCAGCTACTTCTAGAAACAGACCCTGAAGGAAAAAAAAAAATTTACCCATGGAGTTGTTTAAATCCAGGGTGAGCCGGGCGTGGTGGCGCACGCCTTTAATCCCAGCACTCGGGAGGCAGAGGCAGGAGGATCGCTGGGAGTTCGAGGCCACCCCACCCTGAGACTACATAGTGAATTACAGGTCAGCCTGGTCTGCAGTGAGACCCTACCTCAAAATAAATAAATCAAGGCTGAGCTCACTGCATCTGCTATCACTGCTGCTTTGACATTCTGCAGCTGTCACCTCCGCTCACAGACATTCACTGCTGTTTTCATTGGATAGTCAAAAACAGTAGCGTGTGAGCACGTTGAATGTTGTATGAGCAAACTTTTGACCTTACATAATCCTTAAACGTTTGTTCAAGAGAAGGATCGAGAGGTATCACCTGTCAGGCTTTGCTGGTCTAGAACACACACAGAGACACTGCTCACAAATCACACTAACTCCACCTGTTGTCTTCAACAGGTCTGTGGAAGGACTTTGGGCAATTTGTGACTGACCGTGTTGTCTTCAGTGCCGTGGTCAGCATTTCTCACGCACGCTCACCTGTTCCGGGTCAAGAACGCAACCAGGTCACTGAGGAAATTGGGCAAAGAGCATAGCTTCGGATCAGCCAGCATCTCTAAATATTCCTTGTCAATATTGGTCATCTCTCTGTTCAAGTCAAAGGTGCACCAAGGCAGAGGAAACCTAGTTGCATTGCTTTAAGCGGGTGGATTACATGGCTGGAAGATTAACTTCAGGGCAAGCTACAAGTCAGAACCTTAGCAGAAAAGGCATCTGGTGGCAATATGCTCAGAAAAGTTAGTTGTAAAGTCCATAAGGAATAGTCCCACAGTTCTTTCCCATAGTTCATTCTTATTTCATCCTTATAGTTCATTTCCAGATCCTGATAACTGTGAGTTCAACACCAGACCCAGGAGAGAGAGACTTTCTTGGGCCTTAGATGGGAAACAAGAATTCTGATAGAAACTGTTTCTGTCTTCCGATGGGGCTGGTAAGCCCAAGGGCAGGCAAGCGTGCATGCTTGTGCATGTGTGAGCAGGTAATGAACGCTCTATCTACGCACACATGCACAGTGTCTGTAGCAGAAAAGTAGCTTTGAGATAAATCTGTTAGAAATCAAAATCATGGGCTAGGGAGATGGTGCGGGGGACAAAGTGCCAATTGTGCAAGCATGAGGACCTGAGTTTGGATCCCCAGCACCCATGCATAATGCCAGATATTGTGGCACGCACCTATAAATGCAGCACTGGACAGGTGGTCGCAGGGAAGCCCTGGGGCTTGTTGGCTTGCCAGTCTAGCTGAATCGGTGAGCTCCAGTACAGCAAGACACACGGTCTCAAAGAATTAAGTGGAGAGTGAATGAGAAAGACACTCAGCATTGACCTCTGTCCTCTATATGCACTTTCACACTTGTGCACACGTACCCTTCCACACACCTATGCGTGCGCACACACGCACATACACATGCACACACATCTAGGATATCCTGGTTCTTCATTGTTGAGAGCTCTGGATAGAAAAGGTGTGACTTGGGCTGGAGAGATGGCTTAGCGATTAAGGCGCATGCCTGTGAAACCTAAGGACCCCGGTTCGATTCTCCAGGTCCCACATAAGCCAGACGCACGTGGTGGTGCAGGCGTCTGGAGTTTGTTTGCAGTGGCTGGAGGCCCTGGTGCACCCATTCTCACTCTTCCTCTCTCTCTTTCTCTGTCCCTATCTCTGTCTCTAATAAATAAATAAATATAAATATAAATATAAATATAAAAAAAAGAAAAGGTGTGACTTGTGTTGTTAATTTGACAGCCAATTTTGTCTGATTAAGGAGTTGAGTGCCTCTGGTTTTACTCAATAATGAGCTGTGACTTACTGTCACTATGCCACTCCCTTATCACCAGCTCCACCCACCCCTCAGGACCATTCTGACTGCTGACTCCCCCTTACGTACACTGCCCCTGCCCCTGCCCCTGCCTCTGCCCTGAGCACACCAGTGTTCTTGTCCCAGTGTCCTCTGGGGTCTTGCCTCCGGCATTCTGTCCCATGCATCGTCTGACCTAATTACACAGCCACTTCCCAGTTGTCTTGCTGCATGCATGCGGGGGGGTGGGGGGGTGGATGTCACCCATATGCCACACCTCTCCCAGCAGAAGTCAGGGGTTCAGTAAATATTGGCAAAATGCACAAATGCTGACTTGGGAACAGAGACCCTCGGTTACAAGGTGACAGAAATCTGAGATTTCGC
Organism: Orientallactaga sibirica; assembly: GCA_036365145.1. Classification (NCBI taxonomy): domain Eukaryota; kingdom Metazoa; phylum Chordata; class Mammalia; order Rodentia; family Dipodidae; genus Orientallactaga; species Orientallactaga sibirica. The sequence continues at coordinate 2,454,839 of JAEOAD010001941.1, read as the reverse complement.
TGCCATGTGATTATTTTAATTTACTGCCAAGTCAGGTTCAAAGTGATAAATGCAAGAAGATGTGTGAAGACATGTGGTCTGGGAAACAGAGAGAATCTTCATTTCTAAATAAAACTTCATGATTTATGTGATTAAGAACAATCAGCTGTGCTGCAGTCAGTTTGGTAAGGGCTGGTGGTAGGGTTTGTGATGGAGAAGATTTGCCTTCGTGTGAAAGCCTCAGGGCCTGTGATGGTCATCAACGTGGCGGAACACTGTAAGCGGAAACTGTCTCTATCATCTATCTATCCACCACCTATCCATTTATATAACTCTCTATCCATCTATTCATCCATGTATCTATGTACTATCTATATGTATATAAGCATCTGGTTATGTATCTGTCAATCTACCCATCTATCTATCTATTTATTTATTTATCTATCTATCATCTATCCATCCATCCATCCATCCATCCATCCATTTATATAACTCTCTATCCATCTATTCATCCATGTATCTATATACTATATGTATGAATCTATCATCTGTTTATGTATCTGTCATTCTACCCATCTGTCTATCTGTCTATCATCTATCTATATATCTATCCATCCATCCGTTTATATAACTCTCTATCCATCTATTCATCCATGTATCTATGTACTATCTATATGTATATATCATCTGTTTTTGTATCTGTCAATCTACTCATCTATCTGTCTATCTATCCATCCATCCATCCATTTATATAACTACACATCTATTCATCCATGTATCTATATACTATCTGTATGTATCTATCATCTGTTTATGTATCTGTCATTCTATCTGGCTGGCTGGCTGACTGGCTATCTATCTATCTATCTATCTATCTATCTATCTATCTATCTATCTATCTATTCTCTATCATCTATGTTTATCTGTCAGTCCATGTAACTATCTATGTAGACATCCATGTATCTATCAAGTATTTATGCATCTATGCATATGTATCCACCCATCCATCTATCAACTGTCCATGTATCTGTCTGTCCATCTATCCATGCATGTACGTATTTATCTACTATCTATTTATCCATCTATTTTTATATCTGCCCATCCGTCCACATATATATTCATATATGTGTTCATCTATGTATCTATCTTTCTGTCATTCATCCATCCATCTACAACTCTTCCCCTCTTATCAAATGTAAGGTAAGCTGGGCATGGCCACCATGCCTTTAATCCCAGCATTCGGGAGGCAAAGGCAGGAGGATCGCCATGAGTTCGAGGTCACCCTGAGATTACATAGTGAACTCCAGGTCAGCCTGGGCTAGAGTGAGACCCTACCTTGAAAAACCAAAAAATGAACCCCACCCAAAAAGTAAGGTAAGGTGAAGACATGGGGAGCATATTATGAAATTTTTCTAATATATGATTATTCAGGAAAGAATCTGATATTCAATATTTTTCCTAGAAATAGAATCCACATGCACACACAAAGGCAGGGCATGTAATGCAGGCAAATATGAATAACTCCCAGCCAGGCACTAAGTAATTATTTGAGGCCACGTTAACTCTTCCCTAGGAACTGTTCAAAATGAGTCATTTGCCATCAAACACGAGCAGTCAATTTTCCATTGTCTGCTAAGACAAGGGCAGCAGTGTAGAAATAATCCCTTTTTCTACAGAGATCTAAGAGGTAACATGACAGACTTCTTAGAGTTTAATCTGCCTCTCCTTTCATAGAGGTGGTGAGGAATCAAGAAATGAGCAAACAGTAGACTGCAAAGTGGGGAGAAGTCAAATACCTACAGAATGAGAGTTCTCCACAGTGTGACCCTACCTGCTGGGGACTGATGGGTGCACTCTGGACTGCAGGTGGAGAGAGCGGTAGAGCTGATCCTGTGCGTGTGCATGTGTGTGTGAGCCAAGATCAAGTGCTCGAGAAGTCGGCTAGGTGGGTGTCAGCAAGAACAGCTGCTCTCTTGCTCGCCCTGGCTCCCGTGGGACCTCTCTAACTGCCCTGTCATCTCGCTTTGCTCGAGGGCTGGACTTTCTCTGGTCCCATACTGCTCCCCCTCTCTCTAATCGTGGAACACATTTCTTCTCCTGCTCACCAGGGCTGATCCTGAGCTCCCTGGTGCGGGATCCCTATAGGCTTGTAATCTGCCTTCCACACTGGCTGAGAGACAGCATATGATGGGAGCCTGACAGCCGCATCGATGCCATCAACACCCACTCGCGTGAAGCAAATTCAATCTTGCTAGTCACTCAGCCCCGTGAAACACTCACTTCCACAGCCTTTTGAAAAGATTTCTCTTTCAAAGTTCAAATGCTTGCAAAGGGCTCATTGAAATTCGCAAGAAGAAAGTAAGTTACCCAGGCAAATTGTACGGGCATCTCTCAACATTCCATCCAGTGTTTCCTGGCCCAGCAACGGGCTGGGCTGGCTCCTCTGGTGTCACCCTGGAGCCAAATCACCACTCCCTGTCACAGCAACTGACATAGAGGCCCAATGCTCTGTCCTTGAGCAAAAGATCATTTTGAAAGAACTACTGCGCAAGTGTAGAAGCAAGGCTCCGAGTGTCCCTGCCTCAGTCACTTGGATAAAAATAAATAAATACCTCCAGCCATTAGACCTCGTGTGTACAGCAGCTGACAATACACCAGTCCTGACTTCCACTCCTTGACACTGCGTCCTGAGGGTCTTACACACTTGTGCCACACGTCCCTTCATTTCCCAAGAATTTTCAACATAGCCATCCCGGCCCCTTCCCACAGTCTCAGAGAGCAGCATAGCAGACACATTTCAATGATTTGACATGGAGCCAACAAAACTAAAAGAAAAAAAAATACAAGATAAGACGAGTGGGCAAGAGAAAAGCAATTGTAAATAGCACAGAGAATATGCTGCAGCAGAGACCTGCACCTAATTATGATAAAGGCACAAATGAACTGTGTAATATGGATGCTTTAGACTGGTTATGAGCGAGGCTGCAAACAGGTTTTCACTCGGCGCTTAATGCTAAGCTCTCTTCAGAACTGGGGCTTGGTAACTGCTCCTGACCTTGGCCCAACATCTAGAATACACTCTTCTAGCTTTAGGATTCGAGTAAGAAGCTTCTAGAAAAGCAGGTATGGTCAAGGATGGGGGCAGTGGTCTAGTACCAGCCTTGCCACTAGCTGGATGTATAACCTGGGACATGCCAGTCCCCTCTTATTCTGACTTTAGAAATTAATGAACAACAACAAACAAACCAAAACACAAAACAAACCAGGAGAAACATGGAGAAAAATTAAAGAGAAATGGTTAAGGTCTGTGTTTGTCTTACCCCAAGTAAGTTTTCTTGATTTTGCTTATCAGAGACAAGAATAAATGGATATTGGAGACTGGGGAGATGGCTCAGTGGGTGAAGTGCTTGCCTTATAAGCATGAAAACCTGCGTTAAGATTCCCAGCACCCACACAAAAGCCTTGCCTGGTAGTGCAGGCCCCAAACCCCAGCACAGGGGAGGCGGAGATGGGAGGCTCTTGGAGCTTGCTGGGTGGTCTAGCCGAATGGATGAGCTTGTGGTTCAGTGGGAGACCCTGTCTCAACTAAAATGGAGGGTGGCTGAGGACACCTGGCATCAAGGCCACCTCCACACCCATGCACACACAAGTGCAGGTGCATCTGTACACACATGTGCACTTGCACACATATGAACACTCAAACACACAGATGCAAAATAAAAGTATATATATATATATATATATATATATATATATATATATATGAAATCAACAAATCATTAGAGACTTAACTTTGAATGTTTAGAAAAATGGAGTGTTCTGGGAACTATAGCAGAGAAAAGTCAAGAAGGAAAGAGAAGGTTCCAGAGGTGGTATGGTGCTTGGAACCAGATGTCCTCCATAAACTCATGTGTTCTGAATGTTTGGCCCCCAGTTGATGGCAATTTTGGAGGTGTAGCCTTGCTGGAGGAGGTGTGTTTTTGGGGTCTGGCTTAGGGGTGCTATAGTCAGATCCCCATTGCCAGAGTTAAGGTCATTCTTCTGCTGTTGCTTTCCACCTGCTGTGGCAGAGGTGGCGTCCAGCCTCTGCCCAGAGTGTGATTCCCCTGGCATCACAGGGCTTCCACTGGAGACTGTAAGCCAAAATAAACCCTTTCCTGCCATCAGCTGCATTTGGTCAGGTGATTTGTCACAGGTTACTTCAGCGGGTGGCTAGATAAGTGGGGGCCTCAATTGCCTTCTTCTTCAGATCACTGTTCCGCATTTTACTATTCTCTCTGACACTAGACTCTCTTTCAAAAGATCTTTCATTTATTTATTTGAGAGAGGGAAGGAAGGAGAGAGAGGGGGAAGAGGAAGATAGAAAGAATAGACAGGTGTGGCAGGGCCTCTAGCCACTGCAAACGAACTCCAGATGTGTGAGCCACCTAGTGTATCTGGCTTACATGGGTAGTGGGGAATCAAACCTGGATCCTTAGGCTTCTTAGGCAAGTGCCTTAACCAGTAAGCAATCTCTCCAGCCCATTTTTAAAATTTTTAAAAAAATATTTGATTTTTTAAAATTTATTTACTAGAGACAGAGAGAGGGGGACAGAAAGAGAGAGAGACAGAGTGAGAATGGGTGCGCCAGGGCCTGTAGCCACTGCAAATGAACACCAGACGCATGGGCCACCATGTGCATCTGGCTTACATGGGACCTGGAGAATCGAACCAGGGTCCTTGGGCTTCACAGGCAAATGCCTTAACCACTAAGCCATCTCTCCAGCCCTCTCCAGCCCATTTTTTTAAAACACTATGCTATTTATTTATTTAAGAGAGGGAGGGAGGACCTTACACTCTCTTAATCACACGTCCTCATTTTAGCTGGAGTGGAGAAGAGAGGAACGGGAGGAGAAGAACTCATTCCATTTCTTGCTTGTCTTCTCGCAGCCATGATGTCCCATGGAGGCCATCTTTGGCATCCAGTGAGAACAGATGGTGGAGAGGCAAGGCCAGTGTGCTTTGGAGTTAAAGAATGAAAACTTTCTTCAAACAAGTCATGGATGAAGTCAGGTCTTCTTATCCACATAGCTGCCAAGTCCCTTAGAATGTCTGCCTTCCTTCCAGAAAATATACTGGGCCCCTGCATGCTTGGCCTAAGTAAGTACCCACCAGTGCCCATCTATCTCTGTGCTTGGCAAGGTGGGCACCAGAGACAGAGGCAGGTCCCCCTAACCAGCTTGGGGCAAGGACAGACGGGGGTGTCAATGGTTGACTTCTTTCTTTTAGTCCTATAAAGCTTATCTTCAGCAATCTTTTCTCTTTCACTATCTAATTACCACATGTCTGGCTTCTCTTCTGAATTTAGCCCCTCTGCTGAACGCAATGTTTCTTGAACAAGGTTTTGTTATTCATAAGCCCCAAGTCTGTGGTGTTTTGTGATAGCAGCTGAACAGGCTGAACTAGAAAGTCACCTGTTTTCCTTCAGGAAGAATGCAGGCTGTGAAGTCTAGAGAAGTGTGGGCTGTGGAACTAGCGACAGTTTGGGTGGAGGAGATGGCCTCCCAGCCCTTTTCAGCTAACGGCTTAACATGTCAGCATTCCAATACATCCACATTTCGAACATGTAAAACATTTCAACTTTTGAAAAAGACCCTGCACTGGGGAGATGGCTCTGTTAGGAAAGTGCTTGCTTTGCAAACATGAGGAACTGAATTCGATCTCCAGAACCCACATTGAAAAAAAAAGTGAGCTGGAGAGATGGCTTAGCGGTTAAAATGCTTGCCTGCAAAGCCAAAGGATCCAGGTTCAACTCCCCAGTACCCACATAAGCCTGATGCACAATGGGGCTCATGCATCTGGAGTTCGTTTGTGGTGGCTGGAAGCCCTGGCATGCTCATTCTCTCTCTATCTCCCTAACTATTTCCGTATCTCTCTTTCAAATAAATAAATAAAAATAATTTGTTTTTTTTTTAAAAAGCAAGGCATGTTGGTGCAAGCTTATAATCCCAGTGCTGGGCAGGTGAAGACAGAAGGATCCCTGGAGCTTGCTGACCAGCCTGTCTAGACTAACTGGAAAGTTCCAAGCCAGTGAGAGACCTTGTCTCAAAAAAAGATGGCGGGCACCTGAGGATAACACCTGAGGTTCTGTGGCCTCTACATGTATACGCACAAATTGCACACACACCAGAGAGACCTTGTGCAAATCTTCTGGTTGATCCACTCTAGTCCTCATGAAGTATGGATATGGACAAGGAGAATCAAAACCGTTCTCGGGCCAGGCCTTGTACAATGTGTTTGGAGGAGAGTGGAGAGCTGACAGCCTACAACACAGAAGCGGCATGTGTGTGTGAGCTTTACGGGGGCCAGGGCATCCTGGGATGAAGCCAGCCAAGCTCCACAGCATGTTCCATGTGTATGGGGTACAATAGTATGTCAATTATCCAGACTAATTGGGGATTTAACGATCCAGATAATCAATTTTTCTGGATAATTGATTGTGATGGATGCAGAAAGAGCAGCCATCAGCTATTCAGGCTGGAAGGCCAGCAACTGTCCTTTTGGGGGACTCATTTGCATTGTGAACATTAACACTGAAGCAGAATGATCAGGTAATTGGGGGACGATGGTGCCCAGTCCCACACCTGGCAACTGGGTGAACCAGAATTAGGCATATGAGCATAAAAACATGCACGAGGACTGGAGAGATGGCTTAGTAGTTAAGGTGTTGGCCTGCAAAGCCAAAGGACCCAGGTTTGGTTCCCCTGGACCCACGTAAGTCAGATGCACAAGGGGGCGCATGTGTCTGGAGTTCATTTACAGTGGCTGGAGGCCCTAGTGTGTTCATTCTCTCTTTCTCTTGCTCTCTTTCTCTCTTTCTCTGCCAAGTCAATAAATAAATAAAATTAAAATATTTTTAAAAATCATGCCAGGGGATGACATTGGGTAACATCCCCAATCACTCTCCACCTTACTTTTTTTTTATTTTTTAAAAACTTTTTAAATTTTTTAAATTTATTATTATTATTTTTTTTGGAGAGAGACACACACACACACACACAGAGAAAGGGGAAGGCAGAGATGGGTGCGCCAGCAGTGTCTCAGCTGCTGCGAACGAAATCCAGATGCGTGTGCCCCCTTGTGGTCAAGTGCGCCCTTGCGTCACTTTGCAGCTGGCTAAACGTGGGACCTGGAGATTGGAACCGCTGGAGATTGGAACCAGCGTTCTTAGGGTTAGGAGGCAAGCACCTTAACCACTAAGCCATCTCTCCAGCCCTCCACCTTACTTTTGAGACAGGGCCCCTCACTGGTCCTCGAGTTCACCTGTTCGGGGAGACTCACTGGCTGGAAGCTCCAGGGGTTCCCTTTCCACTCTCCCCAGTGCTGGGATTACAGTTCCATGCCACCACACATGGCTTTTATGTGGGTGCTGGGGAATCAAACCCAGGTCCTCTTGTCTGCACGGCAAACACTCTCTACACACTAAACCATCTCCTCAGACCCAATGGTGATTAGCTAACATAATACACTGTTATCCCCAGCTCAACACTTTTCAGTGACTTTGGGAAACTCGTGCTCTTTCCAGAACGCTACGGAAAACAGAGTCCCCGGACAAAACAAAAACAACAATAGAAAAAAACACCAACCGTGGCTTCTTCTGGAATAATCTGTAATATGCAGCTATTTCCCCTATGCATGCAAATTCTCCAACACAGAGTCTTTGACAGGCAGCCACACAGCAGAATCATCTGTTTTTTGCTTTGTCTCTCTTTGAAAGCTCAGATCCCCTCTCTGCTGCAGCTCTGAGGCCACAGAACAGAGCCACAGAGCATGCACATTCCACGGGAAAAATAATGCAGCCATCTGCTGACGCAGCACCATGCGGGGAGCCATCTATTCACACTGTCATTTTTTTTTCCCCCTGCAAAGTAACACAGGGTTTCTACATCAGCATGACCAAAAAGTTAACAGTCCTTTCAGATAGCCTTGCAATCCAGGAGTGCTTTTATTATTTTTGTGCATTTTAAATGAACCTTACCCTTGGCCCCTATTTTTTCTCCTATAAAATATTCACTTCCTGGGGGTATATATGAATAATGATCTCTGGTCCTTGTTATGTGTTTTCAAAGCTGCTTTTTGATCCTGTTGTATTTAACTTTTATCCAAAAGGGACTGATTTATGTGTGGAAAGGTGCTAAAGCCAGCAAGGGGCATGGGGATGTAAAGCTGTCTGCTGCAGAAATGAGGAGCTGGCCCCTTAATCACTGAGCTTGCTTGTAGTAAGTTTTCAACTATGTCTACTAAGAGATGGTGTCCTTGTTTATCCTTGGAATTAATCCAACCCCATATAGGCCGTGTTCATCCATGTGCAATTGGTACTTGTAAAACCACAGTTGTGGGCCTATCCAGTGAAAGGTTCCTGAACGGAGCCCCTGGGTGGAACGCTGGGGATGTACAAAGACATGAAAGACCCATCAGTGTTGACAGGTGGCCACGGCCGCCTGCGCAGAGGTCCTAACAGGAATGTGGAGGCAGCTACTGCATGAACACAAACCCACCCAGACACCATGGGCAGACAGTGTCACCTGCAAGACACATGCACCTACAGCCAAGGTACAATTAGCCTGGAGCTCCTGGAGGCCATGCGGCCACTACCTGTGTGAGTTTGTCTTCATGGTGCTGGTGGTGATCTGCATGAGGAAAACACCTTACAGAGGAGGGATTTATATGAGCTCCTGAAACCTGGAGCCTATGCAGAGCAGAGCTTGAACCTCATGATGGCCAGGAAGCAGAGACAGAAAGAGAGAAACCAGGGACAAGGTATGCTCTTCAAAGACATGCCTTCAGCGGCCCGCTTCCTCACAAGAGTCCCCATCTTCCATGATGCCACTGGATTATAAACATCAAGAGACTAATCAACTGAAAAGTCATACCCTCACAACCCAGCCACCCCCAGAGCACGCCCCCTGGAAGCAAGCCTTCAACATGGGAGACCTTTGGAGTCTTTGAGGGTCACTTTGCATCTAGACCAAAACACCATTCCTGCTTGAGGCAGACTTAAGAGTGACAGCAGCCACAGCAGGGCATGGTGGCACACACCTTGAATCCCGGCACTCGGGAGGCAGAGGTAGGAGGATCGCCACGTGTTCCAGGCCACTCTGAGACTACAGAGTGAATTCCAGGTCAGCCTGGGCTAGAGTGAGACTCTATCTTGACAAACACAAACAAACAAACAAACAAACAAACAAACAAACAAACACACAAACAAAGTGACAGCACCTGGCCCCCTGACACAGATGGAAACTAGCCGATGTGACCATGCAGACTCTGGAGATGTCTCTGTGTTTGCAGTCTGCTCCTCTGCTCCAGGGACGTCCTTGTGCCAAGCAATTTCTTACTAACTTATAAGGATGTGTGCATGCACACACATATCAACACGGTCTCACACTGTAGCCCAGCATGGCCTGGAACTTACTGTGTACCCATGCTGGCCTCAGACTCATGACTATCCTCCTGCCTCAGCCTCCTGAGTGCTGGGAGGACAGGCATGTGCTACCACTCTCAGATCGCACTACTTTTAGACTATTCCAAACAAATCAGCACCAAGACAACCAAGGAGAAGGGCTAAAGACACAGCCAGGTGGGCTGTCCACCCGAGTGGACAGTGACGGTCAGTCATGGCCTTCTTTCACTTTTTTCTTTTTTTGGTTCTTGAGGTAGGGTCTTACTCTGACCTGGAATTCACTCTGTAGTCTCAGGGTGGCCTCGAACTCACAGTGATCCTCCTACCTCTGCCTCCCGAGTGCTGGGATTAAAGGTGTGTGCCACGCCCAACTTCCTTTCACTTCTAGGCGTGGCCATGATCTCCATCTGCAGAAAGAGCAGTGAAGGAGGGAGCTCAACCCATGTTTGTCAGAGGAGGCCCCTCCAAAGTGACCTGCTTCTCTCATGAGTCCCTCAAAGACCTGGCTCCTACTCCAGATATCTGAGAGATAAATACAAAACGAATCCATCAGGTATTCTCTTACAAGCACACAGTTTCTCTTGTGAAAACATGTATATAATAAAAGTGATGGGGGGTGGAGATAACTTCCGGTGTGAGCTTGGGAGTGACAAGATCTGAGATGATTTGTTGCTGGAGTATTTAAAGGGAGGAAGAGATGAACGGCATTGAGGGAACTGGCCCAAAGGTCAGAATGCTGTCCCTCCAGGTGTGTGCACCACAGATGAGAATGTAGCCAGCTTTGAGGGAGGAGATCTGCTAGCACGCAGACCCAGGGCAGGAATGATGCCTACCGGATCCTCCCCCGGGTCTCGCTATGTTCCGGGATTCCTGCCTCCTTGCCCTGTGCACCTGCATGATGAATTTATCATCGTTTGCTGGACCTCATGATTGTGTATGTTCTGCGGCCCCATGTACAAGGCAGATGAGCTAGGCAGCAGGCACCGCCAGGCTGTGAGCACAGTCCCATGGCCAATCCATACCTGACACCCTGACTGCTCCGTAGTCTTTGCTCTGTGCTGATGCATGCTTCCCTGAGCAGGACTCACGTCTCACCAGCTGCTATCACAGAATCTAGCATGTCACACACACTCAATAAATGTTTGCTAAATAAGGGAAAGTCACACAGCTGCCAGACAGGCGGGGATAAAGACTGAGGAACTGAGGTACTGAAGCAGCACTGAGTTGGTATTCCTCCAGCTCCACGCTGAGCCATAAGCAAACAAAAAGCCCTCCTGAAACAACAATAAAATATAAACTCACAGAAGTACTTGTTCAGTGAAATTATTTCAGTCCCATGGAAAATCCTCATTGGTACCCTGCAAGAAGCAGCAGGAACTAGGCAGTTCCAAAGCTGGGAAGTATTGCACTTAACTTTGACTACTACATGTTAACAAGACAGCACAGATCTCTCCCCACCTCTGCTGTTTGAAGGCTACCCCTTTGCTAAGAATCTAGACCTTAAAATGTATAAAGATGCTGGGCGTGGTGGCACACGCCTTTAATCCCAGCACTTGGGAGGCAGAGGTAGGAGGATCACCATGAGTTCGAGGCCACCCTGAGACTACATAGTTAATAACAGGTCAGCCTGAGCTAGAGTGAGACCCTACCTCAAAAAACAAACAAAAAAACCACAAAAAAATGTACAAAGGTTGGTAGAATGCCTGCTTAGCATGCATGGAGCCCTGGGTTCTGTCCCTAGCATTGTATAAGCCAGGTGTGGTGGCACACATGCCTGTGATCCCAACACTCGTGGGTAGAGGAGGAGGAATCAGAAATTCAAGGTCATCCTTGGCTACATAGCTGGTTTGAGGCCAGCGTAGGTAGGCTACAAGAGACTTTGTCTCAAAAATAAAACAACAAACAAACAAAAACATAAAGGCTGTTATGGGGGAAACCAACCGCTCTCTAATTGGACTGGAGGCCTGCTCCATGGGAGGGAATACATCCCTGATACTGAAAACCTATGATGGATAGTCATGAGCCCTAGGGGTGTAATGTCTGCTGGTGTCACGCTAAATGTATATACTATGCTCACCAAACTGTCCATTAAGCACTTCTCTTAATGTCCACACCCATATATTAATGCTACTCTCACTTTTGGTTAGAGAAGCTTCTCTTTTCAGATGGTGGCAATCTTGGGATGACTCAGAAGGCACCATGGTGCTGAGAAGAAGGGACAGAGGAGTGCTCAGAACTGAAACATCTCAAACCCACCTTCCAAGGTTTAGGGTCCATTGTGGAAGAGGGGGCGGAAAGAATGTAAGAGCCAAAGGAAGGGTAGGACTCCTTACAACGTGCTCCTCCAGACACAAAATGGCCTGGATATCCATGACCTCACAGTGCCTGACACTACCTACACAAGACCATCATAATAGGAGGAAAAGATCATGACATCAAACTGAAAAGAGACTGATTGAGAGGAGGAGGGGATATGATGGAGACTGAAGTTTCACAGGGGAAAGTGGGAGGAGGGAGGGAAGTACCATGGGATATTTTCTACAATTAAAGAAGTTGTCAATAAAAAAATAAATAAAAAATAAAGAAAAATATAAAGGCTGGGCATGGTGGCACCCACCTGTAATCCTCTAACACTCGGGAAGTTGAGGCAGGAGGATCATCAGTTTGAGACTAGCCTGGGAAAGACACTGTCTCCAAACAAAACATAAAATGACTTTGGAGGCAGCACTTCTGCTCCTAAAGTACACTCCCAGGAAGCTGACTACAGAGAAGGACATTATTTGTTTGCGCGTAATGACCGCTGTTGCCTCCTTCGCCTCAGTAACCAGTGGGTGGGACCCAAGAGCTCATGGAGAGCGGAAATGGAACGCTCATTGTTCCTAACACCCAGGAGGAAGCACTGTCTAGCCATGAACAGGACTGGACTTTGGACACCACAGGGTCCACGTGCAAACACTATGCGAAGTGAGCCAGATGTAAACGGATAAATAGCTTATGTTTCCACTTGAATGACAGACCTAGAATATGTACATCCACACACTAAAGTAAGTTCAAGGTGACCAGTAGCTGAGGCGGGGTGGGGTAGGAGATAGGATTAGTGTTGAATGGCACAAAGTTTCTGCGTGGAGTGATGGAAACGTGTGGAAATAGATGTTGCGAGGTTTGCTCACCACTGCGCGTGTAACGAATGCTACAGAAGTGTGTGGTTACAGGCTGGGTTTCTCTAACACTTACCCTTCTTGTTTCTGGGACAAAACACCCCACCGGAAGCAGCTAATGGGAGGAAAGTCTACCATTTCTGAGGGCACAATCGAATGAGTTTTATATATTGATCATACCCATGTAGCCTATCCTGTTTCAGCTGATAGTTTCCAGGGGAAGTGTCTTCACGGCAGGGAAAGCATGGCAAGAGCAGCTGGGCATCACATCTTGTCACGTCAGCAGGAGCCGAGCAGCCAGAGTGAGCGAGCTCTGAACACGGGGCAGGGCTGGGCCACATGGGACAAGGAAGTAATCACACACCCATCCATGCTCTAAGCGCATAGATACAGGCGATGCGCAAGGAAACGATGCGAATGAGGAGTTAGGCCTGATAGAAACAAAGGAGACACTTAGGATTTGCCAAAAAATAAGATGAAAACAGGTAGATGTGGTACTTGTGTATTACAGGACTCCTTCATGGGCCAAATCCATTTAAACTAGGTCGAGACCAATGAAAACAGGGTGTCATGACACAACTGGATGGAAAGCCATTCCACAAGGGGACATGTACAGCCCTGGGAGGATGGGGGTTCCAAGAATGGAAACACTGAATCCTGAGGATGAGGTGTCACACTGTCTCACACACGTGTCCACTGGGAAGACAGTACATTAAACAAGCATTTCCCTCCTGATTCTCAGTGGAGTATTTTGGAACAGACTATAACTATAAAGGAATATTATTTTAATATTATTCTTTTTAAAAAACAAAAAATAAATAAAATATTCTTTTTAAGATTAATTCATTTATCTGAGAGAGAAAGAGGAAGAAGGAGAGCTAGAGGGAGAGGGAGAGGAAGAAAGAGAGAGAAAGAGAGAGAATGGGCGCACCAGGGCCTCCAGGAACTCCAGATGCCTGTGCTGCTTTGTGCACCTAGCTTACGTGGATACTGGGTCCTTAGGCTTCACAGGCAAATGTCTTAACCACTAAACCATCTTCCCAGCCCGAGGGCAAGCATGTTTTAATGACTGGCCATAAAAGCAACGCTGGGGAGATGGTTCAGTGGATAAAGCTCTTGCTATGAAAGCATGAGGACCAGTGTTCAGATCCCAGCACCCAAGTAAATGCCGGTGGGTGTGGTAGCTTCTTGCAGTCCTAGAGCTCTGGGGGTAGGGACGGAGGATCCTGAGGCAAGCTGGCTAGTTAGACTAGTTGAATCAGTGAGCTCTGGACTCAGTGAGAGATGCTGCCTCTGTACATAGAGTGGAGAAAGGAAGACAATCCATGTCGACCTCTGGCCTCCACACACACACACACACACACACACACACACACACACACACACACACACCTGTGCCCACATGTATACGAACATGGTCTCATACACACACAAACAGCACACATACATACGCATCCAAAGAAAGAGAAAACAAATTACAAGAGCAGGAAGTTGAAAACTGAAACAAAATCACGTAATGCTATGAGAAGGAAACGGTGGGTTCAGTTAAGAGTGCGTCACATGTTCTCTCTCATATGTGGATCCTAGCTACCAATGTATAGACTTGCGTGTGAACTGGAACCAAAAATAGGTACCAGAAACCAGTAAGCTGGTAAAAGGCTATAAGGGAGGGAGGAAAGGGAAGGACTTAAGTGTATGGTAATGTACATTTGTAAGTAGAAGAACTGATTACAGGGAGGGGAATGGTCTAAGCGAGGCCATGGAAAGAGAATGCATAAAAGAAGGGTAGGGGGAGGGTTAATCTAAATTCAAGATATTGTGAATAAGATTATGTAAAATTACTTTTTTAAAAAAAGTATATTTTATTTATTTATTTATTTGAGAGAGAAAGAGGCAGAGAGAGAGTGGGCACGCCAGGGCCTCCAGCCACTGAAAACAAACTCCAGATGCATGTGCCCCCTTGTGCATCTGGCTTAGATGGGTCCTGGGGAGTCGAACCGGGATCCTTTGGCTTCGCAGGCAAACGCCTTAACCACTAAGCCATCTCCCCAGCCCCTAAAATTACTTTTTTTGAATAAGGGCACATCTAGAAGCTGTAGACTGTTACTAGAAAATTTTCAGTACCTGGGATGGGATACCTTCCAGTGAGTTGTTGGCCAAGGAGGTCCCGGTAGCCTCCAAAACATTAAAGGCTTTTGCCAAAGCCCTTGGTTTCCCTTGAGAAACAGATAGTAAGACCCTATTGCTGAAGACATCTCTTGCCTGAGAGGCAAGGTCACTGAGAAAGCAAGCTGGTATGGAACAGAAAACCTTCTCCCTGTAGACTAGCCAACTGAAAGCTGGAAAAAGCTGCACTGCATGCAGCCGTATGGGAGACAGAAGTCATCAACAGTGAAAACAGTGGACGCTGAATATTCAAGCTTGACTGAACGGGTGCAATAGTGGCATGTCTTCTCTTAGGGTAACCAACTGCTCCATAATTGGACTGTAGGCCCTCTCTATGGGAGGGAATACATACCTGGTACTGAAAAACCTAAGTAAAAGTCTATGGTAGGTGAGGTCATGAGCCTTAGGGGTATAAGCCTGCTCTTGTCTGGCTAAATGTATATATTATTCCCTCCAAGCTGCCCTGAAAGCACTACACTTAATGTTCATATTCACATATTAACGCTACTCTCACTTCTGGTTAGAGAAGCTTCTCTTTTCAGATGGTGATGACCACTGGGATGACCCAAAAGACAACATAGTGCTGAGAAGAAGGGATGGAGGAGTGCCCAGCACTGAAACACCTCTGTCACACCCTCCAAGGCTCAGGGACCATTGCAGAAGAGGGGGTGGATAGAATGGAAGAGCCAAAGGAAGGGCACGACTCCTTACAATGCAACTGCCCAGACAGAAATTGGCCTCAATATCCATGACCTTGCAGTGCCTAGCAATGCCTTCGCAAGACCCTTATAATAGAAGAAAAAGATGATGACATCAAATTAAAAGAGAGACTAATGGAGAGAGGGAGGGGATATGATGGAGACTGGAGTTCTAAAGTGGAATGGGGGAGGGGAGGGAAATATCAGGTGGGGTTTTTTTTGTATGTAAGTATAAAAGTTGTCAATAAAAAAAAAAAAGAGTGGAATCAATCTATAAGTAGAAAGCACAGCCAATGCAATGAAAACCCCCGAGGTGACCACAGACATCAGAAGAGGCAGAAACTAAAGGGGAAATAACTGAATGGCAGAAACGTCAGAGGAATTTCCCAGGGGTGAAGAGATAAACACAAAGGCAGGAGGACCGAGAGGAAACAATGTATACGGTAGGAAGTTGGCCTCGCGCACATTTACGCTGAGGGCTGGACAGAAACCCAAACAAGAAAAGCTCCATCCTGGAATAGTGCAGCCGAGTTTTGAACTCATGAAAGACTTCATTCTCGAGACCTAAGAAGCAATGGTTTCTACCCAGGAGGAAATAAACTAGCTGGTGAGCTGTGGATGATCTAAAAGGTGGGAGGCGGAGTCCCAGACAGCCCCCGAGAAAGATTGCCTGCAGAAGAGTAATTGAACCGACAGCAGATTGCTATCAGGAAAACAAAGAGAAAATCGAATTAATAGTGTCAAACGGTGCAAAGAAAGTAAACTAGAGCCTAGAATTTCATGGGAGTGTAGACGAGTGTGTGTGTTTGTGGCTGGGGGCGGGGGTGTGTGTGGCTGGGGACAGGGGATCACTTCAGTGACAAAGGAATAGGTGCAAACACTCATGGGGTGGGGCCTTGCAGAAGAGAGAACATGGCGACCATCTCTGGGATCTGATATGAACTCATTTCCAGGTCACGAACTGGAGAAAAACAAGGGGCCCGTGAGCACATGTTCACCAAAAATGCAGCTGCGTGTACTGAGTGTGATTGTATGACGTGGAAGCCGCCATGTCCAAGTGCACAATCCAGTGAGTTTTATATATTGATCCTATCCACGTATCCTATCCTGTCCCATCCCAGCCAGCTATCTATCCCATCCTATTCCATCCTTGCCCTTCTATTTCCCCCCACCCCATGCTATCCTATCCTACCCTAGCTTAGATTATCCAAAGCAGTGTTCTTACTACACAATTCTACGATACTTTCATATCCCATTGGCACTTTCTTTCCACTGCCCTTTTCTCTCTAGGGTTCTGGTAACTGATCCATTCTCTATCTCTACGGCTCTATTCTGCTCATTTCTTAAAAATTCAAATACTAGCTGGGAGGACTTTGGTGTCTGTCGTCTTTCCTTAGCACAGTGTTTACAGGGCTAATCTCTGTTGGGCCACACGGCCATAGCCCGGTCCTTTTTATGGCTAAACATGATTTCATCCTATGCATATGCCAGTTTTGCATATCTACTCACCTGTGGATGGACCCTTGGGTTGCTCCTAGCCTTGGGCTATCATGAATAATGCTCGCACAAACATTCCTGTGACATATTTCTGTGCGCACATCCATTTCTGTTCTCGTCAATGAGTTCCTGGGTCGTAGGGGAGCTTTACATCTGACCTCCTGAAGAACTGCTGGGCTGTCTCCATAGCAGCCACGCCGGTGCCCAAGCCCACCGGCAACGCGCGAGGGCTCCGGCTGCTGCACGGCTCACCACCTTCTTACTTTCCAGTTTTAAAAATCATTATCGTTCCAGGCAGTGTGGAGAACTATCTCACTATGGCTTCTATTTGCATTTCCCTAATGACTAAATATATTAAGAACTTCTTTGGATGTGTATTCGCCATGTGTTCATTATTTTGGAGAACTGTCTGTAAAAGCCATTTTTCTGCTTTAAAATGAGGTGGTTTGTCTTTTGATCGAGTGGCACGAATTCTTTACGTGTTCTAGACAATAGACTTTTGCCACATACAAAATTTGCAAATATTCCCTTCTATTCTGTAGTATATTCTTATTTTGGCAGGGAGGGAGGGAGAAAGAGAGAGAATAGCCCCTAAAGTTATGAAAATTGCTATTTATGGGGCACTGCTGAGCACAGAGCATGAAGTACATATTGGGAAGGGCTTTTGTGGCTGTCTTTTTATGTAGACTACTAATGCTCTTCAGAGCCAAAACTGTATTATTGCATCAGCGGAGAAAGGAAAAATTTCCTTTACAGAAACGGGGAGGCCCAAGTTTATAGCGAATGGATAACATAACCCACAGAAGAGAAAAAGAAAACTCATGCAAGGCAGTACGAGTCCAATATCTGGCTGGAGTCCTTGATGGACATCTCCTACACACACAAAGGGGTAGAGAGAAATCTTGAATTTCTCTTGGTGACTTTGTTGTACTGGCATAACAATTCCACAGTGATTAGGGAGTTCTGCAGAGTGGAGTAAATATACTAATATTATGGGTACCAGTGACCTCGATGTAGGAGAAAAGATTAAGATGGAATAGGGAGGGGAAAAAAAGCTTGTGAACTGGGTGAACTGGAATGAGAGACACCAGTGTCCCCTTGTGATTTAAACACACACACACACACACACACACACACACACACACACACACCCTGCTGCTACGGCACATATCTTCCAGTTCTGTCTGTGGACAATATCTGCCATCTTGGAGACAGCCTGGAAACTGTAACAGCCATGAGCAGGGAGTGTGCCCCGCTCCTGGTATTGACTCTGTACCAGAGGAACCAGAGCTCAGAGCAATGCTGATTCGGGCATAGGGCAGAGAAAATACTGATGATTAAGAGCCCCAAGTACTCTCAGAAAACAAGAAATACTAAAATCCGATGGGACACATGGAAAAGACATAGCATGGCTGAGGAGATGGCTCAGCTGCGTAAAGCACTTGGCTATATAAGGGGCCCGAGTTTGAATCCCCAGCACCCATGTAAATTCTGGGTATGGCAGCCTGCTTGTAATCTCAGTCCTGGACAGGTGGGGACCAGGGATCCCTGAGGCAAGCTGTCTAGCCAGACTAGCCAAATCTGCAAGCTCCGGGTTCCAGTGAGAGAGCCCGCCCTGATAAAAAATACAGAAGAGAGTGATGCCAACCTCTGGTCACTAGGCATGCATGCATGTGCGTGCACACACACACACGCACACACATGAACCCACACACATCTGAACAAATGCACATGCATACACATCTGTGGGAAATAAAAAAAAAAAAAAAAAAAAAGATGTAGCAGTTACGTTGAAAGGACTTTGAACAGCCAAGTATGGAACAATTTGAACATCAAATGTATAACTGAAGACTCAATTCCACTATCCTTAATTAAAGAATACAAATCCCTTCCAAAATAATGAGAGGATGGAGGTGTGGAGTCGGAAAACCAGCTCTTTACAGAAGAATGCTAACTAAATAAACATGGACAGGTTGGCAGAAGTTAAAAGAAAAACCACTAGGGCAAAATGAAAACAATACAAAAAGCAGATGGGAACACACTGAAAAGATAGACCATGCCAATATTTGATTGAAGCAAGAGTCATTAACAAATGAACAGAGACTGCTTGAACAAACAGAGTTGTCAAAGGCAGGCACAGTGGTGCAGGTCTGTAATCCCAGCACTTTAGTGGCTGAAGTAAGAGGATCATGAATTGGAGGCTAGCCTGGTCTACACTGGACAACAAAGAGAAACTAAAAATAAAAAGATAAAGGGAGGAAAGAGAGAGGAGGAGGGAGGGAAGAAGAAAGGGAGTCATTATATAGTTCCAAGGAATGACTCCTCCAGATTATTAACAAAACACAATGGAAAAATTCACCTTTACATTTAGTCAAATCTGTTGGCTGCCATTTAACTCCATCAAAACCATCAGTGGTGAAAAAGTAGGAAAAGCAGGTAAGTAGGCTTGGCCCTGAGCACAGATGATCAGTATGGGTGAAACTGAATGTGGGGGTTTGAATGCAAAGTGTCCTCTACAGCTCAAATGTTTGAATCCCCAGCACCCATGTAAATTCTGGATATGGCAGCCTGCTTGTAACCTCAGTCCTGGACAGGTGGGGACCAGGGATCCCTGAGGCAAGCTGTCTAGCCAGACTAGCCAAATCTGCAAGCTCTGGGTTCCAGTGAGAGACCCTGTCCTCATAATCAACCCCTGGCTGGTGGAGCCTTTGGGAGGTGGAGTCTTGCTGGGGGAGGTGTGTCGCTGGGGTGGCCTTGGGCTTATTAGCCCCAGCCCAGTAGATGTTCAGAGTGAGCACCCTCTGGCTGTTTTCCTTCCCACTGATATGACAAGATGTTCTGCCCACTTTCTGTCTGTCTGTCTGTCTGTCTGTCTGTCTGTCTGTCTGTCTCTCTTTCTATCTTTTTCTCTGCTTGCAGATAAATAAATAAACAGTGATAATCCTTTAAAAAAATACCAGTTCATTTGAAAGGAGAGAGACTGAACAGAAAATGTTGTTGAAGGAATTCCCTGTTTGAAGACAGCTGTCTGGGCTCGTGTTTTCAAAGGGGCACACAGGCAGCTATGTCTCTCATAGGAGGACGGACTGTACCTTGAGCTGGCAGAACTTTACAGATTGGTCCATGTGGTCTAATTTTGCAGGCATGCTACATGCAAGAGTTAGACAATCATAGAGGTTTGCCCCAATGATCCAGAAAGCCACCGAGGACAGACAGAGTGGGGTAGCGTGAGAGTCTCTTTAAGAAGACCCTAGGAGGCCAGTGAAGGAAGCTGGAAAGATGACGTCTAAGTTGCAGTGAAGACCTCAGGAGGTTGGAGATGACAGAACCTTGGGATGTCTGCCAAGGGAAGTTGCAGGCACAGATCAGAAGTGGCCCAAGAGAGAGGCTGCATGTGCTAAAGGTGGCAAAACTGGAAGGGCAGGGCTATGCTAGATGTGAATCTGAAGGGTTGGTGTTGGCTCTACTGGTGCTCCATCTTGCTATTCTCCCATCCTCCTCTTTTGCAATGGGGACTGTTTATCCTGTGTCATTATATATTGGAAGTACATCAACTCTATTTAGTTTGACAAGGGTTCACAGTTCAGAAATGACTTCAAATGAGTCTCATGACTTTGGAGCAATGCCAGAACTGTGACGAACTCTTTGAGATAGATTAAATGCATGTGCATTACGAGATGGACTGGAGCATTTGAGGACCGGGGGAGGGGAAGGTGATGGTTCCAATTGATGTGTTTGGGTGTCAAGTTGACAAGCAGTGGAATTGTGATGGTTAATCTTCATTGTCACTCTGACTGGATTTGGGATCACCTAGAACACACACCAAGGTGTACTTTGAGGGAGTTTCCAGAGAGGTGGAACTGGAAGGGGAAGATTCATTCTGAATGTAGGTGACATCATCCTATGGGGAGGGGGCTTGAATTAAATAAAAAGTTAAGTTGAAACTGGAGCAATTGCTCAGTGATTAAAAGCTCTTGCTTGCAAAGCCTGATGGACCAGGTTCAATTGCCCAGTACCCATATAAAGCCACATGCACAAAGTGGTACATGTGTCTGGAGTTTGGTTGCAGTGGCATGAGGCCCTGGCACACTCATTCTCATTCTCTCTTCTCTGTCTGTGCCAATAAGTAAATAATATTTTTTTGATGCAAACCCAAAAGACTGTGTGTGTGTGTGTGTGTGTGTGTGTGTGTGTGTGAGAGAGAGAGAGAGAGAGAGAGAGAGGGAATTGGCACACTAGGGCCTCTAGCCACTGCAATCGAACTCCAGATGCGTGCACCATCTTGTGTGCATGTGCAACCTTGCATGCTGCGTCACTTTGTGCATCTGGCTTATGTGGGACCTGGAGAATCAAACATGAGTACTTAGGCTTCTCAGGCAAGTGCCTTAACTGCTAAGCCATCTCTCCAGCCCTAAAAATAATTTTTAAAAAATAAGTTGCTTTGCAGGGGGAGTAGACAGAATAAGAGAACTGGAAAAAAAAAATGGGTCAGACCAGCAGAACTATCAGTCCTGTTCATATTAGCAATGTGCTAGAAGTTTAGGCTCTGTTAACTAAATTATGTGTGTGAAATATTTGAGGGCAACCACTTTAAAAACAGAAACATTCATGTATATTCAAAAATATAGCAGTTAGGGCTGGAGAGATGGCTTAGTGGTTAAGGTGCCTGCCTCCTAAGCCTAAGAACACTGGTTCCAATCTCTAGCTGAGAGGCTGGCATGCCCATCTCTATCTGTCTTCCTCTCCCTCTCTCTCTGTGTCTCTCTCAAAAAAAAAAAAAAAAATACAGCAGTTATATTCTGCTCTGTAGAACAATGGGATGAAAATATGGAATGGGATATAAGCATGTGGCTCCGAAGGAAGGAGGCCAATGAACAGCTAGAACTTTCTTAGGCAATAAGAGATGGTAGGTTTTCTGACAGACATCACATTAAAGCTTTCTGCACATGTCTGATATACTTTGTGGTCAGGAAATTTCAGGAAGAATCCAGTCAAGTACTCGACCATTCACACGAAGCAAGCTTAAGGGTGTCAAAATAAAAGGGGGGACTCATAGGTTACAATGACAATTTCTGCCTCTCCGCTTTGCCTGGGCTGGTGTGGTCAGAGGGTCACCCTCCCTGGAGGAATGTCAGCATGTGGGGACTCAGGAGGATGCTGGGCTGGGTGGGGGCAGGATATTCAGGGTGACGCCCTCAGAAAAGCACTGGGAGCCTTTGGCAGTGATGCAGGGCAGTGTGTGGCTGACAGTTCACATGGAAGGAAACAGAAATAAGGGTTACAGGAGGGGAGAAGACCTGGTGCCATGTTCAGGAGTCCGGAGCAGGGCGTTTCTATAAAGTGGTACCTGTGTGTGAGTCACCCATGTATTTTCTCAACAGTACTGTGGCACAATATCACAGTCACCCCATCTCACAGACAAGAACACTTGCTTCAAGTCCCATGCATGAAACAGGGACAGGACTCCACAAGGAAGTCAGACTGGGCCAGCTGGTTGCAGAGCTGGGTCCCCCTACAGACATAACCTGTAGGTTACAGGACTGAGATGAGCCACATACAGGCAGCTGTGCTCACAGCCCAGCCTGAGCCTCTGAGCTGAGCACCCTAGGGAGAGAAGGCAACATGCATATGAACTGAGACTGGGTGTGACAGCTCCCTTCTGGTGGCTGGACCAAAGCACCCGGCCAGCAGCAGCTGAGGGGAGGAAAGGATTTATATGGGCTCATGGTCTCAAGGGGAAGTTTCATGGTGGCAGAGAAGTATGGCAGAGCAGAGGTTGGGCATCACGTCTTGTCACGTCAACAGGAAAGGGGCAGCAGCAAGAGAGTGCACAAAGCCCAAGAATCTAGTGGGCTGGGCTGAGGGGCCTCAAGCCCACCCCCAGTGACACACCTCCTCCAGCAAGGCTCTACCTCCCAAAGGCTCCTCCTGCGGGAGAGTGAGCGGGAGGCTTACTCACAACACATGAGACTATGAGGGGCATTTCACATCCAAGCCACCACACTGGGAGAGGGCCATGGGCACCAAACACTCATGGGCGGACCTCTTTGCTTGCCAAAGGCAACTCTGTCTTCTGTTTTGCTTCCAGTCATCAAGGCTGTAGAAATATATTTTAGCAAATTCTCCATGATTAGAATTTAAACAGCAAAGCTCTCTAGATTTAGTTTGCAAGTGAATGGGCCCCTTGCTCAAAGGCTTATGTGTGGAAGGCTTGGTCCCCAGCTGGTGGTGCTTTTTTGGCATATATATATATATATATATATTTTATTTTTATTTATTGGACAGAGAGAAAAAGGGAGAGAGAGAATGGTCATGCCAGGGCCTCCAGCCACTGCAAATGAACTCCAGACACATGGACCCCTTTGTGCATCTGGCTAACGTGGGTCCTGGGGAATCAAGCCTGGGTCCTTTGGCTTTGCAGGCAAATGCCTTAACTGCTAACTAAGTCATCCCTCCAGCCCCCCCAACCATTCCTCCAGCCCTCCGTATTTTTTTAATAAGATAGAAAGTGAGTGAGTGAGAGAGAGAGAGAAAATTGGTGCACTAAGGCTTCCAGCCATTGCAATCGAACTCCAGACATGTGTGCCATCTTGTGTGCATGCACAACCTTATGCGTTTGCATCATCTTGTGTGTCTGGCTTATGTGGGACCTGGAGAGTTAAATATGAGTCCTTACACGTCACCGGCAAACACCTTAACTGCTAAGCCATTTCTCCAGCCGTGGTGGTGCTTTTAAGAAGCGATTGGATTGTGAAGTGCTAACTTCTTCCATAGGTTAATTCCTCAAGTTCACAACCAAACAGTTAGGAGAGGTGGAGTCTAATTACGGGAAGTGGGTCACTGGAGGAGCTTGTCTTGTCCCCAGCTTCTTCCTCTCTCATCACCTGCTTCTTAGTCACCGTGAGGGAGATAAGCAGCTTTCCGCTATTGTGGCCCTACTCTGTGATGCTTACACCCTTCCACAGGGCTAAAAACAAAGGAACCAAGCCGGGCGTGGTGGCGCACGCCTTTAATCCCAGCACTCGGGAGGCAGAGGTAGGAGGATCGCCGAGAGTTCGAGGCCACCCTGAGACTACACAGTTAATTCCAGGTCAGCCTGAACTAGAGTGAGACCCTACCTCGCAAAACCAAAAAAACCCCAAAGAACAAACAAACAAACAAAAAACAAAGGAACCAGCTCAATAGAGCTAAAGTTCTGAAACTGTAAGCCCAAATAAATCTTTCCTACTTTAAACTGTTTTTTTTTTTCAGTTAATTTGTTCCAGGGAGAAAAGGAAATAAACACATTTGAGCTGATATAATAATAAATAAGGCGTACATATAATAATTTTAATATGTAGTTGGGAAAATACTGACTCAGAATGTAAGACAAGCCTTTGAGGGGTTGTGGTGGTTTGAATAGGAAATGTCCCCGATAGCCTCATGTATTTGTGATTAAGCTTTGTATTCAGTCTCTCGGTGGGAGAGGCTTGCTGGAGGAGGTGGGGGCAGAACTTCCGGTTTATCAATCCAGCTCTACTGGGTGTTGTGAGCTCACTCACTCTTACTGCTGCTGCTCTTGAAGACGTGAGCTGACCACCTGCTCTGCCACATTTTCTCCACGGTGAAACTTACCCTCAAAACTGTAAGCCTAAGGGCTGGAGAGATGGCTCAGTGGTTAAGGCACTGGCCTGCGAAGCCCACTGACCTGGGTTCAATTCCCTAGTGCCATGTAAAGCCAGATGCACAAAGTGGCGAATGCACCTGGAATAATTTATTTGCAGTGGCTAGAGGCCCTGGCACACCCATTCACATTCTCTCTCATTCTCTCTCTGATTGCAAATAACAGTCAATAAATATTAAAATTTAAGACAAAATCTGTTAGCCTGAAATAAACCCTTTCCTCGCATCAGCTGCCTCTGGTCAGGTGTTTTGTATCCCAGCAATGAGATGGTAACTACAACAGGGTTTAAGTGGGGAAGAAAATACAGTTTTCAAAAGAGAAAGTATTTCTCTAAGTAATTCAACAAATAAGCAAGATGTGAGCGACATAGCTGACCTAGTAGAGAATAAACTTCTTTGTACCTAGTCATCAAATCACCATCTATTTATTCACACACATTTCTAAAGAGCTCTAATTGCTAGGACTTACTCTGACAATCAAGGGTGATGACACGTCTCTCTCATAACAAAACCAAAATTCCAAATAAGTCACTCAAACTTTTTACTAATTCCTATGAGCTATCATTAGTTACAATTATGGGGACACTGCTCTTTTGTTTCAAGAGCAATCATTTTCTCAAGAACAATGGGTATAAAAAGCATAAGACAAAGGATGAATTGGGAAAAATATTTGCAATACACAACATCTAAAACCAATCAAAACTGGTCAGAGTGCATAAAGAACAAATAATTTTTTTACTGCTCCATTTTAATTTTCTGTATGTGGCTCGGGAATTTAAAGAGACAGTTGTGAGCTGGGGAGATGATCCTGTCAGAGAACTAATTGCTCCACAAACATGAGTTCAGATCACCAGCACCCACAAAAAAACTGAATGTGGGGACACATTTCTGTAATGCCAGCACCGGGGAAGAAGAGATAAGAGGGTCTCTGGGGCTTGCTGATCAGCAGTTGAGCCTAGTTGTTGAGCTCCCAGCCAGGAAGAGAGACCCTGTCTCAAAGATAGGCGGCTGGTGTTGAAGTTGCCTTCTTGTGACTCAGACAAAGCACCGAACCCAAAGCAGCTGATGGGAGGAAAGTTTATTTATTTTTTTAAATTTTATTTTGGCTTATAGTCTCAAGGGGAAGCTCCATGATGGCAGGGGAAAGAAAGTAGATCAGAGGCTCGACATCACCTCCTTGACAACATCAGGTGGAAAACAGCAGCAGGAGAGTGAGTCAAACTTTAATTAAAGGGAACTGCTGATCCAGCCCCAACAAAACACCTCCTCCAGCAACCTTCCCTCCCAAACGGCCACCAGCTGAGGACCAAGCACTTAGGACACAGGAGTTTATGGGGGACATCTGATTCAAATCACCGCGGTTGGCATACTTGAGAAAGAATATTCCAAGGTTATCCTTTGACCTCCACATGAACCTGCAGACATGTGTGTACACAACACACACACACACACACACACACACACACACACCACAGGGGAGGCTTAGGTAAGAAGATAGTGAGTTCAAGGCCAGACTGGGCTAAAGAAAATCAGACATGGAAGACTTGAGTAGCTTAACCTAAGTGCTATTTACAGAACAGTCCACTCAATGGCAAAAAAAAAAAAAAAAAAAAAAAAAAAAAAAAGATTATTTTTAAGTGCAGCACACAAAATATTTGCCAAGATATTCTGGGCCAAAAGACAAATCTCAAAGAACTAAAAAAAATAATAAAAATCATGCAAAGTATGTTCTCTGACCACAAAATGGTGACATCGGAAATCAATGACAGAAAGGCAATAGGAAATCCACAAATGGCTGGGATTTAACAAGACACTTATAAATAAACCCTGGGTCAAGGGGGAAATTAAAGACATTTTGTCACGCATAAATGAAAATCTAACAGAACGGTATTCCTAAAGCATGCTTGAGGGAAGTTTATAGCACAGGTGCTTGTGTTAGTAAAGAAGAAAGGTCTGAAATCAATGAGCCAGCTGTCCACTGTGTGGAACTTGGAAAGAAGGACAGTAAGGACAGAAGCATGAAATGAGAGCAGGTGTCTGGGCCTTTCAAATTTGGACATTTGTCCTCATCCGCTGGGCTCCATAGTCACAAGATAGCTGCACTGTCTCCAGCTTTATGTCCATTTTCCAGAAGAATATAAGATGGCAAGATGGTGTTATTCATATCTTCTTTTTAATGTCATAAACAGGGGGCTGGGGACATGGCTCAGCAGTGTTGCAAAGGCCCAGGCTTGGTTCCCCGGTACCCACATAAAGCCAGATACACAAAGTGGTGCATGCGTCTGGAGTTCATTTGCAGTGGCAAGATGCTCTGATGTGTGTTTTCTCTCTCTCTCTCTCTCCCTCTCCATGAAAATAAATAAATCAAAATATTTAAAAAATATATAAAATCCTCCATAGAAAGTATTCCTGGAAGTCCTATTTGTCAGATACCTACTAAATTCTCAATGGTCAGACGTTTGCTTCATGGTCAGGGGTTTTCATGTAAGAGGACCAGGCTCTGGGACCAGTCAAACCACAAACTCCATACAAGGGACTAGGGAAGATGGCTCACTGGGGACAGTGTTTGCCTTGCAAACATGAGGACTTGAGCTTGATCCCCAGAACCCACGTAAAAATGGCAATCGTGGTGGCGTGTGCCTGTAATCCTGGTGCTGGGGAGGTGAAGACAGGCAGATCTCTGGGGTTCTCTGGCTAGCCAATCTAACCTTATTGTTGAGCTCCAGACCAATGGAAGACCCCATTGTTGAGCTCCAGACCAATGGAAGACCCTATCTCAAAAAAGCTGGGCAGTGTTCCTTAGGAACGACACCCGAAGTTGTCCTCAGGCCTATATGCACAGGCACCTGCAGGAACACAATCACACACACACACACACACACACGTACACACACACACACATTTAAAATGCCACACAATGGCAAGGGAGAGATGAACACCATCATGGGGAGTTGAATAAGCACACACACATAATGTCTCTAGCATCAGGGTGTGTGTAGTTACTTCTCCTCGCTGGGATCAATCACCTGACAGGAGGAAGGGATTCTCCATGATGGCAGGGCAAGCATGACGTGAGCAGAGACTGGACGTCACCTCTGCCACAGCTGGTGGAAAATGGCAGCAGGAGAGTGAACAGAATTCTGGCTATAACATCTCTAGGCGCACCCCCAGCAACATATGTACCTCCTCCAGCAAGGCTCCATCTCCCAAACTGCTGTGAGCCAGAGACCAAGCATTCAAAACCCACCAATCTATGGGATACATCTGATTCAAACCGCCACATCCTGTGTTGCTATGAATCACAATCTTTCTTCAACTACGTGGCCTTCTGTCATACCCATGGAATATTTTGTGCTATTTTTTCTCACCCTATAACAGAAACGTTTACCCTCGCGAGGAAAACCAACAAGGTTCTTCGAGGAACAATGGAACAAAACACATTTTTGGGGCTGGAGAGATGGCTTAGGGGTTAAGGCGCCTGCCTGCTAAGCCTAAGAACGCTGGTTCCAATCTCCGCTGGTTCCAATCTCCAGCAGTTCCAATCTCCAGGTCCCACGTTTAGCCAGATGCAAAGTGACGCAAGGACGCAATGCCGCACTTGACCACAAGGGGGCGCACGCATCTGGATTTCGTTCGCAGCAGCTGAGAGACTGCTGGCGCGCCCATCTCTGTCTCCCTCTCCCTCTCTGTCTGTCTCTCTCTGTTTCTCTCTCTCTCCAAAAAAATAAATAAAATTTAAAAAAATTTTAAAAAAACCACATTTTTGATGCGTGCTCATGTCAGAGGCCTGGGAAGTAGAGCTAATCTTGTACCATTCTCTTTGATCCACTAATCTTGGCTGGTGAGGCCCATGTTTTCTGTGGGCCTGATGGCCTGGCTCTGTGGCTGTCCAGGAAGAGACACACATAGGAGGCACTGGAACATCAGGAAGCTAGGCGTACAGTGTCTGGGGACTGGGTCCTTCTTGGGAATTTTTGTAAGACATCCCTGTGCAGGCTCTGTCAGGAAGCCCCAATACCAACCACCCCAGGGGCCTGGCACTTGGAGAGAGTGTGAGGATGTTTGCGAGCAGGTGGGGACCACTCGGTGTATATAGGAATTAGTCACAAAGCTTTTTGCCTCTGTGCTGAGCCCTCTAGCCACGAAGTCTGACGGAAGCTATTAGTTTTAGCGGGAGCTGTATGCCAGTTAAGAGTAGCCCTGATTTGAGTTACAGGGAGAAGTAAATTACATTTTATGAAAGCGTTGACTTTTAATACTATCGGCAGTATATTAAAACGTTTGGGAGATTATTTATGATATGTATTTTTTAAATCGGGTCCAACGGCAATGATGGAGAGCAGGGGAGGCATCAGGCGTAAATGCTGAAGGTGTCATTGCCACATTGAAAATGGAAGTCTCTGGAGAAACAGCTTACAAACTAACCCTGTGTGTGGCAAATTTATTCCTGGGTCTTAAGCATGTCTACAGTGACTGCCCACAGTGATACAGGCAGGAACATTGCCAGGAATTCATGTCCTCATGATCTCAGGACCATGTGTAGAATTAGTGCTGACTGTGCCCCAGTTCAGGTAGTCCTTGCTGAAGAAGGGTCCATGGCGCTTCCTTCGGGCCACCGGCTTTGTACACACACTGTGGGAATTAGCTACTTTCATGCGGAATGCTAATAGGGTTTGTTGCACATATTAGTGAAGGAAACGTTCTGCAAGTCTTGCTTGGTTTATCTGGAGCAAATGTCCAATGGATCACTCTCTACTTTACATGTAAGCTAAGAAATAGGGGCTGGGGGTGGAGGGCGTGGCTCATGCTGGTAACTCCAGTACTTACGAGGCTGAGGTAGGGGGGCTGTCAGCAGTTTGAGGCCAGTGTGGACTACCCTGTCTCAAAAATAAATAAATAAATAAACAAAAAAAAATAAAACAGGGGTGGAGAGATGGCTCAGCAGTTAAGGCTCTTGCCTGCAAAGCCTAATGACCCAAATTCAATCCTTCAGTGCCCACATAAAGCCAAATGCATCTGGAGTTCATTTGCAGTGGCTAGAAGCCTTGGTGTGCTTGTTCTCCCTCTCTATGCGTGTCTCTCTCTGCTTGAAAATATAGAAATAAAAATAGAAAACATGAAAATCTATAAAGAAACTAGAAGGAAGGAAGGAAGCAAAGGAAGAAAAGAAAGGAAAGGGAGGGACAATTTCACAGATGACAGAAAAACAGTGTGTGTCTCCCCTTACAGGGGAGGGGAGGGGAGGGAAACATCATGTGTTTTTTGTATGTAAGTATAGAAGGTGTCAATAAAAAAATTAAAAAAAAAAAAAAAGACCAGGAACGTTAACTTTTCTTTCCCCCTTTGAGTAACTTCACGTTTTCAAGGTTCCGCTCAGCAAAGGGTGCCAGGTAAAAATGTCCCTGAAACAATGAATTAATAATGGCGAGTGGGGCTAGAATCAGATGTTCACATCTGAAAGGAAATCTGTAACGTCATGAATGGTGGTTTGGGGAGATCAAATGGTGCCAGGTAAAAATGTCCCTGAAACAATGAATTAATGATGGCGAGCGGGGCTAGAATCAGATGTTCACATCTGAAAGGAAATCTGTAACGTCATGAATGCTGGTTTGGGGAGATCAAATGGTGCCAGGTAAAAATGTCCCTGAAACAATGAATTAATAATGGTGAGTGGGGGCTGGAGAGATGGCTTAGCAGTTAAGGCGCCTGCCTCCTAACCCTAAAAACACTGGTTCCAATCTCCAGGTCCCACGTTTAGCCAGATGCAAAGTGACGCAAGGGCGCAATGTCGCACTCGACCACAAGGGGGCGCACGCATCTGGATTTCGTTCTCAGCAGTGAGACACTGCTCTGGCGCCCATCTCTGTCTTCCCATTACTCTCTCTATCTCTCTCTCTCTGTATCTCTCTCCAAGAAAATAATAAAAAATAAAAAGTTTTTTTTTTTAAAAAAAAATAATGGCGAGTGGGGCTAGAATCAGATGTTCACATCTGAAAGGAAATCTGTAATGTCATGAATGCTGGTTTGGGGAGATCACAGTGAGGCCGTAGCCGTGACTCTTCTCATTGCTGTGACCAAACACCACACAAGAAGCAGCCAAAGGAAGGAAGGAAGCATTTATTTCAGGGTCTAGTTCTAGGGAATACAGTCCATGGCAGGAAGGCATGGCGGCAGGAGCAGGAGGTATGGCTGCTCACATTGCATCCAATCTCAGTTCGGAAACAGGACATGGGACCCTACTATAAAGCCTCCAGACCTGGCTCCAGCCATCCACTTCCTTCAGCAAAGCTCCACCTGCTCAAGTTTCCACAAAGTTCTCAAACAGCGCCACCAGCAGGGGACCAAGTGTTCACACACATGGTACTGAGGACATTTCACATTCAACCCCCCACAACACAGACCAAAACTTTTTCAAGTTCAGGAGCCAGGGTTAGATGAGGAGGGGGATGGATGCGCAGGTGGCTGGGGTCATGAAGCCCTCTCTGTCTACAGAATGCAGGGTGAGACCCAGGTCCAGGGTAGAGCAGCTGGTCAGGAAGCAGGCAGGAGAGAGACACAGGCTAATCCTGCACGTCTGTGTAGAAGCCTGGCACACAGAGAATGTGAATGGCAACCATGTTTTTAGCCAGAGTCTCAAAGCTTCCCCTCTCCCTGCTCCTGACACCTGGAGCTTCTGGGAAGACATAGGACTGGGGTTGTGGTGAGTCCAGGGCACCTCGCTGCCTCAGGTCTGCAGAATGCTTGAGAGAGTCGAGACTGTTAGGCCTGAGGAAAGATGGCAGATGCATAAGGCATGAAATCCAGGTTCAGGGAATGACCAGAAATGTTAAGAGCCACCAGCATGGCCTGGACTAGTGCGTCTGTTCCCACGAGGCCGTGGAGGGGTCACTGTGGCCCATCACACACAGGCAGGCATGCTGGACCCAGAGGAAGCACTCAGCTTCTCACAGTGTCTCTGGGGCCCAATCCAGCACTGATCTACCGGTGCCCATCTGCTGATGGGAACCTGGGTTGGTCCTTGATGAGGCAGACTTGAGGACCACACTCACTGCCGAGTACACAGGACTTAATATGAGAGTTTCCTGCACAGGCATGGCATTTGTATGTGTGTGGGGTACTATGTTCATTTCACAGGCAAGGAGATGACAGATGCAGTGGGAAAGAAAGACCCAACCCCAAGGGTAGGCTGCACCATTCCATGCACTGAAGAGGGCAAAAGTGAGCGCCACTGTTCATCGCTCTCTGCTTCCTGACGGTGGCCACAGTGTGAGCAGCTGCCTTGTACTTCTGCCGCTGGGCCTTCCCTGCCATGACAGACTATACCCTCAAACTGTGAACCAGAACAGACCCTTCCTTCCTTAAGTTGCTTTTGTTGGGTATTTTGCCTCAGTAACAAGACAAGTAATGAATGCATCACACAAGCATGAGGACCTGAGTTTGGATCTCCAGTCTCCACATAAAATCCAGATGTGGTGGTGCATGCCTGCAATCCCAGCACTGGGGAGGCAGACATAGGAAGTTCTGTGGGACTTGTTTATTATCTAATTAGCCAAATCAGAGAGCATATTTCAGTTAGAGATCCTGTCTCAAAAGCAAGGTGGAGGGCTGGAGAGATATGGCTTAGCGGTCACCTGCAAAGCCAAAGAACCCAGGTTTGATTCTCTAGGACCCACATAAACTAGATGCACAAGGTGGTGCATGTGTCTGGAGTTCATTTACAGGGCTAGAGGCCCTGCAGTGTCCATTCTCTCTCTCTCTCTCTCTCTCTGCTTCTTTCTCTCTCTCAAATAAATTAATAAGGGCTGGAGAGATGGCTTAGCAGTTGAGGCACATGCCTGTGAAGCCCAAGAACCCTGGGTTGATTCTCCAGGTCTAACGTAAGCCAGATGCACAAGGTGACACATGTATCTGGAGTTCATTTGCAGTGGCTGGAGGCCCTGGTGCACCCTTTCTCTCTCTCTCTCTCTGTCTCTCCCCTTTCTCTGTCTCTAATAAATAAATAAGTAAATAAAATAAAATACTAAAAAAAAGGAGAGTGATGGGGGAAGACCTCCCCCCATTGATTTCTGACCTTCATGTGCACACACACGTGAGCATGTACAGACACACATGAAAGCATGCATGCATAACCATGAGGCATGATCATTCAACATGGGTTTCTTTGCCGAGTCTGTACTGCCAAGAGACTGCATCATTGCTCTGCTGTGACTTCCCAGGTGGGTGAGAAGGAGGTACCCACCCATGGGGTACAGCTTGCTCTTTGACTGGCAGGAGAAGGTGATTTTGTGCGAGTTCCCAGTAGGGATGGCAGAAGATACCATGGGTGTCCACCTGCTCCCTAGAGTTTCTGTGCCCCCTCAAGAGAAGTGAGGAGGGGTCCAGATGGTAGCTGCTCACACAGGTTCTGTCTTGGTGTGAGGAGACATGAGGAGCATGGCCAGGCTCTGCAGAGCCGCAGCGGAGGCCCAGCATTCCTTGGGGAAATAAATGCTGTGGGAGGCCAGGGGAAGCATGGGCTTGTTTGGCCAGTACAATTGTTAAAAATGTGCTACTGGTTTGGGGTATAGATGATAGAAGCCAGAAACTGCTTGGGAAGTTGGGGTGGGGAGGGAGGCAGGACAGGAACACTGCGGAAAAAAAATCACCTATGATAAGTTAAAAGGTTGGAAATGTGCTTCTTAATGTACATTTGAAGTAGAATGTTTCCTGTGTGAATTGGTTGTGGGAGGATGTCATTGGGGAAGGGCTCAATGAAAGACTGTGCTTCCTGTAACAGCCAAATCTCCACAACTTTTTCCTTAACTAGCCCAGGCTGACCTTGAACTCACTATGTAGCCAAGGACGACCTTAACTTCTGATCCTCCTGCTTCCACCTATCTGAGCGCTGCAATTAGAAGCGAGCATCACCATTCCTGATTTTTGCTATGCTGGGAATTGTGGCGCACACCTTAATCCCAGCACTACCTTCTGAGTTGCTGGGACAAAAACACTCAAAAAACAAAAAAAATAATAATAATAAAAAAAGCAGCTGATGGGAGGAGAGGGTTCGTTTTGGCTCACAGTCTCGAGGAGAAGCTTCATGATGGCAGGGGAAGATGGTTGAGCAGAGGCTGGACGTCATGTCTGGCCACAGGAGCCAGGAGACAGCAGCAAGAGTGAGCTGGCCAGAGCTGGCTACAACACCCCAAAGCCTGCCCCCAGCAGCACACTCTTCCAGCAAGGCTCCACCTCCCAAACTGCCACCAGCTGAGCACCAAGCAGTGAAAATACACAAGTCTGTGGGGGACATCTGATCCACACACCTACACCGGGGATTGAACCCATGGCCTTGTGCATTGTAGGCAGGCATTCTACCCATTGAGCTACATCCCCAGTCCCTCCTTAGTATTCTTTAAATTTTTAAATATTTTATTTATTTATTTATTTCAGAGTGAGAAAGATGGGGGTAGAGAGAGGGAGAGGGAGAGAGAGAGAGAGAGAGAATGGGCACATCTCCAGCCACTGCAAATGAACTCCAGATGTGTGCACTGCCTTGTGTCTCTGGCTTACATGTGTCCTGGGAATCGAACTGGGGTCCTTTAGTTTCACAGGCAACTGCCTTAACTGCTAAGCCATCTCTCAAGCCCCTCTCCATACTATTTTTTTAAGACTTCTTAAAGTTTGTTCACTTTAATTTTTTTCATTTTATTTTTGGAGAGAGACACACAGAGAGAGACAGACAGGCAGAGAGGGAGAGGGAGACAGATAGAGATGGGTGCGCCAGCAGCCTCTCAGCTGCTGTGAAGGAAATCCAGATGTGTGCGCCCCCTTGTGGGCAAGTGCGGCATTGCGCCCTTGCATCACTTTGCATCTGGCTAAACGTGGGACCTGGAGATTGGAACCGCTGGAGATTGGAACCAGCATTCTTAGGCTTAGCAGGCAGGCACCTTAACCGCTAAGCCATCTCTCCAGCCCTCTCCATACTATTTTGTACACACAATTAAATGGGAACATAGAGTCCCCAAATCCCTAGATTGGAAGGATTTGAAAATGACTGTTCACCAAATTAAGCGTAATTGTAAGACATAACCCAATGGTCAGGTGGTAGTTTGAATAGATGGCCCCCAATATATTCAGTGTTTTATTAGTTTGTAGTTTGCATCTGCAGCCACCTGGCTGGAGGCAGTGTCACTGGGCGGATTTTAAGGTGTGGTGGTGGGTTTGAGATTTCAGTCTAAAGGTATGCAAAGTGTGCCTAGCTGGAGTTCTTGAGGTTTGCTGTGCTGTGTGGCTTTCTCTCTCTCTCTCTTGCCTGGTCCTGTAAGAGCAGGCCAGCTTCTTCTGCCATTATGGAACTTCCCCTGGATCTATAAGCTTCAATAAATCTCCTTCCTCCATAACTTTGTCTGGTCTGGAAGTTCATCTCAGCGAACCTGAAGCTGTCTGCTACAGTCAACATCTAATAAAAGATACATCATCACCCTTTCTCTCAGAGGCAGTCTCTCAGTGAGTTCACACAGTCCCCAGTGGGAGTGTTCAGCTGCACCAAGTGGCCTGAAGAAAGATGACCCAGGATTTGGTCTCGTGCACACATGATAAGCTCAACAGCACTTGTATCTAGGTCGAGAGAGAAAAGAGCCGGGCTGAGAATAATCATGGGAGTGCTATGTGCCCATGGAGCTGACAAGAATCAAGCTGACTGAAAGCAGGCCTGATGGTTTCACAAGCGATGGATCGCTAAGCCACACACGGAGGAGACTGCCTCAGAGCAGACTGCAGGGGGGCTGGGCTGGGGAGATGGCTCAGTGGGTAATACACTTGTCTTGCAAGCATGAGGACCCGAGTTGATCCCCAGAACCAAAGCAAAATGCTCAGTGTGTTGTCATGTGCCTATAATCCCTGGGTAGCTGGACTAGCTGAATCAGTGAGCTCTGGCTTCAGCAAGAGACCCTGGCTCAAAGAACAAGGTGGAGAGTGAGTGAGGCAGTCCACTGGATGCATCAACCTCTGACCTCCACACACAGAAACATACGCGTGTATACACACACACACACACACACACACACACACACACACACACAGACTTAAAACCATGCTTGGTGTTCATCTTTCTTTGAGGGCAGAGAACAAGGCATGTTTCCTGGTGTCTTCTTCCAGGACAGGCATGGAGGATGGTAGGTGTGTGACATCTGAGGATGAATAGGAGAATCCTCCCAGGAGCACAGAAAAGTCCATTCTAGAAAGATCTCTTACTCCCAGCCTAGAGGGTCCCCAAAGTATTTGCCCAGGGTTATCAGGACTGACATGGACTACTCCAGATCATGTTCCCTTCCTTTGTTTCCAAGGGTATGTGTGTGTGTGTGTGTGTGTGCGTGTGCGCACGTGGGGGGAACATGGACGTCTGTGTGTGAGCCTGTGTACATGTGTGCATGTGGAGGTCAGAGGAAACTGAAGTCAGCGTCTTCCTGCATCACGCTGCTCTTCACTGAGACGGAGGCTCACTAGAGTTGACTGACTAACCAGCTTGCCCCTGGGATCCCACCTCTGCCTCCTGCACTCAGGGATTACAGACAGGCTGCCACACCCACCCAGCTTTAGTAGGGATGATGGAGGTCTGAGCTCTGGTCCTCAGGTTGTAAAACAAGCGCTTTAGAGTGGGGGAGACTTCCCGCTAAGATGGCTGCACAGGAGTCAAGCCAATCCAGCCTAGGGAGGGATTTAAGCAAAACCACAGCATCCGAAAAGTGAAGGTATGTAGGTTTTTATCAGCCACAGCGGAGAAGCAGGAGAGACTAAGATCTGTCAGAAAGGAGGAAACCGGCCAGAATCCCACGGGGGTGCTTGGGGACCTGGATCCCATTCACGAGGATCCGTGTGCCTGCCAGGCACCCAGCTGCAGGAGCAGAGACCAAACAAGGGGATGTTCCAACCTCATCAGCCTCCTTGCAAGGTCAAGAAACCTGAAGGGCAGAGAGCAGAGATTAGCTGGGGTGGGGGTGGGAGTTGCTGAAGGGGACACAGGTGGGACCAGTTGAGCAGTTCCAGTACAACTCCAGGCTTCCTGCACTCTCCCATCTCCCATCTCCCAACCCACAGCACCACAACCCTCTAAAGAACGCATTCAGCTGGGCGTGATGGCGCACGCCTTTAATCCCAGCACTCGGGAGGCAGAGGTAGGAGGATCGCCGAGAGTTCAAGGCCACCCTGAGACTACATAATGAATTCCAGGTCAGCCTGGGCCAGAGTGAGACCCTACCTTGCAAAAACCAAAAAAAAAAAAAAAAGAATGCATTCAGCCACCAGTGGCAGGGCATCCAGCATAGCTGACCACAACACCAGCTCTGCAGCACAACACGGAGGGATTAAAGTGTCGCTCAGCACTGGTGAGATTAGAAGTCACCCCAAAAGGTAATGAGGGAAATCAACTACTCTCTAATTGGACTAGAGGCCCGCTCTACAGGAGGGAAAACATGCCTAATATTAAAAACCTAATCAAAAGCCTATGGCAGGGGAGGTCATGAGCCTTAGGGATATAAAACCTGCTCTTATCTGGCTCAATGCATATATTATTCTCACCAAACTGCCCTGAAAACACAACACTTAATGTTCATATTCATATATTAATGCTACTGTCACTTCTGGTTAAAGAAGCTTCTCTTTTCAGATGGCGATGATCACTGAGATGACCCAAAATGCAACACAGTGTTGAGAAGAAGTGACAGAGGAGTGTCCAGCACTGAAACATCTCTATCACACCCTCCAAGGCTCAGAGTCCATTGCGGAAGAGGTGCCGGAAAGAATGTAAGAGTCAAAGGAAGGGTACCACTCCTTACAATGCAACTGTCCAGACAGAAACTGGCCTTGATATCCATGACCTTGCAGTGCCTAGCAATACCTTCACAAGACCATCATAATAGGAGGAAAAGAGGATGACATCAAAATAAAAGAGGGACTAATGGAGAGAGGGAGGGGATATGATGGAGAGTGGAGTTGTGAAGGGGGAAGTGGGGGAGGGGAGGGAATTATCATGGTTTATTGTCTGTAAGTACAGAAGTTGTCATAAAATATTTAAAAACACTAGAGTATAACATATCACAGAGCATAAGAGAATGGGTCAAGAGATGTGAGAATCTTCCCCATTTTGCACCAACAACTTACAGGGCTTCAGGCTTCTCATGATATCCTTCTTCCCAGAATTTTTTGTATTGCTATACAACGTAGAAATGAAATCTATTTACAGTCCTAAATTAGATCTGCACTAACCTTCTAAGATCCTATTCCTGTATAATTTATCAAAGTCATTTCTATTGTGGGGATATGGCTATTGTTTTGAGATGGTACTCTGTACAAAATGCCACCAGCCAGAAATTACCTCCTGAGAACAAGGAATACTGAAGTGGGCTATTAACGCATTACCAACGAGTTATTGAATATTTTTCTTTGGGTTCTTAAAGGCTTTGTAAACATCCACTCTGTACATCCAAGCAGATGACATCATGGCCTCTCCAAAGATGGAGCACCTTTTATGTTCTGTTTGACCCTCCACGACAGCCTTTACCAGAGAGCTGGGGAGATGGCTCAGTCAATAAAGCGCTCGCCGTGCAAGCATAAAGACTGGAGTTCAGATCCCAGAATGCAGGAGGCAGAGAGGAATGGCAAGCTCAAGTGAAAGACACTGTCTCGATCAATCAGGTGGAGAGCAATTGAGAAAGACATCTAACATTGACCTCTGGCCTGACTGTCCACACATACACGGGCATGTGCAAGAGCACACGTGCGTTCTCACACACATGTAAACACACACACCACATTCACATAGAAAAATAAAAAAGCCTTTCCAATTCCACCACAGATACTTAAGGAGACATAATGGGGTGACGCAGTATCCCAAAACAGTGGTGGTGGCTCAGGGTTGGTTGTAGCCATGGATTATTGCCACATCTGGTAACCGTCCGAGCATATGTAAGAATCCAGTTCCCATCTGCATCAGACAAAACCCACCAGGCAAATCTGGCAAGGGGCACTGGACCTGCTCCTCACCGATAAAAGAGGACAACTAAACTTGTGAGTCAGGTAGCCAAGGCCTTCCAGAGTCCGTGGGTCTCCTTGGGTAGAATCATATTAATAGGAACTACATAACGCCTGGAAAGCATCTTTAATGCCAAGCCCATGAAACTTGGCTTTTTTTGTGTAGAACAATCACACAGACAAACAAGAGAGGCATGAATGAAAATGTGCAGACCCATGGCCTGCAGTTCCTCCATCAGTTGCCTCTCCCCTGGGGCCGGGAGGATGGTAACAATAAACACTGAATGAAGTTTTAGTTATTTAGGCTTGGAAACAGCTGTGAGGACAACTGTTGACTACCAGCCCATGATGATATTCCCTGCCAGCAAACTTATACCCAAATATAGCTGGGAGGGAGAAGGAAGGGAGAGAGGCTCGAGCTAAAATGATGCGTGAAACGGAGACTGCTCATCTGCTTAAAGCGGGGTCCAGGGGAAAATGACAACATGCTTTTTTGTTTTGCTAAACTGTCAAACAAATGTATTTTATTAGCAATAGCAATCTTGGCTCTGGGCATTTCTGAGGAATTAATGAACAGATGACATTTACAGCCCAAGGCAAAATTCTTCTAGCCTTTTAGAAAACCCCAGGAAATGCCCTAGGCAGGCCTTGATCATGATTGCTTAATTATTCCCAGGCCCTCCTGGGAAGACAGCGCTGGTGTTGCTCAGATCCACTGGTCCCTCGCCACGCCTTCCGGGCACAGGGGAGCCTGCCAGGGTAGCTCAGCCTTCTTGTAATCAGCCTGTACTCTGCTTTGACCACCGAGATGGAAAAGCAGGGGCACTGTCATTTTGGGGCTGAACTGGTGAGTAGCTGGAGCTTGAGTCTCAGGCCATTCTCTTAGCTTCTACAGCTCCCTAAACAGATGCTCAGAAACAACTTTTACT
Organism: Orientallactaga sibirica; assembly: GCA_036365145.1. Classification (NCBI taxonomy): domain Eukaryota; kingdom Metazoa; phylum Chordata; class Mammalia; order Rodentia; family Dipodidae; genus Orientallactaga; species Orientallactaga sibirica. The sequence goes on along the minus strand of JAEOAD010001941.1, from coordinate 2,415,301 downwards.
GCCAAGTCCAGACTCTTCACATGGGCCCACAGGAAGAAAGCCTTCATTCTGCCTCCTTCTCCTTCACAGAGGTTGGAGGTAGACAGGGACTTCATGTTCTTCACCCTTCCTCTTTGAGTCACCATGGATACCTGGAACAGCAAAACCTTGCAAGACAGAGCAGTGTGCACACTGTCCAGGAGGGCGAGACTGGCCCTGGAGATCAGCTCCTGAGAACCAGCTTGTCCCCACAAGCAATGAAGACTTCTTCAGTCAGCTGGCAGAACAAGAACTGAGACAATGAGCAAGCAGTCCACGCTGCTACCAGGCTGACTCAATCATGTCCTCTGCCCCAATGCTTCCTCTGTTTAAGCCTCTGGCTCATGGCAATACCATGAAGACAGACTTGGAGTCACTGGACCCCCGTTTCTATGCCTCTTCCCAGTGTGGCCACATTGAATAAATGTCCTCTCTCTGCTTTTCACCATGACCTCTTTAACTGGTGTGTAAGAATGGGTGGCTGAGCACAGCCTGAGGGGGATACTGGGATACTGGTATAATACTCATGAACTTGGGAGACAGAAATCTGAAAGATCCAAGAGCTTAGATCCCTGATCACTGTGCTGACCTGCAGTGGATTTTGGGTGAGTGAAAAGCCCTGCCTTCATAAACCACTGAGCACCAGGTAGCATGTCCTGCCTCCATCACTCAACATGCCCCGCCTCCATCAGCAGCATGCCCCGCCTCCATCACTCAGCATGCCCTGCCTCCTTCACTCAGCATGCCCTGCCTCCATCACTCAGCATGCCCCGCCTCCATCACTCAACATGCCCCGCCTCCATCACTCAACATGCCCCGCATGCCCTGCCTCCATCACATGTCCCGCCTCCATCAACATGCCCCCAGCATCCATCACTCAGCATGCCCTGCCTCCTTCACTCAGCATGCCCCGCCTCCATCACTCAACATGCCCCGCCTCCATCACTCAACATGCCCCGCCTCCATCACTCAGCATGCCCTGCCTCCATCACTCAGCATGCCCCGCCTCCATCACTCAACATGCCCGCCTCCATCATGCAGCATGTCCTGCCTCCATCACTCAACATGCCCCGCCTCCATCAGCAGCATGTTCTGCCTCCATCACTCAGCATGCCCCACCTATATCACTCAACACATGCACTGAAAATTCATGACTCCTTTGGAAACGCTTCCTGGCACCGCTGTTCTAGAACTTGCTGTTTCATGGGCACAAGAAGTCTATCAGTTCCAGAGCCAACTCTAGTCATGTTTGAGAGGAAAAAAGCAAATCACCAGTCCAGATATGGGCAGGCCAGAAGCTCACCGAGTAAGTGTGCAAGCTAAACATCTGGAGGGGTGCCAGAGGGCAAGGGACCCCAGCATCTCCCTCTGCATCTCCCCACCCTCCCTGGCAGCTGGAGAAGCGGCATCCCCCAGGTACTGTTGGAGTTAGCTGTGGAGCCCTGCCCCACCCCAACATCCCTGCAGTGAGATAAACATTGTGCACTTTTCGCTGGTTCCCACAGTTCCAGAAGGTTCTTCCAAGAAGCTGTGATTCCCAAAACACATGCCTGGTCATGAACTAGATGCCTCCCTTCCCCTTCCCCTGAGCCACATGCCACTCCTGTTCTAGCATAACTTCCTCAATCAATAAACCCTTTGCACTGAGATCCTTAATGCCACGCGGGAAGCTGTGGGATAACCAAAACCCAGAACTGAGCTTAGGAGGTGAGTGGGTGAGCTTGGAGCAAGACTGCCAAGCACACACTTCTGCGATGTATCCCCAGAACGTGCTTACCAGAGTGCGTGCCTGCCATTTACACTGCGACCTGTGGCACGCTGAGAGGAGACGAGACACGAGAAAGGCTTCGAGACTAATGCAGATTGACACTGGGGAATAATGGGAAATAAAGCAGGGCAGGAATTACCTAAATAATTAAGCAACGCCTGCGTGATTTGTTGGAAGATATGACAAGAGATGCAAGGCTCAAGGGACAGAACAAGGTACACAAAGGCCACCAACACCAGAGAGGGACCAGAGCAGAGTGGTGAGAGCAGAGACGGAGTGTTACAGTCCACTGGTGTTCTGACGCCGTGCGTGCCTAGGGCGCTGTCCTGCCTTCTCTGTGACATGGGAGGTGATTCAGAACACTGTCACCCCAGGTCCCAGTCAGTTTACACAGATGACTCCCAAAGCAACCAGCTTTGGGGGGGAAATTACCCATTTATTTACAGATCTATCAAACCAGCTTTTTCAGGTTGTCACAGCCAAGCATGCCGGACCATCTCGTCTGAACTCCCTGTGTCATACGTTCTGCTGCAGTCCAATAAATCTGCAGCAGCCCCTTGTGCAGGTTCAAGTTCAAGCACTTCAGATTGCCCTGCCAGAACCCCCAGGGGCAAGTGGTAGATGGCATGTGTGTGTGGGGGGGTACAGGGTAGGTCAAAGGTCACCTTTCTAACTTCTTGAGGCATCTCTTCCAGAGGGACTCTATCCACACTGCAGCCTGTGACGACTTCTCTGAGGCATCACGTTTTCCTTGTAAAGGTTGAAAGAAGTGACAGAGGAGATGGCTCAGTGGGTTAGACTGCTTGCCGTGTAAACACAAGAGCCGGAGAGAACCAAAATTCAATCCTCAGCACCCACGTAAAATGTCCGATGTGATCGTCTCGGTAACCTCAGTCCTTTTGGGGGCTGAGGGTTGGAGACAGGAGAAACACTGGTGCTCACTGGTTGGCCAGTGTGCCTGAAATGAGCAGCTCCAGGTCCAGGGAGACACTGTCTCAATGAAACAGTGCAGAAGAGCAATGGAGGAGGACGCCCGGCATTCCCCTCTGGCCTCTGCACGTGTGTGCACGGGCACACACAACTACACACACACATCCATGTGCACACACTGTAATATACACACACACCACACCTTGCATACTACACACATACAAATGCCCAAAGAAAATCAACATTGAGGGTTGGAGAGATGGCTTAGTGGTTCAATTCCCCAAGACCCACAGTGGTGGTTTGATTCAGGTGTCCCCCATAAACTTAGGTGTTCTGAATGCCGTGCCCCCAGCTGATGGCGATTTGGGAATTAATGCCTCCTGGAGGCAGTGTATTGTTGGGGGCAGGCTTATGAGTGTTATAGCCAGAGTCCCTTTGCCAGTGTTTGGCACACTCTCCTGTTGCTGTTGTCCACCTGATGTTGGCCAGGAGGTGATGTCCACCCTCTGCTCATGCCATTGCTTTCCCTGCCATTGTAGAGCATCCCCTCGAGTCTGTAAGCCAAAATAAACCCTTTTTTTTTTTTTTTTTTTTTACCCCAAAGCTGTTTTTGGTTGGGTGATTTCTGCCAGCAATGTGAACTTGACTGCAACACATGCGTAAGCCAGATGCACAAGGTGGCACATGAGTATGGAGTTCGTTTGCAGTGGCTGCAGACCCTGGTGTGCCCATTCTGTCCTTATGTACCTCTTTTGCTCTATCTCTCAAATAAGTAAGTAAATAAATAATTTTAAAAATTGTTAAAGTATAAAAAAGGAAATAACCATTGAAGGAGCCCCACACTGAGCAGTTTGTACAAGTCTGTGCACATTTAGGTCAACCCCTACACCTTCCCCAGCACCAGCCCTCAGTGGTCCTGCTTGCATCATCCCTTGGTTCTGGGCACTGCACAAACATAGGTTTTGTGTTCAGCCTGGCACATCTGTGGACCCACCTCTAGAACATGCCTGGCACACAGGAGTTGCTCAGAAATGGTTCCAGATCAACAAGGGATGAATCTGGCTGAGACTGCGATTTCTTGTCTCAGAATGCCACCTACTCAGTCCATGGCTTAAGACTGTGAAGTGAAATACAGCCACAAGCCAAGTGCCTGGCCATAGAAATGCCAATGAGCAACACACCTGCGACAAAGAAAGACTTCAAGTGGGCTCTGTTCAAGTGTCAAGAATGCTTTTCACATGTTGGGCACGGAGAAGTCAAACGCAAGAGGCCCTCAGTGACTCCAGTCCCCGCGAATATGAATATGTACAGCCATCCAAATGCAGAGAACGGAGAAATCCCATGAGCCTGTGGAACGCAGCTCCCTTGCCAAGAGCTGGGGCTGTGGACTCGCATTTTCTAGTCATTGCAACTAAGGACTATACTTTTTGTTTTTTTTTTAAGAACTGGTGACTCAGTGATATTTTACACGTAGCAGTAGAGGACTAGGGAAATGACTGAGTGTGTAAAGTGTTTATGTGCAAGCATGAGAACCTGACTTCAGATCTCCAGAACCCATGTAAAATGGCAGACGTGGCGGCAGGCGTCCAAATCCCACACTGAGGAAGATTCCTGGTCTTGCTGGCTAGCCAGTCAAGCTGAATTGGTGAGGTCCAGATGAATGAGAGATTGTTGTGTCCAAAAACTAGGTGGACAATTGTATGGCACGGTGCAGGTGGGGCCCTAGCCAGGCCACCTGCCAGAAGAAACCAGGAAGTGGCTTCTGTGGACGTGGCATCCTGCACAGGCCTGGCGTGACAATAGCTACAGTCCCATGCTCGCGAGCAACCTGCTGCGAGATGATCTGCCCGGAGACAGGTTGTCATTGGTCACAAGAAAAGAACCACCCCATATAACGATTGGCCAGCCAAACACTTTAAACCCCCTATACTTCCTTGAATAAACGAGTTTGCAGCAGCTTGCCCTCTGCCTGCTTCCACCCGACTCCTGGAGTCTGTGTCGTGACTCCGCGCTTCTCACCCCCTACTCGGTGGAGACCCTGCATCCCCTCCTGGGCTGGCCCTAGGAGGGACCCCAAAATACAATGTACTTAACTGGTTTAGTGAGAGATCCGGTCTCAAAGAATGAGGTGGAGAGGGACAGATCAAAGACACTTGACATTGATCCATGTGAGCCCACACTCATGCATCCACATACATACAAATGCAAACACACACACACACACACACACACACACACACACACACACACAAACATAAGTTTTTGTTGTCTTTTTTTCTTGGTATTGCTGAGGATGGAACCTACGACTTAATATATGCTAGTTTCCACTGCTGAGCCAAGCCCCCAGCTCCTCACTGGGGGATTCTAGGCAGGAGCTCTACCACTGAGCCACGCCCCCAGCCCCTCACTGGGGGATTCTAGGCAGGAGCTCTACCACTGAGCCACACCCCCAGTCCCTCACTGGGGGATTCTAGACAGGAGCTCTACCACTGAGCCACACCCCCAGTCCCTCACTGGGGGATTCTAGGCAGGTGTTCTACCACTGAGCCACACCCCAGCCCCTCACTGGGGGATTCTAGGCAGGAGATCTACCACTGAGCCACACCCCCAGTCCCTCACTGGGGGATTCTAGGCAGGAGTTCTACCACTGAGCCACACCCCCAGCCCCTCACTGGGGGATTCTAGGCAGGAGCTCTACCACTGAGCCACACCCCAGCCCCTCACTGGGGGATTCTAGGCAGGTGTTCTACCACTGAGCCACACCCCAGCCCCTCACTGGGGGATTCTAGGCAGGTGCTCTACCACTGAGCCACACCCCAGTCCCTCACTGGGGGATTCTAGGCAGGAGCTCTACCACTGAGCCACACCCCAGTCCCTCACTGGGGGATTCTAGACAGGAGCTCTACCACTGAGCCACACCCCCAGCCCCTCACTGGGGGATTCTAGGCAGGTGCTCTACCACTGAGCCACACCCCAGCCCCTCACTGGGGGATTCTAGGCAGGTGCTCTACCACTGAGCCACACCCCCAGTCCCTCACTGGGGGATTCTAGACAGGAGCTCTACCACTGAGCCACACCCCCAGTCCCTCACTGGGGGATTCTAGGCAGGAGCCCTACCACTGAGCCACACCCCAGCCCCTCACTGGGAGATTCTAGGCAAGTAAGTGGAGATTTTAGTGAGAGGAAAAGGGTGGAGACAGAACACTTGCGGTATTTAGTCACGTGTGGAGAAATGAGAAGGCCCAGAGTGGCAATGGGAACCAGCAGGAAGATCAGGTTAGATAGCAGAGAGAGGCCCAGTGGTGTGCAGAGGGGAGGGAAGGCTCAGAGCAAGGCTCTGATTTCTGCTTCAGTCCTCATAGTACAGTCCACATTTCCTAGGACTAGGGATAAAAACCTTCATAATCTGGAGTCCCCCATTATTTGAGCCACCATAGTTTCCCAGTGGCCCTCTGGTTCCATAGTTTCCTGTGTACCCTGGGTGATGGATTCTGGGGATTTATTTAGCAAAGAGGCCACCCCACATGATAAAGAGCTTCACATATTCACCACAGATGCGTACATGTACGTACACCCATGCATGCATACACGCATGTACGGCACATACACCCATCTCGATCCCTGTATGGAAGACAGATGTACAAAGGAGCTTACTCTTCCAGCCTTGGTCCTCCCTGTGCTCGTATCAGGTAGGTGTATAAATCAAAGGGCTACACACAAGTTCTTCAACGTTTTCTGTGTGCTCATCTGTGTGTGCAAGTGATTGTGCACCTGTGTGTGCTTGCTTGTGGAGCCCAGAGGACAACCTCAGGTGTCTTCCTCAGGAACGTCATCCACATCTTCTTGAGACAGCGTCTCTTGTCGGCCTGGAGCTCACCAGCCCAGGGACCCTCCAGTGTCCACATCTGAAGCGCGAGATGATAGGCTCACGCGACTACGCTCAACATTTAGGTCAGTTGTGAGGATCGAACTCGAGTCCTCATGCTTGTGAAGCCTGTTTTTACCCATTGACATAACTCTCCAGCCTATAGTTCATCAACTTTTTGTTTTGTTTTGTTTTGTTTTTTGAGGTAGGGTCTCACTCTGGTCCAGGCTGTCCTGGAATTCACTATGTAGTCTCAGGGTGGCCTTGAACTCATGGCAATCCTCCCATCTCTGCCTCCCGAGTGCTGGGATTAAAGGTGTGTGCCACCACACCCAGCTTATAGTTCATCAACTTTTAAAAAATATTCTAGGGCTGGAGAGATGGCTTAGTGGTTAAGGCGCCTGCCTGCTAAGCCTAAGAACCCGGTTCCAATCTCCAGGTCCCACGTTTAGCCAGATGCAAAGTGACGCAAGGGCACAATGCCGCACTTGCCCACAAGGGGGCACACGCATCTGGATTTCATTCACAGCAGCTGAGAGACTGCTGGCACACCCATTCTCTGTCTTCCTCTCCCTCTCTGTCTGTCTCTCTCTGTGTCTCTCTATAAAAATAAATAAAATAATAAATTAAAAAATATTCTATTTTTATTTAGTTAGTTATGAGAGTAGAGAGAGAGAGAGAGAGAGAGAGAGAGAGAGAGAGAGAGAATGGGTGCTCCAGGGCCTCTAGCCACTGCAAGCAAACTCCAGAAGCATGCGCCACCATGTGCATTGGCTTATGTGGGTCCTGGGGAATCAAATCTGGGTCCTTAGGCTTTGCAGACAAGCGCCTTAAGCACTAGGACATCTCTCCAGCTCCAAGTTCATCAACTTTTAAGAGCTTTCTATTTCCCCCAAGAAATCTCAGGAGGAAGGTCAACATGGGAAGGAGCAGCTAGATGAGGCATCTCTCCCTGTGGCCTTTAAGGAATCCCTACTTCGCCCACGAAAGCCCCTGAGCTCCTGCCTAGAGATCCTTGGATCCTGTGGAAACCACTAGAGAGGCCTCTGGGCTCCGAACTCTATGCCAGACACTCAGCTGGCTGCCGTGTTCCTGTTTTTGGAGAGTATCCCATCTGTGAAGCCTTGTCAGCCATCATGTTTAGTGATCTATGGAAATGGAGTGAACACTCCATTACTGAAATTACAGTGCAGGTGGAAGCAGGGGGGAGTCACAGCAATCTCTTAGGTTTTCATGACTAAATTGTTCTCTCCATCAACACAGTGTAGTAACTCAGAAGGAGCAGGGAAAGTCTAAATTACAGATTTCCTTTTCTTAAAAATTCTGTTTCACTCATTTTCACCGCTCAAACAAATGGGTAACAAAGTGGTTTCATGAAAAGGCCTTGCTAAGTCTGTTTTTAAAAAAAGTAAAAAGAACAAGAAAAAAAAACACAAATGCATTTGTAAATAGTGACATGAGAGGTACCTGAGTCTTTCCAACAAATCTGTTCACACAGGGAGGCAGAGCGGGCCCCTACCTGCTATTTACAGTCTAGGCCGGCTGCACGCACCTTGCCCATGCATGGTGCAAGAGTAAATTCCACCTCAGGCCAGGCCAAGCAATCGTAATTCAAAATGCCTGGAATCCAAACGAAGGTGTTTGCAGAGTCCGAGCTCAAATTCCAGGGGGAAGGAATCAGTGTGAGGTGGGATGGCAAAGGGGAGGGGTGGGGGCAGAGCCTTCTGAAAACACACTGTCTCTTGTCTGAGAGGTTGCCTGGTTAACTTGATCGCGACCTTAAACTTATCCACAGGTGCAGGTCACCCTACGAACAGTAACACCAAAGTGGAAGGGCATCTCCTGTAATCTTCCATGCCACCCTCCCTGTGTCGCTCGTAGCTCAGGAGCTCCTCAAAGGTGCAGCCACAAGCTTCCCCAGCCCACAATGGGGAGCTTCCGAGAGAAGTCAACACATGTGTTTATAAGAATAGCAACATGAAAACCACATAGACCAACATACCAGGGTGAGGGCTCCCGCCATGGTGTGGTGTTCACACCTCATGGAGTCACTCTGAGAGCCTGTGGGCCACAGTGGAGGTTCTGTCTCTCTGTGTCCTTGAGGGTGGGTAGCCAGTGAGTGACCCATTCCTGTCCTGTCAATCCAAGATCTCATGTAGATTAGCAGTGACGCCCCAGCTCTCGTTCGGCTGCTGGTTCTCCAGGATAAATGATGCAGCTCACGACAGGAAGATTTCCTAACAGGTCCCGTCATTGGAGTCACAACAGAGACCAGAACCCTCGGTCCCTCAAGCAGCTCGTTCTAGCTGTCAGTCTAGTTCTGTCTATGGCGGTGACATCAGCTTGGCCACCTTGACCAGGGGAATGTGTTGTCAGGCATTGTTAAACACCGGCTGGAACTGCGAGGAAGCTGGCCTGGGCTGTTGGACATGACCAGGGACTTTGGACTGTGGGGGTTGCAGCCGGCCTTATTGTCGGGGACCCACTCTGGTGCCAGGGCTGGCCCTTCCTTCTTGTGAGGTTGTAGCGTGCCTCATCCCCACCCAGAGTCTCCTATGGAAACAGGACCCATGGGCCACGCCCCCCTTCTCCCAGAGCACCTGGACAGTCCATAACCTAAGGTTCTGCCTTCCTGACAGTCCTGTGACCTTGTGTCCAGCTGCCCAAGAGACCCTTATATGGTAGTAAACAGTGTCCCTGCAGCTGCAACCATCTGATATGTGACTCGAGTCATGTAGCTTTTCCCGCCACTTCTACTATCTCCCTCACAACTTCTCCTTCCCAACTTCTGCATTCCAACACCAGCCAATTAGGTAGTGACCCATGAACCTATGTATCCAATCACCTTATGATCTATGTGTGCCATCTCAAGTGTTTATAAACCCACCCCTCTTTTGAATAAACGAGTGCTGTGCATCAGACCATCTTCCGGGTGGTATATTGCCCATTGCACTCACCCACTCCAAGACCCTGCTCTCTCCAACTCCTCCTACACCCGGGACGTCGGTGGCCAACACCCCCCTGGGAGTAGCGAGGACTCTCAATGTGTTTTAAGGGAAAACCAAGTAAGAGAGGGAGCAGGCAAGAGGGGCAGTGAGTACAGTGGGTTGGGATTTCATTCAAGCTGAATATTTGTTGTTTGCCTGTCTGCATGTTCTGGAAGAAAGAAAGGAAGAAAGAAAGAGAAAGAAAGAAAGAAAGAAAGAAAGAAAGAAAGAAAGAGAAAGAAAGAAAAGAAAAAGAGAAAGAAAGAAAGAAGGAAAAAGAGAGAGAGAAAGGGAAAGAATGAAAGAAAGAAAGAAAGAAAGAAAGAGAAAGAAAAGAAAAAGAGAAAGAAAGAAAGAAAGAAAAAGAGAGAGAAAGAAAAGAAAAAGAGAAAGAAAGAAAGAAAAAGAGAGAGAAAGGGAAAGAAAGAATGAAAGAAAGAAGGAAAGGAAGGAAGGAAGGAAGGAAGGAAGGGAGGAAGGGAGGAAGAAAGGAAGAGAAACCAACCAGGCATTGCTTGAAAACGTCACCGCACATTTGCGGGTCGCTGCACTTGTATTTTGATCTTGGCAGCCCTCCAGACAAGTACTCAAGTTCACACAAGGGCTGCGTGCCCATGACTGTGGTGGTGACCCCTCAGCTGTGTTGTCCAACTGCTAATCAGAGGGTCACCCTACTGACCTCGGACCAGCCACGGCAGCTCACCCCTGAATTTTCCATTGCTGATGTCTGCACAGGGCTGGGCTGCAGCCTCGGCTGCTGTGAGCAATTGGTTTCTACCAAGGCTAATATTTTAGCTCATCCCTGTCCCACAGTTGAGCCCACTTGCCTGTCCCAAGGCGGCTGAATGCATTCCTCTCCCTGAGCAGTCAGTGAGCATTCTGTTCATTGACAACCTTTCCTGGTGACATCTTTATGACCAAAGGACATAAAGATGATTGACCTCAGCATCAGGATTAAGTCAGCGTTATTTTTCTTGATTACCAGCAGCAGAATAGAAGGGAAATTATAAAGCCATTGAGAGAATTAATACAGCCTTGATATCTCTCTCTCTCCTACTCTTTATCTCAAGCGATTAAAATTCTGCAAGGGGAAAAAAAATGGCCATGTACCATACGCTAGCTGCCACAGACAGATACGCTATCAACTGCATGCATCAGCTCACGGTGACAGCAGCACAGAGGTTAATTATGCATGCTGTATATAGTTTTAATCACTTTAATCAGAGCGCTGTTCCACCATAGCCCAGGCTATAACTTCTCTGCAAGCAGGGGGAAGTACTTTGGCCACGGCTGTGTTTGTGTAGGGGAAGAAAATGCAAGAAAAATGGTACATTAACCACAGAAAGAAAGGTAATGCAAAAACCATCGACAGGAACAACACAACTCAACCTGGTGTCCGTCCCGGACACCCGAGAATGATTAAGGGAGGCTGAGCACGGGGGTGGGAGTGCAATGGCTGCTGAACACCAGTGCAGAACTGGAAGGTTCTTCTGAAAGATTCTGGGGCCCAGCCTGGTCCCTGAGGAAAGGTGTGAGATCCAGAAGTTAGGGGACTGTGTTTCGGTGGACTGTGTTTCTAGTGAGTTTTGAGGTCATGGACAGCAGGCATCACGGCTGCCTGATGGTGGCTCTGATCACCTAGGCAGGAACATCAGAGTCTCTGCAAGCCTCTGGATGCACGCTCCACTTATGCTTTGCCCCCACTTGCATCTGATGACTACAAAGTTCAGGGCAGATAATGGCTTGTTTCAAGCCCTTTGACATGAGCACGCTGCTTTCCCTGAGACAAGTAATGAACTCTCTCCATCGCACATGTTCACAAAGCACCCCGTTTTGCCCTCACAACTTTTTGGTATGGCTTTATTGTCAGACACATAAGAATGCCAAAAGCTTTCTGCTGTTGTGCAGAGTTTTCAAGTCAGGCGAGTCAATGTGCACAGGAAGCAGATGCTCCTCAGCCGAGGAGGGGCTACAGCATCCCACAGTTGGAAATACTGTAGGTGGACAGTGCATCTTGCACTCCTGATAGGTTGGTCATCAGAGTTGAGTAGCACTGTGTGTGGGTAGTACCAGCCAGTTGCCTCTTGATCTGTGGTTGGTGGGGGCAACGGCACACTCTCACCTCCGGCACCACGGGAGAGGATGCAGTCACGTATGCCGTCCTGCTGGGCTGTTTAACATCGAGCGTGTCGATTTGACAGGATCTAGAATTGCCAAGGAGACCAACTTTGGAGCACGGCCAAGGGACTTTCTAAACTGCATTCTCTGAAGTGGGGAAATGTACGTGAATGTGGGTGGCATCATCCCATAGGCTGGAGTCCTGGTCTGAGTAAGCAGAAGCAAGCGAGTTCAGTTCTCCCATTCTTTTCCCTGTGCTTCCAGACTACGGACACGACGTGACCAGCCACCTCACACCCCTGCTGCCAGAGCTTCCCCACCATGATGGACTATTGCACCTTAAAACTGAACCAAAATAAACCTTTCCTTTCTTAAGTTGACATTGACTTTTTGGTTGTTGTTGTTACAGCCATGAGAAAAGTAACTAATTATACTGGGGGAAAAGATCGAGATTCCGAATTTCTATTGAATGTCAGTTGCTTTCTCGCCATGGTGAGATTGAAGCAATCCTAAGTCAAACCACTGTAGATCTACATTCCAGATGAATTCCTCTCAAAGGGCCAGGGCAGACCTGTTAGCTAAGTTCTCCCATCCAGAAATTATATCCATGGACTATGAAATTGTCACTCAAAAAGTGGACTTTCTTTTTTAATCATGATTACGTGTGGTAGAAAATGTTAACAAGGAATTTTTGATCTTGTCTTGAGTGGCGACTACACAGGCCTTCACGTAGGATAATTCATTCCACTGAGATTTTTGTACGTCTCCATATGCACTTTGTACTTCCACTAAAAGAATTTTAAATGTCAGAGGGTAGACCTGACGTTTGGGGAAAAATAACATTTCCTCTAGGAATAAAAAGGGTGACTATTTTAATACATGAAGGTGGGTGGAAGGAAACAGACAAACTGAAGAGACAACTTCTCTTTGACCTGTCTGTCCTCTGTCCATGGAGGGAGGACCATACAAGGCAGGATTTAAGATTCCAGTGTAAGCGTGTGTGCATGCCTGTGTGTGTAAGAGAAAGAAAGAGAGATAAATATGCATAGACATGCTTGTGTTCATGTGCACACGGAAGCTGCCAGAGGTCAAGGGCAGGTATCTTCCTCTATCACCTTCCACCATATATATATTATTATATATATATAATATAATATATAATATTTTATATATATATATGAAAATAATTTGGAGAGAGACAGAGAGAGAGAGAAGACAGAGATGGGCGCGCCAGCAGCCTCTCAGCTGCTGCGAACGAAATCCAGATGCGTGTGCCCCCTTGTGGTCAAGTGCAGCATTGCACCCTTGCGTCACTTTGCATCTGGCTAAACGTGGGACCTGGAGATTGGAACCGCTGGACATTGGAACCAGCGTTCTTAGGCTTAGGAGGCAGGCGCCTTAACCCCTAAACCATCTCTCCAGCCCTCCACCTTATATTTTGAGACAGACTCTCTCACTGAACCCAGAGCTCATTGGTTGGTCTAGACAACAGAGGCTGCAGAGATTCCCGTCTCTGCTCCTCCTGCCCTGAGATGACAGACACACACCACTGTATCGGGCTTTCTACATGAATGCTGGGAGTCTGACTTTAGACCCTCATTCTTGTGAGGCAAGCTCTTTATCTACTGAGCCACCTCTCAAGCAGCCCACCCCCAACTATGACTCAGACGCAGTCCTAATCCTCATGGAAAGGGTACTTTAGTAGGACAGACAGAAAGGGAGTCTCCTACTTGTAAATGGATTTAGCAATATTTCAAAAGCTTCCACATGTGGGGCTATGGACACATACACCTTATTGGAAGTATAATGTAGCTTCCTCCCAGGTGAAGATGGCAATACATTTCACGTTTAAAATCTGCTCTTAGGCAGACTTTCCATTGCTGGGATAAAATTATCTGACATTGGGCTGGAGAGATGGCTTAGAGGTTAAGGTGCTTGCCTGCAAAGCCTAAGGACCCATGTCCAACTCTCCAGATCCCACGTAAAAGCCAGATGCACAGAGGTGAGGCAAACCAAACACAAGGTCATACATGCCCACTACTTGCAGTGGCTGAGGCCCTGGCATGCCAATTCTCTCTCTCTAAAATAACAATCAAGAAATAAAAAAAAGTTATCTGACACAAAGAAAGAAGGTTGATTTTGACCCAGGGCTTTAGAGGCTTTGGTCCGTGGTGGGCTGCCTCTGTTTCTGCATGACAGTCAGGCAGCACACCATGATGAACAAACATGGCCATAGTAGAGCACAGCTGCTCACCTTACGGAGGCCAGGAAACAGAGAGGAACAACCAGAAACAGCCGGGGCTGAGATGTACCCTTCAAAGACACGCCCTCAGTGACGCACACCCTCTCACCTTCCACAGCTCCATCACCTGTCAACAGTCCATTCAAGTTTTGAAGCCATCAATGGATTAAGTCGCAGAGTAGACCAGAGCGCCCCCCTTGAGATCCAGCCATTTCTGGAAATGCCTTCATGGGGCCCCTAGAAGTATGCTTTACACACCTCCTGGCAGCTCTCCATCCAGTTAGACTGACCATCAAGATCCCTCTGTGATAGTTAAGCTCTATTGTCAACTCAATCAGATCAGGAATCAAGTAAGAGACACACCTCTAGGAAGAGTCTGTGAGGGCATTTCCAGAAGGGTCAGCTGAGAGAGGAAGTCCTTCCTCTACAGTGGACAGCCCTTCTGGTGGTGGACTACATGTGAAGGAGCTCTGAGGGAACACAGGCTCTTTTGCCTGCTGCCTTGCTACTTGCTGGTGGTGTGTGCTGTCTACCTGGATGTCCTCATCATCTTCCATGGTTTGGCTATCCTTCACAGACATGGGAACTGAGTTTCATCAGCCTGCCAACAGGAACTGAAGACCAGCGGCTCTCCAGGAATCCTCTAGGCCTCCAGTGCCAGATTGGGACTGCTAGGGCATTCAGCCTCATGCACTGTGCAGCTACCGGGTTACTCAACGCTCAAGCTTCCAGACAGCCATTGTGGGATGGCCCAGTTCCTATCCTGTAAGCTAATCCAATAATCCTCTCTACAATACACATTCATCCTATTGGTTCTGTTCCTGGAGAGAACCCTGATGAATTCAGCATCTCGCACGCAGCCGTTCTGTTCCAGAAAGTTCACTTGATAGAAACATCTTCTAGAAGATGGCTCAGTGGGTAAATGTCTTGCCACGCAAGCACAAGGCCATAAGTTTGGATCTCCAGCATCCAAACAGAAGCCAGGTGTTAGGGCACATCCTGTAATCTGAGGGATGAGGGAATGGAGATAGCAGGATCCCGGGGCTGGGGCTGGGGCTCAGCGGCCAGTTCATCTAGCTGAATGGTGAGCTGTGGCTTCAGTGAGAGACATGGTCACAAAGAATAAGGAAGACAGAAATACGGGAGACACCCCACGCTGACCTCTGGCATCTACATGTGCATATGTGCAGACAACCAAGCTATACACATATTACACACACACACACACACACACACACACACACACACACACACAAAATGAACTAAGTATATTCTGAGAAAATAACTGTGAGCATATAAAATGATAAACACAGAGGTGGTTCTTTGGAAGGAGTCCTCCACACAGGACTCATAACAAGAATGCTTTCCCCTGTACATATCTGTATATTGGTAGTATGTATTCCTAAATTACACATGATAGGATTATTGCTATTATATTTTTTCATACTTTTCTGGTAGTTTCTCATTTTTTTATACTTTTATAACAAATACATAGAGAAACCATGTATAGATTTGTATCTTGGAAATAAAGAAATGTCTCAGTTCAATACAGTTCACTTTTCCAATCAATTAGCCAGCCCTACAAACCCTGTGAACTTGGGACCAGGAAAGCTTGCTCTTCTGAGGTGCTTTGCATGCGACATGCTCCCCTCCTAGAGCCTTGTGTGTTTGTGATTAGGCTGCATATCCCAGTCCCAGCAGGCGGAGGCTTTGGGAGGTGGAGCCTTGCTGGAGGAGGTGTGTCACTGGGGGCAGGCCTTGAGGTTTACTAGCTCAGCCCACTGGGTGTTGCAAGCTAGCTCACTCCTGCTGCTCCCTCCTGGCTGATGTGACAAGATGTGATGCTCAGCTGTCTGCTCTGCCATACTTACTCCACCATGATAAGTTTCCCCTCTAAACCATCAGCTGAAATAAACCCTTTCCTTCCATCGTCGGCTTCTATTGGGTGAAATATTTTATTTATTTATTTGAGAACCATCAGCTGAGAAGAGAGAGAGAGAGAGAGAGAGAGAATAACCAGGGCCTCCAGCCACTGCAAACGAACTCCAGATGCATGCACCCCCTTGTGCATCTTCCATCCTGGAGAATCAAGCCTCGAACCGGGTCCTTAGACTTCATTGGCAAGTGTTTTGTCTCTCCAGCCCTGGGTGTTTTGTCCTAGTAATGGGGAAGGAAATTGCTCCATCTTCCTTCCTTGTGACATGGGACATAGGAGGATATACTAAAAGCAGCTGCTCTCAGCAGGGCCTTCAATGTGCAGGGAACCAGTGTTGATCCTGGGGCCCTCCCTTTCTGGAGGAAAGGAGCTCAGAGCAGCTGGCATCCCCATGGAAGCACGAGTGATGCTTGGTTACTTCAAGCTAGAACAGTCTGGGGTAGGGATCTCCAATAGGTTAGGGGTGGTTCTGATTAGGCAGGCATTCATTCTGTTGGATTGGGGTCTGCTACCAAGAAGAATTTGAATCTATGTCTGTCTAATTCCAAAGCTGAATCTTTTCTTTTTCTGGAAACAGGTTCTCATGTATCCCAGGTTTGTCTTGCAATTTCTATGTAGCTGAGGATGAACTTCTGATCCTCCTGTTTCTACCTCCTGAGTGTGGGAGTCCAGTGCTGAGGGAGGAGAACAGGGGACGGGATGGAGGAGGAGAGTCCAGAGAATAAGGTTAGAAAGAAAATGATGGCGGTGGAAGGCTAGACATCTTCCCAGCTGCAGGCTACATGTGACACTACTGAGCATGTGCGGAAAGTGTGCATATTGCATAGATGCCTCACGAAAGGTCACTGGGACTTGCCTCTTTCCCTGTTGGAGTGGGCCCAGCTCTGGTGCAGTTCCAAGCACGTTTGTTTCCCTCCTTGATAAACCACCCTCTTTCCTGTAACTATCGATGTGTGTCTGTGCTGTGATTCAGTGACAGGAGACACAAGAGTCTGGAAACGTTAGTGGGTGCTTTTCGGGACTCAGATCCACACATGTAGCCATGCTGGGTAGCAAATCCAGGACTGGGTGCACGTTAGGCAAGCATTCTACCCTGTGTGCTGCATCCAAGCCCACAACTGAATCTTTTCACTTCCCCATTTGAACAAAGAACACTTCACTCCTGGATCTGAGAATGAGGATTCATACACAGGACAAAAGTAGAGAGGCTATCCATCCGCCTGTCAAGAAAACTTCTGCTACGGGCTGGGGAGATGGCTCAGTGGTCAAAGGCACTTGCTTGCACAGTCTGCCTACCTGGGTTTGATTCCTTAACTATCCATAGACCCAAAAATCATGGTATCATTGTCTGGTGTTCCATTTGCAGAGGCAAGAGACCCTGGTGTGCCCTATGTACACATACACAAATTTTTTAAAAATTTTGATTTAAGAGAAAATTCTTGTAAATTGAGACAAATCCACAAAAATTATTGGGACATTGGATGGTCAACCTAGCCACATAGATGTCACAGGGAAGAGCAGTCACTTTTGTAGATCAAGCACCACTGTGTTAAAAGAAAGATACCCCCAGAGTCTTCCATTTGTCCACTTGCGATCTCCTGCCACAGTGGAACATTTTAAGGTCTGAAATCATTTTCAGTATCAGCAGCTCTTGAGTACACTCGGCCTGTGTTTTCACAGTTTAGAATGATAAAATCAACACCTAGAATGAACGTACTTCCTGGAACCATTCACGAAAAGTATCTGTTCATTTAAATTGAATGAGCACAGACAAGGGGATTTTTAAATATTGGCTTCGTCGGGCTTAGTTCCTATTCCAGTGGCGATTCCTTCCACACCCCAGTGGACAGGATCCACAACACAGGGCTTACAAACTCAGATGCTGAAAATCTGTTTCTCAACTCCAGCCAAACACGGTTCCATCCTGAAGGAGACTGAGGTGAGTCTGATGGGAAAAGCTGCAGGTCCGGAAAACATGTTGAGGACAGTCGTCAGAGGGCTGGGAGCTGGCAGCTGGTCCCATTCCATCTTGCATCACATGGAGGAGGATTCAAGGAGGTGATGGAGAATTGGGGTGAACGTCCCTGGCAGTTTGGATGGATAGTAAGTGGGTGCCTGGCTCCTATAAAAGCAACTTGGAGTCTGAAAGGCCAGATCAGTGCCTGTTGCAGAAAAGCTTCCTTGGGGAGTGGTGATGAGGCCAC
Source organism: Orientallactaga sibirica (assembly GCA_036365145.1). Taxonomy (NCBI): domain Eukaryota; kingdom Metazoa; phylum Chordata; class Mammalia; order Rodentia; family Dipodidae; genus Orientallactaga; species Orientallactaga sibirica. The sequence continues at coordinate 2,397,233 of JAEOAD010001941.1, read as the reverse complement.
CAAGGTAGAGGACCATGTAGGAGCCCGTGTGTTAGTCCCTGCCCCAAAGAATGTCCTAGCAAGGAAAGGATAAATACCTGGCAGGGGGAGGGGGCGGGAATCACAACAAGGAAACCTGAGACCAGACCAAACCAACCTCTTTCCCCAAGACAAAGACTTCAGGCACTTGGAGAAAGACACTGTGGTCAAGGGACAGAAAGCACCACGCCCAGAACTCTGTCACACCCCCCTCCCCCCCCCTCCCTGTTCCCACTAAGGAACAGAAGTCTCAAGATACAGATGGAAGAGCAGAAGCTTTGAAATGTGGGGGTACACTGGATGTAGTCATGTGCACTTGTAAGCTGAGTCCAACAGAGGAGCAGAGACCCCAGAATCATCTGAGCCTCCACAAGCTCTGGAACTAGTAAATAGACTGTGTCAAAACAAGACCAGATGGAAGAGCTAAGGAACGGGACACCTGACCTTCCGTTTTGGCAAGCATAGATGAGCAACTCTGCTGCAGGTGAGTGTGTATGGGGCACAACATCACACCATACACACATCGCAACACACACACACACACACACACACACACACACACACGCACACAAACACAAATCCCTAACAAAACATGCGTGATCTTTGTTAAAAATTCTACACTGGACAGAGATTAAAGAGGCCCTGAGTGAGTGAGTGAGTGAGTGAGTGAGTGAGTGAGTGAGTGACGAGGCAGGGCATGTTCACAGCTTGGCAGGTCAGTGCTGTAAAGTGGTCGATCCCTTGGACTTAGAACTGTGCCAGTTAAATAATCTCTATAAATGGCTGACTGCTGCTTTTGAGAGGTGTCGCGGTCAGGATGGGGAGGTGGCTCGGCAGTGAAAGGTGTTTGCAAAGCCTGTCGGGCCTGGTTCATTTCACCAGTGTCCACATAAAGCCAGATGCACAAAATGGCGCATACGTCTTGGGTTCCTTTGCGATAAACGTGTCAAGGTCATGAAACACAAAAGGAGAAAATGAGCCACAATGCCATAAGGCAGGAGGGAAAGGATGTGTGACAGCCAAATGCAACATGTCACCCAGGAGCAGACACTGCAGCAGAAGATGTGGCTGGGTGATGGTGAGGTCACCCTGTTAATTATTTAATTTTGATAAATCTGTTATCACTAGGTACAATACTAATATTACAGGAAACTGGGTGAAAGAATACAGATCTCTCTGAACCGACCTCACAATGCTTCTGTGAAGCTAAAATTATTTATAATTGAAAGTTTATTTAGGAGCCAGATGTGGTGGTACACACCTTTAATCCCAGCACTCAGGAGGTTGAGTTAGGAGGATCACTGTGGGGTTGAGGCCAGCCAGAGACTACATAGGGAATTCCAGGTCAGCCTGGGCTAGTGTCAGATCATAACCTCAGAAAAAAAAAAAAAAAAAGGAAAAGAAAGTTTATTTAAGACCACGGAACCTTCACAGACTGAGAATGAGACTAAGTATCTTGAATGGACAGTGAGAGACAAGAATACAGTATTTATTTAAAAGAATATATTAGACGTTCCAAGCCCTACTTGTTCAGAATAATGGCTATACAGCTTCTGAACACTCCTTTATTCCTCTAGCCATCATCGTCCCCTGGCCACTGGCATGCAAGGTCAGCTACCTCAGCTTAAAAGGGGCAAAGAGCTATAAAAATAATGAGAAGAGGCAATTACTCGATATATTAGAATAAATTTATAGAATGAGAGAGTTAAGTTCAACATATCAAAACCCCATGGAAGCCATGGCCTCCAGATTAGAATATCTTTATGGAGTCTTAAAAGCAAAGTATTATATAGCTTGACATAAACTTTTCTGAGTGCTGACCAAGGCTTCATATTGAAGGGTAATACATCTTCAATGGCTTTTATTGTTTTGATCATTTCTACTTTTAATGATGCAATGACAGGGCCCCATTTACACTAAACCTTCTGCATTGTATTAAATAGATGACCCAAAATAAATCCAGGAGGTTTTTAACTTGTAATACTCGGGGAACAATAAATATCAGATGACATTTCTCTCGAATAAAACAATTTAAACAGCATTTCCATTCCCTACCCTGTGGGAACAAAAGGAGCCAATATATTATTTGTTAAAGGTTGCTGGGAATGTGTTAGGTTGGGTTTTAATTTAAACGAACACTTTAACCTCCACCTTTTGTGAGGCAGCGAGGCGTTCTCATCCACACACAGGTGACTGACTGCCTGAGAGAGCCAAGGTCCTTCTCCAGGTATCTCAAAGTCTTAACTTTCTAAAAGTTAAAAAATAGCATGGTGGGGCTGGAGAGATGGCTTAGCAGTTCAGGCGCTTGCCTGTGAAGCCTAAGGGCCCAGGTTTGACTCCCCAGAACCCATGTAAGCCAGTCGCACAGAGTGATGGGCGTGCACAGGTGGTGCATGTGCACAAGGCACAAGGTGGTGCACATGTCTGGAGTTCGTTTGCAGTGGATAAGGCCCCGACATGCAAATTCTCTCTCTCCATCTCTCTAATAAAAAAATAGCATGGTCATTTTCTGACTTGCAATGGAAATACAGCTTGCCCCATAGCAGTAGAGGGGTCCCGAGTGTGGTATATGCCCCATAGCAGCAGAGGGGCCCCAAGTGTGGTATATGCCCCATAACAGCAGAGGGGCCCCGAGTGTGGTATATGCCTCATAGCAGCAGAGGGGTCCCGAGTGTGGTATATGCCCCATAGCAGCAGAGGGGCCCCAAGTGTGGTATATGCCTCATAGCAGCAGAGGGGTCCCGAGTGTGGTATATGCCCCATAGCAGCAGAGGGGCCCCAAGTGTGGTATACCAGGAAGAGATGTTGCTGGTGGTGAGGGGCTGTAATCAGAGCTGGGGAGGGGAGATAGCATTCCTGGAAATGTAACACCCAGTTGGTGTGCTTTCCTCTGGGTGTGCTCCTGTGAAGGAGACCTTACAGAAAGGAAAAGTACAGCCACGCTTCGATGCATTAGCTTCCACTTTGAAATCTACAACAACAACAGAAAAGAATTTTTCAGCTTTCAATGTTCTGGAAGCAAATAGAATCCCCCCCCCCACAGAATCTCAGAACCAGCTTTATTCTCCTGAATGAGGGATGTCAATTGTTTCATATTTTCCTTCTATATTACTGCCTTCCAACGACGTAATGAGGTGATTTTCATGTTCTTGTACACAGCGCATCATCTGTTCTCTCAGAATATTAGGAAACAAAGGCAACTAATGCAGATGCTTCTCGTTGCGGAAAGCTAAAAAGGTGCCTTAGGAGCCCTCCCTTTTGGTTTTGTGCGTGTGTGTGTGTGTGTGTGTGTGTGTGCAGGTGGGGAGGAGTGTGACTGGCGGCACAGGCACCTTTGCACATATGCATGAAATCAACCTCAGGTGTCGGTCCTCTCAGATGAAAGCCACCTTTTTGGAGACAGGGTTTCTCACCAGCCTGGAACCCTCGAAGTAGGCTAGGCTGGCTGGCCGGCAAGCCCCGGGGATCTGCTTGCCTCTGCCTCCTCAGCACTGGGATTACAAGTGCTACTACATCTGGCTTTTTAAAATATGGATTCTGGGGATCAAACTCTGGTCCTCATGCTTGCAAGACAAGTATGTCACCAAGTGAACCATCTGCCCATTCTGGAAATCCTTTCTGTAAGCAACAGCCTGCAAACACACCTGTGTAACATCCTGTCGATGTATTTACGCTTATGCTAAAGTCTGGGATTAGGAAGAAAGTCTAGAATGTTTACTAATGTCGTCCCAGCTACTCTGGAGACTGAGGCAGGATGGTCACAAGTTCAAGGAATGTCTGGAATGCATACACAGTAAGTTCAAGGCCAGCCTGGGCAACTTAGCAAGACCCTGTCTCATGTTTAAAAAACAAAGGAAGCCGGGCGTGGTGGCGCACGCCTTTAATCCCAGCACTCGGGAGGCAGAGGTAGGAGGATTGCCGTGAGTTCGAGGCCACCCTGAGACTACATAGTGAATTCCAGGTCAGCCTGGACCAGAGTGAGACCCTACCTTGAAAAACAAAAAACAAAAAACAAAAACAAAACAAAAAAAAATTAAAAAAAAACAAAGGAAGCTGGGGATGTAGGTCGAGCTCTTGCCCAGTAGCATGTGTAACCCGAGATTTAATCTCCTAGCAGTGCAGATAAATGAACAGGCAAATAAATAAAACATTAGCAAATTATTGTGGAAGAAAATTACATATGAAGGGACAGCATTTGACCATGGTAGCTGAGCAGATTATATTATTCCTGTCTATTTTATTTTATCTAATAGTGATGCAAATTATGTATTCAACAAAAATAGCAAATTTATTAAGCAGATGTCACCCAGCCTATAAAGCCAACTTTGATAAGGTGGCTTTCTTTTTCTTTGCTGCTTTAATAAAGTCCCATGCTCTCTGCAGAGCATTTTAATCTCATTATATCAAGGGTCTGCGGGTGGCATTTAATAATCACATACTTCCCACAGACAAATCCCCCACTTGGATTCCCACAGTTGCTGGGACCAACATGGAGGTGCATTTCTCAGAATAGACAGATGCTGGCAGGTTTACCTGTCATTTATTAGTAAACAATCAATGAAAATACTCCAGGGTAATGCTGGGTTGTAATTGCATTCCGTTCCGTCTGCACGTTTAACCTCTGACTTTGATGACTCACGGGGTAATTTTTCTGAACTGTATTTGCCTCTCAGCTACAATCCTTCATCATGGCAGCTAACTATTAACACCTTGCTAAACATCTACACCAAAATTACTCTCTTGTTATGAAACAGGGTTTTCATGCAATCGTGGTATCTAATTATCTTCAGAAAGATATGAAGGGTGAATAATGGCCAGACAGAAATGATGTTCATTCTTCTTGTAAGAAAGGAGGGAGTAAAGAAGGAAAAGAAGAGAGGGAAGGAAGGGAAGGAATAAGGAGAAGGGAAAATTTGGAAAGGGAGAGAAGGCAAAGGAAAGAGAAGGAGGAAGGAAGAGGGAGGGAGGGAAGGAGGGAAGAGAAGAGGGAGGGAGGGAAGGAAGGAAAAGGGAGGTAGGGAGGGAAGAGGGATGGAAGGAAGAAAGGAAGAGGGGAGGGAGGGAAGAATGAGGAGGAAGGAAGGAAAAGGGAGGTAGGGAGGGAAGAGGGATGGAAGGAAGAAAGGAAGAGGGGAGGGAGGGAAGAATGAGGGAGGGAAGGAAGGAAGAGGGAGGGAAGGAGGGAAGAGAGAGGGAGGAAAGGAAAGAAGAGGGAAGAGGGGAGGGAGGGGAAGGAGGGAAGGAAGGAAGGAAGAGAAAGGAAGGGAAGAGCGGGGGGAAGGAGGGAAGGAAGGAAGAGGGAGGGAAGGAGGGAAGAGGGAGGGAGGAAAGCAAGGAAGAGCTCACTCACTTCTGTCTCTTCCTTATTCCTCCCTGCAGGTGGGATTTCTTACAAATCCATCAGGAGTCATGCGAAGTCTGAGTCTTCTTCCACATCCCAGTCTCTCCAAGAGATCTGGGGGGAGTGCTCCCTAAGTGAATATAGTCTCACTCCTCAGCACCATTGCCCAGTCCCCACACTCCTGCCTCCACGGGCTCCCACGTCCCCCTCCCTCATTCCCCCAGGGGCCAGTGAGGAAAGCATGGTGCACTGGTTACTCTTCACCTCCCTGGGCAGAGTGCTGTGGCTTAGCTAATGGTGAGCTTGTGGGAGAGGAACAGGGTAGAGTGGTAGTTTGAATGTAGCCACATGTGTTTCTGATTATGGCTTATAATCAGTGTCCAGCTGGTAGTAATTTGGGAAGAGGAGCCTTGCTGGAGGAGGTGTACTGCCAGGGGCAGGTCTTGGGGCATTATAGTCCAGCTACCCTTTGCCAAACCTACCTCACCCTTGCTGCTACCTCTGAGCTTCCGTGGCAAGATCCGATGCCCAGTCTCTGCTCTGCTATGCCCTTGAGATGGTAAGCTGAAATAAAGCCTTTCCTTCCAAATGCTGCTTGGGTCAAGTGTTGTCTCCCAGCAATGGGAGAGCTGATAAGCTCCTCTCAGCTCCTCCCTCCTTCCTGTTTTGGGGACCTTCACATCCTCCTTGGATGAGGTGGGTAGCAAGCAGCTCTGTCGCCTGTCTAGGTCAGAGTGACAAAGTTAAGCTCTGGTTCTTCCCTGAAGATCCCAGGCCATCTCCTACATGCCCCCATCAGCTATTAAGAGAATGTTTTCACCTCCCCTCTGCCTTTGGTAGACTGAGAACGCAGGCAGGAATGAGCACTCTTAAGACATAATACACATCAATACAGCTTCCCCTTCTCCCCCCCTCCCTCTCTCTCAAAGCTTCACTAAAATGACAGTGAGGGATCTTTAAAAATTATTGACCTATAAGTACAAAGTGAATCAAAGAAGAGACACAGCTTCCAAGAGATCACTGCAAATTTAATTGATGGGAGTAGAGGAAATTATAACACAAGAGTCTGTTTAAAAAGATATCTATGAGGCAAAGCAATTTTTACTGCGGTGCTCAGACAAAGGGGAAAAGGGGAGAACAGTAGTTTAGGAGCCCTAAAGGCTGCAAATAAAGAGTCATTGCATATCTGTATACAGAGCTATTGGAGAAGCTGGACCAACTTTACATTAAAACATCTCTTTTCTGTATGTTAAAATATTAGAGGTGAGCCAGCTCCAGGCAGAGTTACATTAAAAATGAAACCACTTTACACTCATTAGCATGCTTATTAGGAAAACATTAAAACAAGAATTAGATGTTGGCAAGGTTGTGCAGAAAAATGGGACCTGTGTGCACTTTGGGTAGAAATACAGCATGGTGCAGCTGCTATGGGAAATAGCAAGACAATTTCTCACAAAGTTAAAAACAGAGTTTCCTACCATGTGACTCAACAAGTCCTCTCTAGGTTTATACCCAAAGAAATTAAAAACAAACACACACACACAAAAACACACACACACAACCCACAGGGAACTTTGCAAACCCATGTCCATTGCAGTGTGGTTCTCAGCCAAAAGTGGAAATAATCCAGCGCCAACATTGACCAGCAGATAAGCATAAATACTAGTTGTGGTCTTGTCCATACAGTGGAATTCTATTCAGCCATAAAGATGCAAAAAAAAAAAAAAAAAAAAAAAAAAAAAAAAGAAAAAAAAGAAAAAAGGAAATACTGATGCCTGCTACAACTGTGGTGACTTGACTCAGGTGTCCCCCATAAACTTAGGTGTTCTGAAGGCTAGCTTCCCAGCTGATGGAGATTTGGGCATTAACGCCTCCTGGAGGCAGTGTATTGGTGGAGGTGGGGTTATGGGCATTACAGCCAGTTTCTCCTTGCCAGTGTTTGGCACACTCTCTTGTTCCTACTATCCACCTGATGTTGGCCAGGGGGTGATGGCCACCCTCTGCTCATGCCAACGGTTTTCCCTGCCTTCATGGAGCTTCCCCTCGAGCCTGGAAGCCAAAACACTTAGGGACCCAGCTGGTGGCGCTGTTTGGAGAGGCTGTAGATCCCTTTGGGAGGTAGAGCCTAACTGGAGGAAGTGGATTGTGAGAGGGACGCCCTTGAAGTTTAGAACCCTGTTGCCTCTCTGCTTCCTGGCCCACTGAGATGTGAGCAGGCAGCCTTCAGTTCGTACCACCATGGAGCCACCCAACATCATGCCTTCCCCACCATGATGGACCGTATCTTCTCAAGTCCTGATCTGCTTCTTCCTCTAAGTTGCAGGAATTTTGTCTCAGCAATGAGAAAAGTTACTAACATAGAATCTAACTCACAATGACGAATATCATACAAATTTCCCTAGATGGGGTGCCTTGCACAGTTAAGTTCACAGAGGTGGAGAGCGGGAGTTGTGTGTGTGGGTGTGGGGGGTGGAGGATGAGTCTGTACAATGGGGACAGCTTAAACTTCAGGGATGGACATTTTGGGGCCTGGGTGACAGTGATGCTTGCCTGCCAGGATGCATGAGCTTCCTGCTGCTGAACGGTGGGCTCAAACATGGAGAAAATGGGGCTGGGGAGACAGTTCTGTGGGTCAAGTGCTTGCTGTGCAAGCATGAGGACCTGAGTTCAGAGCCCCAGCAGCGAGGTGAAATGCTGGATGTGGTGGCCGTGTGTGCCTGTGATCCCAGCCCGGGCAGGGGAAGACCGGGAATCCCTGTGGCTCAATGACTAGCTCGACTGAATCAGTGACCTCTGGGTTCAGTGAGAGACCCTGTCTCGAAGAAGAAGGTGGAGAGTGACTGAGAAAGACACCCAAAGCCTTAGCATGCACTTACCCCTCTCTCTCTCTCTCTTTTTCTCTCTCTCTCTCACACACACAGTAGTTAAAATGGTAATCTTTACGTAATGAGTATTTAACCTTTTTTCCCCCTCTTTCTTTTAAGGATTGGCTACAAAACAGAGACCCTAGACCTGGATGGAAATGCTAAGATGTGCAGCAGAATTTCTGCATATCTCCTCCAGGCAAAGCTCTCTGGCAAATTGCTCAGGAGAGGCAAGGAACCCAGGAGATAGGTGAGTACCATGGCATCAGTTCCCTGGAGAGTTGGGATTAATGTGTTCCATAGTATATTCCAGCTTGGGCCCACCATGCCTGGCTCAGGATGGCAGGAAACAGAGTCTTTTCCACGGGTAGTTCTCTGCCTCTCCTCCGGATATCTCTGGGACATGGACCTTAGCGACAACATCCCCAGTAAGCGACCGGGAACTAACCCACACTTGGGCTTTGTCTGAAATAAGCTGTCGTTCAAGTGAAGAAAAAAGACTGAGCATTTGTGCTCTGCCTAAGGACACACCGGATGACCACTTCTTCCACATCAGGAATTCAGAAGCATTCTAGGAGAAGGGATTCTCTCTTATTGGCCAGCATGAAAGGTCTGACAGAATTACCAGTGATCCTTAGTTTTGCATCTAGCACAAAGCCTTTTTTTGGCGAGAACCATCCATCTGTAGTCACCATATCCAAAAGGATTTGGACTCCATTCCGAAAGTGCTGTCTAAATCTTTTAAATCTAAACTGTCAAATCGGCTGCAGATGACTCATCCAGGAAGCTCTGAAGGCCCTAGAACTGACTTCCTGGCCAGGAACCTTCTGTAATTGGTCTGAGTTGTTTCTGGGACTTTCCGAAGAAGCTCCCCGCATGGTTCTAATATGCAGTCACAGCTGGGAGCTGATCTAAATAAAGGAAACCCATTTCCCCATCGTTGAGGAAGCAGATAGATCTGTAGATGTAGTCATGCATATGGGACATTTGTGCCCAGGGAAGCCACACCACCCCCCGCAAGGAGTTCTCAAAAGCCTGGATAACACACCAGACCCAGGAGTCCCTGTTTGGGGCCAGGTCACTAACCAGGATGCCAAGTAGGTCTGTGGAGGAGACAGGCAGCCACTGTGGGGTTCCTGCATGCAGCAGCTGCTGGCATTGCATCCCACGTAAGATGCCCACCTTCACATCGGGACACGTAAACACAAACACCTCTAATTCAGTAATCAGGACAGATAATTGCATCGTCTTAATTGTTTTCTTTTTTCATCTTAGGTTCACATTGATGGGAGAGGGTAAAATTAGTCCACAAGCCATGTGAAGTTTGCTACTTGCTGATTAAAGCCTTAATTGATTCGGAATGCTTTACAAATCCATCTCCCTGAATTACTTCAGGCTCACGCAAGGCAGCCTATAAAGACGTGTTTGCCCCAAATAAGGGTTTGAATGAGCACCAAGTTAGCAGACATCCCTTCCATGGAAACACGGGTTCTCCCTGGTTTGGAAATAAGCCTTGCTGTCTCCTATTTGTGTTCAAATTACTCATTCCATTTCTTTTTGGTGGCACCCAAGCAGCAGGGGTTCAGCTCAAACTCTTCAGTCTGAAGCACACAGCCAACCCAAACCCCCAAATACTGGTGATTATAGCCCCCCTGTGAATGCCCTAACCATCAGCAAGAGGAACTGAGCTTTATCAAGACATCAGATGAAAAGGCAAGGGAATTCGGGGTTGTGTGTCTCAGCAACGACGGGGCCTTGATACCTGATCACTCCTCTTCATCTTCATGCACGCACTTCACTGACCTTTGTGAATAACATGACATTTTCGATCTGCCATGAATTATTTAATCATTGCTTATTTGGAAGCATCAGGACCATTTCTGGTCCACCCTGGTACTCATGCCATCCCCATGATGGTTGTGTTAATTTATACATCAACGAACAGTGTGTTGAAAATCCTATTATACCTTGCCCAACACCTAGTGTGATCAGACTTTTTTTTTAGAGTCTTGATAATGTGGTGAAGGAAAGTTTATATTTTGTTTGAATTTAGATTTTTGTAGGTAAACTATGGACCTATATTCTTCCGTGTTTGTTGGGCAGTATTCATTTTCTGTCAACTGTCTTGTGGATTCCTTTGCTCAATTTTTTAATTGCCTTTTTCATACTAATTGCATCTAAGATATAAGCCTAACAATGTAAGTTGAGTAGAATGTAAATATTTTTTTCCAGTCTGTCTACTCTCAATTTTGTTTGTAGGGTTTTCTTTAAACAAAACAAAACAAAAAAGAAAACAGAGGTTTTAAATTATAGTCTAAATTTTTTCTAATTTTTTTTTTTTTTTTTTTTTTTTTTGAGGTAGGATCTCACTCTAGCACAGACTAACCTGGAATTCACTTGATAGCCTCAGGCTGGCCTTGAACTCATGGAAATCTTCCTACCTCTGCCTCCTAAGTGCTGGGATTAAAGGCATGCACCACCAAGGCTGGCTAGTCTTTTTAAATTTTTAAAAATACTTTATATTTTATGGTTGGGATTGAACCTAGGCCCTCATGTATGCTAGGCAAGTGTTCTACCATGGGGGGCCACACCCCCAGGTCCTCACTGGGGGATTCTAGGCAGGAGCTCTACCACTGAGCCACGCCCCCAGCCCCTCACTGGGGATTCAGGCCCTCACTGGGGGATTCTAGGCAGGAGCACTCTGAGCCACTGAGCCACACCCCCACTGAGCCACACCCCCAGCCCCTCACTGGGGGATTCTAGGCAGTAGCTCTACCACTGACTCACACCCCAGCCCCTCACTGGGGGATTCTAGGCAGGTGATCTACCACTGAGCCGTGCCCCCAGCCCCTCACTGGGGGATTCTAGGCAGGAGCTCTACCACTGAGCCACACTCCCAGCCCCTTACTGGGGGATTCTAGGCAGGTGATCTACCACTGAGCCGTGCCCCCAGCCCCTCACTGGGGGATTCTAGGCAGGAGCTCTACCACTGAGCCACACTCCTAGCCCCTCATTTGGGAATTCCCTACTGAGCCACTCTCACTTTTGTTTCTTAGAAGGTCTTTCCTATGCCAATATTCTAAAGCCTTTTGTTTGTATATTTTGCACTTTTGTTTCATGTGGTTGGATTCAGGGGTCCTTGTGTATGCTAGACAAATACTGTACCACCAAGTCATGTCCCCAAGTTTCTTCTTTTATACAGAAATTTATTTTGGTTGTCTGGCCATACTCCTGCACAAATCTACTGTGTTATCCTTAGCTGAGCCATTGCACTTCATTGTTTGGATAGGTCTATTAATTTCTTGCCTGTTAATTTTATAATCTTGTCTTTTGCCCGTGTTGAAATTATAGGTCATTTGGGAAAGTAGGTATCATCATAATCATTGAGTCTATCCATGGACATGATGTATCACTCCAGTGGCCCATTTAAAAAAATATTTTATTTATTTGAGAGAGATAGAATGGGCACTCCAGGACCTCCTAGCCACTGCAAAAGAGAGAGAGAGAGAAAGAGAGAGAGAGAGAGAGAGAGAGAGAGAGAGAGAGAGAGGGAAACCTTCAGATACACATGCGGCCTTTTGCATCTGGCTTTGTGTGGGCACTAGGGAACCCTCCTTTGGCTTTGCTGGCAAGTGCCTTAACTGCTAAGCCATCTCTCTAGCCCCAGTGGCCCATTTTGATAAAGTCCTTGGTAAAGTTTGAACCCATTCAGTTTGCTGTAGCAAATGATAATTATAATTTTTTTTGCATTTACATTTGTCTAAATAATTTTTCCTGATGAAGACAAAAACTTCATTTTGATATCAATTTTATGTGTATACATCTTTCAGAATTCTACTCATAAACCCTAACAATCAGAAGGTTTTTTCTTTCTTTCTTTCCTTGTTTCCTGTCTGCTCCAACTCCATTTCCTTTCCTTCCCTTCCCTTCTCCGCCCTTTCCTCCTTCTTTCTTTTTTAATTTTTTAATTTTTTAATTTGTATTTTTTATTTATTTGAGGGTGACAGACAGACAGAGAGAGAAAGAGGCAGAGACAGAGAGAGAATGGGCATGCCAGGGCCTCCAGCTTCCACAAATGAACTCCAGATGCATGTGCTGCCTTGTGCATCTGGCTTACGTGGGTATTGGGGAACTGAGCCTCGAACTGGGATCCTTAGGCTTCACAAGCAAGTGCTTAACTGCTAAGCCATCTCTCCAGGCCCCCCTTCTTCCTTTTTTATTGTCAAAATCATAGTTTTTTTTTTTTCTACATAAGTAGTCATATTGCCTGAAATAATGGCACTTTAGCCTCTTGGCAATATCTGTTCCTTGTTTCTTTTTCACTCTCCTTTCATTTTTGTCTCACGTCATTGCTTCCTCAAGGTAATGCTAACTGCAGGCATGTTTAAAGCTGACATCCAGACTTTACATGTAATCCTCTTCAAAATTTCCATTCAGTTGTTTCTGATACAATTTTGCTGGATATTTGCTGGTTCTGCAGTTGGTTAAGAGTCACTGTTACAATAGATGGGAGTGTGGTTTTCATAGTGTAATTCTGAACTATCTCCACATTCTTTGGGACTCAATCTATTGGGGATGGAATATGAATTATGACTCTCATAATTGGTAGATTTTTTTGAGGTCAATTCTAATTTTTATGTATTTATTTATATTAACGTTGCTAAGCTTGACAACAGTTAGCATTTGTGTGACATGTCTTTACGTGTTTATACTTCCACCTAGGTCATGAAAAGTTATGTTATCCTATGTAGAGACATAAGCTAGCTGGTTTTGAAAGTCATCTCAGGACTCTCAGAAGTGGGTTAAGTCAGCACATTAACTTAGTCACACTTGCTGAGAAGAATGTTGGTGTGGACGAGCCTCATCGTTTACACATGCATTTTGCTCCTGGGTAATTTCTGTCTTTTTAAAAATATATTTTATTTATTTATTTATTTATTTATTTATTTATTTATTTAAAGAGACAGAGAGAGAGAAAGACAGAGAGAGAATAGGCATGCCAGGGCCTCCAGCCACTGCAAATGAACTCCAGAAGCATGCGCCCCCTTGTGCATCTGGCTTATGTGTGTCCTGGAGAATCAAACTGGGATCCTTTGGCTTCGCAGGCAAACGCCTTAACTGCTAAGCCATCCCTCCAGCCCTAATTTCTGTCTTACCCTTCCTTCAATGATAAGATTTACACCATTATTTATTTCTGTTTTTTTTTTTTTTTTTTTAATTCAGTGCTTGGGTACCTGTGGATTCAATTTCTGTCACTGGCCACCTTTAAATGTTTAGCCTTGACTAAAACCTACCTTCTCCTCTTGTCTACGCCTAATCACGGGTGTCCTTTTTCTTCTCTTCAACCCTACTTTTTTCACTAAACTTACCACATGTCTATTTGTTGATAGTTAGGGATCTTTTGTTCTAGCTTGATGAACATTATGGAGATGTGACGCTGAGGTTCAGCCGATTCCTTGTTCATTTTCCTGTAGTTTTCAGACTGCTCCAACCCATCAGTTATTAATTCTTTTAGGCTGGGATTGGCAAGTTTCTGGACCTTGAGTATCTGAAAAGTGGTTTACTGTCTTTGTTTTTTTTTTTATATAATTATTTATTTGAGAGAGGGAGAGAGAGAGTGAGGAAGAGGCAGAGAGAGAGAGAGAGAGAGAGAGAAAAAGAGAGAGAAAGAGGGAGAATTAGCATGCCAGGATCTCCAGCCACTGCAAACTCCAGGAACATGTACCATATCTTGTGCTCATGGCAACCTTGCATGCTTGGGTCACCTTGTGAGTCTGGCTTACATGAGATCTGGAGAGTTGAATATGGGTCCTTAGGCTTTGCAGGCAAGTGCCTTAACTGCTAAGCCATCTCTCCAGCCCTACTATCTTTATTTCATTTTGGTCCTTGAAAGGGAGCATGGGAATCTACATTCTACACTCAACCTCAGAACACTGGCCAAAGATCCCCTGCCTGCAAGACCTTCTGAGGTAATGTATTAGAGTTAATTTCAATTTTCTAGACACCCAATGGCTCCTTTAACTTGTCTTTCTTCATTGATGGATTTCTGCCTAGGATTCCTTTGCAGTGTCTCCTGTACTTTTCCACTTATCTGGGACAATGTTGGTAACACGGAATCATGGCTCTGTCTTCTGTGTCTGTTATTATTGTTCTAGCATGCATCATCTTGAGGCTGGGAAAATGGCTTAGTCAATTAAGCGATTCTCACACAAGTGTGAGGACCTGAGTTTGAATCCTCAGCACTCACATAAATGCCAAGCAGGTATGGTGGTCCATCTGTAATCCTGTCACTCAGCAGGAGGTGATGGGGTTCCCAGGGCAAGCTGAATAGCAACACTAGCTGAATTGGCGAGCCCTGGGTTCAAGTGAGAGACCCTGCCTCAGTAAATAAGGTGTACAGCAATCAGGGAAGACATCTGATATTGATCTCAGGCACACACACACACACATTCATGCCCACCCACACACATGTGCATTCATGCACATGTGAATACACATACACATATACATACATACATACCACATACACACAAAATATATTCACATAGCTTATTTACTGGTCCAGTTGTTACACAGTTTAGGAGGATTTCTTATTTATGTATGTATTTGATAGAGAGAGAGAGAGAGAGAGAATGGGCACACCAGGGCCTCCAGCCACTGCAAACGAACTCCAGATGAGTGTGTCCCCTTGTGCATCTGGCTTACGTGGGTTCTGGGGAATCGAACCTAGGTCCTTTGTCTTTGCAGGCAAACACCTTAACTGCTAAGCCATCCCTCCAGCCCCAGTTTAGGAGCATTTCTAAGCTGGTTGCTCATTTACACTCACATTTCTCTTCAATTTGTTTAAGTTTGATTTCGGCAAGCAGAGTGTAATTCTCCATGCTGGTGGGATGTCCACTGGTGTCTCCTGAAAGCATCAGTGTCCCTTGTCTACAGTTCCTTCTTCATGGTCTAGTTATGCTGACTTACACAAACATTCTTTTGTGAGTGCTGTCTACCTCATGGCTCTAGCATTTCTCACTTGCTAGTGGGTATCCTGTGCTCGCTCGCTCACTCACTCACTCATTTATTTATTTAGTATTTATTTATTTTATTTGTTTGTTTCTTTGTTGGAAACAGGAGATAGCCCAGACTAGCCTTGGACTCCAGACCCTCCTGTCTCTCAGCCTGGTGAGGGCTTGGGCACATATCACCAGACCCTGAGCTGCTACATCTCTTGACTTTGGAGTCCATGGACAGTGGCTGTGGCATCTGGCCTGGCTGTGAGGAAGGGCAGTGTGTGACAGGCACCCTGGAATGCTCAGCAGATAACCTTCCAGGCCTGAGAGCTAACTTCCCTAGTGGCTCACTGAGAGCTGACTGGCCTCTGGTCTCATGGCTCTTATTGGGGCACATTTCTGGCTATGCTGGGTGAGACAGGGAAGCTCAGCCTATAGGGAATTCCCAGAGGGAGCTGTGACAGCTCAATTGAGCCCTGCAAGGGCACAGGGTCCCTCCTGCTCCCAGTACACCCAAGGAATTCCATCTCCACCTAATTAGTGTTGAGATGAAGATGTGTGTTGCCACGTCCAGCTTTTACATGGGTGCCAGGGATGTGAACTCATGTCCTCATGCTTGTGCAGTGAACGCTTTACTCAAGGAGACATCTCTGCCACCCTAAATGATGGATTTCTTTAACTGAATTCCATTCTCAATGAAAGATGTTCTTGTTGGTTATAGAACATGTCCACTACAGTGATCAGACCTTTAGCAGTTAATAGAAGCTGCTGGTTATTAAGACGTGAGCATGTGTGGAAGGACACGGGAAGGGGAAAACAGTGACTGTGCACCCCAGTTCTGCTGGAGTTTTGTTTTTGTTTTGTTGAGACTGGGTCTCACTTTTTAGTCCACGCTGGCCTGCAGCTGTGTTGCCCACTTTGTGCTGGGATTCCGGGCACGTGGCACCTCACTCGGCTCCAGCTCCTAGTTCTTTTCAATGACTGGTTCAACCTGCACAAATGCTTTGTGAGGTGGGGGTTGTTATGTTTATCACTCACATTCCACAGGTGAGGCATCTGACTCCTGCAGAGTGCAGGGACCTTCCCTTTGTCACCCGACTAGGAAGAAACGGAGTTGACATTTGAGCTGCGGTCTGACCAATCCAAATCCTCTACACCCCACCAGCATCCCCATTGCTTTCAAGCATGCTTGTCCCAGAAAGTGCAAACCGTATTCTGCAGTGTCAAGAAACTTACAGAGCTTCATTTTAAGTAAAATCAATGAATACGCATGCTTGCATATATACAAAACAAATTTGCAAGGGTTTTCTCAGAGTCCATGATGTTAAATTTTCCTTGATGCAACACACACAAGGATGAGGAGATAATTCTGTCTGTGAAGTGCTTGCCTTGCAAGCACGAGGACCTGAGTTCAGTTCCTAGAACCGACATAAATAAGCTCGTGTGGTGGTACATGCCTGTAATTCCAGAGCTAGGGTGATGGAGACAGGAGGGTCCTGGAGCTTGCTGGTCAGCCAGCCTCACCTGACTGGTGAGCTCCAGGCCCGTGAGAGACCCTGTGTCACATACAGTGATGATGTTCCTGAGGATGACACCTGAGGTTGTCCTATGGCTTCCACATGCACATGTACACACACACATGCACTTCACCTGTACCCACACCTGCCCTCACATACGTATGAATAGGCACACACATATGCATGTACACCATGCACATTCATACATGTGCAACCCTCCCATCCCACACCACGAGTTCAAGGCATAAGTCAGACTAGCTTGCAATGCCCTAGAGGCTGTACATGATAGGTGCTTACCAAAGCTGATGAATAAATGAACAAACTCCAGAATCTGCTCTTGGGACCACCAGCTGTTTCCAAGATCAGTCTGGACAACAGATGGTGTGGTGGTTTGATTAGATGGCTACCAATATATTCAGTGTTTTATTAGTTTGTAGTTTGGATCTGCAGTCCTAGCTGGAGGAGGTAGATCTTAAGTCCAGCCATCAGGTGTCATGGTGGGTTTGAGATTCCAATCTGAAGACATGCAAAGTGCCTGAGGTCCTTCTGGATTGTGGCTTTTCTCTTTCTCTCTCTGCTTGGTCCTGTGAAAGCAGACCAGCTTCTTCTGCCATTATGGAACTTCCCCTGATCTGTAAGCTTTAATAAGTATCCCTTCCTCCATAACTGTGCCTGGTCTGGAAGTTCATCTCAGCGAAACTGAAGTTGTCTGCTACAGATATTGGTACCAGGAATGGGGGGAGATGAATTTGACCATATGGATTTTGGTCTTTTGGAACTTTTGTTTTGGAGGAACTGGCATGGACTTGGTATTTGCAACTGAAGATGCCTTCGGGAGTGGTATGCCAAGTTTTCCAGACTATTCTGAAGAGATTTTGAGAATGCTAAGTGCAGAGAGGATTGAACTTGGAGGCTTGGCTTATGAGCTTTCTAAGGGGAAGGAAAGACTGCAGAGGACTTTGTTGGAACTGGGATACGGCATTAAGGGATGGCTGCATTCTGTTGCTCAGGCTCAGAGAGTTTGATCAAGGTTAAGTTTGTAATGGACTGGTATATTTGGCTAAAGATAATTGGACTGAGAGATTTAAGATTTTTAAGTTAAAAAACCTCAAGCAGGTTAAAATTACAGACACTGAGTCTGGTTTTAGGCTACTGAAGCTGCTACTGTCAAACACATTAACAATCTTAAGAAAGATGGCCCAATTGCTTTACATTAAAACAATAGAGAGGATGCCTGAGGAAAGACTTTGATAAAAATACAAACTCTTTTGAAAAGAGTAGACTAGAGAAGGAATGTGCTTTTCAAGGTTATAATTTATTTCGTCCTTAAATTAAGAATATGGCTATGTCCTGCACACCTGGTATTAGTTTTAGAAACGTAAAAAATACATGGAGTGGTCATAAAATACATATGGTTCCAGAAGCCACTGCAGTATGAGGCAGGGGATGATGCCCTGATAAACCAACAAAGCTATTAAAAGGGACTGTGGTCTGCATGGAGACCCTAAGATGTTTTGGATACACCAGGACTGTACAAAAGCTACCATGGAGTGCACTGTTGGCCTGGGATGGAAGTGTTCCCTGGCTACTCTGCCCAGTTGGAGGGGTGAAATTGGAAAATCTGGAGACTGTCAGTCTCTGGTTGTACTGAACTTAAACTACAGAACTTTGGTATTTGTTTGATGGTGGTTGAGTTTACAATGCCCTAGTCTCTCCTTGCTATGCTTTATACCAGTTAAAAATGGTTATTCTGTGCCTTTATATGTTGAAAGTATATAACTTGTTTGATTTTACAGGACTTATAGCTAAAAAACAATCTTAAATCTCAAAGAAAACTTGGGACTGTAGAACTATCTTAAGTGGGTAAAGACTGTGGGGACCTTAAAAATTGGACTAAATACAATTTACAATATGTGATGTTTTAAATCTACTGGGGGCCAGGGACAAAATGTGGTATTTTAACTAGATGGCCCCCAATATATTCAGTGTTTTATTAGTTTGTAGTTTGGATCTGCAGCCACCTGGCTAGAGAAGGTGGATCTTAAGGTCCAGCCCTCAGGTGTGGTGGTGGATTTGAGATTCCAATCTAAAGATATGCAAAGTGCCTGAGGTCCTCCTGGAGTTCCTGAAGTGTGCTGTGTGGCTTTTGGCTTTTGGCTTTTCTCTTTCTCTCTCTGCTTGGACCAGCTTCTTCGGCCATTATGGAACTTCCCCTGGATCTGTAAGCTTCAATAAATATCCCTTCCTCCATAATTGTGCCTGGTCTGGAAGTTCATCTCAGCAAACCTAAAGCTGTCTGCTACAGATGGCTTCCATCATCTCAACTGGCAAAGTCAACATGTACCCTGGGGTCACCCAATGGCAGGGCTGCCTCATCCGTACTGCTAGCCAGAACCATGGAATGAACATGGGAGATAAGTCTCCCATGAAGCCTCTGGTTGTGAGTGCTGACAATACTGAAGGTACATGGAATGTAGGGGTTAAAGAAACGTACACTTTTCTTTCCTCAAACAGCATGCTCTGAATGTAAATTTCACAAAGATTTTTTTTTTCTCCATAAATAGTACTCATTTGCAAAGCTCCTGAAACTGACGTGTGTCCAGTGCTCTGATGACAGCACAGTATCTCTAGCAATGAGCATTCTTCAAAGACCTGCTATCCCATGTCATTCAGGGCTGGTGGGCTTCATTTTTTATATTAATTAACATAATAATTGTGCAGATCTATGAGGTCCAGTGTAAAGCTGTGATATTAAGTATGTGGTATGTACTGATCAAATTAACCAATTAACATAATTAAAATAATTAGCATAATAATGCATATCTATGAGGTACAGTGTGAAGTAATACAAGTATACAATGTGCACTGATCAAATCAGGGTAATTAACATCTCCATGTCCTTACACTTTGTGTACACAGCCTCCCAGATCCTCTTCTAGGTCTTCATGAAATCTGTCATAGGTAATCATGAATTTTTGCCACCCTTACTGTGCTTTATAGAAGTCATCTTCAGTATCTGTTTTGATCTGTGTTATTTGTTTCCCTCTACCACCTTCTCCCTCCCCTTCCCAGACTCTGGTAAGCACTACTATACTCTCATCTGTGTTTTTTATAATAATAATAATAATAATAATAATAATAATAATAATTTTTGTTTTTTGAGGTAGGGTCTCACTGTAGCCCAGACTGACCTGGCATTCACTATGTAGTCTCAGGGTGGCCTTGAACTCACAATGATTCTCCTACCTCTGCCTCCTGAGTGCTGGGATTAAAGGTGTGTGCACCACCATGCCTGGATTTTAAATTAATTGTTATTTATTTATTGCATGTGTATGTGAGTATGTGTATGTGAGTGTGTGCATGTGAGTGTGTGCATGTGTATGTGAGTGTGTATATGTGTATGTGAGTGTGTGCATGTGTGTGGAGGCCAGAGGCCAGTGTCAAGTGTCTTCCTCAATCACTATCCTCCTTCTTTATTGCATAAAGCAGGATCTCTCGCTTAATCTAGAGGGCACCCATTTGGCTAGTCTGGCTAGTCACCTTGTCCTGAGCACCTGCTTATCTTGACGTGCTGAAGGGGAGCTGGGATGTCAGACATGTGCACACCTGTCAGCTACGTGGGTTCTGGGGCTGCACTGTCAGGTCCTCACACTTCCATGGCAAGCACTTTCCCGACCGAGCCACCTCGCCAGCTCTCTTCTACTTCAAGATCAACTTCTCACATGAGAGAGAACATATGGCACTTGTCTCGTGGTTGGCTAATCTCTCTCACTTGCCACGGCGTCCTCTATTTCCATCCTTTTGCTGCGAATGACAGGGTTGCATTTTATCTGGGCTGGCTAGATTTGCAGGCTTCCACAGAAATTTTCGTTGCAAGTATGTTTAAAGTCAAATTTTCAAAATTACCTAAATAATCCCAAATTAAAATAGGAGAGTCCCTCACTCTTGTTCATAGCACCTCTTCTACAGGAGGGGCTAAGAGTGAGCATGGAAGCCCGTTCTCTGATTTGGGCATCATTAAAGCTGTCTTGTGAAAAAAAAGTGATCCAAGTTCCCCTTCCTTCTCTTTTTGTTCACCCCGATTAACTCCCCATCAACGCTGCCAGCCTTCAATGCACCAGCAGCATTCAATAGTGTAAAAACACACTTCAGACACATTTTTCCTATCAGCACCACATTTTTCTCCTGTTTGTCAAAATCCGTCACAGGCATGGGAACACACTGCCTTATTTATGAATCGTATTCTTAATAACAACGCTTTAAATCTGATTTTTCTTCCTTCGGGGGTGTCCAGACCTATTTAGCCATCTAGCCTCAATGTCCAGTTCTCTTCCAAAGGTAATTTGTCCTGGGTTCAACCTCATTTCTACCGACCAGGCAGGTTTACTGGTGGGCTGTGTACAATTACTGAGTTTCCCATAAATCACATGTACCCAGCTGCCCAGTGCTGGCAATCCTCACTGGTGAGCAAGACTCGTAGCGAAATGATGCGTTCTCATGGCATTTGTGTGATTGGCAAATTTTCACCTCAAAGATATGACTGATCTCAGTTATTAATGCCTCAGGATCAGTGTTTTCAAAACAGAGACCCATGAATGAGAGGCTTGTGGCAAAGCCAGAACATAAATGCACATCACAAAGGGGCATATTGCATTTCTATCTTCATGAAAATATTAAACACAAATTCACATTAACTGAGATTTTAAATATGCTACGTACTTATTATTAACACGAAGCAGAAAGTGAATATCAGTTTCTTAAGAAATCAGAAAGTAGGATAATTCCTTCATTAAAATGTTAATATCTCCAAATAATTCAATTTCTAAAAAAGAAAGAGATCATGTCTTCAAGAAAGACACCATGTCTAAAAGCTTATTATTCGGAGCAGATAGCATCGTTGTCTGCTTCTAACAAGCTTTAAACGAGTTTTAATAAAACGATAATTTTCACTGGAACAAGTGAAAATGCCAGCATATATTGTGGAATTCTGAATTACTGATCATGCACACAGCGAGGAGATTTAGTTGCTAGGCCAGGATCAGTCAAGACTCACACAGTACTTAGAAATGAAATTTTGTGGTTCTTTTAAAATTATTTGTTTGTTTATTTATTTATGTAGGGGGCAGCAGGTGCATCAGGATCTCCTGCCACTGTGAAAAGGTGCCTGTCTGGTTTAATGTGGGTACTAGCTAAGTGAACCCGGAACTACAGCTTCATAACCCTAACACCTAAGCTATCTTCCCAGCCCCCCTTCCTTTTGCTTTTTTTTTTTTTTTTTTTTGAGATAAGGTTTCACTATGTAGCCCAGGCTGGCATCTAGCTTGAGGCCTTCCTGCCTTATTCAGCCATCTAAGTGCTGGGATCATCACAGGCGTGCACCACCACACCCAGCAAATTATTTTCATCCAGGCTAGTCAAGATGACAATGAGAGGTCAGTTGCAGGTTTGAGGAGGTGACACTGCTCCGTTCATGTGACAGAGGAGGACCTGGAGGGGGAAAGATGTTTTTGCATCTTGCTAGGAAGTGGGAGGCTGGACCAAAGTCGGTCTGGTGCTCTTAGCTCTCCATAAGGCACCACCTCTCTTGATGAGCCATTAGTATAGGACAGTAGTGTGCAAGAAAGTAACAGGAATACAGTAGGAGCTGGCATGGGGATGAACACACTCTGAAGGCAGAGCAGGAGAATCAGGGACTCAAGGACACAGCAATTTGGGGGCTGGTCAGCCAGGACTACATGAGACCCTGTCTCAAAAAAAAAAAAAGGGGGTAGAGGCTAGGGAGCTGGTTCACTGGGTAAAGAACTTGCAGCGCACACATGAGGGCTTGAGTTTGCATCTCCAGAGCCCATGTAACTGTGCTGGACATGACAGCAAGCACCTACAATCCCAGCACGAGGGAGGTGGAGACAGGCAGAGCCTGAGATTCTTGGGACAAGCTGGCTAGCTACACCAGCTTAACCAGTGAGTTCTGGGTTCAGAGAGAGACCTTGTCTCTGTAACATTATGGAGACTGACTGAGGAAGACATCGGAAGTCAACTTCTGACTGGGCTTCCATGTGCATGTGTGTGCTCACAGGTATGTACACAAACACACACACATCTCTGTACACTGTTTGCTCATACACATACAAACATACATGCATACATATCACACATATATATGCATGAAAGAAAGAAAGAAAGAAACAAACTAACAAGGAAGAAGTGGGTCGGGAGGGAGTGAGAAAGAACAGAAATATAGAAGGAAACACCTCTCACATTTTGACTTTAGAAAACATGAAAGACACTCTTCCAGGGTCCCAGTCCCTCTCTAGCTGTGAATAACTAGTCATTCCTGCTTGTGCACATACATATTATTCCTCAGACTTCTAAATTCTCTTTCTAGCAAAGCTAATATTTTACCATTGTGCCAAATGTTGTCTTAATAATGTCTAATATAATTAATGTGTCAAGTGTCACTCAACTATGTGAGCTTTGGAACAGCCTTTTAGAAAAAAAATTATTTATGATTTTTCATAGTTATCCAGGTAAGTGCAAAATAGGAAAGAAAGAGAAGGGAAGAAAGGAAGGAAAAGAAAGGAAAAGACAGAAGGGAGAAAAAGGAGCTGGGCATGGTGGCACACGCCTTTAATCCCAGCACTCAAGAGGCAGAGGTAGGAGGATGGCTGTGAGTTCGAGGCAACCCTGAGACTACAGAGTGAATTCCAGGTCAGCCTGAGCTGGAATGAGACCATACCTTAGAAAAGCCAAAAAGAACAAAAAAAGGAGAAAAAGGAATGGAGAAAAGAAAGATGAAAGAGAGAAAAGGAAGGAAGGATGGACAGAAGGAAAGAAGGAAGGAAGAAAGGAAGGAAGAAAGGAAGGAGGGAGGGAGGGAGGGAGGGAGGGAAGGGAGGGAGGGAAGGGAGGGAGAGAGGGAAAGGGCAAACAAAGCAGGGCAGGGAGGGGAGGATAGAAAAAGCACGCGCTTGCTCCAGCCTGGAACACTCACTGCCTATTTTGCGGCACTGGCCGGTGATCAACAGCACTCCAATCTGTTCTCAGAATGTGCTGCCCCCTCACAGCCATCCATCAAAATGAATTCTGCATCCTGCTCTAAATTGAAATTCCCCAGTCAGTGCGAGGTTCAAAAATCTTCCAAACTCATAATATTTTCTTGTGTTGTTCCCCAAAGTAAAAAAAAAAAAATTACCTTCTGAACCAATGAATTCTTTCAACAAATTTTCCTCAAAAATTACCTAAAGACCAATAAATCAATTTCCACACAAATATACAAGACATTTCATTTTTTTTTTTTTTTTGGCGCTTGAAGCTGTAAAAATTCCATTGAAACCTGCACAGGATACTGTGCTTCACCCAAGGATACCAAGGCAAAAGGAAGGTGGTGCCCTGAAGCAGCGCCGAAATGGCCAGGCAAGGCGAACACCCAGCTTGGCTCAGTGCAATGTGGACATCTTAGTAGCACCACACAAGCTGGAGGGGTGGACGTGAGTTTGGAGAAGAGGCTGCTAGAGGGATGTGGGCCATCCTAGAGAAGAGTGAGCGAGGCCATCCCAGGCCAGGGCTTGTTCAGAGCACAACTCGGCGGAGAAGGAGGACAGAACAGCAGGCAGGGGAGCTGGGATAAGAAACCGAAACCTGAGCCTGGGAAGGGGTGAGGGTTCTTACATACGGGCCAGGGAAGGAAGGTCTTTTGCTCTGAGCCTATTAGAAGCCTCCAGGAAGGGGGAAGTGTGTAGTAAAAGAGAGCTCTGCTGTTTATCCTGCCAGTGGCCAGTTGGGGGACGTGGTTCCAAAAGAGGGCATCTGCTCCACTGGGCCAGGGGGTGAGCTTTACAAATAGGCAGTTCCATGACATCCATTTCCAGTGACTCAGCTTCCAAGGTTCCCTGGCCTAGAACTGTCTGCCCAAGAGGCCTCGCTGCTCCACGTTCCCCCTTCCCATCACAACTGTGCCCTGCTCTAAGGAGAGGCCTGTCCCTCATCACCCTAGACCGAGTGAGCTTCTACCCTCGAGTGAGGTCCTGCACAAGCCATGCCTGTGTGGGAGAGAACCAAGCCCGTTTCCACAGATCCCAAGAAAGGCTGCCTGAATACGATCTTCTGGGAACAAAAACGAGGAGTGATCTGAACTCCTTGCATTAGGCCACCACAAAACCAGTGCTGCCAAATCCATTTCGTCGAGACACATTTCCAATGAATGTGTTCTGTGTTCCAGTTACTTATCATGTCGATTGTGTACCCGGTGTATTCTGACCAGCTGTGTCCTAAAAACCATCATGATGATTACGTGATACAAGGTTATGGTCACTGGAAATAATGACCATCAAATGCAGCTCTGTGTGCACACATGAGTGGATGGGTAAGCACATGTATGAGTGTGTGTGGCCAGTGCATGTATAGGTGGAGTGACTGACAATGGCCTTTCAAGCACCAAAGAACTCTATGAGAGCCACATTCCAGGAAGCAGGAGCAGCAGTGTATGCATCTCCATTTCCTAGTGTTGGGGAGAATGCCAGCCTGGTAGTTCCAGATCCCTGTGGCATTTAGAAATCCCAGCAGATCCTTTAAGGAGAACGATGTAAGAGTTTTGTTTATTTACTTATTTTGGTAGCACGTGTGTGTAGCGTGTGTGATGTATGCACATGTGAGTGTACATGCGCACCACCCATGCACACACATGTACGTGAGGAGGATGGCTGGTGACTCCCTTGGTCGCTGTTCCATCTGTTTCCTCTCACTGAATCTGGAGGTGGTCATTTTTCAGTTATATTGGCTGACCAGTGAGCCCCAGCAATCTCCTTTCTCCACCCCTTCATTTCTGGGGTCACAGGGATGTGTGGCCATGACTGCTTTTTTTTTTTTTTTTTTTTTAACGTTGGGTGCTGGGGATCCAAACTCAGGTCCTCGTGCTTGTGCGGCATACACTCCGGTTTTCGTGCTGAATCATCTCCCGGCCCCTAATGGTTTGCTTTTAAATCTGTCAGTACTTACAGTAAGTATTTCTCACAACTATTACATGTACAAATGAGCATCATCTTTTTTTTTTTTAATTTGCAATAGCAAATGCATCTGAAGAATATCAGTTCAAGGAGAGAGAGAAAGAGTGGGGAGGACGTGGCAGGGGCAACAAGCAACTGGGGAGACAGTAGGAGCCTGGAGGAAGCAGAAAGGCAGCTTTTCAGGTACACACACCTGCTGCATACACTTGCACGGGGTCTCCTGTTTAATATGGTGATCCCAACACAGTGTGTACTGGCTCTAGTCAGCACTGAATACAAATACTACTTCAGAAACCAGATCCACAGAATTGGGGGACTTAATGGAATAGGTGAAGAGTAATGGAGGATCCTATAATTTCTAGATGTGTGATGACTTCATTGACAGTGAGACAGGGGTTTGTCTGGGTAAGACATAATGACTCTCTTATGTGGATCTTGAGCTTGTGTCATTCCATGGGCCAACTCGACAGCTGAGGATGTGTGTGGGTACGTTCCAGGGCTAAGACTCCGAGTCGCAAAGTTAGGAGGAAGACACAAGTGGCAGACGTCATGAGACAGGTCAGGCACACACAGCATAACATGGGAGGTGGAAAAGGAGATTCTGAGTCAGAGCTGTCTGAGCTGAAAAACTGCAAGGCAAAGGGGGAGGTCTCAAAACAGCCCTAGCCTCAGCTGTGGCAGTTCCATTTCTATTGTCAACTAGATCAAATGAGGAATCAAGAAAGCCTCAAGCCTCTTGGGCAGGTCTGTGAGAGTGTTCTTGAAGGATTAACTGAAGGAGGAGGACCTTCCCTCAGGGTTGGCAGTCCTGTGGTAGCAGCCTATGTATATAAAGAGGTTCCAGGGAGAAGTGGCTCTCTGCTTGGCTTGGCTGCCCTTGTTAGTTGCTGGTGTGTGCATCTGCCCTATTGCAGCCATCTTTTGGGGACGTTGGAACCCAGCTTCTGCAACCTTCTATTGTGGACCGAAGACCAGCAGCTTTCCAGGAAGCATGAAGGTCTTCAGAACCAGTTTGGTACTGCTGAGGCAACCAGCCTTGCAGACTGATCAGCTACCGAGTTCTCCGACCCTCCAGCCTGCAGACACCATTGTTGGAACCCAGGCTGTATCATGTGAGCCAATCTAAGAAATATCTGATGAGTTCCACGTGAGGTGGCAGCGCCACTGAGGACAGGACCAGAGGCAGTCAGTTCCAGCAGCCCTGGCACCACTCAGAGCGACAGGCAAGGCAGAAGCTATGCTGAAGCTATGCTGGGACATGGGAAGGGAGTCAGGCAGGACGGTCTGGGAATCACACACAGTGCACCTGCAGAGCTCCAGGTAAAGGTGACGTAGAGAGACGGTGGGGAGAGTTAGGAGAAGTGGGAGAGAAAGACTCTAGGCAAGCTAGCAAATGTGGGGGTGGTCCCCTGGGGCAGGTGGGAGGGGACCCAGAAAGGTCAATGTGTCCAGAGCTGAGGCAATTCAGTGAGTTGGGTGGTTCCTTGTCCATACAGAACTTGATGCCCAAGAGTGAGGCTGCGGCAGGCCTGCCAGAGTGGTGCGCAGTACAGCATCAACTGGATCGAAGATGAATGCCCTGCATTAGTTTCAGAAATGACCTATCAGTAGATAAGCAAATTCCTTAAACAAACGTCCATCTCTTTAAAAATTAGAGGCCTCAATTCCCTCAGCACATTTAGAATTCACACCTTCTACTCTCCTTATTTTCATGTAATAAACATAATTTATAGGAAATCTTTACTGAGATCCCTTGAACAGTATATTAACTGCATACCACTGGGGCTTGCTGGCACACTATCCTTTGTGTGTGTGTGTGAGTGTGAGTGTGTATACACGTATGTGTTGGGTATACATCTCCCACCTTTAGCAAGCTCTTTATCATTCAGTTCATGAAATTAAGAGAATTTCATTTCTCAGCAACCTAAACTTAGAGGTAATGAAATTCCCAGGACTCTTGCTATATGCAAGTTACTCTCATTTACATCAAGGAGAAATATATATGTGTGTTATCAAGAAATACACACCCAACCCTCTCCTAAAAGTAATTGTGAATAGGGTTTAAAATTATTAAATTGGATTTTTGAAAAGTCGTAATATAAGTAAGCAGCTCAAATATAGTAGTTTGTCTAGTGAATGTATCCTAGAAAACACTATTTCAGACTGGTTATATTGACAATTTAGGCCCTTTCTAAACACATCAGTGATTTTTTTCTGTTCACTCAAATGTTATTTTAGTTTTATTATTTTTTGCCTTCTACAGCAAAACTTGTTTTGTGTTAAATAAATACTGCAAATGGAATTTCTTTTTAATTGATTAGGCTGTATTTGTTTAAAGAAGAAAAAGAAAATCAAACAGAGATGGTTCCATGATGTATGAATGCGGAAGGGAGGCCTGCTGCTTAGGGGACACAAGTCAAGGGCTGGGTTTTACTGAGGGTGGTGGTTTCCAGCACTCAGGAGACTGAGACAAGAGGATTGCAATTTGAGGCCGGCATGAGCTATATTGTGAGTTCAAGGCTAGACCGAGGTATGAAATCCTGTCTCAAAAACAAACAAGAACAAAACAAATCAAAAGCAAGTGTCGTTTTAAGACACATGTATCACATGACCTCCAGTGTTTCCAGCATGCTCAGTATATGCAGACTTCTGGCGATCTGTCCGTCTGAACCACCAGGTCGTCTCTGTCCCCTTCTCCCTCCCTCCATCTTTTCTTCTGTGTGTGCTTGCGAGCACACATGTACTTGTGCACATGGAGGCCAGAGGTAAACGTTGGTTGTTGTCCTGAATCACTTTCCACTTTGGTCTTGAAGACAGGGTCTCTTGCTGAACCTAGGTCTAAGTGATTTGGCCAGACACCTAGCCAGCCAGTCCTAGGGATCCTTCTGTCTCCACGTGCCCAGCACTGAGATGACAGGCTCTCACTGCGACCAGGGATCTGAAGTCAGGTCCTCAAGCTGGAACAGCAAAGAAGGCCTCTACCCACTGAGCCATCTCCACAGACCCCTGCCACCTTTCCATGTGCTCAACTTCCCCCTCCACCTGAATTCTGTCTCTCTGCTTCCTCAGCAGGGCACACCCATGGCTCACTCTGGAGCCGCCCCTCTGGATGGGCAGATAGGTCCACAGGGTCGTGGGAAATCTTCTTTCTCTAAGCCTCCTGTGGTGGCAGCTAGTCTGTGGGACACTTACATTGTAGGCAGTAAAATACCATGTACCTTTTTGGAAAAAAAGAATTTGGTTAAGGGATATTTGATTAATTCAGAAGGTTCTACTCATAATGGATTTTGCAAAACAGAATTGCACATCTTATAAAAATTAAGGCTCTTGTTTAATCAGATGCCAGCCTCATGGTAGGTTAATGGTTGACTTTTGTCTCCAAGGCCTTAGGCAAATGGCAAGGTGGCATGTATGGACCACGAGCCTGAGAACTGCTGATTGCAGTAAGTGGTACATGTTAAAGCGATTTCTCTCTCCAAACCCTTCCTTCTTGAACTCTCCCTGGAAGCTTCCTTGCTGGAGGAAAGTTGGATTTTCTTCAGTGAAATTTCATTACAGCACCCAGTAGTAAAAGAGATTAAGCTGCAAGAAGCTATATGTGTGTGTGTGTGTTGTGGGGGGGGGGGGATCAGCAAAGACATCCATCTGAAGTTTGATGGGGCCCAGGAGCCAGGTTAGTGCTTCTAGAACCCTCTAGGTGAGGGTGTCCAGGCCCCTGCAGGTGAGGGCTTCAAGAGCCTTACAGGTAGTGATGTCCAGGCCCTTTCAGGTGAGGGTATTCAGACCCCCCAGGTAGAGGTGTCAGGGCCCCCACAGGTGAGGGCTTCCAGACCCCTGAAAGTAGTGATGAGCAGGCCCCTCCACTTGAGCTGTATGGCTCCTGGAGGTGAAGTTCTCTCCAGGCACCTACAGGTAAAGGCATCCAAGACCCTCCAGGGGAGGGGGTTCTGGCTCCTGCAGGTGACAACGTCCAGGTTGTTGTGGGGTTACCTTCTTGTTGCTGGGACAGACATCCAGCAGCTGATGGGAGGACATGGGTGTGTGGCTTGAAAGAAGCTGGGTCATTTCCATACATCCACAGCAGAGAGACACCACCAACAGCGGTAAGCACCCATAGCCCGAGCTCAAAACTGACAGGACACACACACCTAGTAAGGCTGGACTGAAGCTCCACCCCTAGTGACACACCTCCTTCCCAGCAGGGCTCAGTCTGAACCAAACATCCCTCAGGCTATGGAGGACTTACATTTGCATGCTAACCACCACACAGGCCTCCAGATGAACGTATCTGACCTCCAGAGTCTTGGCAATTAGACTTGGGTAGCACCTGGCTGAGCTGGCTTCTCTTCCCTCTGTCTTCATCCTTCTGTAGGTGAGCAGAGCCTTTTCCCAGTGAGGTTACTCCATGACTGACATTTCAACGTTTCTTTAGTATGGTATGTTCACGAACCTCTGCATATATCCTGCACATTTCAATCGATAAACATTCGTTTTGTTGGTCGGGCTTATCGTTCAGAGTTCGACTAGTTCAAACTCCTTGGATTACAGATGCAGACACGGAGGCTTGGACCCCAACATCTCAAGAACGTCCACGTTCCTGGGGCTCCACACTATGGTGAACGCTCACCCTGACACCCGGGGCCCCCTTTATATGGGAACGTTTTTGTATAACAATGCCTTGAGCACTCACCACAATATTGTTTCAGCTGTAAAAGAAACTAATTAATTTTCATCCAAAGCATTATGAATAAAAAAATCAGGTGTGCAGAAAAGTGAATTAAAACCAATAAAGGAACACCACCCACTGCAAATGGGCTGGAAGAACCAAGTCCTCTTTTACAGATGACCGGGACTCTTAACAATTTCTTCTCCACAGTCAAAGCTCCTCCTTAAATAGCCAGAGACAAAGCTAATGAGTCACCTCCCGTCTGTAGTTATAAAACAGACGACACAAAGCTGGAAGTTAAACTTGGCCGAGAAGACAGAAGCAGTGTGAGCCTGGACTAGGCAGAACTCTGCAGTAAATATAGGTTAAGGGAAAGTTGAAGAAAGTCTCTCTTGATTTCCCTTTGGGCTAGCTTCAGGCTGTGTGTTAAGACAGCTGAAAGTCCATCCCTCAGGATCAGAAAATCCAGGGTTTATGGAGCACATACATGAATTTCTGCAAAGGTTCGTGTAAATATTATAGGAAACCAAGACCACAGACAAGGTGGTCTGCCCTGAGCCGATTCTCTACCATGAAGCAGCCAAACGCTTTATGTGAGACCCGTTTTTTAACACGCATATGTGAGTGTAATCGTGTTTGTATGTGTGTACGCATGCATGGATGTGTATATGTGTTTGGAGACCAGAGGTCAAAGATGGTCAAAGCCCTCCTGCATCACTGTCTAGCATGTGTCTGGAGACGAGGTTTCTCAGTGAGCCTGGAGCTCAGTGATTCAGCAAGACTAGTCACCCGGGAGGGATCCTCCCCGCTACGCCTCCCCACCCCCACCGCTGGGATTGTAGGTGTGCGCCACCACACCCAGCTATTACGTGGGCACTGGGGATGCGAAGTCGGGTCCTCACACACGTATGGATAAACACTTTAACTCCCTGAACCATTTCTCCAGCCTGGAGAGCCGTTTGTCATAAGTCCAACTGACAAGGGGATTTAAGCAGCTAATGGATATGCTGCCACCCAATAGGAGAGTCGGAGCTGCTGCTTCTCTGTGGCAGGAGACTCGTTCCCCCAACAGGTAGGCTTGTGAGCTGGGCGCACACACACCCTTCACAGCAAACTTCAAGCACATCCTAGGGCAATAACTCCGTGGGTTCGTGGCTCCCAGGAACAGAAGATAAAGAAGGGAGCGTGGTTCCCTCAGCACTGCCAAGCAATTCAGCCGGACACATGGGGTGAGCATGAAATCAGCTTTTTCTTCCTCAAGCGTTCAGTTGGCACTGCAGCTACTGAATGACACTTAACCATTGGGTGTTGAAACACCACAGGACATGCCAGCAGGTCCCTGCCTCCTCCAAGGGTACAGCGGCAACCAGGTTCCTAAGGTCCTCAGTGCCAAATCACATATGGCAGCACAGAGGTGCAGGGTGGAGTCCATGAGCATCCTCGAAGAGACATCACCCTCAGGACACAGGCTGGCTACCAGCAGAGTCTAAGGCTCATAGACAAGCAGCATGGGCCTAGGATGGGTTGGCAGGAATTACAGTGATAGAATTCCTGGGGGTTCCCCTCCCCGCTGTGAACCCAGGTGCCCCCAGGAGAGGGGCAGTATCATGCAATGGATTTCAGCTGGTCCCAAATATTACCAAAATCAGCACTGAGAATTTCACGTCTTTGTCAGTCAGTGGTAAGGATGCCTCCCCACTGAGGTTTCAGCTGTGATATGGGGGGCAGGTGTCCGTGTTAAAGAGCAGGGACATGTGGCTGGGCAGATGGCCCAGTGGATGAAATGCTTGTCATGCAAGCGTAAGGACCCAAGTTCAGATCCCCAGCACCCATGTAAAATGCCAGGTGTGACCAGCACAGGCAGACCAGTAACTGCAGTGCTGGGAGGTGGTGACTGGAAATCCCTGGGATGCACTGGCTGGCTAGCTGAGTGGTGAGCTCTAGGTTCAGTGAGAACCCACCTCAAAGCGTAGGGCGGAGCGGGAATGCAGAAGATCCCTGGATTCTGCATGCAAGAGCAAATATATGCACTCATGCATATTAACGCACATGCACAAATACTGCCCCCCCGCCCCACACACAAGCAGAAAAGCCGGCCGCCTCCTGTACCACTTCTACCCTCCACAGACTACTCTTGCATCCAGGGCTTTGAGGACCCCTGAGTAAGGAAACACACTTCTGCCTCCCATTTATGCTTGCTCAGAGACTCGTTAGAGCAGCTACTGGTCTTTCTCCAGTTAGGAGCTATGCATGGTCTGCTGCATACCACTAGGGCCCAGGACTTCAGCTCTGACCATGGCTGTCACAGAACCTAAGGGGGCACCTCCCCCCCCCACTACCATCTGGGCTGCTTCCACGTTAAATGATGTGAATAGCTGAGAAGTCGGCACTTGCACTCAGGGACCACCCTCTCTGGACCTGCCTCTCTCCTGCCCGCTAAACTCTGAGAGCGACCATCCTTGAAGTCCCCTGACACACAGGTAGATGCAACAGCCCAGCCTGTAGAGCAAGTGGCGTGAGGAAAGAAGGAAGGTACTTCCGGCTCATGGCTGCGTGATACTGTCCACACATGGAGGAGTCTCTGAAGAAAGGGGAACATGGGTGGAAGTTTCAGCAGCAGATCCCATTCAGCTGAGCCTTGTGGTATGAAATTCCTCCTGGTCCTCCCAGATCCACTTGGGGCTCCAGACACACGAGGAAGCTGTGGCTCTCTGGCACAGTCTTCTCAAGTTTAAGTGACATCAGAACCACCCAGGAAACTTGATTCAAGTGAACGCTAGAGCGGGAGCCCACTTGCAGAGGCCTGGTCAGTGGGCCTGGGCTGAGTGCAGGGAACGTTCAGGTCCACAACCATCCTAAACCCTGCCCATGCTCTTGGCCTGGGGACCACACCCAGCCAGAGCAGCTCTCCACCGAACAGCCGAAACAAGAGAGCTTTGTAATACACCTATGGCCTGGAAAACATCTACTCTGACCTCATCTGGGAGCTCGTTAGAAATCTTGTTCCCCCAACTTTAATGTTTAATGTGCATATGAATCACCCCAGCTTCTTGTTAAGCTTCAGCATGCGATGCTGAGAGGGAGAGGGAGCAGGGAGTCTGCATTTCTAACAAGCTCCCAAGGCAGTGCTGATATTACTAGGCTAGGGACCACACCTCAGGCTAGTCCAATCCTTCTCACCTGGTATGTACCTGAAACACCGTGGGACAGAAAGGTCTGGCCCACACAGCCCAGGTGACTTATGGGAGTCTAGAGTTAAGAAGTGAAAAAAAAAAAAAAAAAAAAAAGTAGTATTCTGTATTTAAACAATTCGTGTTTTATTTTGTTACTTGAAGTGTTTCCTGGATGTTTATTCAATATATTGGTCCAGCACTTCTACAACTGTTCCATAATCTGCCTTTCCATATTCTCACTCTTCTAGCAAGTGACAGCTGGATTCCTTCCCACTGATTACAGTTACTTTCTCATTGCTGGGACAAAACACCCGGCCAAGAGTAGCTGATGGGATGAAAGGGTTTTCTTCAGGGTTACAGTTTTGAGGGGACACTCCATCATGGTGGAGAAAGCACAGCAAGGCAGAAGCTGGGCACCACATCTTCTCACATTAGCAGGGAGGGTACAGCACAGGTGAGTGAGCTTTCGACATCCAGAAGGTCTGGATAATAAACCTCAAGGCCGGTCCCCAGTGACACCTCCTCCAGGAAGGCTCCACCCAGCCCCCCCAAAATAAAAGGCTCCACCAGCTGGAGATTGACAATGAGAAGTAATAATAAACACATGAGGCTGTGGAGGACACTTTACATTCAAGCCACCACACCACCGCCTGCCCTCTATTTCAACTCTAATTTCCAAACAAAGCCCAAGCTAACAGCATTCTTCTGGAACCCCCAGCACCAAGAAGGATGAAGTGGGTGGATACAGCCTGGCTGCACAGTGAGACCCTTGTTATCACGTCCACAGTACTTTCAAACACTGCAGTGCATCAAAGAATTCTGATCAACTCCTCATTCTCATATACTTTAAGTTTACACGTCAGAATTTAAATCTAATTTCT
The DNA here is from genome assembly GCA_036365145.1 of Orientallactaga sibirica. NCBI lineage: Eukaryota > Metazoa > Chordata > Mammalia > Rodentia > Dipodidae > Orientallactaga > Orientallactaga sibirica. The sequence continues at coordinate 2,362,773 of JAEOAD010001941.1, read as the reverse complement.
AGTGTCTTGTCAATAACACTTTGCATCATTCTTCCATGTATATCTAGAGCTCTTGAAACTTAAGGTGATATGAGCCCTACTGTCCTCCATCTCTTGTCACAGTGGAAGACTACATCATTTCCTTCCCATGCACAGAAACTTTATTATAATACTGATATTATGCTTGGAAAATCTTTGATTTATTGTGGAATTAAAACTCTCTTACAAAAAGGATTTTCCAACAATTTGTAAAAATTTCCTGTGAGCCTGGCATTCTAAGTATTAAAAACAATCTATGGATTGGCTAGCCATTATAATTATTATTAGGGATTAATCAGGCTAACATATGCCATGAGAAATTTTGACAAATAATTATTGAACATGAAAAGTAAAATCCACCAGAAATGCATCTCTTAATGAGACGAATGGGCTGCTCTTTTTCTAATGAGTTCACGTACTCATGGATGAATATTACTTCGCTTAAATGAAAAGGCATTTGGCGTCAACCTTATTTCTATTTTTCATTTTTATAAATGTATGGATTGAGAAAACTTCTTCCCATAAATAAACAAAGGGGAATGGAAGGGCTTTTGTTATAACAGTCTCAACTCCATGACATCATTTGTCCTGCCCCCGAAGTGCATGTTAATTCATCATCAAACACTGTGCTTGCTGCTGCTCAAACAAATGCCAGATGCTTGTAGCACATTTATTTTTTTGTGCATGTCTAGCTTACGGGGTGGCTTGGGAACTGGACTCACCCAAGTTTTCAGGTTTTGCAAGCAAGTGGCTATAATTGCTTCAGGGATGCAGCTTTTGTGAACACTCACTTATGCAGGGTGGGCTTGTGAATTGATGTAAATAATACCCCCTCACTTAACTGATGCTTGTTGTTAAGAGAACCGGTCTCATACCAGCAACTGTTTTGATTCCATGGTCACCGTGAAGTTTATTTTCTCGTTTGACCTGGATTTGGAATTATCTCTCACATTGTAACATATTATCCAGGAATAAAATATTGTTGATATTTGTTCAAGCAAATGTGACTTTCTTCTCTCAGCATTTCTTAGGTCTGCCAGGTCTACCTTGTTGATGCTCAGGCTTCCCTGGCACTTACCCCCCAGGGAATACTGTTTCATCTGTGGAGTCATTCATCTCCCCCACCACAGTTATAATCAAAATATTAATTAATTAATTAACTAATTTGCAACAGTCAGAGAGAGAGAGAGAGAGAGAGAATGGGTGCACCAGGGCCTCCAGCCACTGCAAATGAACTCCAGATGCATGCACCACCTTGTGCATCTGGCTTACATAGGTTCTGGGGAATTGAGCCTCAAACCGGTGTCCTTCAGCTTCACAGGCAAGCACTTAACCACTAAGCCATCTCTCCAGCCCTCAAAATTTTTATAATCTGAGAAGATTTTACCTCAAAATGTGAAGTATCATCAGTTGAACTAACTGTAACTAATTTAGAGTAATTACATGGATGTAATCCATGCAGCATAACCACATAACACTTTTGAAGAACCAGCATGTTAAAATTCATTAAGAAAGGGAAGAATTGAAACCCCTAAAACTGTTTTCAAGCCATTCCCATAACCTCTATGGCTTTCTCTATAAGATATTAATAAAACTACTGCGTAACTTTGTTGAAGTTAAATTATGGATTAATCCCTTATATACCATTAGGGTTTACCCCTTGCAATATGGGTTACAAGATGCAGCATCTCCTCTCATGGACGAGCTCATTAATATTCATGATCATATATTAATAACTGTATTTCTAATTAGCTTTTTAGTTTTACATATTATCTCATTAATACTGACAAGTAGGAACTACTTGAACTAAGTCATTATTCTAATTTTGTTTGTATTGTTTTATTTTTTTTTGAGGTAGGGTCTCACTCTAGCACAGGCTGACCTGGAATTCACTATGTAGTCTCAGGGTAGCCTCGAATTCATGGTGATCCTCCTACCTCTGCCTCTCAAGTGCTGGGATTAAAGGCGTATGCCATCACGCCTGGCATTATTCTAATTTTGATTGCTTTACCATCTCTTCAAATTTTACATATAATTGATGAAATTAACAAGAACCCCAATAAACTCATTGGTTCTCCATGCTAGACTTGGATGGAATCATATCTTTGGATTGCCATAGATGCCCTGTCTGGGGTGAACAGGTGTTTACCCCTGCCTCAATGGAGAAGTCACATGACACTTACCCACATAGTGAAGTTGTCCTTCTCAACACTAACCTAAGGGCTGACACTCTCCTTTTTCTGGCTATTCAAAAGCCATATAGTCCAGAACAACATGCCAAGGAAGGCAGGTGAGGGCTTGGTGAGAGGAATGTCTTTCTTTTCAAGGTGGAGAAAAGCAACTGTGCAAAGAGCAAAGACCCTAGCCCTGCGTGGGGGACACGCTTCTCAGGGGATCAGCGGAGGAAAAGAGTTTGTTTGCATGAGTTGGGGCTATGGAAATGACTTCCTTAGAAATAACCAAGACTGAATATTTTAGAGACAGGGTGAAATTAAAACTTAAATTCATTCCCTCCACTTTCTCACTTAGCAGACTGATGTCATGACTGGCATTTGGATCGGGAGATAACATATGACGAATGTGATACTTAAAATGAATGAATAAGATCTTTAAGGTGGAGAATAAAGGGCACAAAGGCAAATGCAGCATTATACCAAAGGAATAATCAAAGGAGATGCCTCACATGTGGGCGAGGAGAACCAGAAGGAGCTATAACCCCACCCCATGCCCCAAGAGAATAGGGACTTGGAAAGGGTGACATTAAGAGCAACATATGTAAGAAGTTGATAGCAGAATGTGGGACCTCCCCAGTGCTGGCTGTGCATAACCATAGAGCATGTGCAAACAGATGCCCATGATACACAAATGCAGCAAAGGTGGGTGCTGTGTAAATGACCTATGAAGAATCAGGAGGCTTTTGGGTTTTGTGCCTTTTCCCAGCTCACTAACCCACTTCCATTCTTGCGAGCACCTTTCTCCCTTTGTCTTTCTCTTTTTAAACTGTCTCCTATCCTAGAACTATCCGTGTGTCTCTGTGTAAGTCATTGGGAAGAGAAACAAGCACCTGGAAACGTCAGCAGGTGCCCTTGGAACTTGAATCTGTGCGTGTAACAGAGCTGAAAGAGAGAGAGTGCAGCGAGTCCCATCCAGAAGTCAAGATGGAGGAGTCAAGAAAGACAGTAGGGGTGGGAAGATGGCTCAGCAGTTAAAGGTGCTTGCTTACAGAGCCTGTGGCCCAGGGTTCAATTCCCAGCCACCCATGTAGACCATTTCTTAGAAGGAGGTTGAAGGATGATCTTTCTGGGGATGTTGTGTTGAAAGAGTGACAGCAAGCCCAGGTTACAACAGCCCCCCTTTCTCCCAGCTCTCCTTTTCTTAATCATCTCGCTGAAGGTGCTCTGCTCCACAAAAGAAAAGGTGTGTAAAGACTTCTTCTAACAAAGCTTTTCTAGCCTAGGAAGCAGAATTACTAGCTCCGTGGCTTCCGATGCTTCTGTGACATTCTCTACATAACTCCCTTGCGCCTGGCCCTCTGCACGGGGTTTTCTTCTCATTTGCTCACGGGTCCGCCTCTGCTGGGTGAAAGGGAGCTCAGGAGTGGAATCCAGAGGTGGGAGTGTGTATTTACTTCCTCAGTGGCAAGCATGTACCAGGCAAATGTCCTGTGTTTTCTCAATGAAATACAGAAATGAACTGGGTTGTTTAAAGGGGTTCAGGGTGGAAGCACTTTGAGGTTAAAATGAGGCACACAGACTCTTGCCCTCTACTTTATCCTAAACCTCACACCAGGGCCCAGAAGATGGACTTGTTGGGTCATGAGGCTTCTTTGTTCTTCTTCTCAAAGGAACACTGACTAAATCTCCTTTCTCTGAATTGCACTATCACTTGTCTGTGTAATTGGCCTATTGAGGACAGGTGGCCACACCTAGCTTGTTAGGTCTGCCTGGCTCTGGACCCTAGGACTCTGCTGACAGTCCTTCAGCCCAGGTGAAGTGTTGCATATTGCCTACCTAATCTCAATGTCAGGACTGGACTCAATTAAGTACACCTGACTCTTGGATTTTTAAAAGTTTTATTTTATTTATGTTATTTATTTGAGAGAGAGAGAGAATGAATGGACATGCCAGGGCCTTCAGCAACTGTAAAATGAACTCCAGACACATGCACCATCTTGTGCATCTGGCTTATGTGGGTCCTGGGAAATTAAACCAGGGTCCTTTGGCTTTGCAGGCAATGTCTTAACTGCTAAGCCGTCTCTCCAGCCCTTATTCCTAGATTTTTGTCAAGAACATGCTTAATGTCATGAGTTTTAAAAATACTGTAACTGGGGCTGGAGAGATGGCTTAGCAGTTAAGGCACATGCCTACAAAGCCTAAGGACCCCAGTTTGATTCTCCAGGTCCCATGTAAGCCAGATGCATATGGTGGCACATGCACCTGGAGTTCATTTGCAGTGTCTAAAGGCCCTGGTGCGCCCATTCTCTCTCTCTTTCTCTTGTGCTCTCTGTCTCTAATAAATAAATAAATAAATAAAAATAAAATCTTTAAAAATACTGTAACTAAATTGAACAGAGATAAAAGGCCAACATTCATTTATTATTTTTATATTGTATATGTGGTGTGTGTGTGCATGCTCTTGCACATGCATGTTGAGGCCAGAGGTTGACCTTAGGCATCTGCCTTCATTGCTGTCCCTTATTTACGGAGGCAGAGTCTCTCACTTGAACCCCAGCACTCACTGGTTCAGCTAGTCTATCTAGTCAGCTTGCCCTGGGGATCCCTTGTCCCTGTGTCCTGAGACCTGAGATTACAGACAGTGGGACCACACTCTCCTGGCATTTATGTAGGTGCTGGGGATCTGATCTCCAGCTTTCACACTAAATGCTTTATCTACTGGATCATTTCTCCATCCCCTCATATTTCTTTATGATAGTACCATTTTTGCATATGTTCCCTCAATGCCATTTTCTTAATTCAGAAAGTTTATTCAACACAGAAGTATGAAACCACTTACATGTCTTAAAATGAGCTAATAAGCAAAGGTTAACTTAAATACATGGTTCTACACCTAAATCTTTACAACTGTTGAGGATGGATGGGAAGGGAGAGGCTTGAATCCTAGAGCACATTTGTGTTTTAACCTTTTAGCAAATGGAATTTAACCCTTTCTGAATGAATACAACCACAGGGACATGTTGTCAGGAAGGCCAGGTAACTATTTCAAGGGAAGAGATGAAGTGAGAAACCCCCTTCCACAGACACATTATGGTGCAACTGAAAGGGTCTCTCTGTATTGTGGTCTGAATGAGAAACAACCCCCATAAACTCATGTGTTTGAACACCTGGTATCCAGCCTGTAGTTCTGTTTGGTAAGGATACAGAAATGACCCCCATAGACTCACACATTTGAGCGCATGGTCTCCAGCCCATAGTTCTGTTTGGTAAGGCTGTAGAAACGACCCCCATAGACTCACGCATTTGAGCACGTGGTCTCCAGCCCGTAGTTCTGTTTGGTAAGGCTGTAGAAATGACCCCCATAGACTCACACATTTGAGCACGTGGTCTCCAGCCCATAGTTCTGTTTGGTAAGGCTGTAGAAACGACCCCCATAGACTCACGCATTTGAGCACGAGGTCTCCAGCCCGTAGTTCTGTTTGGTAAGGCTGTAGAAACGACCCCCATAGACTCACGCATTTGAGCACGTGGTCTCCAGCCCGTAGTTCTGTTTGGTAAGGCTGTAGAAAAGACCCCCAAGAAGACCCCCATAGGCTCACGACACATGGTCTTCAGCCCATAGTTCTGTTTGGTAAGGCTGTAGAAATGACCCCCATAGACTCATGCATTTGAGCACGTGGTCTTCAGCCCATAGTTCTGTTTGGTAAGGCTGTAGAAACGACCCCCATAGACTCACGCATTTGAGCACGTGGTCTTCAGCCTGTAGTTCTGTTTGGTAAGGCTGTAGAAATGACCCCCATAGACTCATGCATTTGGTCTCCAGCCCGTGGTTCTGTTTGGTAAGGCTGTAGAAATGATAGTTCTGCATTTGAGCACGTGGTCTTCAGCCCATAGTTCTGTTTGAAACTGACCCCCCCATAGACTCACGCATTTGAGCACGTGGTCTTCAGCCTGTAGTTCTGTTTGGTAAGGCTGTAGAGTCTCTAGGAGGGAGAGCCTTGTTGGAGGAAGTGGGTCACTGGGAGGCAGGTCTCAAGATGTTACAGCCCAGCTCTGTTTTCTGTTACTTGACTTCCTGACTGTAGACTAAGTGGTGACCAGCCAACTTTCCACTCCTGCCACCATGCCTTCCTTCCCCAGAATGTTGGACCATACCCTTAGAAGTGTAAGTCAAAATAAATAAACTTTTTCCTTTCTTAAGCTGCTTCTGATCAGGTATTTGGTCACAACAATGAGTAATGTAATTAATACACTCTTCTTTCTCACTTCTCTGCCTCCAGCCCCTACCCCAGGGCATGTTGGGAACCATAAAAAGAGACATTCTTTTAGTTTTATTTTATTTATTAGAGAAATTGTGTGTGTGCGCACCAGGGCCTTCAGCCTCTGCAAATGAACTCCAGATGCATGCGCCACCTTGTGCATCTGGCTTACATGGGTCTGGGGAATTGAACTTGGGTCCTTTGGCTTTTCAGACAAATGTCTTAACCACTAAGCCATCCCTCCAGCCCAAGAAACATTCTTTCTTTCAAATATTTTGCTGGGCATTGTGCTTTTTGCTTCCTGGGGAAATTGCAAAACTGTTACAGCCTCCAGCCACCCTAGATGGGCATTCGGGCTCATAATGAAGGTGAACCAGACAATCCCATGTTCCATGAAAGTAAAATGAGAATCCTGGAATCCACCTCCCAGGTTACACCTGTTAGACCCATCTAGATGAAAGAGCTTGTTGGGCTAACAGTGGGGGGGTCATAGGGTTTCTTGCTTCTTCTGTGATGCTCTCTGCCAAGTACAGAGCCATGCTAGGCTGGACAGCCAGGTCTGATTTGTGCTCGGATCATGCGAGGTTGAGAGGGCACCGGCAGAATGACCCGAAGAAACAAAGAGCCTCGGGCAGAAACGACTGCCGTAGACTCACTAATTAGGACACCCAGAGTCTGTGTGTGCAGACAGAGGTCTACCCGTGTTATTTCCCATCACCTCTTTCCATCTAAGCTGCAGGTTTCTGGACAAGTGAGGACTCAGCACTGGTTCTGGTTTTGGTGACAGATTTAGGAGTCACTTAAATGGCCGTTCACTGTAATGGACACATTGTCTGATTTCCTAAGGCTCGATTTAGTGTTCTCAGCCCCATTGTAAAGATCTACAATGTTAATTACCTGCTATAACTGCCATCATTTAAAGTGAGCAGTCAGAAAACATTATGACTGAGTGGCAAAGGAAGAAGTGACTATTACCGCAAGGTGACTGGGGCCAGGAGGCACACAGTGAAGCCATGTCTGGTAAAGAAATTCCAATGTGATTTTAAAATATATTTATTTTCAAGTACAGAGGGGGTGGGAAATTGGTGGATCAAGGCCTCTTGCCACTGCAAACAAACTCCAGATGCATGTGCCACTTTGGAAATCTGGCTTTATGTGGACACTGGGGATTCAAACCCAGGCTGTCAGGCTTTGCAAGCAAGTTCTTTTCACCACTGAGTCATCTTTTCAGTCACCAACATGATTTTGAAAATTGAAAGAGTTGTACAATATGAATTACCTCACTGAGTGAAATACTGAAGGTGTCTTCAGGGCAAGACAGACCTGGGTTCAAAACTGCATCACTGTGCTGACTATGGAAATATAGAAAGATAGTTATTCCTTTGGTTTATTTCCTCATCTGTAAAATGGGAATAATACTGCCTTGGTTGTTTCCTCATTTTGTGTGTGTGTACAAATGTGGAAACCAGAGGTCAATGTCAGGTGTCGTCATCACTCACACTTCACCTTATTTTTTGAGACAGCATCCATCACTGAAATTGGAGCTCCTGATCTGGCTAGACTAGCTAACCAGCAGGCCCCAGGGATCATCCTGTCTCCATCTCTTCCCCACAGAGCTGTGATTCAAAGAATGGGTCACTGTGCTCAGATTTTACACAGGTGCTTGGGATTGGAAGTTAGGTCCTCATGCTTATGAAGCAAGTAGTTTATCCATGGAGCCATCTTCCTAGACCCCTTCAATTTTTATTTTTAAGAAATGAGGATATATAGGAAGAGACCTATATTTTTAATGGAGCGGGTCTGTATGATGTATACAGTGGAGACTCCATACATGCTGTTCTCAGTACTACTGTGAGGAGTGTCCATTATGCATGGTGTGTACAGAGGAGACTCCATACATGCTGTTCTCAGTACTACTGTGAGGAGTCTCCATTATGCATGGTGTGTACAGTGGAGACTCCATACATGCTGTTCTCAGTACTACTGTGAGTCCATTATGCCATTATGCATGGTGTGTACAGTGGAGACTCCATACATGCTGTTCTCAGTACTACTGTGAGGAGTGTCCATTATGCATGGTGTGTACAGTGGAGACTCCATACATGCTGTTCTCAGAACTACTGTGAGGAGTGTCCATTATGCATGGTGTGCTGTTCAGAGGAGACTCCATTATGCATGCTGCTGTTCTCAGTACTACTGTGAGCAGTGTCCATTATGCATGGTGTGTCCACAGTGGTGTAGACTCCATACATGCTGTTCTCAGTACTACTGTGAGGAGTGTCCATTATGCATGATGTGTACAGTGGAGACTCCATACATGCTATTCTCATTATGCATGGTGTGTACAGTGGAGACTCCATACATGCTGTTCTCAGTACTACTGTGAGGAGTGTCCATTATGCATGGTGTGTACAGTGGAGACTCCATACATGCTGTTCTCAGTACTACTGTGAGGAGTGATTATGAGTCCATACATGCTGTTCTCAGTACTACTGTGAGGAGTCCATTATGCATGGTGTGTACAGTGGAGACTCCATACATGCTGTTCTCAGTCTACTGTGAGTGGAGACTCCATACATGCTGTTCTCAGTACTACTGTGAGGAGTGTCCATTATGCATGGTGTGTACAGTGGAGACTCCATACATGCTGTTCTCAGTACTACTGTGAGGAGTGTCCATTATGCATGGTGTGTACAGTGGAGACTCCATACATGCTGTTCTCAGTACTACTGTGAGGATCCTCCATTATGCATGGTGTGTACAGTGGAGACTCCATACATGCTGTTCTCAGTACTACTGTGAGGATCCTCCATTATGCATGGTGTGTACAGTGGAGACTCCATACATGCTGTTCTCAGTACTACTGTGAGTACTACTGTGAGGAGTGTCCATACTGGTGCATCCATTATGCATGGTGTGTACAGTGTCCATACATGCTGTTCTCAGTACAGTGGAGACTCCATACTCCATGCTGTTCTCAGTACTACTGTGAGGAGTCCATCCATTATGCATGCTGTTCTCAGTACTACTGTGTCTCCATTATGCAGTGGAGACTCCATACATGCTGTTCTCAGTACAACTGTTATGCATGGTGTGTACAGTGGATCCTCCATTATTCTCAGCATGGTGTGTACAGTGGAGACTCCATACATGCTGTTCTCAGAACTACTGTGAGGAGTGTCCATTATGCATGGTGTGTGGAGACTCCATACATGCTGTTCTCAGTACTACTGTGAGGAGTGTCCATTATGCATGTGGAGACTCCTGTGATGCTGTTCTCAGAACTACTGTGAGGAGTGTCCATTATGCATGGTGTGTACAGTGGAGACTCCATACATGCTGTTCTCAGAACTACTGTGAGGAGTCTCCATTGTGCATGATGTGTACAGTGGAGACTCCATACATGCTGTTCTCAGTACTACTGTGAGGATCCTCCATTATGCATGGTGTGTACAGTGGAGACTCCATACATGCTGTTCTCAGTACTACTGTGAGGAGTGTCCATTATGCATGGTGTGTACAGTGGAGACTCCATACATGCTGTTCTCAGAACTACTGTGAGGAGTGTCCATTATGCATGGTGTGTACAGTGGAGACTCCATACATGCTGTTCTCAGTACTACTGTGAGGAGTGTCCATTATGCATGGTGTGTACAGTGGAGACTCCATACATGCTGTTCTCAGTACTACTGTGAGGAGTGTCCATTATGCATGGTGTGTACAGTGGAGACTCCATACATGCTGTTCTCAGTACTACCGTGAGGACCCTCCATTTTGCTTGCAGCCAAATCATCTCCTCCATCTGCGAGAGCAAAGTGAAAAAGACACCAGGCCTACCATCTGCACACATCCCACGCTATCATTAAAGCAGTTGGCCCCACTCTACATGTCCCTCAGAAAATCATATGTTTCCATTTTTCTAACAGATGAGATATGAAAAAGACTATTTATCCAGTAACTCAGGCAGTCTGGATTTCAAAGCCTCAAATTTCAAGGGCTGAGAAGCTAAACAGGTGTTTCTTAATTAGTAGCTTTGGAATCCTGAACTCATTCACACAAGGGAAGACACTGGCAATGACTGAGCAGAACTGTTTTGCTCAGAAAACCACTATAGCCTCACCACCAGGGAACATACCAGATCAACTTTTCTATTTGACTACTGAGTTAATATAGTTTTTCTCAAGAAAACTACATTTACCACTAAGAACAGCTCCGCAAATGTCCCAAGTTAGCAAACCACCATTCCTTTATTTAGAATTTCCGTAGACAAGGTGTGGGATGGGGTTTGTGTGTGTGTCTGAGACGATAGAAAACTCAGTTTGCCAACTCTCTTTATTCACATCCCCTCAAAGACTCGTATGTTTTCTTTTTTTTTTTTTTTTGGAGAGAGACACAGAGAGAGACAGAGAGGACGAGGGAGAGGAAGACAGATAGAGATGGGTGCGCCAGTAGCTTCTCAGCTGCTGTGAACAAAATCCAGATGTGTGCGCCCCCTTGTGGTCAAGTGCAGCATTGAGCCCTTGCGTCACTTTGCATCTGGCTAAACGTGGGACCTGGAGATTGGAACCACTGGAGATTGGAACCAGTGTTCTTCTTAGGCTTAGGAGCCAGGCGCCTTAACCGCTAAGCCATCTCTCCAGCCCTCGTATGTTTTCTTATCAACCACAGTGTCAGGGAAGGTAACAAAGGCTCTCAGTGGATGCCACATCAGTGTGTACGATCAGAGCTGGGAGACACTGCACAAGGGAGTTACAATGCTAAGCCTCTGTGCATGGTCAAGTTTTATAGGGTTACACCCTCGTGTATGAGCCTGCGGTGAAGTGATCTTGAAACCCCTGTTAAGTCAACTTGGACATGCAGCTTCTGGCTAGGGTTGAGAAATTAGATGCCAGAGTCCGTGCTAGACATTATTAGGAACAATATCAAGTTCTGGTTCTAAAACTGCCACCATCAGAGGACTCCCATGTTCAAGTATCTTCGTAAGATCTTTAAGTCAGTGCATTTAACAAGAAGGCAGGAGGTTTGCAGGAATTATTAAAGCTGAGCTTTGTGGAGGAGTTTTTGAAAAACCTGATTCACTGATGGGTGGTGATCTGCGTCCGTAAGTGGCAGCAGTAAAGGAATACTTCGGGTCCATTCACTGAATCTGACTGGCCATGTCTGCCTGGCTGGTAAGCTCCCCCACGTGCTCCCCTTGCGATGTGGGCGGGGTTTACTCTCAGGGCAGTGTGTGCAGCAGTTCACGTGCTCAGCTGGGAGCTGGGAGAGTGAGCATGCAGATGTTTCCTGGAAACACTGGGACAGACAGACTGCATCCTCCTTTATGTCCTGTGCAGTATCTAACATGTTGCTGATGATGAAGTGACCACCGTGTCATTATAAATAAGTTATTGTCACCGTGCACAGGCTCCTTCTGCAGTCTCACATCCCCACTGGTTCTCTGTCCGCCCACACATGCCTCTTTCAGGTGCGTGGGGCCATGTCCTCACAGCTGGGCATGCATGGCCAGCGCACTGAGTGTTTGCCTTCGGCTTTAAGCAACAATCCCATGTTCCTCCAGGGTCCAGATTCAGTGGGGCTCTCAGAGAATCCCCAGTGGATGCACACCCCCCCACACACCAGCCACCACCTCAAGTACATGCCTATTTCTCCTTGAGCTTCCCTCATGTGGAGTCCTTATGACCCTAAGTGCACTCCCAGCCTCCAGGACACAGGTTCTCCCCTTTTACAGGAGCCTGCAGGTGGTAAGGAGCTCAGTCTCCCTTCAGTGCTCAGCCTCCCTTCCTGACTTTGTTAGTGACCTTGCGACTGGATCAGTGACATCCTGTGTCCATGCCTCAGTGTGCTCGGCTGTGAAATGGAGTTGTTCATGGAGTCCAGGGCTGCTGAGGAACTGGGGAAGGGAAACACAGGAGAACATAGCTCTCTGGTGCTCAGGGGACCCAGTGCCCTTCCTATAACAGTGTGCTTGCTTATCAGTGATCTCCCAGACTGTGGATCTCCTCAGAGCCATGTTCAACCCCTGATCATCCGCAATCACATGGAAAAATGATGCATCTTTCCCACATTTTAGATAGACATCTAAACTTTCTCATCATAAGATTTGAAGGACTGGAAATAATATTGCTAGTGGTCTAGTTTAACATTCCAGTGTATTTTAATAAAGTCGAAGTCTGTCTCAACACTCCTTTCTGTGTATTCAAAGGAATCTAAATATTTGATAGAGCAAGGCTGAGGATCTCATGCACATCACTACCCACTTAAAATGGATGAGCAGATTCTCGGTGCTTATGGTGGGATGTTTGACACTACCCCATAGGTATTCTTCTTGCGAGTGTATTTCCATCTTTGCTATATTTACTATATTTACTGACTATATTTACTATATTTACTGACTCTGTTTTACTGATTCCCCCATCATAGCCTCTGAAGCAGTGTGTGTATAAAGTAAAATTTAAAATTTAAATTTAAAAACCTTCTTTGCACCGAATTATTGTTATACTTACCATTGATATTCAATCAAAAAGTGTGTTACAAAATTTCATAGCTATGCATAAAAAAAAAAAAATCCTGGAAATTGGGCTGCAGAAATGGTTCATTGGTTAAGGCGCTTGCCTGCAAAGCCAAAGGGCCCAGGTGCGATTCCCCAGGACCCACATAAGCCAGATGCACAAGGCGGCACATGCATCTGGAGTTCCTTTGCAGTGGCTGGAGGCCCTGGTGTGCCCATTCTCTCTCTTTCCTGATTCCTCTTATCTCTCTCTCAAATAAATAAATAAAAATAAAATATTTAAAATGAAAACATTCTTTAAAAAAAACTGGAATGGCTCAGTAGGAAAGTGCTTGCTGTGCAAGCATGAGGACCTGAGTTGGGATTCCCAGAAGCCACATAAAAGCTGGGTGTGGTGTGTGTGCATGCCATCCCAGAGCTGGGGTGGAGGAGACAGAAGAATCCTCAGGATGTGCTGGCTAGCTAGTCTAGCTGAATCCGTGAGCTCTGGGTTAAATGAGAGACCCTGTCTCAATGAATAAGGTGGAGAGTGACTGAGGAAGATACACGAAATTGACCTCTGGCCTGCCCCCCTGAAACACACACACAGACATACACATACCATGTCCACACACATATGAACACGCATACATGAACACACACCACACATACATACATGCATTAAAAAAAGCTCTGGAAACACATCTCTCCATGAAATGCACAGTGACATGTAATCCTACTTTCATAGCTATGACCTCTCTGCAAGTTTTTCCAGGTGCAGCTGCACATCATTCTGCAGCATAGCACACATGCAGCGTGTGTGTAGAGTCTGTGAGGTGTGATATATGCACGGTGTATGCACATATGTATAGAGATGTGAATGCCCTGTGGGCACATGTAGAAGCCAGAGGTGAATGCCACGTGTTTCTTTGAGATGGAGTTTCTTACTCAACCAGCAGGTGCCTTTTTTTTTTTTTTTTTTTATCAAGCCCAAGCAATTCTCTAGTCTCTGCTCCCCATGGACTAACACACACATGTGTGGCCACACCTAGCTTTTATTTTTTTTTTAAACTGGGTGCTGGGGAATCAAACTCAGGTGATCTCTGGCCCTCCCAGGTCCTCATGTTTGATTGGCAGTGCTCTGAACTGCTGAGCCATCTCCCCAGCCTCTGTAACTTCACTCTTTACGCTCTTTCCGAGCTATAAACAAAGGGCACCTGGTAATTTACAACGAGGATAAATGAGTCTTGGTTGCAATAGCGAGTCAGCTTGAAATCTCAGCGCTTAGCACACCAAAGCCCAGTTCTGTCGGAGGGCTATCCTCCAGGGCCATTCTTTGCAAGGACTAATTCAAACGTTTCAGCTGCTTCTCACTTGTGGCTTGTCACCTCAGTGATATGGCTACAGGTGTCCCCTAGGAAAGAGCCTGAAGGGGACATGTTGACTCTTCAACACTTGCCCTGAAAGTTGCGTGCTATATGCCACTGTCATGGCCCCCAGAAAAAAACCCAAAAAACTGGAAATGCCTTCTTGTCCTGAGAAATGGGGACACTATCACAGCTGGCAATTATCAAAAACATGTGTAATGGGAGCTAAAGAGATGCCTCACTGGGTAAACTGTGTGCCACACAGCATGCAGACCAGTGTTTTGGTCCCCAGAGTTCATGGAAAAACTGGGCATGGTGGTACATACCTGTAATTCCAGTATTGGGGAGGCAGAGACAGGTGGATCCCTGGGGCTTGCTGGCTAGCTAGTCTAGCTGAATTGGTGAGTTTCAGGCTCAATTAAAGGCCCTGTCTAAAAAAAAAATCAGATGTAAAATGACTGAGGAAGATACTTGACATTGACCTTTGGCTTGTACACACATGTGCATGTGTGTCCACACACAAACATGGACACACACAAACATGCCCACACAAACATGCCCACACACAAACATGTACACACATACATTTTTGTGGTGAAATGTCAGCTGAGTCTGTTTTCCATCACTTTGACAAAACAACTGAGCAATTAAAAAAAAATTATTTTAATTTTTTTGAGAGAGAAAAAGGCAGATAGAGAATGGGCACAACAGGGCCTCTAGCCACTGCAAATGAACTCCAGACACATGTGCTGCCTTCTGCATCTGGCTTTACATGGGTACTGGAGAATCAAACTTGGGTCCTTAGGCTTTGCCGACAAGTGCCCTAACCACTGAACCCCCTCCCCAACCTGGAACAGTCATTTTTCAAGGAGGGCAGGTTCATTTTGGGTCACGGTTTCAAGCCATGGTTACTTGGCCCCATAGTTTTGGTCATGTGGTGCCTGAGCACATGGTGAAAAAGACCAATTCACACATAGTAGATAGGAAACAAACAAGTAGGCAAGCAGGAAGTGAGGTCTCCATACCCTCTAAAAGGGCACAGCCCCAATGGCCTAACTTCCTCCCACTTGGTTCCACCTGCTAAAGGAATCTACCACCTCCCAGTGGTACCACAACTGGGTACCATGCCTTTCACCAACAGGCCTTTGAAGGACATTCATGATCTAAGTTCTAGCAGCTGACAATGTGTTTGATCCCACCGCAAAAGGACTGAAATGATAAATCCATTTCTTAGTTTCCAGAGCCCTTCAGTTCTGTCTGCTGACTAGGTTTGTCCACATACTCCGAGACAATGTCTGTGGCAGGTACTTTCCTCAGTGCTGTGACAAATACCTGAGAAGCAATGACTCAAGGAAGGAAAAGTTTATTTCAGCTTATTGTTCGTGGGACACAGTCCATCGTGGTGGGGAAGTCAAGACAGCAGCAGCATCCGTAGGCAGGAAGTGGGGACTGATAAATACTGATGCTAAGATTTCTGTGTGTGTGTGTGTGATAGATAGAGAGATAGATAGATAGATAGATAGATAGATTCAGGTACATGCCATGGTATGCATGTGCAGGTAAGAGGACACCTCTGAAGTCCACACCTTCCACCTGGTTTGAGGCTGGGTCTCTCTTGTTCTTCACCATAAACACCAGGCTAGCTAGTCCAGAGGTTTCTTGGGATTGTCCTGTCTCTGCCTCCCACCTCACATTGGGATTACAGACACTACATACTTCCCCATCTGGCTTTTCGGCAGGAGCTGGGATCTAATCTCAGGTTGTCATGCATGTGCAGAAAGAGCTTTATCTACTCATCTCCGCAGTCCTTGGCGTTCTCCTTTTTATTCAGTCTGGGACCCCAACCCATGGGATAGTGCCACCCAGTTAGGGTGGGGTCGCCCATTTCAGTTCACCTAATTAGAAACTCCCTGGCAGCTATGCCCAGGGATTTTTCTCCTAAGGGATTTGATCCCAGATCCTGCCAGGCTGACAATTGAGAGTAAACGTCACAAAGTGCACATTAAAATGCAGGAGTGACTCATGTATTTTAGGTTGGCCTCAAACACCTGATCCTCCTGCCTCCACCTCCTGTGTACTGGTATTACAGGTGTGCACCATCATGCCTGATGTGTGCAGTGCTGGAGATGAAACTGAGGGCCTGGTGCCTGCTAGGCAAGCACTCTACCAACTGTGCCACATCCCCAGCCCTGCCCTCTTAACATTAATATTATTCGCCAACTGGTATGTACATATATGTGGGGTTCAGAAACAAATGGTCAGAACTGTCACTTTATCTTTTAGCTGAAAACCAGGAAGCCCAATCACAACAACTCTGCTTTTCACATGGATCCTGTCATTTACTTGTGTGACCTGAGGTCCTGCTCAGGACACAAACATTCCCAAGGGACCGTCTGAAAATTCTCATTTGCAAAGACATCCACAGAATGTCTTCACAAGGCTGTCTGCTTCCAGGACTTTGCAATGCACTAGTTTCATCTTTGCCCAGGAGAAGTCAGTTTCACATTGCTGGCAGAAATCACCCAACCAAGAGCAGCTTGGAAAAAAAAAAGGTTTATTTTGGCTTACAGACTTGAGGGGAAGCTCAATGATGGCAGGGGAAAACGATGGCATCAGCAGAAGGTGGACATCACCTCCTGGCCAACATCAGGTGGACAGCAGCCACAAGAGAGTGTGCAAAAGACTGACAAGGGGAAACTGGCTATAATACCCATAAGCCCACCCCCAACAATACACCGCCTCTGGAAGATGTTAATTCTCAAATATCCATCAGCTTGGAACCTAGCATTCAGAACACCTAAGTTTATGGGGGACACATGAATCAAACCACCACATTCCACCTGACCCCCATAAACTGATAACCATGCATGTTTTAAAATGCAATACATTCATCCAGCTTTAAAAGTCCCTATAGGTTTTATCAATCCCAATGATGTTCAAACATTCCCATAGTCCAATGTCTTTTTAATGAGCCAAAATACAAAAAAATCCCCCAAACCAATAATGGCACAGAATAAACACTCACACTGCAAAAGATGGCACTAGGCATAGCAAAAAAAAATTTAACCAATATAAGATTTAAACAGTGCAAACATCAAACTCTGTAGCTCCAAGTCCAACAACTCTAGTCAGAGACAAATCTCCAAGTCTGATAATTCTAACCAGCAACAAGTCTCTGGAGTTCCAATTCCACCCTCCAGCTAGGCTACTCACAGTCCTGGAAAACTTCATCTGGGGCCACAGTTTTCCTTAGCAGCCATCTCATGGTCCTGGCATCTCTACTGGGTCTCCACTGCAATCCACGGTCCATCCTCATGGCCCCATCAGGTCTCCATGCAGGCATCCAGCAAACCTGCTACACACTGCCCATGGCCATTTCCAAAACATAAGATTGTGTTGCAAATTCAATGACCCTCTCTTTCCTGTATTTCTTATACTCCATAATACCAGGTAGGGTGCCAATTTGTTAATCCAGGGGGGAATAAAGCAGACTTTGAAGAATAGGACACTCCTTCAGCATTCAGTCTCCTTCAAAAGGACTCTACATTGTTTCTGTCATTGCAATGCAGGTCAGCTGGCCCAATCTCAATGGTTGTAATTTCTCAATTGCAGCTGAACGGGCAGCAGTTTCGCCCAAAGATTTCATTTTTTCTGTGCCATATCCCTCTGCACACACCAGTCCACTTTTATGCAATGCAATCCTGCATGAATCCTCAGGACATGGGCATAACAGCAAGCCTCTCACACAAACTGCTCCTAGCCCAGTCCAAGCAAAGCTCTTTCTCACCCTCATAAGCCAAACCTCACATCCTAAAGTTCTTATGGCATTCAGATCTTTCAACTCTGAACAGAATAGTCCATCAAGTTGTACTTACAGCACTGCAAGGCATCTCTTAGGCCAAAGTTTCAAATACTTCCATATTCCTCTCAAAAATCAGCTCCAAAGGGCTGAAAGCCACATAGTCAGGTGTCTAGCATCAATGACACCACTCCTTGCTACCAACTTTACTGTTACAGCCAGGTTCACATTTCTGGCAGAAATCACCCAACCAAGAGCAGCTTTTTGGAAAAAAGAAAGAAAGAAAGAAAGAAAGAAAGAAAGAAAGAAAGAAAGTAAGAAAGAAAGAAAGAAAAGGGTTTATTTTGGCTTGAAGTCTTGAGGGGAAGCTCTATGATGGCAGGGAAATGATGGCATGAGCAGAAAGTAGACATCACCTCCTGGCCAACATCAGGTGGACAGAAGCCACAAGAGAGTGTGCTGGGAAGGGAAAACTGGCTATAACACCCATAAGCCTGCCCCCAACAATACACTGCCTCCAGGAGATGTTAATTCCTAAATCTTCATCAGCTGGGAACCTAGCATTCAGAACACCTGAGTTTATGGCGGACACCTGAATCAAACCAGGACAAGTGCATTTATATACTCAAGATATTTTGTTTTAAGTAAATTGATTCCAGAGGCTAGGAAAAGCTGGTGAAGTGTTTGCTATGCAAGCATGGGGACTGAGTTTGGATCCCTAGCACCCATGGAAAATGCCTGGTGGGGTTGGGTGTACCTGTAATCCCAGCATTGGGGAGGCAGAGACAAAAGAATCACTGGGGCTCACTGGCTAGCTAGACTAGCTAAATTGGTGAGCTCCAGGTTCGGTGAATCGATAAACCTTGTCTTAAAAAATAAGGCAGAGGACTGGAGAGATGGCTTAACAGTTAAGGTACTTGTGTGCAAAGCCAAAGGACCCAGGTTCAATTCCCCAAGACCCATGTAAGCCAGATGCACAAGGTGGCACATGCATCTGCAGTTCATTCGCAGTGGCTAAAGGCCCTGGCACATCCATTCTTTCTCTCTCTCTGTCTGCCTCTTTTTCTTTCTCCCTCTCAAATAAATAAAATAAAATAAATATGGCAGAGAAGTAATAAAGAAAGACACCCGACAATGAATTCTGGCATGTGCACTCGCATACATACAAGCACACATACACGCACACACATACACACATATGCAAAAATAAAAACACTACTTAATTCTCACAAGTTGAAAAACTTGATACAAAAGAATTTCTGGGACAGAACCACAGCTTTGTGCACTCATGATGCTCGCTCAGATGAATGAGGGCATTTGCCAGTGATCCCAGCATGAGCCACAGGCAACACAATTCTCCCTGACCACCTGCCACAGGCATTTCACCAAAATATTAAGCATCACCAGGAAGATTAAACAAGGTAAATATTCCCAGTGACAGAGTATAGATGGCACCAGTTGATTCAAATGAAGTTAGAATGAAGCTTTCCTGGTGATGAAGATACTCAAGGCAGTTTCCTCACCACTGATTCTTTGTGTCATTTGATGTTTGTAACTGATGCATACCTGAATGAGTATTCCTTCACTGGAGGCCTCATGCTTAGACCTTTCCCCTTCCAGCCCTCCCAACCCTTTCCTTCCCTTCTCCTTCCCCCCTTCTTTCCTTTTGAAGCAGGGTTTTATGTAGCCCAAGCTGGCTTCTAACTACCTATGTAGCCAAGGATGACCTTGAACTCCAGATTCTCCCATCTCTACCTCCTGAATGTAGGCATTACAGGCATGCACCATCACCATGCCTAGTTTATGTGGTACCAGGGAATAACCCCAAAGCCTCATGCATGCCAGGCACACCCTCTACCCATTGAGCTTCGTCTCCAGCCTTCATGGCTTCTTTACCAATGGGGTATCTACAGCAGAGTTCTGGAGTCCAGAGCTTGGGCCTGGTTCTGCCCATCAGCAGCTCCAGGAGC
Organism: Orientallactaga sibirica; assembly: GCA_036365145.1. NCBI lineage: Eukaryota > Metazoa > Chordata > Mammalia > Rodentia > Dipodidae > Orientallactaga > Orientallactaga sibirica. The sequence goes on along the minus strand of JAEOAD010001941.1, from coordinate 2,342,696 downwards.
TGAGGCGAGGGCAGCGCTTGCCCAGCTTAGCAGGTGCAGCTCGCGGCTAGGTGGTTCACCTCCTAACTTCACTGCACAGCCACTTCCTATTTATGTTTCTGAACTCCTGGCAGGAAAGCATCACAAAGCTGTGGAGCTGCAGCTGGACCCTAAGTTGCTAACCAGGATGTAGGGACTAGTTTTCAGTGAGGCTGTATTTTCACACCCTTCCCATTGCTGTAAGAATCCAGCCCATGCCAGAGTGCATTCAAAGCCTTACACCTGCTTCCTTTCATCTCTTTAATATCAAAGGCATGGGGAAAATAAGATAGCATTTCAGCCGGGCAACAAAAGCCAAGCTTTACAGGGCAGTCCTCTCAGATGACTGTGCAAAGGCATTATTCTCCGGAATCCGCGTCCAACTACTAACCATATATGAGGTCTGCAGTTAAATTAGCATGATAGAGGACAAAAGAATGTTAAGTGGCCTTCAGAATTAAAAGCCCTGGTTTGTCAGCCTGAAGGAGGATCAGCTGAAATGATAGCCTATCTGAAAATGTTGTTTGAAGAGGAGACATTAAAATGAAAGAGGTGGAAGAAGCAGGAAGGAGAGAGACAGTCATTTCTGTTTTAATCTAAGCTTCATCCCTCGTAAAGAACCTCATTATGCTGGACATTTTGAATATTGGGTCAGAAGTGATGATGTGTCTCAGGTATGTAAGGCAGCATTTAAACAAGGATTGATTAATCGCTGTGTGGAATTCTCTTTCATCTCCTAACTGTACACTTCTTGCCTTTTTTTTTTTTTTTTTTTTTTTGTAAAGGAAAAATTCCCATTCACGAATTAATTCAGCATGGAAGATGTGCTCTAACAAAGTTAATTCGATGTAAAATCTTCAAAATGAGAGCCCAAAGAAGGCAGACAGGTGTGATGGTGAATCTCTGGTTGTCAACTTGACAGAATTTAGAATCCCTGAGCAGATCTGTGAGGTACTTTGTAGAATAGATTAATTGAGGGGCAAGATCCACCTTCACTGTGGCAGGGGGACCCTTCCATAGGCTGGGGCCCCAATGGAATAAAAAGGGGAATTTAGAAACCATGGTGGTACTTTGTAGAATAGGTTAACTGAATTGGGAAGACCCAGCTTCACTATGGGGAGGGGATGGGAAACCATTCCACAGGCTGAGCCCTGAGGGAATAAAGAGAAAGCAGACTGAGCTTCAGCCATCATATCCCTCTGCTTCCTGACATCAGGCACAATGTGACCAGCTGCCTCAAGCTCCTGCCACAATGCCTCCCTACCTTGATGGACTGCAGCCTCAAACTATAAGGTGGAAAAACAAACAAACAAACAAAACACACTTTCCTTCCTTAAGTTCTTTGCCAGGGTATTTGGTCAGAGCAACTTTAAAGGAGCTAGAAAATGGGTTCATCAAGCTGCCTCCATCTAACCTCGGCACAGAACTGTCCACTTCCACGCAGGTTCAGCTCACTCCTTTTCCAATGTACACTTGAGCTGTGGGAACAAGCTGTGAAAAAATTCATGCCAGATGCTTTGCAGCCCCCGCCCATGTCCTTAACACCTGCCGGCTTCCCATCACATTAGAACTTCCATGTGAGTGGGCCCCTGGGAGGCAGCAAGCCTGCCCTGGGAACGGGACATAAAGTTCAGATTCCAGACTGGAATACCCACACCAGCCTGGCCACTACAGATCGTCCTGACCACACACAGGGAGAAATGTTCAAACATAATAACACCATCCACTAAACAGGCACAACGCGGTGGGTGGTGCCATTAGGGGACTGCATTTCACTTCTAACGCTCACGCCTTTGACAAGGTTTATTTATCTTTATCCATGTCCTTTTGTCTTTAGCTTCCCATATGCTTCAAGTGGAACCACAATATTCAACAACTGACATGGTAGTGAGGTTTCCTGAACACGCATATACACGGCAGTTCTGGAAACTTCTTTCTTCTTGCTGGTGGTGGACAGTGCAGCCCTCATTGGCATACCCAGTCAGGGTCAAGCCTGACCTCACTCTGCGAGGATACTGTGTTGCCCTCCTAGAAAGAAGGAGAAGTAGGACCAATGACACTCCACATTATTATTATTATTTGCTTATGTATCCGTGTGTGGACACACATGTGTGTGGAGGTGCATGAAGAGGTCAAAGGTCACCGTTGAGCATCTGAACTTGGAGCTCACCTTTTCAGTAAGACTAACTAGTCAGCAAGATCCAGGGACCCTGTGTCTCTGCCTCTCTGGTGCTGGGATGACAGGCGTGCACCGTGCTGTCTGACCTTTTTTTTTTTTTTTTTTTTTGGTTTTTTGAGGTAGAGTCTCACTCTGGCCAGGAATTTTGCCTGATGCTCATGAGAAGTAAGTATTTTATAAGGGAACAAGAGATGAGTCAGTTAATTACCATATTTATAAGCAGGTTCAAGTAGACTTCTTGGTTGGTGTAGGACTGAAATTATTGCAAAAATTTACATATTCCAATTATCCAGTGTCACAGTATCACATTCACCCAGTCGTTTGCAAACTCACTGTGCTGGTTTTCGTTTTCACTGGCAGTTAGAACAGCTCATAGGAGACCGCGATTTTATGGTTTCCTACAGGCTCTGGGTAAAAAGAAAACCATTTCACAACTTGTGGTGGCTGTGTTGGGAGAACCAGGATTTTTGTGGAATCATTCTTTTCCTCCCTCTTGTAACAGAATAGAACCAATTTCCTTGTTTCTGACCCAGAATGCTGCCTTCTTTGACTATCATTATCCTATTTATATCAGAATTGAGTGCCAAATCAGATCTGCAGAATGGAATAAATGGCTCTATTTGTAAAACTTGGCAATCATTAGAAACAATCACCACCCCCATGATGATACAGTTCCCATCCCTTGTTACTCTTCAGCAAACATCTTGGTAAGTCTTTCCGTCCCTCCCATGGCTTTCGGTCCAGGTGGTGCTGTAACAGCAGTGTACTGTGCATCGGATTGCACAGTCTCCCTCCTTTATCAATGAGCATCCTTCTCCAAGGCAATAAAGACCTGACATTCTCACTGGCAATTTCCCTGAAAATTCTACCTAACAAAGCAATTGTCCCAAAGGTCCAAGACTCTACAGTGCACACCTCAAATTGTCTGAAGCAGAAAGCCATTCCTGCAAGGTGTTTCCTTTAAGATGAAATCTACTAGCACACAGATCATCAAGACAAACCACTTGCGTGTAACGTGATCACATTCTGAAATCTACCATCCACCATCACCATTTACCACCGGTCTTTCCTCAACACCGTTTTCCACGGTGAAGTCATGGGCTTGCCAACATTTAATAACATGCCCTCTGAGATGCAGGTGTAACTCGGGACAGCTCAAAGTTCATGCTTTGGGGTATTTTCTCCCTTTCTCTTGCAATTAACTCTTGAGGGAACAATTCCAAAGTTCAACCTTGGAAGTTTCCTCAGGCTAGAATGCCCTTGAATAAACCGAGCATAGCTGTAACTGTGTATTTTCTTCCTGAGTCAGGCTCTTACTTAAGACAGGTAGCAAAAATGATCAACAGATTATGCTTAAATATTGCCAATTTTCACACCACTTTAAACGTGCATTTTAGTTTTCTTAAGTATGCTACTGTCAGATCAAAGGAACATAACCTGTGTCTAATTTAGTCTCAAATAAGATACGACTATGTAAGCTGTTTAAAGCAGTACACCTTAACATTGCACAAAAGCAAAAATCTTGTTTGTAAATCCATGAAACAATAAGACCTTGTGTTCAAAACAGAAGCTTCCTAGTTTCTATGGCTCCACAACTCCTCAGACAATGAACATGGACCCATCTTAAACCAGAACTTCTCCAGCAGAGACAGAGGATTCGTTACACGGCATCCCGCCCAACAGTGGTTATTAATTAAAGCAAGATTTCATTGATTTCAGAACTCTTAGTTGGAATTTCAAAACTCACTGGCTATGCTCAGATGAGTGAACGGGCTGGTCTTGTTCTCTCCATTCCTCTCATTGACGGCCTGCACGTAGTAGGCGCCGGTGTCACTCACTGTGGTTGCCAGGATCACCAGCTGGTTATCCAGTGTGATGGCTCTGTTTCAGAGAAGGACAGACAATGTCAAGGTCATCCCTGGGAACTTGTTGGCAATAGAGATTTATATTATGAGGCCAGCTAGACAGTAATGCCTAAAGTCTTTACAAAATCTGGACAGGTGAAAATAACATACAAGCCAATACACAGGCTGACTTGTGGGTGAGCCGTCTCTGGTTAGACTGGCACCCTATGACCAGAAGTATCTCAGCCAGTGTACCAGGCCTGCACATCTGAACATGCCCTGTGTGTGTAGAAGTGACCTTCTTGTTGCTGGGACAAAACACTGGATTAGAAGCAGTTCTCAGAAGGAAAGGGTTTACTTTCAGGTTTACAGTTTCAAGGGAAAGTTTCACCATGGTGGGGAAAGCTTGGCAGAGCAGACAGCCAGGGTGTCACATCTCCTCATGTCAGCGAAAAAGACAGCATCCAGAGTGAGCTAATGCTGAACACCTACAGGGCTGGGCTATTGACCTCGGGGGTGGGGGACCTCCCGCAAGACTCCACCTCCCAGCCACTCCACCAGCATTAAGGAGACTTAATCACAAAAGCTCGAGGCTATGAGAGACATTTGACAGTCAAACCACCACAGTGAGGGAGAAGGAGTTTTAGGGTATGTCCCTCCAGAGGGACATAAAACAGGCTCCCGAGAGAATTCAGAGCAAGGCCTGTTTGAAAAATTTTCAGGCCAGGCTCTCCAGTCATGCAGGGGTCACAACCTTTCCCACAGAGGGCAGGACCACCCAAACTTGACCCAAGCAAGTGAATCTCTTGTGCTTTTCTCCACCTCCAAGAGCCTTAGATAGACTTCTATCTCTTGACTCTGCGGGGCAGAAGGGAAGGGGCCGATCGACAAAGTTCTGAGCTCTTCAGTATATACTCTCCCACTGTTGCTAGCTTCAGGGCAAGGCTGCTCATCTGTGCTCTCAGACATTCCAGTGCTAGCTGCAAAGGAACCTGAGGGATATGTGATCAACACACCCATTCTCTGAGTCACAGTTGTCTGCCGTGATCATGTCAGAGGCAGGGTGAAGCCTTCCCCCATCTGCATGAGGCTGTCCCAATCACACCGCGCAGTAAAGTATCCTCACTGTGCCATTGACTTAGAAAGGAGGAAGCCGCTAAAGTTCTAACATCCACAAATGCAAGCCACTTTCCATAGAGCATGGGCCCATGGTGTCCTTTAAAGAAGTATGTGGGGAGCTGAGGAGATGGCTTAGTGAGTAAAGGGCTTACAAGCATGAAGACCCAAGTTTGATTCCCAGTGCCCACATAAATGCCAGGGGTGGTGGCATGTGTCTGTTATCCCAGCACTGGGAAGGCAGAAACAAGGGGTGCCCTGGTGATTGCTAGCCAGCCCGTCTAGACCCATTGGACAGCTTCAGTCCAACCAGGATGTGGATGGTGTTCCTAAGGCTGACTCCTGAGTGTCCTCTGGCCTCTATCTGTATGTTCACACCCATGTCCCCACACATGTATGTACACCACACATATATATACATATGTAAAAAACAGGTAAGTGGAAAGGTAGTATTTTTTTAAATGCAAACGTGAGTAGACCATTCCCTGGCAAGTGAGTTGGGTCTAGAGGGTGATTTTGTGCTCCAAGCTCATGCCTTACTGCCCAAACCCACAGGACACTGGCTCCCCGGGGACAAAGTATGCTTGTTTGCTCTCAAATCCCACACGCAGTCTTTCCAGTGTCAGGCGGTCATGTGCACTGTGGACTCTCTCCTGAGGAATTGAATGTAATCATCATCATTGCCTTCCTGTTACCTTTTGGGAAGCTTTGCTTTTTTTCCCCTCAAAATCTCTTGGCTTTTCTACCTTGTATAAAATTATCGTAAGGAGTGATTGCTCACTCAGGGTTCCCACAGGGCATATTACATTTTAGGTGTCTATGGCTAACTTATTTCATGTCTCATTTAAGAAAATTTCCCTATTAGGAAGTTTTCAATTTTTAGTCCCATAAAAATATTTCAAAAAGAGTTTTACTATAATTATTTATGACTTCTTTATAGGGTCTTTTATAGAACCATAGAAATTGTTCCATTTTATTTTAGTATATATTACTCTGGCACCTAAAATTAAATATGAATATTTACTACACACGAAGTTATACATTTAATAGTATAATTTTAAAATTGAATATATACCATTTTGCTTTAACATTTGATTTTTACCATAGTCATTTCAAATATGTCTATTATTTCTCAGAATTAGTCTGTTAAAGTGCCCATTAATTCTCTGTATTATTTACTACAACATTTTGAGGGTACTGAAAATTAAACAGTATATTAAAATAAAAACATTACCTTTTATATCTGTAAGCCTTTTGTTTTAAGTTCCTTTTTCTTTTATTTTTTAATTTCTTTATATATTTAATACAAAGTTTACAAAAAAAAAAGCCTTGATATCACAATATGCTAGATATGTGAAGGACATTACATAAAAACTCAATTCTCGCTGGGCGTAGTGACGCATGCCTTTAATCCCAGCACTCAGGAGGCAGAGGTAGGAGGATGGATGTGAGTTCAAGACCACCCTGAGACGACATAGTGAATTCCAGGTCAGCCTGAGCTAGAGTGAGACCCTACCTCAAAAAGCCAAAAAAAAAAAAATAATAAACCAACAACAACAACAAAACCCCTCAGTTCTCCAGAAACCTATCCTTCTTTTCTGTCAAAATCTTTCATAACAGAGCATTTATACAAAAGAAACTCATTTCTAAAATAAAAATCTGCTTTCTATAACCATCCATCTCCATGTTAAGTCCTGATGTCTACTGGGATATTTAATAAGAGAAATATATTTTTCATCCTTTGTGTACATGCGTGTATATTATGTTTTTTATAGTTTATCTGTGTGTGCTTGTGTGTGTGCACAGGTGCACATGTGCCATGGCGTGCATGTGGAGGTCAGAGAGAAACCGTGGGTGTGGTCATTGCTGTCCGCCTTGTTTTAAGGCAGGGTCTCTTGTTGTTCCCTGTTGTGAAGGCCAGGCTAGGCGGCCTTGGAGCTTCCGGGGATTTTCCTTTCTCTGTCTCCCACCTCCCACAGGTGTGGTGGGATTATAGAGGCTGGTCCTACTGCGTCTGACTTTATATGGCTTCTGGGGGATCTGAGGATTGGACCTCAGTTCATCACACTTGTGCAGCAAGCACGTTTGCCCAGCCCAAGACAAACAATGATTAGTGATCTACCCGTGCCTAGCTGTTATTGGCTTTGTCTGGGAGCCCTGACTCCCCAGGAGCGGGCATTATGAGGAGGCTGCCTCTTCCCAGTGATGGGCTCGAATCATCTCAGGTGTTCACAGTGGTAATTTCATGGCCAGGAAGGGGAGTACTCGTAGCATGAAGGTAACCATGCTGGGTGGCCGGCCAGAGAGAATGGACTCTACTGAGGTTCTTCACGAGCACATGGAACCCATCTCATCTCCACACTGACAGTTTCGTGGCCCAGTGTAGTGTTTTGAATGTAAAACCGCCCCCATCGCCTCAGGAGTCTGTGGTCAGCCTTATACTTGGTCCCTAGTTGGTGGCCATTTGGGAGGTGGAGCCTTTCTGGAGGAGGTGAGTCACTGAGGGTGGACCTTGAGATTTATTAGCACAGCTGATGTGGGTCCTTGGGAATCGAACCTCAGTCCTTTGGCTTTGCAGGCAAGTGCATTAACCACTAAGCCATCTCTCCAGTCCAAAAGTAAGTCTTTCTACAGAGGCGTGTGGACATCAAGGACCACTGCAGCTGCTCTGTGAGTGGTGAGAGTACAAGTCATTTTCTTTTGAATTCTGTGTGTTAAAATATTTCCCAATCTTCCCGCAACAAACATGTATCACTTTTGTCATCAAAGAATGTTCAAGAGTAGCTCAATGGAACCAAAAATCTGTAGCGGAGGCCAGTAAGCTAGAAAAGACTTTAAGGGAGGGAGGAGAGGGAAGGACTTAAGGGCATGGTATTGTATATATGTAAGTAGAAGAATAGATTACAGGGAGGGGAAAGACCTAAGCGATTGAGTAACAGAAGGGTGGGGGGAGGGTCGATCAAAATTCAAGATATTCTAAATAAGACATATGAAAACCTACTTTTTTGAATAACAGCACATCCAGAAGCCATAGATTGTTACTAGAAAATTTTCAGTGCCAGGGATGGGATACCTTCCAGTGAGTTGTTGGCCAGAGGGGTCCCTGTTGCCTACAAAACATTACAGGCTATTGCCAAGGCCCTTGGTTTCCCATGAGAAACAGATGGTAAGACCATCTGTGCTAAATACTTCACATGCCTGGGTGGCAAGGTCACTGAGATATCAAGCTGGTACTGAGCTGAAAACCTTCTCCCTGTAGACCAGCCAACTGAAAGCTGGGAAAAGCATGCAGCCCTATGAGAGACAGAAGTCATAAGCAGTGGAAACGCTGGACACTGGAAACCTCAAGTTTGGCCAGACAGGCCAAATGACTGAATGGGTGCAATAGTGGCATATCTGCTCTGGGGAAACCAACTGCTCCCTAATTGGACTAGAGGCCTGTTCCATGGGAGGGAATACAGGCCTGGTACTGAAAAATCTAATCAAAAGTCTATGGCAGGGGAGGTCATGAACCTTAGGGGTATAAAGCCTGTGCTTGTCTGGCTAAATGTATATATTATTCCCACCAACCTACCCTGAAAGCACTACACTTAATGTTCATATTCACATATTAACGCTACTCTCACTTCTGGTTAGAGAAGCTTCTCTTTTCAGATGGCGATGACCACTGGGATGACCCAGAAGGCAACATAGTGCTGCGCAGAAGGGATGGAGGAGAGTCCAGCACTGAAACATCTCTATCACACCCTCCAAGGCTCAGGGTCCATTGCAGAAGAGGGGGGCGGAAAGAATGTAAGAGCCAAAGGAAGGAGACGACTCCTTACAATGCAACTGTCGAGACAGAAATTGGCCTTGATATCCATGACCTCACAGTGCCTAGCAATACCTTCACACGACCATCATAACAGGATAAAAAGACGATGACATCAAATTAAAAGAGAGACTAATGGAGAGAGGGAGGGGATATGATGGAAAGTGGAGTTGTGAAGGGAAAAGTGAGAGAGGGGAGGGAAATATCATGGTTTATTGTCTGTAAGTATAAAAGCTGTCAATAAAATTAAAAACAAAAGAGTAGCTCAAAAGGGATGCGTGGTGATTATGGTAGAGAGTTGAATGTTACACTCATAATGGGGGCTACCAGGCTTTATGATGACATAATTTTACAGAAACATTTAAAACTTACATTGACTTTGCAGGAACATTATAGTTCAGCCAGAGAGGTTTTCCTTTAACTTTATTCAAATAAAGGTATGTACATTCCTCCACCTTAATTTTATATTTAAAACGGAAAGCTTGGGTCTGGGGAGATGGCTCAGTGAGCAAAGTGCTTGGTCTGCAAGCATGAGGACCTGAGTTTGGGTCCCCAGCACCCACGTACATGTCAGTTACGGTGGCATGTACCTGGGATTTTAGCACTGAGAAGGCAGAGTCAGGAGGACCCCTGAGGCTCACGGGCCACGGCTAGTCTAGCCAAATCAGTGATTTCCAGGTCACTGAGAGACCCTGTCTCAAACAATCAGATGGACAGCTATCCATAAGACATCTGATGTCAAAGTCTGCCCTACACATGTTTGCACAGACACATGCATGCACACACACACACACGCGCGTGCACGCACACACCCCTGAATGTGCATACATGCATGGCACACACATAGTACACACACACACACACACACACACACACACACACACACGTCTACAAAAAAATGAAAACCTATAGACCTAATTTCAAAGTTCACTGGATTAGTAATAAACATAATAGGGGAAATGATCTCAGTCTCATGTGGGTGAAGTGGACTACAGCTGTGGACACTAGAATGCCTGGCCATAAAGAAGACGTTCAAGGGTCACTCGGGTAGTGACCACAGACACAGGAAGGGCTTTCACAAGTCAGAACTCAACCTGTTGTCCCCACCAGGTGAGACTCACTGACAAAGAAAACTCTGTATTCTGTAATGGTGACAATTTGCACTGGGCAGTTCCCGAGAGCCCCTGGTCATTCTTTACTTGATTCGAGCATGTTCAGGGGGTAGCCAGCAAAATAACAATTCTGTTTCAACAAAGATAAAACCTGAGCAGAGAGGAGTTGCCATCAGTCTCTGGCCATGACCACTGACCAACACATAACTGGAGGAAAATGGGCCTCGAGGTGGATGTCCACACCAGCCTTCCTTGGGGTTGGGGTGCACAGGTGGGACAGCCGCCCTGCTGAGGCACCTACAAAGGGACTTCCTCACTTGCTTGTCAGTGTCTGTCCCAACCATCTGCCTCCAGGGCTGTGGTATTGGTTCAGTCATCCTCGAAGCTCCGGCTTTGTGGTTGGTCACAAGAGCCCAGCGGTCATCTTGTAGGTCTCTGAAGACCAGGAAAGAAGAGGAAAGATGGGCACATGCCCTGAGAACCATAGGACACATCCTGACTCACTATTGAGAGAGCAACTAACTACTTGGGTTCCCAGTTCTGACTGTGGTTTGGAAGGGAAATTATCCTCTCACAGTCTTATCATTTCACAGAGCTCGCAAGCTACTTAGAAGCCTTGAAAAGTGACAACAGCACTTTAGTAACCTTCCCTTCAGAGAGTTCACGGGGGGCGGGGGGCTGGAGAAATGGGTCAGCGGTTAAAGGCGCTTGCATGCAATGCTTGCTGGGTTCGGTTTGATTCTCCAGGACCCACATAAAGCCAGACACACAAAGAGGTGCATGCATATAGAGTTTGTTTGCAGCAGCAGGAGGTCCTGGTGTGCTCATTGTCTCTCTCTCACCTTGCAAATAAATAAATAAATAGATTTTTTAAAGTGTTTTCAAGGGCTGGAGAAATGGCTTAGCAGTTAAGGTGCATGCCTGTGGAGCCTAAGGACCCAGGTTTGATTTTCCAGGTCCCATGTAAGCCAGATGCACATGGTGGCACAAGCATCTGGAGTTTGTTTACAGCGGCTGGAATCCCTGACATGCCCATTCTCTCTCTCCCTCTCTGTCTCCCTCCCTCTCTGTCTCTAATAAATAAATAAATAATAAAATCTTTTTTAAAAAGTCCTTTCAAAAGTGCAATATACTTTGCTTGCTATGAAAAGACAAATCATCTTTGGTTACTAATATCTATTTTGATCTTTTACAGTTTTCACACCAACTTGGATGTTCATCTGCACGCTGATTTATATTTATGATGAAAAAATAGTTGTGTCCAGTACAATTAAGAACTTCGCCCACAGAGCACAAATGCATAAATTGAACCTGCAGTTTCACTGCTACAAATGTTAAAGTAGTATTGGATTAGTTTAATTGGCATTCAAGTGCATAAAAATACAGTGCAGGAAAATGCAGAACATTGTTCTTAAATCATCAAAAAAAAAAAAAACACCCCAAAACATTTGACATATTCTCCATTTTAAGGACATGATGGTTTAACAGGCTAGCTCTCAGACTCCGTGTGCTGAGTGTGATGGGGATCGCGGGTTTCACAGAGAACAGCAAGTTCAAAACAGACAACTTTGGAATCGAGGCTTAATTACAATAACAAAACTTGCTTCTAAGTAGCATTGGTAACTCCCCTGGATCCTGGGTAAACAGTCTGACCATAGAGTGGCATGTTTACTATGTTAAGAGATTAAAAAAATAATAATAACTTGAAGCAGATCACTGACTCTGAGTGAAAAACATTGTAGAAAGGAAGTGAGATGTGCCCACACACATATGAGTTAACACGTACGTGCAAGCATACACACACACGTAAATGCACACCACACACAGAGCAAGTGAAGGGGTTGGTGTCACAGCTCAGCAGTAAGATGCCTGCTTAGAATCTTCCAGTGAGGGGGTGGGGCATAGTTCAGTGGCAGAGCACTTGCCTAGTGCTCACAAAGCCCTGGATTCCACCCCCACTGTACACAGTGATGCTGGCTATAAAGAGCAAGTCACCCCTGGATTTGAGAGCTGTGGTTCTTCAGTGAAGGAGGATACTAGAGCCAGTGAGACCTCAGCAGTCACAGCAGGAAGCTCAACCATGGAGCCTCCAGCAACACATGTCAATGTATCTATGCAGAGCTCCTTTTAAATTTTTAATTCTTTGTTTTTATTGAGGTTGGCTCTCTAGCCCAGGCTAACCTGGAACTCACTATGTAGTCTCAGGGTAGCCTCGAACTCATGGCAATCCTCCTACCTCTGCCTCCCAAGTGCTGGGATTAAAGGCGTGTGCCACCATGTCCAGCCAGAGGTCCTTTTTGACTGGTTCATTTCCTCATAGCAGGAATATGGTAAAGACACAATGATATTTCCATGCATTCACCTCCATCTAATTCTATACTGTCTACCAGCTCTTAATTATACATGCCAATGAGTGTGTGTGTGTGTGTGTGTGTGTATTCATGTGACTGTGGGCATGCACATGCCACTGCACACATGCGGAGGTGAGAGGACACTTCGGGTCTCTGTCCTCACCTTCTACCTTGTTTGAGGTGCAGGATCTCTCATTGCTCACCCCTGTGTCTGCCAGGCTGGCTGTGGCCTATGGCCTGTGACTCATGACAGTCTGTCTCTGCCCCCTATCCCACCATAAGAGCCCTGGCATGACAGATGCTTACACTGCCGTGTTCAGCTTCACATGAGTGCTGGGGCTCTGAATTCAGGTACTTATGCATGAGCAACAAGCACTCTATCCACTGAGCCATCTCCCACACCCTGCAATACCCTATCTTCTAAAAAAAAAAAAAAAAAAAAAGGACTGGAAATGCAGTTCAATGGAAGAGCACTGGCCTAGCATACGTCAGACCCTAAGTTTAACCATCAAACAAACAGAAACCTCTCAGACCCCAAACAGAGTCATCTGTTTAGCAACATACAAAAAAAAAAAAAAAAAAAAAAAAAAAAAGACTTGTCAAAGAGATGCATGCCTAGCCTGCTACAGCATGTTCATGCCTTATACACAACACAAGATTCTTCTGGCTAGGACAGGCACTGCTTTAGAGGAGATGGGAGAACACAAATGAGCTGATCATGGGATAGCTGGTGGTGGCAGGTAGAGGATTTATTTCTTTGGGAATCCAGAGGAAAAAAAATGTTTTTCTTATGTATAGCAATATTTCTTAAAATCTCTACTGAATCTGAAAAAGCATTTTGGTCCATTGGTATGTATCCAGGCTGTTGTTATTTTAACTAATTGTTCCAGCACAAGGCACAAATAAATGGCCATGCCAAATTCCTCGTGTGGCCCTACACAAGAGGGGAGGGCAGGGATGAAGAAAGATTTTTTTACAGAATTTACACGTAAGCAGAAAATTTTCCAGCCTAGGATTTTTTCTGCTAGAACCAAAAAAAAAAATAAAAGAAAGAAAGAAAAAAACTTAGTCAAAACATGTGGAGTATATGTTTTTAGATCCTGTTTTTTTTTTTTTGAGAGAGAGAGAAAGAGAGATAGAAAAAGAAATAGAGAGAGAGAGAGAGTGGGCATGCCAGTGGCCTCTCAGCCACTGTGAGCAAACTCCAGAAGCATGTGCCCCTTGTGTGCATGTGAGACATTGTGCCCTTGTATTACTTTTTTTTCAAAATTATTTTATTTATTTTTTTGGAGAGAGACACAGAGAGAAACAGATAGAGAGGGAGAGGAAGACAGATAGAGAGATGGGCGCTCCAGCAGTGTCTCAGCTGCTGCGAACGAAATCCAGATGTGTGCGCCCTCTTGTGGGCAAGTGTGGCATTGCGCCCTTGCGTCACTGCATCTGGCTAAACGTGGGACCTGGAGATTGGAACCGCTGGAGATTGGAACCAGTGTTCTTAGGCTTAGCAGGCAGGCACCTTAACTGCTGAGCCATCTCTCCAGCCCCCTTGCATTACTTTTGCGTCTGGCTAAACGTGGGACCTGGAGAATCAAATGGGGTTCTTAGGATTCGCAGACAGGCACCTTACCCGCTAAGCCATCTCTCCAGCCCTGGTTGGTTTTTTTTTTTAGTGAGGTTCTCCCTTTAGCCCACCTGGCACTCACACTGAAGCTCAGGCTGACCAGAAATTCATGGAGTTCCTTCTACGTCCGCTTTTTGTGGGATTCAGAGCATGAGTTACCGTGCCAGGTTTCCTTTCACATTCTTCACACGGAACTTACTTACAGTCTAACTTCTACTTGAACAATATCTATGATGGTTTAATCTTGGACTGAGAGCCACTTAGAATATGGAAGCATCCCTCTGGGAAAGAATAAGGACATTTCCAGAGAGGATTAGACTCCAGGGTCCTGAACTAATCAATGAATTTATCTCTTGATGGACCGATAGATAGCATGACACCATTATAGGGAGATGAAAAAGTAGGAGGAAGCAGGTAGACGGAGGGGGGTCCTTGAGACTCTATCTTACCCTCAACCTTACCTGTATTCCATTTTCCAACCTTCCTGCACATAACAAAGTGAAGGACAGCTCCCATATCCTCCTACCACAACGCTCTGCCAGAATTCAGGGGGCCAAGCAAGCATGGAATGAGTTCTCTGAAACTGTGGGCCAAAAGAAATGCTTCCTCTCTTAAGCTGTTTCTGGCATGTATTTAGTTCAAATAGCAGAAGAGGACCAAAGAGAGGCTCCCCAGATCAGGGCTGCTCCTGAGCCCTCCTTCCCTGAGACACTGTGTGAGAGTAGAGCTGAGATCAATTCCTTCTGTACATTAACAGAATAAAACAAAAATAATTCACTCTAAAACAAAATAAATATGTCTATGTGTAAATAAGAAAGTCACATTAATAAACTCTCTGGACCAAGAGTTGGGTAGTTGGCTCAGTCAGTAAAGTGCTTGCCTCACAAGTGTGAGGATCTGAGCTGGATTCCCAGGACTCGTATCAAAAACCACACACAGTGACTCATGCTCATCATCTTAGTACTGGGGAGGTGGAGACAGGAGGATCCCAAGGACTCAATGGCCAACCAATGTGGCCTAATTTGTGAGCTCCAAACCAACGAGAGACACTGTATCCATAAAACAGGAAAAAGTTGGATAGAATACCTGAGGTTGACTGTCTTCTGATCTCCACACACATGTGCACATGCATGTGTACTCATGTGCATATAAAAAAGAAATACCAGGGCTGGAGAGATGACATCATGGTTAAGGCGCTTGCCTGTGAAGCCCAAGGACTCCTGTTTGACTCTCTGGGTCCCACGTAAGCCAGACATGCAGTGATGCAAGCACGTAATGTCACACATGCCCATAAGGGGGCGCATGCATCTGGATTTCATTTGCAGTGGCTGGAGGCCCTGGTGCACCAATTCTCTCTCTCTCTCTCTTTCTCTCTCTCTCTTTCTTAATTAAAAGGCCAGTCTGTTGGCCTTGCCTCAAAAAAAAAAAAAAAAAAAAAGAAAGAAAGAAAGAAAAAGAGAAAGAAAGAAAAAGAAATATCAGTACCAGGGCTGCTATAAGCGGCAGCTCTGGTCCAGGCAGCCTCTAGCCACCCTGACACCTTGAGCTAAGGTAGGAAAGAGACAGGATGGCAGTTGACACATCCAGCCACAACTCCCCATGCCTTCCTTTCTTCACAGTGAGGTGCTCAGACATCTTTCTTCCCTGTGCAGATAAAGGAATGTGGGCAGAACACTTGACCAAGCTCCGTGGGACTCCATCCGTGCAGGATTATGTCTCCATGGCAGGATCAAGTTTTGGGAGCAATGGCTATGAAGGAGCTGGCTCTTCTCTGAAAGCAAATGATGGCGGGGGAATACTTGAAAATTACAAGCAGAGCAAATTGCTTTTTTGAATGTTCTCCACCTTTACGTCTGCCTCGGCATTAGCTCCTCTTTGAAGGAGCGTAATTATCGCCAAGAGTTCTGCTCTTTTGTTAACGTTCTTTTGATGACTAAGTGCCTGCAGAGACAGGAGGACCCAGGACATCGGAGGCTCCACTTGGCTTGATTGTCACAGGGGCACTCAGTGATCACATGCCATCTCTGGGCCTCCCCGAGAAGAAGGGCTCCTGAAGCTGCAGGGAGACAGGCATTGTCCTCATGAAACTCCATCAACATTGAAGGCAGAAATAGAAGAAAGGCCAATTTTCTTTCTGGAAACTGTCTTGATAGACAGTGTGTAAGGGGATTCCTGTTCATGCCATCGCTTTCTGGCTAAAGACACAGTCCTTGGGGGAGAAGTTGCAGGGAAGTGAGGGGTCATTCATAAATAGAAACGACTTAGAACAAGAGTAAGACTTCTTCAAAATTCTGAGACCCTGCTCTCAACTTTCAGGAAGGTTAGCCACATCCTTTGTTATGCACCACACACACATGTATATGTGCATGTATGCATAAGATTTTATTTATTTATTTATTTGTTCATTTATTTATTTAAGAGAGAAAGAGAGAGAATGGTTATGCCAGGGCCTGTAGCCACTGTAAATGATCTCCAGATGCATGTGCCACCTTGTGCATCTGGCTTACATGGGTACTGGGGAATCGAACCTGGGTCCTTAAGGCGTCGCAGGCAAGCGCCTTAACCGCTAAGCGGATTTTTTCTTTTTCAAGCTGTGACCTGGAGGATGGGACTTATTGACAGTGTCTGACTGACAAATGTATCAGTGAGCGTTCTCTAGGGAAACAGAACTGATAGAATGGATATATATTACAAAGGGAATCTATTAGATTGTCTTACACAATATGAGACTACTAATCCAACAATGGCTGTCTGCAGGCTGGAGAGGCCGAGAACCCAGCTCATCCGCAAGGCTGGATACCTCAGCAGTCCCAATCAGACACCAAAGGCCTAGTGGATCCCTGAAGAGATGCTGGTCTTCAATCTACGTGGCAAGGCCAGAGAAGCTGGGTTCAGATGTCAGTAAAGGATGCCAGCAACTGGGTAGATGAGCTCTCTAGCGAGGGACCTATACAAGCAGGCAAAAAGCATTGCTTCTTCTTCGGACTGCCAGCTCTGGGGGATAGTGCTTCCTCAGTTCATCTTCCTGGGGATGCCCCACAGACCACCCAAGAGATGAGTCTCTTACTTGATTCTTGATCCAGTCAGATCAACAAGAGAGATGAACAGTCCTGAATACAGCAGGAGCATGCATGGTCCATGGCAAGGAGACAGACCTTGTATTCTTTCCAGAACTCTGATCCAGTCCCTGTTTATCCTTCCAGCCCACGAGCCTGTTGTTTGGGGGGGGGGAGGCTGGCCTCTTGCTGCTCTCAATTCATTCCCCACCCTCAGATGGAGCACTGGGTTTTCTCCCTTTCAACTCCACTTTCCAACGCAGCCTCTGTTCTTTCCTCCTCCAGGCAATGATGATGATGGGCCTTTCGGGGCTCTTCCTGAGGGCTGAGTCGTTTTCTGAACTCTGCATGCATTGGTCTGTCTTCATATCAACTCAGGTGTTCTGGTTCCTCACAGCAGCTTGTGGCTGATCCCACAGATTTGGGTTGAGCCATGGCAGCCCCTTCTCTGGCACTGCCTAGCCATGTGACCTTGTGGACAGCACTATGGTCTGTGAGATGGGATGGCAGTGACCACCTCTTAGTGCTGGCGGGGGAATTGCATGAGCTAACATTAACACAGTGGTTCGCACCACATCGAGCACGTGATCACAGTTCACATTGGTTAGCTGCTGACATTATTTCCCTTCCTCAGAGTGGAAACTGAAACTTACAAGTGGACAGACTTAAAGAAGATGGAAAACCGACTGTAACCCAGGATCCTGACCCTACCCTCTCCCAATCCATCCCCCTGAATTCAGGTCTCTGGTCCTCAGGCTATGCCTGCCAGGCAAAGGTGTAACAGTTTACTGTGGAAACTGCGCGTCTCTCCCAACCAGCCTTTGGCCTTTTCCAAGCTTCCCATGTTGCTCCCAGGGACTGAGCCAGCTCCTGGCCCATGGTAGTGATGCTGATAACACTGGTCAGGAAACGGAGGGTGGGGCTGTACCACAGGGACTTCTAAGCCAGACAGACAAATGTCCCATCATGCGCCAGGTCTCAGTGGTGGAGCCCCACACCACCCAAGTGATGGAAGGAGGAGGTGAGCGATCGATCACCTTTCCTCACGTGATAAACCTCAAAGCTGTAGCAGATGTTGTTCACATTCAGTGACCGCCATGTCGGCTAGCAAGAGGCAATGCCCCGAGCCCTGGGTTCAGCACCACAGGATAATGGAAACAGTTTCTTTTGAAGATAGATAATGAATATATTTAGTTTCTCAACAGTTACCCACTTAGGAGTTTCCCAAGAAATGCTTTACAGTACCCCTTTGTTTTGAATGCTTATGATGTATCTCCAATGAAGAAATAAGCAAACAATGTCAGATTTCCCCAGGGAGTAGGGATATGACAAAATACAGACATAAATAATTTAAAGAGGACCTTTTTTGAGAAAGTCAAAGTATCTGGAACATGTCCCAACTGTGATATTGCACCTACAAGAAAGCCGTATGTAGGTACCATGCCTCTTAATGCCTACATACTCCATGTGCAAAGAAAACCAGGGAAATGGATAAAAATAGAAAGAAGGGTAGTTGCCACTTTTCTCAAACTGCTATTGCTAATGACCCCAGGGTTCATTTCCATGATAAACGGAACACAATCGCCCACATTTGTCTTCTTACAGAGCTGCGGTACTGTCCCTTGCATCATGATATATTTGTTTTTTAGTCACAGGACAAATTTCTCAACAGGACTTCCAGAGTTCCTACGAGCAGTAGTTAACTAGCCTCCCTGAACCAAGATGATGAAATTAAAGCAACCCTGGAGTTTGAAGAGAAGAAAAAAAAAACCACAAATGCTCGCTCATCCTTTCATTGACTCAGCAAATCAGCCAGTGTGGAGCCCTTACTGGGGAATGCACTGTGGTGGCCGGAATGGAAAGTGTCCCCCATAGCATCATGCACTTGTGTTCATCCTCATAACTCCATCCCTAGCTGGTGGTAACTGGGGAGATGGAGCCCTGCTGGGGGAGGTGTGTCCCTGGGGGCACCCTGAGGTTTCTTAGTCCAGATCATTGGGTGTTCAGAGCTAGCTCATTCTGGCTGCTCCCTCGCAGCTGAGGTGACAAAATGTGATGCCCTGCCTCTGCTCTGCCATGCTTTCTCTGCCTTGCTGAAGCTTCCTCTCAAGACTGTGAGCTGAAATAAACCCTTTCCTCCCATCAGCTGCTTCTGGCTGTGTGTTTTGTCCCAGCGATGAGAAGGTAACTGCAGCATATGCTGACAAGTTCTTCGGGGCTTAGCAAGTCTTTATAGTCCAGTGGGGACCTAGAAGTGGAAAGTGTTGGTTCCATTCCTTAATAGGCTTAATAGGCTGTGGTTCTGGCCCCTTCCAGTGGTTTCTGGAGAAATGATTCATTGTGTGGCTGGGGCATCTTAAGGAAAGGAAGCCAAGATGGACTCAGGAATCCACCTGTGTTGATGCTCCTCCAACGGGCACACTGAGCATCAGTGTGAAAGCTTATGAGGCAGAAGGGAGGAAGAAACAAGACTGTCTGTTTGCAGAAAGCAAGATCCACAGAGAAAACACCTACACGCCAGCAAGACAGCAGTGACGACCACCATCCTGAGAACCCGAGCGTACACACGGCAAGGATTCTAGAACAAACAAGAAATTCTTTGATTCCTTCTTATTTTTCAGCAACTTGAACAAATTACAAATTTATTTTTTAAATGCCAACTAGCAGTTGCACATTTGTACAGCACACAAAACATATCTTGACACGCATGTGCATTGTGACTTTATGTTTACCAGGAAAAACAAAATTAGCCTCAGCCTAACACCCATATGCTGCACACACAAAAATAAGTCAAAAAAGGATCACAGGTTTCCATGTGAATCTATGAAAGTTTGTAAAGTAATACAGGAGAAATATGGTGGGGCCCAGGGCTTGATGCCAAGTTCATAAATATGATACGAAAAGCACAGGTCGTAAATGAAACACTAAGTAGGACTACATCAAAGTGTTCTCTGTGTGTGAAATATGCTGAGAAGGAGAAAAGACAATTGCAGGATGGAAGAGACTATTTATTTGCAAAGCACAAGTTCGATAAAGACTATCCAAACTAGAAAGAGAATGAAAAGAACCCACAAGCAAACCCCTTGGAAAATGGACAAAGGGCACGAAATAGCATCCTGCCAAAGAGATGGGGATCAAGCACACTCTGAAGGAAGCAGCTCCCCAAAGGGAGCACGGGGATGCAAGGGACACTCTGTGGGGTGCAGTCCCACTAAAGGGAGCACGGGGATGCAAGGGACAACAGAAGATTCTTAGCACCTCTTCCATTAAGACCAAGGAGTAATACAAGACGTGCTTTAGAGCAATTAAAAATGAAAACTCAGGGCTGGAGAGATGGCTTAGCGGTTAAGGCACTTGCCGACAAAGCCAAAGGACGCCGGTTCAGTTCTCAAGTACCCATGTAAGCCAGATGCACAAGATGATGCATGTGTCTGGAGTTTGTTTGCAGTGGCTGGAGGCCCTGGTACACCCATTCTTTCTCTGTCTATCTGCCTCTGCCTCTCTCTCTCTCTTAAATAAATAAATAAATAAATATTTTTTAAATATAAAAACTTAGTGATTGCTGGTACATGTGAGAAGTACATAGTCATTACTCTGGCAATGGCTTGGCAGGTTTTCTTTTTAAATTTTATTTATTTATATTTATTAATTTATTTAAGATAGTGAAAGAGAAAGAGGCAGAGAGAGAGAGAGAGGGGAGGGAGGGAGAGAGAGAATGGTGTGCCAGGGCTCCCAGCCACTGCAAACGAACTCCAGACGCATGCCACCTTGTGCATCTGGCTTACATGGGTCCTGGGGAATTGAACCTGGGTCATTTGACTTTGCAGGCAAATGCCTTAACTGCTAAGCCACCTCTCCAGCCCAGCCTGGCAGTTTTGAAGAAGGTAAACATGTAACCTATCATTCAATCCAGCAAAGTCCATTTCTCCTGGATATTGATCACAGAGAGTTAAAATAAGCATGCATAGAGATACCTGGACAGACACGCTCATAGCAGCTTCATCTGCAGTATCCCAAATCTAAAAAATCCCAGACGTTCTTCAACAGATGTGTCAAGATGGGGAACACTGTGTTTCACTGTCACTGACTAGAATGCAAAGGAGTAAGTGATCCACGTAACAGCCTGAATAGAGTGAGCCGGAGGATGAGTGAAAAAAAGGGGGCAATGTCAACAGGACACCTAGCGTAGCCTTCCATTTATAGAGCATTCTCAAAATGGTAAGATGTGGGTGGAAACAGACTGGTATTGCATGGAGGAGGTGTGGCTGTGACAGGCTCTGGTGCCAGGACAGCTCTGCTGCTTGACTGTGGCAGTGGTTACATGATTCAATGCAGGGAGATGACACAGTGCCCCCATCCACCTCTGCTTCTGATACTCTACCTGGTCAAAGGTCCACGGAACCTCTCTGAGCAGGGCTTTGCAGCTTTCTGGAGGATGTCCAGTTGTTTCTATGTAACACCGCTAAGAAGAAAGGGCAAGAAAGGACCGTTCTGCCAGAAGAAAGGAGAAGAAGGAAGGCTCCCTCCTATGAGGTCAGAACAGCTTGGGAACGGAAGCTGACAAGCTGACTTGTGCTCCTACTTGCTGGCTGTCTTAAGGACTGGAGTTTCTAGGCTGCTGCACAACGCTGAGGTTCCAGGATGGACAAGGAAATAGGGCGGGCCCCTAAAGACAGAGAGGATCCCTGAGGGACTTGGGGCAACTGTGGTGTGCTATTGGAAGTCAGAGAGCAAGGCAGAGAGAACAGAGTAGGTAGGAGTGAGGAGCCACCAGTGATCCAGGACCCGCCAGTCCGTGTTATGGGGTCCTTATCAACGAAAGACCCCACCCTCCTCCTGCTTGGTGGAGCCCAGTGATTCAGATGCTCCACCTTCAGGGCTGAGGACAGAATGACAGTCTGTCGTGGAAATGAGCAATTGCATATATTGGTGCAGCCAGAATGCATGGCTGAAGCGAGCCAGAATTCAAAACAACGATTAAGCAATTCACGGGTGCTTAGGGCACGGAACTGGAAGTTAAGCTTTTCATCATAACCCACAGTCACACTGACAGGGAATATGTTTTTACATGTGCTGCAATCCAAAGAAGTGTGGAGGTATATGACAGAAGTGTTCTTACAGGCTACCACAGCTAGGTGTGGTGGTGCACACCTACAACCTCAGCACTTGGGAGGTGGAGGTAGAAGGCTCAGGAGTTCAAGGTCATGCTCAGCTACATAGCAATTTAGAGGCCAGCCTTGAGACTCTGTCTTAAAGGTACAATAGCTACCACAAACAGCAGGAAAATGAGAATCCTGATTACCAGTCCATTCATCTATGGAAAAACACCCCCACGGCTGAGATTTTTGAACCCTCTGTGGGATGTAGAGCTGGGGGAGAGTTTTTCCCAGTCTGTAGGTTGTCTACTGACTCAGTTGACGGTTTCCTCAGCTGTACAATCGCTTTTTCATTCATGGGGTCCCATTTGTTAAGTGACTTATTCCGTGGGCTACTGGAGTCCTATTCAGAAAGTCTTTCCCTGTGCCTATTTCTTGAAGTGTCCTTCTGCCATTTTCTTCTAGTTGTTCCAGGGTTTAGGTCTTCTGTGATGGTCTTTGATCCCTTTGGAGTTGATTTGTGCAGGGTGAGAGAGATCTGGAAGCATTGTCATACATGTGAATTATCCAGTTTTCCCAGCACCATTGGTTGAAGATGCCATCTTTTCCGATAAGTGTGAAAAAAACACTTTTAGGAAATAGCTAATTACCAAAACTGTCCAGTGGGTCTGGCTCATTTGGCTGTGCCTTTGGGATGTGTTAGGACAGCCAAAGCACTTCGCTGACCACTCACATCATTGTGCAGGTGTCTGAGGTCAGGGCATTTCTGTTAGCGAGAGAGGGACAGGAGGATCAATATGGAAAGAGAGGGGGAGTCGGGTCAGACAGAAGCCAAGACCTAGACAGGAACAATTCTTCCAGGCCAAGAACAAAGTGGGCCGGCCTGCTGGTGCACCAGGGCTTCCACACACCCCAGCTTTTGCAGGCTGGCATGAGATACCTTCAGGGGAGAAAAGAAAGACTCCTCTTTGGTGCAGGTGTAAGGTGTGTGTGCATGTGTGATTCAGGCGTCGAGCTGAATCTGGTACACTTGATGAGACATGTGGTTTAGCATGGCAGAGACAAGAGTACTTTACTTGAGGTGAAGTAAAAGACAGCTAGTGAAGTCACCAGGAGCACAGGAATGTGGTGAGACATTTTCATTATTGAGCAGCAGAAAGGAAATACACTAAGTTGGCTAATAATGGACAAAACAAGGGATAAGGGATTTTTTAAAAAGTAAGACAACAGGGGGCTGGAGAGATGGCTTAGTGGTTAAAGCGCATGCCTGCGAGGCCTAAGGATCCAGGTTTAATTCTCCAGGTTCCACATAAGCCAGATGCACATGGTGGCGTGTGCATCTGGAGTCCGTTTTCCATGGGTAGAGGCCCTGGCGTACCCATTGTCACTATCTCTCTTTCCCTCTGTCTGCCTCTAATAAATAAATAAATAATAAATCTTTTTTTTAAAAAAATAAGACAACAGAATTGTTACATCCTATTATAAAATTTGACACAAGACTAGAATCTTCCAAATGCAGCATGGTAGAATAGAAATCAGGTTGTGTACCACACTGAAACCAGCCAACAGAAAAGCTAGACCTTGGGAACCAAACGCATGCCCGTGCTGTCGTATAAACATGAGGGACTTGTCCTCCCATTACCAAATGACACAACATCTATGCTTCTGTGAGTGACAACTGAATAATAAATGACTGGAGGAGAGGAAACAATGCTTCCTTACAGGAGAGTTCTAATTGAAAAAAAGCAGAGAAATGGGGACCTAGAAAAACAACCACTGGAGAGCTACAGAAATAGTTGTTCTGGGCAAAATGCACTGGAAGATGCTAAAAATTAGTGTGCAAAACTTGAAGGAATCTTTCACAATATTTTGGGTAGATACTTTGCATAATCTTAAAATACTTATTACATTTTTAAGTTGCTTTTTTCTTTTAAACATTTTTATTTGCAAGGATAAAGAGGGAGAAAATGGGTACACCAGGGCCTCTTGACACTGCAAACAAACTTCAGATGCATGTGCCACTTTGTGCATCTGGCTTTATGTGGGCACTGGGGAATTGAACCCAGGTGGTTGTGCTTTGCAAGCAAGCACGTTTAACCACTAAGCCATCTCTCTAGTCCCTATGTTGGTTTTAATGTATGTCCACAGGTTTGCTGGTACTCTTTCCTCTAGTGGTTGCTTAAGTATACCCCCACTTAAATGCCAACTGAGTTAAGTGGTTCCCTTCTAAGGAAAGAGAGTGGCCAGGGAGCAGTGACTTTACAGAGACAAGCCTGGTGATACCATCTTACCCAGAAGCCATAGTGACATGATGAGATGAAAAGTTCACTCCTGAGAGATTCTACCCCAAATCCGTAACCCCAGCCTAATCATGAAAATGCAGCAGATAATGTGTGAAGTGCTTTAAAAATTAACTGGCCCGAAATGTTCAAGAGTGTCAAGGTCATGAATAAAAAAAGTTCAAGGATGTATAACAGTGGAATGTAGCCTAGGATCCTGGATGGGAGCCTTGAACTGGTGATAACTAGAAAAGCTGGACAGTAGCCTCCATATTGTGCCAATGGACCTGTCTCAGTTTTGACAGGTGCACCATGGTCGTGTACAATGATAACACCAGTAAGATTTGGGAGACGGGAACAGCACAGCTCTTGTGACTCTTGTAAGTCTCAAATTATTATTATTATTATTATTAACTATTACTATTATTATTATTATTATTATTATTTTGGTTTTTCAAGGTATTATTATTAGGCTTATTATTGAGGGTGGACTCTCGGCACCTAGTCCAAAGTGACCTATTATTATTATTGAGGAAGACTCTCACTCTAGTCCAAAGTGACCTAGAATTCACACTGTAGCCCAGGCTGGCCTCAAACTCACAACAATCCTTCTACTGTAGCCTCCCAAGTGCTGGCATTAAAGGTGTGAGTCAGTGCAGCTTGCTAGTTTCGAACTGTTTTAGCATAAAAGTTTTCAGGGTCTGGGGATATGGCTCAGTGGGTAAAGTATTTGCAATGTTGGTAGTTTGAATGGGATAGTGTAAATGTATGGCCTCATAGACTTGGTGTTTTATTAAAATTGAGTTTGCAACTTCAGCCTGTAGCAGACAGATTCCTGCTATAGGGGTTGTCACTGGGGATGAATCTGAATTCTAGCCAAAAGGTATGGAGAGCAGTTTGAGCTTGTGGTACTGGCTATTTGGTGGTTTCTCTCTGCTTAGATCTAAGAAAGGGAACCAGTTTCTTCTGCCATTGATAGAGCTTCCCCTAAGCCTGTAAGCTTAAAATAAACCTGTTCCCCCCATAAACTACGTCTGCCATGTGGAACTGACTGACTGTTCTGTGCAAGCATAAGGACCTGAGTTCCAATCCTGACTATTCACTCCTCCTGTGCTGGGGAGCTGGAATCAGGAGGAACCTCCGAGATCACTCGAGGCTCAATGAGAGACTGTCTCAAAGAAAAGGTGGGGAGTGATAAAGGAAGATACCCAACACCAACCTCTGGCCTCCACACACAAGTACATACATGTACACACACATACATGTGCACCCACACATGTATGAACATGCAAACATATACACATGCAAAAAGAAATTAACTTTTAAGAAATAAGCATAAAAATGTAATGTAGTTAATTATATATTCTATCATTAAATGTAGGCTTTCTTT
The DNA here is from genome assembly GCA_036365145.1 of Orientallactaga sibirica. Classification (NCBI taxonomy): domain Eukaryota; kingdom Metazoa; phylum Chordata; class Mammalia; order Rodentia; family Dipodidae; genus Orientallactaga; species Orientallactaga sibirica. The sequence goes on along the minus strand of JAEOAD010001941.1, from coordinate 2,316,823 downwards.
TCTAGATGAAGAAACTATGTAATAAAAAGTAAAGGAAGAGGGCTGGAGAGATGGCTTAGTGGTTAAGGTTCCTGCCTGCAAAGCCCGTTTGATTCTCCAGGTCCCACGTTTAGACAGATGCAAAAGTGGCGCAAGTGTGCAATGTTGCACATGCGCACAAGGGGACACATGCATCTGGAATTTGTTCACAGCAGCTGAGAGGCCGCTGGCATGCCCATTCTCTCTCTGTCTCTCTCAAATTAAAAACAAAATTTTAAAAGGTAAAGGAAGATATTCAACCTGACTACATAACATTTATAACCACTTTATTTTTTATTGAAATAAGCAACCAGAATGGCAACTGGCAAAAATGTACAAAACAAGCAAATTTCATGTAAAAATTCAAAGTGAACAATATCCATTTAGAAAATACTCAACATTATTAATAATCTAAAGCTGCAGGGGCTAGAGAGATGGCTCAGTGGTTAAGCGTGCTTCCTGCGCAAGCATGAGGGGGCCTGAGACCACCTGAGTTTGAACATCCAGATCCCACATAAACAGCTGGGCATGGCCACATATGTCTGTAACCCCAGTCCCACAAAAGGGAGCAGAGACCAACAAATCGCCTGGGCTGGCAAAAAAACAGCAGGCTCTGGTATCAGTAAGAGACTCCAGCTCAAATAAGAACAGGCAGAAGATGGATAAAGCAGGACGTCCAATGTTTGGCTCTGATCAACACAGGTAGGTGCATGGAATGCCACAAGGGCACATACATGTGCATAGACTACATAACAACACACACACATGCACGCATGCACGTGCACACACACACACACACACACACACACACACACACACACACTACATACAAGCAATGAAAAACCCTTTTGTTAGCGAGCTCTGAAGTCCACAGATTAACTCAGGTGTGGGGAAATGTTAGCCAGAGCCATGGTGATTAGGGATTGAGGGCTCCATTTGAGAGTGAGGCATCCAGGAACGCTCCTGAATTGGGTACACACAGAGATAAAAAGATCCAGGAAATATCAGCCCACAGCCCTGTTCCAGGAGCTCTGGTCTTGCAAAGAGAGCAACTGGCCACTGGCCATGAGTTCCAGCACCTCTAGCGGCCCCTCATGCCTTTTCACTGTTAGAAGGTCTTTGTCCAGTGACTGGGAGATGGCTCTGTGGGTAAAATGCTTGCCTTAAAAGTACTAAGACCTCAGTTTGAATCCCCACCTCCCATGTAATAGCCAAGCATGGTGGTACATGTCTGTAAATCCCAGCACTGGGAAGGCAGAGACAGGAGGACCCCTGCTGCTTGCTGGCTAGCTAGTCTAGCAGAATCTGTGAGCTCTAGGGTCAGTGAGGGACCCTGCCTCAAAAACTAAGGTGCAGCTGGGAAGAAGAAAGGATTTAGTGGAGGGGGATAGGAGAGCAGGACAAACAGGGGTGGTGGGAGGAGATTACGATCATCTTATACTGTGTATATGGATGGAGGTTGTCAATGAAAAGTAAAACAATAACATAATTAACAAGTGCTAAAAGCAAAAAGAAAGAAAGAAAGAAAGAAAGAAAGAAAGAAAGAAAAAAAGAAACAAAGGAAGGAAAGAAAGAAAGAAAGAAAGAAAGAAAGAGAGGAAGAAAGAAAGAAAGAGAGGAAGAAAGAAAGGAAGGAAGGAAGGAAGGAAGGAAGGAAGGAAGGAAGGAAGGAAGAGAGAGGAAGAATAGTAAGGTGGGGAGCAACTGAGGAGGTCACCCAACACTGACCTCCAGTCTCTGTGCACATGCACCTGCACACATACATGCACCCACATATGAACATGCGTACCCCCCATACATACCACACACAGGTCTACCTCCAGCCAGCCTCAGACTCTTCCGCTATCTCTGGCCATCCGTGGACACAGGGTCTAACCCCAGCATCCCATCGCTAACATGTCTTCCTTTGGCTAGTACATTCAACAGATGCACAGCTATCTTTGACTTCTTATTCACCTTTCCTTTCTTTTCAAGACACTTTATGAAGCTTCTACTTATTTTTACAGGAAAATTAAGAGATCCAAAGAACCTGGGAAGATGGCTCGGTGCATGAAGTGCTTGTCTCACAGGCATGAGAGTTCAGATTGTATGTACCCACGTAAGAGCTGAGAATGTTGGGTATGCATCTGTAATCTCAGAGCAGGGTGGAGAATAACTGAGCTGCAGAGAAATACTGTATGCACCACAGTGCCTTGAGGCAACACGCTGGGTGAGTCTGGAAGCCAAAGGCTATGAATTCTATTCCTCAGCCCCTGTGCTGGCTGGAGTACACCCCCTGATCATGAATCACAATCTTCCTAGAAACACATTTTATGAGAGCTAACGTCAAGATTTATTGTCCTCACTGATATTATTCTGAGTGTAATCATCAATTTCACAGATTTTACTACTTGATCCTGGGAAGATTACAAATGGGTACGTGTGCATGCTCACCATTCTACATGCTGAGGAAGCAGCCACGTCGGAGACTGAGACTTCAGAAGGGACATATTTTAAATCAGGCCTTAGCCCTCCACCTAACGTGATGGGCTGTAACTCACCAGGGCCCTCTCCAATTTAATGCAATGTAGCGATTCATAAGGAGGAAGAGAATGTTGGCTGTAAGACCAGTGCGTGGATGTGGTGAGGATAAAGGAAAAAATGAGCTCAGTCTCCAAGATCTAGTGGCCACCAAATGTGGGCTAGAAGAGAGCCAATGCATATAAAGTTCCCTCCAAAACATATATGGTTATCCCTTCTATCTAGTACTAACTTCTCTCTCCATTGGAGAATTTGCTTATCTCTTTTCAGGTGGACAACGAACCTGAAGGGAGGATCAGCTAACCACAACTCACCAGCTGAAACCATAGAACAACGCAGGGGAAGGGCAAGAATACAGCGCTCAAGGCGATCACAACACCAGAAAAAGGCTGAAGGAGATAAACACAGAGAACATCCAACTCCAATCATAAGCCAGATATCCAGAGACACAGAGGCTCCCAAAACCTCATCAAGGAAGCAGAACTCCCCAATGTGGCTCAGGGAAACTCGCGGAAGAGGGGGCGGAAAGATTGTTAGAGTCACAAGTTGGGGCATTATGCACAGAGACTGGGGCCTACACCCACAGAACTCTTGAGCAAACTCACAATGCATGATACACATTCCCCATTGATGAGGTCCCCTTTGAAAGTGGGAGGAAGGGGAGGAGGACAATGGAACCAATACTATGAATGTAAAATCAGAATAATATAAATAAAAAATATATATTGATTAAAAAAAAATTCACAGTGCTGCCAGTCCACCCTGTACTCAGTTGCCAGACCCCTCCCACCCAGGACCCACTTCTGAAGGTGCTCTGAGCACTCTCCAGCCCTTGTGTCCCCTCTCTGGAATAAAGCCACAGAGAGGATCTACACGTCCTGAGTCAGTAATACCACAAGAGGTGCTGCAAGCTGGCTCTTTCTAGGCTAGCTTGTCAGATGGCATCAGGGTCCCAGATAGTCACCTAACATACCTACGAGGAATCAGTCACACATGTGCTAACTTGTCCGAGTATGACACAGGACAGAGGTCTCAGTCCCACTCTCACAGGTCCGCTAGGGTGCTGAGATGACTTGACCTGGTTGGCTGTGCACTAGCCTTGGACAAGCCGCAAGAGCTCACTCAGACCTGACACTCCATGTGGGGAAGGCAGACAATAGCACCTCACAGGTTGTGGAGAGCAGGGAGGAGGTCAGCACCCATGCAGCTTCCAGCAAAGAGCCTGGAGCAGAGTTTCTTCCTAGTACTGTGAGAGCAGTGACAGAGACGGCCATAGCCCACTTGATCACCACCCACCCCCTCCTTAGTACTGGCGATGGAACGCAGGGCCTCTCTTGTGCTAGGAAAGTATTTTACAACTGAGCCATGTCCCTAGCCCCTCACTGGGGGATGTGAAGTGGGCACAATATCACTGACCCACACTCCTAGACCCTTACGGGGGGTTCTAGGTAAGCACTCTACCACTGAGCTACATCTCTAAGGCGTCTTTTTAAACTTAGTTTTCATTTCAAGACAGAGTTTCATTAAGTGTCCAAGCCAGGCTTTGAACTTGCGATCTTCCCGCCTCAGCCTCCCAAATGGTGGAAATTATAGACCTACCTGCACCATCAGAGTTGACTATACTATGATCTCTTTCCTTTTCTTTCCTTTCCTTTCCTTTCCTTTCCTTTCCTTTCCTTTCCTCTCCTCTCCTCTCCTCTCCTCTCCTCTCCTCCTCTCCTCTCCTCTCCTCTCCTCTCCTTCCCTTCCCTTCCCTTCCCTTTAATTTCCTTTCCTTCCCTTTTCTTTCCTCTCCTTTCCTTTTTCCTGTTTTTCTTTTCTTCTCTTTCTTTCCCTCTCTCTCTCTCTCTCTCTCTCTGGCATATGCACATATGTGGTGTGTCTATGCACCGGTGTACAGAGTCCAGAGAAGAATGTTGACTGACCTCCTCTATCACTCTTCTGCCCTATTTCCTTGAGATGGCACCTCTCACTGAGCCTATTGCTGGTTTTTAGTTAAACTTGTTGACCAGCTGTCCCAGCAGGATTCTCCTATAACTGTCTGTCCTCAGATTGGGGTTACAAGCATACATGACCACACCTCCCTTTTTGTGGGTGCTGAGGATTGAACTTGAGTCCTCATGCTTGCATAGCCCTTACAAGTTGAGTCATCTTCCTATCCCTCAATATATTTCTTTTATTTTTTAAATTTTTATTTGTTTGTATGTGTAGTGGAGGTGGGGATGTACCAAGGTCTCCTGCTGCTGTAAAAAAAAAAAAAAAAAAAACCAGATGCATGTGCCATATTAGGTCTAGCTTTATGTGGGTGCTGGGGAGTCAAATATGAGTTGTCAGGCTTTGCAAGCAAGTGACTTTAACCACTGAGAAACCTCCTCAGGCTTATATGATTTTTTTTTTCCTTAAAAGCCGAGTTAATGTTCCAGAATTCACAGAAGACCCCATGCTCACATGCAAACTTCTTTGAGTGGAGGTGGGGACAACATCTGACTTCTTAAACGCACAGTGTAGACACACCAGAACTATTCTTTTACACATTCTGTCTTTATTTTTCAAATCCTTTAAATAATTTAAAAGCAGCAGCTAGCAGTGCCTAGGCCCTGAGGGATAGGGAGGCAGGCAGAGCAGTCACCCCATTCAGTTATGTTTTGTGCCTTTGAGGTACAAGCTGGGCATGTAGGCTCTTCTTGTTCTTTTGCTATATTCTGGAATGTTTAATAATATATTTTTAGAAAAAGGTAACATCATAAAATGTAAAATAAATTCAAGGAGCACACTGGAAAATCTGTACAAAGATAATGTTTTCTTTTAAAGTGAGACAATCTACATCTGACAGAGAGTTGACTTCTAGAATATACAAAGAACTCAGAAAAACAAACAACAAGAAATCAAACAACCCAATCAAAACATGAGATACAAAATGAAAGACAAGCCTCAAAAGATGAAACACAAATGGCCAATAAGCATATAATAAAATGCTCACCAACCATCAGAGAAATGGAGATCACAGTCACAGTGGTATTCCATCTCACCTCAATCAGAACGACAGTCATTAAGAAAGCAAGCAACCACAAATGCTGGCTGGATGTGGGGGAAAAGAGACCCTTATTCACTGCTGGTGGGAATGTGAACTAATGTAGCCAATATGGAAATCAGTATAGGAATTTCTTAAAATATTCAAACTAGGTCTTCCACACGATGGTACTAACCCAAAGGACTCCGATTCAACACATCACAGAGATACTTACTCACCAAGGTTCACTGCAGCACTATTCACAATAGCTCAGCCATGCAACCGGCTTAGGTGTCTAACAGCTGAGGAACAAGTAAGGAAAATGTGGTGTAGACACCGTGAAATGTTTTCAGCCATAAAGAAGAATGAAGTTATGCCACTTGCAGGAAATAAAGCCAGTCTCAGACAGACAAATGTCATATGTTTTCTTTCATTTGTGGTTCCCAGAGTTTATATAGCTACATAGAATTATGTAGTGCCTGGACTAGAGTGAGACCATACCTCAAAGACCAAAAAACAAAACCTGAACATTCACTGAAGATCCTAGAAAGACAAATACTTGCTTCTTCCTCAATAAAATAAGACTTTTACCCCAAGGTGGGTAGACTACAATGCAAAAAAAAAAAAAAAAAAATCAGAAAACTGAGAGATCTCCACCAATGATGTCTAATCCCCAAATTGAAGCTTCTGATGGAATCATAGAGAAAACAACAGAAATTGAATCCCAAGATGAAAATGCAAGTTATATGACCCTGAACTGGAGGCAAAGGATCAAAAAACCAACAATTGGATAAATGAATTTGAGCAGAATCATCTCTTAGAGCACTCAGCTTTTGTGACTAGGCTTAACTTAATTGAAGAAACCCAAAGAAGCCTCAAGAGAGAGATAAATGAATTGAAGGTGAGTCAACAAATAGAGGACTCCATAACCAGCTGATTAAGCTAAATGAAGACATGATCAAAGGTAAGAATGAATTCCAGGAAGCATCAAGAAAATCAGACTTTGAATTGAAATTGTACTTAAAAAGAGAGATGGGCACGGCAAAGTAGCACAATAGAAAACAAAAATCAAATAGAGCTTTTAAATATCTCTCAGGAATTCATAACTAACAGTTACTCACATGGAAGACAGAACCTCTGAGCTGGAAGACAAGACAGAAGAGATTGAGTGGGAGTCCAAAAACTTGGCCAAGTTCAAAAAACCATGTGAACAGAAGATAAGTGAACTGTAGGATACCCTAAAATGACCAAACATCTGGATCATGAGTATACCATACAGGGCAGAAATCCAGGACAGAGGCCCAGAGAACATATTCAACAAAATTATTGAAGAAAAATTTCCCAACCTTGCAAAAGAGATACCTATTCAGATGCAAGAAGCTCACAGAACATCAAACAGATAGGACCAAAGAAGAAACTCTCCAAGGCACATCATAGTTCAAACTCTTAACAATGAAAACAAAGAGAGAGTGCTGAAAGAGAAAGAGAGAAAAAAAAACTCACTATAAACAAAGGCAATTCCATCAGAGTTACGTCATATTTCTTGGTGGAAACCCTGAAAGCCAGAAAGGCCTGGAATGGAACACTTCAAAGTCTAGAAAAACTATAGCTTCCAACCCAAACTACTGTACCCAGGGCAAGTGTCCCTCATAAGACATGGTGAATGGAAAACTTTCCATGAAAAAATTCAGCTCTATGATTAACACAAAGCCAGACCTACAGAGAATACAGGGAATAATCCATACAGAAGAGTCAAACAACCAATCTCAAGAACCTACAAGAAAAAGATCACAATAAACAAAACTAGACCAGGCTCAAAAAGTACAAAACACAAGAAAGCACTAAACCCCATCATGGCAGGGATTGAATCAAACCTCACAGTTATAACCTTAAATATTAATGGCCTTAACTCGCCCATCAAAAGACACAAGTTAACAGGATAAATCAGAAAAATGGACCCTTCTATTTGCTGTCTTCAAGAAACCCACCTCACCACTAAAGTTAGACACCTCCTCAGGGTGAAAGGATGAAAAATGATATTCTAAGCAAATGGAAATAAACAAGCAGGTGTTGCTATATTAATATCTGATACAATAGACTTCAAGCCAAAAGTAATCAAAAAAGACAAAGAAGGCCACTTCTTATTCATCAAGGGAATGAACCAACATGAGGACATTGCAATCATAAATCTATGTGTGCCAAACACAGGAGCACCACAATTTATAAAACAAAACCTGGGCTGGAGAGATGGCTTAGCAGTTAAGGTATTTGCCTGCAAAGCCAAAGGACCCAGGTTTGACTTCCCAGGACCCACATAAGCCAGATGAACAAGGGGGTGCACACATCTGGAGTTCATTTGCAGAGGCTGGAAGCCCTGGCACACCCATTCTCTCTCTCTCTCTCTTTCTCTCTACCTGCCTATTTCTGTATCTCTCTGTCTCTCTCAAATAAATAAATAAAAACAAAATATATTTTAAAAAACAACAAAACGTACTTGACAACAAAACAAAAATAAACACCAACACCATCATAGTCAGAGTCTTCAATACTCCACTATCATCAGTAGACAGATCATCCAAGCAGAAAATCAACAGGGAAATAATAGAGCTCAACAACACCATAGATCAACTAGACTTAACAAACATCTACAGGACATTTCAACCCAATTCTACAAATACACATACTTTTCAGCAGCCTTCTCTAAAATAGACCACATATTAGGCCATAAATCATGCCTTCACAAATTCAGGAAAACTGACATAACTTCTTGCATCATATCAGCTCATAATGCTTTAAAGCAAAAATTAAAAAGAAACACATCAGGAATTCAACCAGCTCCTGGAGACTGAACAACACACTTGTGGAAGACATCAATAAAGAAATTGTAAAATGTCTAGAATTGAATGATAATGAAAATACAACTTACCAAACTTACGGGACACAATGAAGGAAGTCCTAAGAGTAACTAAAAGTGCTAAATGCCTTCGAAACAAAGATGGAGAGATCCCAAATCAGTAACCTAACCATCCATCTAAAGATGTTGGAGAAACAAGAAGAATCCAACCCAAAGAGCTCCAGATGGAAAGAAATAATTAAGATCAGGCTGGGTGTGGTGGCACACACCTTTAATCCCAGCACTTGGGAGGATAGCTGTGAGTTCAAGGGCACCCTGAGACTACATAGTAAATTCCAGGTCAGCCCAGGCTAGAGTGAGACACTACCTCGAAAAACAAACAAAAAATCAAGATCAGAGCAGAAATTAATGAATTGGAAACCAAGAAAATCGATAAAAGGAAGAGCTGATACTTTGAAAAAAAACAAGATTAATAAATATTTGACCAATTTGAGGGCTGAAATGAAAAATAGAGAAGTCTCTAACAAAACCAGAAATGAAAAGGGAGAGTCACAATAGACATTAATGAAATTGGAAGAATCATTGGGATATACTTCCAAAACCTCTACTCCACAAAATTGGATAATCTGGAAGAAATGGATGAATTCCTAGACACATACTACTTCCCAAACAAAACTCAGAGCAGATTAATCTCCTAAATAAAGTGGTTACATTTATTTGGACTGAAAAGTAATCAACAACCTCCCCAAACAGAAAAGTCCAGAACCAGATGGCTTCTTGGCAGAATTCTATCAAACCTTCACTGAGGAACTGAAATCAATTTTTCTCAAACTGCTTCACATAATCTGAGAACAGGGAATCCTCCCCAACTCCTTTTATGAAGCTAGCATCACCTTAATACCAAATTCAGACAGAGATCCAATAAGAAAAGAAAACTATAGGCCTATATCCTTGATGAACTTAGATGTGAAGATCCTGAACAAAACCCTCACAAACCGAATTCAACAACACATCAAAAATATAATCCACCTTGATCAAGTAGGCTTCATCCCAGGGATGCAGAAATGGTTCAACATATGGAAACCGGTCAACATAATACACCACATAAATAAACTTAATCACAAGAACCACATGATCATTTCAATAGATGCAGAACAGACCATTGACAAAATATAACATCAACATCACTTCATGATAAAAACATTGCAGAGAATAGGCATGGACAGTTTATATATCAACATAATAAAGGTTATATATAAAACACCTAAAGTCCAAATAATACTTAATGGGGAAAGACTTAATAAGTTCCCATTGAGATCAGGAACAAGACAGGTGTGCCCACTCTCACCACTGCTCTTCAACATAGTAGTAGAAGTCCTAGCCCATGCAATAAGACAGGACAAACAAATGAAAGCAATATAAACTGGAAATGAAGAAGTTACATTAGCCCTTTTTTTGCAAATGACATGATCTTAAATGCCAGAAAGTCTACATCTCAAAACTTGTAAAGGTGATTAATTCCTTCAGCAAAGTGGCAGCATACAACATCAACACACAAAAACCAGTAGCCTTTCTATATGCAAAGGACAAATATATAGAGAAAGAAATCAGCAAGGCTGTCCCATTTTCAATAGCAACAAAAAATTAAAATAAATATCTTAGAATAACACTAACCAAGGGTGTGAAAGACCTATATAATGAAAACATAAAGACATTAAAGAAAGAAATTGATGAGGACTTGAGCAGATGGAAAGACCTCCCATACTCCTAGACTGGTAGAATCAATATTGTGAAAATAGAAAGTCTACCAAAAGCAACATGCAGATTTAATGCAATTCCAATAAAAATTCTAGCATCATTCTTCACAGAGATAGAAAAATGATGTCAAAATTCATATGGAATGGCAGCAGACCTTGGATATCCAAACATATCCTCAGCAAAATAAATCCTTCGAAAGTATCACCATACCTGATCTAAAGCTACACAGGCCGGAGAGATGGTTTAGCAGTTAAGGTTTAAGGCACTTGCCTGCAAAGCCAAAGGACCCACTTCTAACTCCCCAGGACTCACATAAGCCAGATGCATAAGGTGGCACATGCATCTACAGTTCATTTGCAGTGACTAGAGGATCTGATGCACTCATTCTGTCTTTATCTGCCTCTTTCTTTCTCTCTCTCTCTCTCTCAAGTAAATAAATAAAAATAAGATATTTAAATGCTATATTACAAAGCCATAGTAACAAAAACAGCATGGTACTGAAAATCAGAAATATAGACCAATGGAACAGAATTGAAGACCCAGACCTTAGGTTAAATAACTATAGTTACTTGACCTTTGACAAAGATGCCACTAACATAGACTGGAGAAAAGACAGCAGCTTCAACAAATAGTACTGGACAAATCGGATGACCACATGTAGAAAGATGACACTAGACCCACTCGTCTCACTATACACAAAAATCAACGCCAAGTGAATTAAAGACCTCAATATAAGACCTGAAACTCTTCTACTACTGGAAAAAAATAGGAGAAATTCTCCATGATATAGGAGTAAGGAAGGATTTACTGAAAAATACCCTATTATCCCAGGAAATTAAACAATCTCTCAACCAATAGGCTCTCAAGAGGCTAAAAAACTTTTACACAGACAAACAGACCATAAGCAGAGCCAATAGATTACTCACTGAATGGGGGAATATTTTCACCAGCTATACCACTGACAAAGGTCTATTATCTAGAATCTACAAAGAATTCAAAAAATTAAACAAAAAAATCAAACAACCCACTGAAAAATGGGATAGAAAACTGAATAGGGAGTTCTCAGAAGAAGAAATACAAATGGCTAACACACAATTAAGAAAATGTTCAACATCCCTAACCATTAGGAAATACAAATTAAAACAACTATGAGATTCCACCCCACTCCAATAATACTAATCATTAAAAAAAAAAATCAAGACAACAAATGTTGGCAAAGATGTGGGGAAAGAGGAACCCCCATTCATTGTTGGTGGGGATGCAAACCTGTACAAGCTCTATGGAAATCAATATGGAGATTCCTGAAAAAAAAAAAAAATGAACAGAAAACTACCAACAGACCTAGTTATTCCCTTACTGGGCATTGACCCTAAATGCTCCATGCTTCACTGCAGAAATATTTGCTCAACCATGTTTATAGCTGCTTAATTCATTCTAGGTAAGAACTGGAATCAGCCCAGGTGCTCATTATTGGACGAATGGATAACCAAGTTGTGGTACATATACTCAGCTATAAGAAGAAACAATACATTGAAATGTGTAGGGAAATGGAAGGACTTCGAACAGCTCACACTCGGCGAACACACACAATCACAGAAAGACAAACGCCGCATGTTCTCACTCATCTGCGGTTCCTGACCTGGACCAGCTTGAGTTGCTGGCATACCGGATAGGCAACCTGAGACGCAGACAATAGGGATGGAAGGATTTAAGGGAAGGTGAGGGTGGGGAAAATAAACACAAAATCAAACCTAAATTGAACTGGTACCATCAAAACCCTTCTCCTTGAAGGTAGACCATACGATATAGCCCTCAACAGGAGTGTAGGGGGAGCATCTGAAAAGAAGGGCCCTGGAGAGGGTGGAATGAGGCCTAACCTTATATATTTTGGCCTTGACCTGTATCTCACAGTACCATAAATAGGTGCTACCCACATTGAGCTGTTGATCGGAGAGACCTACAAGGTCCCCCAAACAAGACAGGTTTTTGTCAAAGCCCTTGATTACCCCTTCTGAGGTAAAAGGTAAGACCCTATTACTGAAGACACCATATGCTGCTGACACAATACAGAGAGACCTGGCTGGAGTCCAGAAGAGAGCCAGTCCCCCACAGTTCACCTGTCTAGTGTTGGAAAGCACTACATGAGCTACTGGGGGAAAGTGGCCAACAATGGTGTGAGCAAGCAGGGGTCTAAGCTACTCAGAAGCAACCAGCCTGACAAGAAGTACACACCAGTGCAATGCTGGCACACAGCCTTGGTGGGTGACCAATGGCTTTCTACTTGGCTAAGAGATCCACTCAGTGGAAAGGAACCCCATATCTGGAACTGGGAACCAGGTCTGAATCCTATGGAGACAAAGATTATGCTCTCCAATGTCAAGTTTCCACTAGTCTTCGGCTAAAAGAGGGGCTACATCTATCAAATTCTCCCTAAATTAATAATGTGAGTCTAATTTAACCTATGCTGACTTCACCCTCCATTGGAGAATCTGTCTTTGTTTTTCAGAAGGTGGTGAGACTGGAGGAGATAAAACATCCCTCACATCTCAGTCAAGGCCTAGGTGAAACCACAGAGGAAGTGGGGAGATGAGCAAGAGTGCTGCCTCCACTGTGATCCTGACAATCAGCACCAGGGTGTAGGAGACAGACCTTGAGGACACTCGACATTTACCAAAGCAGAGATCCAGAGGCTCCTAAGAGCTCATCACTGAAGTAGACTTAAAACTCACCCATCAAGGCTCAGGGAATTTTTCAGAAGAGTGGGCCGAAAGATCATAAGAGTCACAGGCTGGGATGTCATGCCCAGAGGCACTGCCTCCCTCCAATAACTGACTGCTGCTCCCACAACACATAATCCACAACCCCATGGGGAATACCAGCAACAACTCCACTGAGGAGGGCCCCCTGTGGAATGGGAGCAGGGAGGAGGGAAAAGATGGCACCAACACATGATGTATCCATACAAAGCATGTTCTTAATAAAATAAACAAATGAATAAATAAATAAAAATTTTAAAAAATAAAAAATAAAAATAAAAATTAGCCAGGCATGGTGGCGCATGCCTTTAATCCCAGCACTCTGGAGGCAGAGGTAGGAGGATCACCGTGAGTTTAAGGCCACCCTGAGAATACAGAGTGAATTCCAGGTCAGTCTGGGCTAGAGTGAGACTCTACCTTGAAAAACCAAAAAAAAAAAAAAAAAAAAAAAAAAATTAAAAATTAAATTTTTTAAAAAAGTGAAATAAGGGGCTGGGAAGATGGCTCAGTGGGTGAAACACCTGCTATGCAAGGTTGAGGACTGTGTTCGCATCCCCTCCCGTGGAAAATGCCAGGCATGGTGGTGCAGGTCTTTAATGCTAGCACCGGGCTTGCTGGCCAGCTACATTGGTGGAGTCGGTGAGCTCTGGTCCAGTGAGAGGGTTGCCTCAAAGAACAAGGCGAAGAAAGACTCAGGAAGACATCTAACATCAACTTCTGTCCTCACTGGTATGTGTACACACGTGTACAAGCACCTGCGGGCACACCTCCCGCACATACAGGAACATGCATACACACATATATGCACACCATAATCACATGCACAAACCAATAAAAAACCAAAACAAGAGTGAAACAATTGTGCATTTGCTGAGTCTGAGGACCCCGTCCATTCTCATACATGGGACAGCCATCTAGTAGTATGTGGGATTGAATATCTTCAAGATAAAAGGACTTCAGATGTACTACAGAGAGCAGTGTTGGGCTAGTCATTCTGCTACTGGACAGGAAGGGGGTCCTGAGCAAGTCTAGGTGGATCTGCAAATGTGTGAGAAAGCTGATTTGACCCCACCACACTCCCTTCTGCATGTGATCCTGGAATCACCACCAAGCACAGCCATTAAGAGTCAGTAAGTAGCAGGAAAGGGGGAGTAAAAGCAAAGATCCAGGTTGTAACTTGCTGAGTCTAAAGGAAAAGCTGACCGCCATTGCTGACAACCACTGAAGAGCTGATGGACTCAAGAAGAGAGCAGAGACAGCTCTGGGTCCACTTGAGAGTTAGCGCTCAAAGGAAACCTGGACCCTGCTGAAGGCTCAAGGACGCCTTCCGTGAGCTAAGAGTGTCCATTACAGTGTTGGCACACATGCCAATCACTAGGCAGGCTTTTACTGGCAGAGCACAAAGATATCTGAATACATACCTTTGCTACTTGTGAAGAATTACCCAGGTAGCAGCTGTTCATCCTTATAATGACTGTGTCTTCTCAAAGGACTGCAAGATTTAAAGCTAAGTGAATGAATCCCTTATAAGACCTCTTAATTTTGGAAGGTCTTTTTAGAAATGTGGTGTACAAAATATTTTAATGCTACATCTTATATGAAAGTACAACCTTTCTCAAGGGAGATTTTTATTATAACAGCACACCATTCTCCATAATGGCCCTAATTTTCTCCTAGCCCCCCACTCTAGGATTCTGGAGTCTGGATTCAATTACCTCCCACACATTGCTACCACTGTTGGGACATAGATCTTTTCCTTCTCTTAATGAAAGGCTTTAGTAATCACAGCGTTAACATTTCATTGTTCCAAAGCACAACTAAATGCAGTCTATGTCAAAGCCCTGGGCAAGAATGTGCATGCAGAGGTCTCCATGGAGGGAGTGCCAGCAGGAGCCATCCGTGCGCCTGCTACTGAGTAAACGAGTTCCAGAGTGAGATGTGCAGAGATGTAAAGCAGACAGGACAGGGGTGTGCTGGGAGCTGCAAGGATGAGAGGATGGTATGTGAGGATATGGACAGATGTGTGGGAGCATGGATAGATAAATGGATGGATGGGTGAATAGGTGGAGCATGGATGGATGGATGGGTAGGTGGAGGGTAAATGAATGAACAGGTGAGGGAACAGAGCAGTTAGTGGATGGATGGGCGGGTGGAAGCACAGCATTATTCCAAGGGATTTTCAGAGAGTAAAAAAATCTTTACATCCCTAGGAGCTGGGCACTGTCATTGGACCAAATTGACAGACTAGGAAATGGAGGCGCAGAGGCACCCAGTGCATGAGTGGTGAAGGTATGATTCAAGCCATGCTGAAAGGGGGTGGGTTCAGGAGTCAAGACTCTTCCTGCTTGTGTCATGTAAGCAGGAATAAACCCTTTGTTGCATAAGCTGATTTTCTTCAGGTGTTTGGTATTTTTTCCCCCAGCAAAACCAGAAGATAGATGCTACACCAGGCTTCATGTCCCATGTCCTCACTGCACCATCTGCTCCCCTTCTAGTGTGGCGTTTCTCAAGGTCAGCTTCTCCACAGAATGAATACAAGTCCAGAGAATGGGGACAGATAATAGCGGGTACAGTACAGGGGTAGCTGGCTTGCTACACAGCCTCACTGTTCCATCCTTGCCAGGTCCCTCCAGTTCAGGTAAACTCATGGACTAGTTCTGTGACTCAGCCTCCTTGACTCAGCAACTGGTGCCAAGGTCAGGGGAGCTAGCGCCTCTCTCCAATGCCCTGTCCTTATTGTTCATCCTTTCCTGTTTATTGTCATTTTCATATGGTTTCCAGAGGAAGAGGAGATAAGTGACAAGTTAATGACCCACACTCACTCAGAACACAGATGATACATGCTTCCACCCGCTGCCACTTTCCAACTCAGAAAGCACCTGCAGGTGACCTTGACAAGCTTTCCAACACAACCTCACACAAAAGTCCTGCCAAGGGCCAGCTAAGTGGGTGAATCATTTACACACAAGCATGAGGACCTGAGTTTGGATCCTCAGTGCTCATCCAAAAAGCCAGGTGGTGTGTGCCTGGAATCCCAGTACTGGGGAGGTGGCGATAGGAGCCCTGGGGTATTCTAGCTGAATGGCTGAGCTCTAGGTCACCAAGAGACCCTGTCTCAATAAAGAAAACTAAGGTAGAGAGAGACTGAGGAAGACACCAGACGTTGACCTCTGGCCTCCACATGAACTTACTCATGCATGCAAGTGTACTTACATAAAACATGTATGCTCTCCCCACACAATTATCATCCACATAACTAATTTTAAAGGAGTTGCCTCGTAATACTTATTTACACATGTGTCAAGTAGCAAGAGCCGCTGGAAGAAGAATAGATTGCATCTTTCAAACTTTCCTAGAGTCACTTAACTCCATTCCTTTAGGATTTATCCCTGAAAACCATTAACGTCACATCTAGTGTATGGCCCAACTCTGGTCCCTCACGGAAAGGCTGGTTAGCTGCAGGGCCAGTACCCGTTCTAAAGGAACAGAGCAGTGAGCAGTATTCCTGGCAGATATACCTCAGTTTACACCTCTCAGTGCCACCCCAGGCTGGGCCTCTGTCACAGGACTGAGCAGGAGACCCATGGGTGGAGCCTGAGCTCCATGTCTGGGTGGCACAAGGATGTCCTATCACCTGATGCTTCCAGAGGCACTTCTGGGGACCTGCGTTTGGGAAGCACAGCGTTTGCACAGCACAGCCTGCAGATCTCTACCTGACACTACCAAGCACGGCCTATTTGCCAACAGGAGTGCTGGGCACAGCTTCAGGGCTGGTGAATGGCCGCACAGCTCAGCTCCTCGTCCCCCTATGGTGAGCACACCACCTACCCGCCCAGAGGCTAGAAAGCTGAGAGCACTTCTCAGACTCCCTCGTGGGTTTCCCACACGGACGGTCGGCAAAACTGCCGCTTGGCTCGCTGAAAAGGTGGGGAGCTGTCTCTTTGCAGTTTCTCCGCGGGGGGGGGGCACACACAGGGTGTCTGCGGCAGTAGCTGCCACCGCTGAGGAGTGTCAAGGGGCAGAGCACACTGCTAGAGAGGATCAGCGTTCCCATCTCCTGGCTCCAGGGGCACAAATGTCTTCCTGCTTCTGATCCAGGCATAGGGCTGAGGTCCCTGGGCAGCAGCTTCTATTTCAGTATCCGCTCTGCGGTCATTCTGAGAGCCACTTGCGAGCTCAGTCAGAGTCCGCCCGTCCCATCCTTATAATGGTATTCTTTTTTGGCATGTATGGACAGTGTACATGTGTGTGTATGCAAGTGTGATACATGGAGAGGCCAGACTGGAACACTGGGCATCTCTTCTACCATCTTCTGTTAATTCCTCGAGACAGGGTCTTTCACTGAAACTAGAGTTGTTGTTTTTCCAGTCAGACTGGCTGACCAGTGAGCCCCAGAGATTCTGTGGTCTCTGCGCTCCATAGGACTGGGATCACAGCATGGAGGGTACGTCTAGCTTTCTAAGTGGGTGCTGGGGTCAAGCTCAGACCAACTCAGGCCCTCGTGTGTGTAGGGCGGATGCTCTTATCTGCAGAGCCATTTCCCCAGCATCCTGTCCAGTCTTTAAAATGGCTTCTAAGTATCTGATTCTTGGATCCATTTCTCTCTTCCCAGAAGACAGCAAGCAGCATCTGTGCCTCCCACGTGACAGTGACAGCAACAAAAATATTCAAGTGGCCCTGAGGCAGAAGGGCACTAAGGAGCTGACCTCTTCCACTTTAAACTGCTTTTATTCAGTACTTCACAAAGCTACTGGATGTATAAGGGACAGTAGAGACAGTTGGCATGTGACACACCTGCCACATAGGTCAACTTCAGAAGGTTTTCAGAGTGGATCTCTGAGTTAACTGTGTTACAGTGACCCAGCCAGCATGCAGTAAGAAAGGAGAGCTCTACTAAGGCTGGCTGGGCAAATGCAAAGGGCTGTGTGTGTGTGTGTGTGTGTGTGTGTGTGTGTGTGTGTGTGTGTTTAGCCCAGAGGTTAATGCTGGGCGTCTTGCTCAGTCACTTTCGACTTCATTTTTCAGATAGCGCCCCACACTGAACTCAGAGCTCACTCACTTGCCTAGACTGGCCAGCAAGCTCCAGGAATTCCCTGTCTTCTACCCCAGCACTGGAGTTACCAGGCATGCACCAGCACGCTTGGATTTTATGTGGGTTCTGGGGATCGGAACTTGGGTCCTCATACTTGCAAGGTGAGTACTTTACCGGCCTAGCCATGTCCTTATCCCCTGCAGAAATGATTATTAGTATTTATTTAAAAAAATAAGGCATACAGAAATTGAGGGAACTGGGAGAAATTTGTAGAAGTGTCTTAGGAAAACTAATTTTTTTTTTAATCTAGAACTGCACTCAGTTTCTATGGTATTCATTTCTGCTCTCCCCTTGTCTTCTCCCTGAGGTGCTTGAGGCCCCATATGACCAGTATCTCCTCATTTCTACACTTGGTCATCTTTGACTCTGCAAGAAAATAGTCATTTGCTTCGTGCTTTCCTGAGTTAATCAGAGTTTAGAAGGCTTGGTTTAGAAAAAGGAATTTTATCAATTATCATAATCACTCAAACAATGCCAGAAAATTAAAATTAAGTGGGAGTAAAGAAGAAAAGACTTAGGACAACATCCTAGTAAAGAAACGTTTTCCTTGGGGACTTTATAATTTTTATTTTAGAGATTTTTGTAGCTGTAAGTCTTTCTGGGAATGGGAACATTCAATGATAATGAACACACCGTCAAGAGAGGTCACAGTTC
Source organism: Orientallactaga sibirica (assembly GCA_036365145.1). Taxonomy (NCBI): domain Eukaryota; kingdom Metazoa; phylum Chordata; class Mammalia; order Rodentia; family Dipodidae; genus Orientallactaga; species Orientallactaga sibirica. Next base: position 2,298,161 of record JAEOAD010001941.1, on the reverse strand, counting down.
CTATTTGCAAGCTGAAACCCAAAACAATGTTTATGCCAGCCACCATGAAGGTGGGAGGAAAACATGTCCATCAATATGGTTTGAGCAAGAGAGGAGGACAATGTCTATTCCATATTTGTCTATGTTCGTGGATAGTGAAAAGTAAGAAGACTTGGAGACCCAAGGGCATAGCTGTGGCATGCATCAGCAATCTACTGGGGGGGCAGGGGGGAGCCAGGGGACGCTGGAGGAGCTCAGCTGCAGGGACACACTGCGTGGACGACGGACTAAAGCTCTTCGCTCCCTCCCGCTGTTCAGTCAGTGCTCTCCTCTTCCAGCCCGAACACAAATACCCACTTTGTCACAAAAGACCAGAGATGGAATCTACACACCAGGCCGTTTTATCGTCATGACAAACATGCTGTGTTATACTTCAGTTCACAGTCCACCACTGAGATGTGCAAATCATTGTTCACCACAGGACACCTGACAGGCTGCAAAGATGGTTCAATAAGTAAAGCACTCGTCATGCAAGCAGTGGGGACCTGACTTTGGAGCCCCTGAACCCACATCAAATGCTGGGCGTGGTGGAGCACCTCTGCGATCCCAGTACTGGGGAGGCATAAACAGCTGGGTCCTTGAAGCTCACTGGCCAGCCAGTCTAGCCTACTTGACAAGCTCAGGACAATGACAGACCATCTCAAAAACGGTAGATAGTGTTTTTAACAAAGGGTTGACGCTCAAGCTTATCCTCTGGCTTTCACATGCACATGCACATGTGCACAGACACCCACATACGTGCATGCATCTGCACACACATGAATGTGAACACACATGCACACAAAGAAGACATGATGAAGGTTCCCTGCATTTCACCTGCACACTCTTTCACAGAAAGGCTTACAGGAAATGCTCACTGTGAGCGCCCCTCCCACTCCTGTGTTCCACATGCATGGCTATTGCGAGGTCGCAACTTATGACCTGAACCCCAAACTATAAGATATAGTTCAGGTGAGAAAGAGAGTTGAACTATAAGATGGTCCCTAGGTGGTCTGTTTCGATTCACACCACCTGTTCCTCTAGTCTAGAGCCACCTGGAAGATGCCAGTTCACTCCACAACAAGTACCACACACTTATCCCGATGCTATGGGATGATGGCAGCATCTGAAAGGACTTCACTTGAATCAGCATGGACATGCTTCTCTCGGGCATATGAGTGCTCTGTCTATAAGAAGGAGGGGAGATGGGCCGGGAAGATGGCTCAGAGGTTAAAGCTGCTTGCTTGCAAAGCTTGATGGCCTGAGTTCAAGTCCTCCGTGTAAGCTGGATGCAAGAAGGGGCACAAGTGTCTGGTGTTGCTTTACAGGGGCAGGAAGGCCTGGTGAGCACACACACACATGCGCAAGTACGTAAATCAATAAAAGGAGGGGAGGAAGGAAGGAGAGAGAAAAAGAGAGAAAGAACCCAGTAGACAAGCAGAACTGAAGGAAAGAGCAAAACAAGGCAGGAGTGCTTGCAGGGGCCACTCACCCAGGTGCCCACTGCCCTAGCAGCTGCTCCTTCATGGCCATGCTGTGGACATGACCACAGCTGTATGGACAGGTGCAGCAGACAAGACGCATAACCTATTAAAAGTAATCAATTCACCAAAATAGTGTTTGTTTGAAGTCAGTGTGGTGTCTGCTGCAGGGCTATTTCTCTCGTTGGCGTGGGGAATTGAGGGGGAAACGCACAGGTGCTTAACAGGATGGCCCCGGGAATGTGAACAGTTCTGGATGGTGTGCCTTCACTGACTTTAAAAATGTTTGTATTTCCATAGTCTGTTGAAATGATTTGGGAGGGGGAGAAGTGATTGGGGGAAAGGAGTGTAGTGGGAGAGAATAATTTTTTTAAAAGAAAGCTGGGCATGGTGGCGCACGCCTTTAATCCCAGCACTCGGGAGGCAGAGGTAGGAGGATCGCCTAGAGTTCGAGGCCACCCTGAGACTGCATAGTTAATTCCAGGTCAGCCTGGACCAGAGTGAGACCCTACCTCGGAAAACCAAAAAAAAAAAAAAAAAAAAAAAAAAAAAAAAAAAAGTTTTAGTTTTAAAAAAATTAAAAATGAAGTAATATTTGATGTCCCCTACATTTTCCGTTTTTACAATCTCTATGTAGACCGGCCTCAGAGTCTTAATTATAAGGTTTTATTATCAAATTTTGATTTAGTTGTAGATTTCTTTTATTGTAAGTGGATTAGAGGGAAAGAGATACAATAGCAAGCTCATGAACATCCAAATGAAAAGCTTTTTTTTTCACTCACAGATGTTTAAAATACTCAGCATGGATCCAACTAACTGTGTCCCTGATCTTTGTGTGTGCCAAGGATGGAGTCCAGGAAGACAAGTGCCCTACAATGGAGCTATATTTCCAGTGCACTCCTTGATTTTAAAACACATCTAGGGCTAAAGAGATGGGTTAGTGGTTAAGATGCTTGCCTGCAAAGCCAAAGGACCTTGGTAAGGACCCACATAAGCCAGTTGCACAAGGTGGTGCATGCGTCTGGAGTTCGTTTGCAATGGCTGAAAGCCCTAGTGCACTCATTCTCTCTCTCCCTTTCTCTCTCTCACTCTTTTTCTCTCTCTCTTGAAAAAATAAATATTAAAAACACATCTAATCACAGTGTTTGTTGCTGGTTCATTTGCATGTATAAATAGTGGTGTGCCTTTCTGTGTATGCATGTTACCATGTGTATGGATACATCTGTGGATGCAGGTGCGTATGCACATGCCAAAGGTCAATGTCAGGTGTCTCCTTCAATTTCTTTCCACCTTTTGTTTGTTTGTTTTGTTTTGTTTTGTTTTCTGAGACAGGTTCTCTCACTGAACCTGGAGCTCATAAATTCAGCTACACAAGCTAAATCATCAAGCCCCAGGTCTCCTTCTATCTCTTCCTTCCCAGTGCTGGGATTATAGCAATACTGTGCCTAGTTTAATGCAGATGCTGGAGACTTGAACTCAAATCCTCATGCTTCTGCAGCAAGAGTTTACCCACTGAGATATCTTTAATTAAATTAAATTAAATTAATTAATTAATTCTAGTTTTTCAAGATAGAGTCTCACTCTAGTTCAGGCTGACCTGCAATTCACTATGTAGTCTCAGGCTGGCCTCAAACTCCCAGTGATTCTCTTACCTTGGCCTCCTGAGTGTGGGGATTAAAGGGTGTGAGCCTCATGTCCAGCCAGGTTTTTGGTTTTTTTTTTTAACCACATGAAAAAGCACATGACCTCACAAACAAAAGTCAACTAGAGCTCATGGTCTCCTGCCTATCGTTCAAGTCATTTGTAACTCAGGTGGCTACACCTTGGGAGACAGAATGGCCTGTCCCTCACCCACTGAGGAAGGGGATTATTACAGGCCATTTTAAAAGCAACTCTGGCCCTAATGTAATTGCTTTCTGAAACTCAGGGAGACAAGTTGGCCAACGCCAACTCCAACCCATTCTGTCCGGAATTTCTTGGAACAGATGGAACACCTACTCCTAAAGATAGTATGTTTATTTTTTTCCATATCAATCAATTTAAAATAATATAATTAGGGAAGGAACACTGCAGAATTCTTAGCCAAATGATAAAAAAGGAACATCTATAATTTAATAGTGTCTTTGTTAATTTCATTTTACTCTGAGGCATTCAATTACAGTGTCATGCAATAAAAGCTGCTGTTACAATGGGAGCCCAAATCCTATTAAGTGTCAAGGATGTTAAACCTACAAAACTAACAGATTCTTAAAGTGGAAACCATTTCTGTACTTTATAGTGCTGCCAGCTAGCCTCCCACCTGGCTAGGGTTTGAGTGGAAGGGCGGTCCATCATGCGCAATCAGCGAAGCACTTGGAAATAATGGACCCCACAGGGCCCCTCAACCTTATTCCGTTTACATTAAATAATTATGAACTCATCGTCCTGTTGAAGCTCATGTTTAAAGTCAGCCATTCCTCTGAGTCCATTCGGTTAAGGCTGAACAGGTTTCTGTTTATGGATCATAGTAGGTTCATGCCTGATCTAAATACACTTCAGCCTCCTACACATAGACACATGTGAAGCACTCGACGGTGATGAACACAAAATACATGCTCACACTAACACATAAATACAGACGCATGCCTGCTGCCACGCAGACTGTTCGATGAAACAAAACATTCTCTGAGTATATTTGTCACAGATAAAAAGATAAAAACGTGAACTTTAACCCAGGCAGTTAAAGAATCTCACAGTAGGAAACAGAATCTCTCAGCAAGGCTGGTTGTTCAAAGCCCAAACACTCAACCAAAGCATTTCTTTCAAAATCAGAGCCATTTTAAAAATATAATATCACCTTGATTTTTGATGCTGACATGTTTTTTCTTTAAGAAAAGTCCATTAGAATATGGATTCATGGTAATAACAAAACTCCAGCTTTACCATAACATTCCTTTTTCAGAAGGAAAGTGAAGTTTTGCTTAAGGGCGGGAAAGTGTCCATCACATATGCAGCTCAATGCCAGCAAGAAGACAGTGAAAATGAGTCCATGGGGATGGGGAGATCCCTCGGCGAGGAGAGTGTTTGCTGCAGAAGCATGATGCCCCACGTTCTAGCTCCAGCACTCACGTGACATGCAGGCATGGTCACACACACCTGTGATCTCAACACTGGGGAGGTGGAGACAGAGGACACCTGGAGCTTGCTGGCTAGATAATTTAGCAAAACTCGTGAGCTCTGGGTTCAGTGAGACACCCTGCATCAAAGAATAGAGTGGAGAGCAGTGAGTGGGGCACCTGGCATTGGCCTGTACACACATGTGCACGAACACCTCCACACACACGTGTCCACACACATGTGAACATGCATATCCATATCCATATACATTCACGTGCAAAAAAGAAAAAAAAAGACACTCCATGACCAAAAACATTTACTTTGCCTGAAAGGAAGACAAGAGAATAATCAAAGAAAGAAGTGTACATTAAAACCAAGTTGGGAAATGTCAGCTTCCGAGGAACAATGTCCATCACTCTGCGCGGCTTCTTTCGCAGCGGGGAGCGGAGCGTTCACTGCTCAGAATGAAGAGAGGAGAAAGTCCGCGCTGCCTTTCAGAGCTGCTGCATATTGTTAGCAGTGCTTTAAAAACAACTGTCCTTAAAGACCTTAGCTGAAGGGAACTACTGAAAATCCGGTCTATGAACCGACGTGGCACGGCATGGAAAGTCGTAAGCTGGTGTCAGTCGAAAGCCTTTGGTTGGGGCTCCGCTGGTAAAGTGCTCACTTCGTAAGCAGGAGGACCTGAGCTGGAGCCCCAGAAGCCACATTAAAATGCCAGGCATGGTGGTATATACGTGTAACTCCAGGACTGAGCCCGAGACGAGTCTAACCAAACCAGTGAGCTGGTTCCAAGACAATGACCGAGTGTCTTTTTTTTTTTTTAGATGATTTTTATTATTATTATTTTTTTATTGACAACTTCTATACTTACATACAAAAAAAACCCACCTGATATTTCCCTCCCCTCCCCCATTCCACTTTAGAACTCCAATCTTCATCATATCCCCTCCCTCTCTCCATTAGTCTCTCTTTTAATTTGATGTCATCATCTTTTTCTTCTATTTTGAGGGGCTTGCGGAGGTATTGCTAGGCACTGCAAGGTCATGGATATATCGATGCGAGTGTCTTGAAGGGTCTGGATGACATTCCTGAGGCTGACCTCTGGTTTCCTCATGCATGCACACATACTGCACATAGATGGGAGTCCCCACACATGAATATGCACACATGCATGCACACACCACATATACATATGGACAACAGATAAAATGATTTGAATAGCTCCTCTCGGCTTGAGTCTAAATACTGCACAGAGAGCTCCTGGACCCTTGTAGAGTGGGTGCCTGGCTCAGCGGGAGGACACTGGCCAAAGAAGTGCAACACAGACCTCTGCTCTGGATCCAGCTCAGCTGTGGCTTACCCAAGGATGTTCTATCATCTGTAAAATGACAACCGTATCACCTGTCCTGACCATCCCATAAGGTGGAGATCAAACTGGATTAGGTGAGTAAATACTTTGGCAGCCATAAAGCCTTGTTCAAACAGTAGACTGTTTGTCAAAAGGCTTAGAAATATCCATTAAGCAGCATACTTATAAGGGCAAATTAGTGCATGGGCAGACGAGAGTACAAAGGGTGCTCGAAAAGTCACCTGAAGCTGACACTTGTGTTTCGTACATGTCTGTGTTTAAAACATTCATTGTGGGAGAATTATCATGGCTGATTGTCTAAAATTATGGAAGGTGTCAATAAAAAATATTTAAAAATTCATTGTATATCTCCAATGTCTATATCATATTATCATAATTAAGTTCACAGCCTCCAGTGACACCTTTTTTTTTTTTTGGATACAAGTATAGCTCAGGCAAGTGTTGAACTCTTGAACTGGCTATGTGGCTGAGGATGACCTTGAACTCCTGATCCTCTTGCCTCCACATCCAGAGTGCTAGGATTGCAGGTGTACACTACCACAACCTGTTTATGTGGTGCTGGGGGTGAAATACAGGGCTTCATATAGATTAGGCAAGCTCTCTGCCCACTAAGCTGCATCCCCAGCCCTCAAAAGGATAGTTTGTCTCATCTTATGTAAGTGCCCGGGGGTAGAGAGGACAGCCAGAAAGGGTGTGATGTGGACTAGTTGTTAGAGACAAATGCCATCTTGACTAGTGTGTCTGAGGGGCTGGCAGAACCCAGCCTTGAGGATGCGCAGGCATATGGGAGCAGAAGGAGTCCTCTAGCGGGATCAGAGCCTGTGGTGATACACGCAGCTCCCAGGATACAGTGTGTGTTACCATGGAGATGTGGAGAAGTTTCACTCCATGGTGGGGTTTGCAAGACTACTGTCTGACATCTTAGCTTTCTATAACAAAACCAGCTGTCCTTTCTGGATTCATCCTTGCCCAGGAAGGAATTTCATTTGCACACAATTTCAGTGTCAGCTTTATTTCCAGGGAGGAAACAAAATATGTTTTGTTTTTTTTGAACCCTAGAAGTTGCTTTTCCGGTCACACATTGTGGGCAGTGGTCAACAGCTATTGTACACAGTGATGGCTTAACGCTTAATACACATGCCATTTGCATAGCTGCCTATCCCATTCACGTACTGTGTTCATCACTGTGAGAGAGGTGAGGAATGTCCGTCTACCTTAGAAACTGTGACACCACCATGTGATCTGACCGGGAGAACTGTACTGAGCTGGAAAAGTCAAATGAGACCAAGAAACCCGCATGATTCCTTTAGGTGACAGCACACGGGAGATTCTAGACTGTACAGACATAAATCCAGCAGAATATCTTTCCGTGTGTCATCGGAAAGCAGAGTGTGGGTGCCACGCACATAAAAAGCGAATGTCTCCAGTAGCGTCCCCAAAGCACTCTGGGTATGCATCCATTATTGTCCTTTGCACGCTGAAATGAAACGGCCTGCTTACAAGTGTCTCCTGAAGACAGAGCTCTCCGGGGCAATGCTACATTCATTCTCTCATGCGTAGACTCATTCAGCAAACGTGCACGGAGCACACACTTGATGGGAGTTCCCGTCAGAGTCGCGGCCCAAGTACCTGCACTCAACCTGAGACACAGCAGGCGATGAGTGAGGAATACTAGCATGGACCACACCAGGTGGATTGCACAAGTCCCTAACAAACAGGGACTGGTGGGGGGACTCTTGCTTAGTCAATCAGCACAAACAGTGGCTCAGTTAAATGATGGGAGAGGAAGAGTCGTAGAGGGTCATCAGGACTGGAGAGATGACTCAACAATTTGATGTGCTTCCTACACGAGCAGGAGGGCCTGAGAATGCCCGAGTTCAAATCTCTAGATCCCACATAAACAGCGGGGTCTGGCCACATGTGCCCCTAACACCAGCCCCACAGGGCAGCAGAAACTCAAGAACCGTCAAACCTCACAAGCTCCGGAATCCGTAAAGAGAACTCAGGTTCAAATCAAGATCAGGCAGAAGAGTTGGTGGAACAGACACCCGAAATTCTACTCTGGCCACTGTAGGCAAGTGCACGGCACGACCACTACGGCCACAGGAGAGCATACGGGATGCCACACAATCCAGCATTACAAAACTTAAGAAAAAGGATAATAATCAAATAACTATATTATTTAAAGAAGCAAAAAAAAAAAAAAAAGAGTTGTTTTTAAAATCCCAGAAGATTAAACAGGCTCCCTAGGCTCAGACAGAGAGAAACAGCTTCAAGGTTAAATGGGGAAGCAGCCCACGCAGAGCCTCAGACTGGGTCAGGGGACACACACAGCTGAGGTTGAGCCATATGCAATCTCCAGCACTGAATTCCTTCTGAGCTCCAGCACTGAATTCCTTCCAACAGGGCAACTGCTTAAGGCGCAACTTAGCGGAAGCCAGGAAGGCTAAAAGAGATGGGAGAGGGGCTGGAGAGGGGAGAAGCACAGTGAGGAAAGACCATCAGGAACTCACAGAAACAAACACCTTGAGTGGCTCTAAACCTCTCACTTGACCTGTACTTACAGAAAACCAGCACATTCACAACAATAACCCCAGGTAATTTCAAAACAAAAGCTGGGCCGTGGAGAAGGTGAGTGTCTGAGCAGGAACAGAAGCGCAGGGACTGGATTCCTGCACAGCTGACCCTGCTTCAGCCAGCAGTGGGACCAGCCCAACCTTCTCCAGTCCTCGCACACAGGCCACCACAAAGGACCCACACAGAAGTGGAAGGATCTCTCCCAGAAGACTGAATGGCTGTGACAGAAGACAGAGAGCTGTGGGTAAAACACTTGCCTCACAAGCATCGAAGACCCAAGTTCAATCCCCACGTGGCATGCAAAAAAGCCAGGTGTGGTGCCACATACTTGTAATCCCAATGCTGGATAGGTAGAGACAGGAGGAGCCCTGAAACCTGCTGGCCAGCCACTCTAATCTAATTGGTGAGCTCCAGGCCACTGAAAAAAATCTCATCTCAAACAAATAAGGTTTGGGGGACTGGAGAAATGGCTTAACAGTTAAGGCATTTGCCTGTGAAGCCAAAGGATCCCAGTTTGATTCTCCAGGACTCACATAAGCCAGAAGCACAAGGGGCACATGCATCTGGAGTTCATTTGCAGTGGCTAGAGGCCCTGGTGTGCCCATTCTCTCTCTGTCTGCCTCTCTTCTAGCTCTCTCTCTCTCTCTCTCTCTCTCTGCTTGCAAATAAATAAATAAAAATTAAAAAATAAATGAATAAGGCTTGGGGCTGGACAGACGGCTCAGTGGTTAAGGTACTTGCCTGCAAAACCTAATGACTGGAGTTCAATTTCCCAGTATCCATGTAAAGCCAGATGTACAAAGTGGTGCATGCATCTGGCGTTCGATTGTTGCTTTTTTGTTCCCCCCACATACGGAGCCATATGCTAAAGACCAGAGTACTCAACTACATACACAGACAGTGAGGAAATTATGGGGTTACCCAGGGAAAATGTCAGGCATAGAAAATACCTAGACTTCTTTAAGTCTACATCTCAGGCTGATACTTGGCAAAGGCAGAGCACAACAAGATGAAAAGTAGCCCTTGGCTAAGGGGTGGAATCATATTTCCAGTTCATTGCATCATTCAGATTCAAATGTCCACTTTTAACAAACAAACCACAGGGCATATGAAGAAACAAGGACATAAGGCCCATTGAGAAGTCATCACTCATAGAAACAATACCTGCACAGGACTTAATGCTGGGTTTTCTAGACAGGGACTTCAGATAGTCTTGAAGATGTTTAAAGAGCTGAAGGAAGAAGGGGAGAGAACCAGGAGACAAAAAAAGAATCTTGGAACAAACTGGAAATGTGAACAAAACAAGACAAAAAAAAAAAACCCAAAAAGCAAATCTGGAGCTGAATAGGTGAGGTAAAAAAACAAAAATAACAACAACAACACACAAAACAAACAAACAAACAAACAAAAAAAACACCTCACCAGGGCAACTTAAAAGAAGATTTAAGGGCTGGAGAGATGGCTTAGCGGTTAAGGTGCCTGCCTCCTAAGCCTAAGAACCCGGTTCCAATCTCCAGGTACCACGTTTAGCCAGATGCAAAGTGACGCAAGGGCGCAATGCCGCACTTGACCACAAGGGGGCGCACACATCTGGATTTCGTTCACAGCAGCTGAGAGACTGCTGGTGCGCCCATCTCTATCTGTCTTCCTCTCCCTCTCTCTCTCTCAAACAAAAAAAAAAAAGAAGATTTAGTTGGGCAGAAGAATCAGCAAATGAGCAGAGAAGAGAACAAAGGAAATTACTGAACTTCAGAAACAGAAAGAAACATGATTGAAGAAAAGTAAAGATCAGATAAGAAACTTATGGGACAGAATAAAGCAAAATAAAAAAAAGTATTAGGGGAGTTTGGGGGATGAAAAGAGTGAGAGAAATGGGCAGAGAATATTTGGAACTCTAATGGCCAAAAACCAGCCCAAATTTGTTGAAAGACACGGACGTGAACATCCAAGAAGCCCAACAAACTCTAAGTAAGAAAACTCAAGGAGATTCATGCTCTGACAGATCATAATTAAACGGTCTGAACCCAAAGGCAAAGGAAGAATCTGCAAAGCAGCACGGCAGGAGTAACATGTCACATACAAGGGATCCCCCGTGAAGTTACTGGTAGATTTCTGAGAAAGTCTGGAGGCTAGAAGATGAGGGGCCAATGCTTGCAGTGCATGGTAAAATAAAATAATAAAATTTAAAAAAAACATACAATCAGAAATGTAGCTAATGTCCCTCAAAATGGAGGAAGGAATTAAGATAGCTAAATTTTAAGTCTATGAAGATAGCTAAAAGAATTCTCTACCATTGACTTGCCATATAAGAAATGCTGCAGGGAAGAAAGGCTTCAAGTTCAAGGGAACAATGGCTTCCCAGATAGTAATGTAAAGCCACGTAAACAAATAAGATCACACAGAGAATGAACACATGGCCAAGGACAAAAACTAGTATCACTGAAATACCCATTTAAAGGGCTGGCGAGATGGTTCAGCAGTTAAAGGAGCTTGCTTTCAAAGCCTGACATCCTGGGTTCAATTTCACAGTGCCCATGTAAAACCAAATGTACAAAGTGATGCATGTACCTGGAGTTTGTTTGCAATGGCTAGAATTCCCAGACTCATACTCTCTGTCAATCTGTCTCTGTATCTTTCTTAAATAAATAAATTTTGTTTTTAAAAAAGAAATACCAACTTACAGCCCCACTTTCCCCTATGTGATTTAAGATGCTAATACATTTTTAAAAAGCATTTATTATTCTAAAAGTGGGTATTTTGTATCTTTGCCTTATAAACTCCGTTTTGTTTTCTATAACATGTAAATGGCTAATACATTTTAAAAGTTATTACTTTGTGTTCTTTGGAGCAATGTAGAAAGATGTGATTTTGTGACATCAGCAACAGAGGTATGTAGGCAGAAATAGAAAGTATCTGTGTATTTGTATGACATTGAGGTTATACCTCTATAAATCCAAATTAGAGTATATTAAGCTTGGGTTATTAAAGAAATCCCCATGGTAACCATAAAGGGAACAGTTATAGAATGTAAACAAATGAAAATGAGAAAAATTAAAACATTTTACTGAAAAAAAGCAACACAATAAACAGCAATGTAGAAAATGAGGTATGAGAAAGGTATAATGTATATAGAAAACAAACAGCAAAATGATAGAGGAGTCTTTATCACACACACAGATTATATGCAGTCTTAGAAACTGCAGCTTAACAAAGAAAGAAGGAAGGAAGGAAGGAAGGAAGGAAGGAAGGAAGGAAGGAAGGAATAAATAAATAAATAAATGATGGGCATGGTCATTTAATCACACCTTTAATCCCAGCACTCAGGAGGCAGACGCAGGAGGATCGCCATGAGTTGATCGCCTGAGTCTACATAGTGAATTCCAGGTCAGCCTGGGCTAGAGCAAGACCCTACCTCGAAAAACAAAAAGAAAGAAAGAAAGAAAGAAAGAAAGAAAGAAAGAAAGAAAGAAAGAAAGAAAAAAAGAAAGTGCAGTTTAGCTAAGCAGTACTAAGGGGTTAAGAGCAGACCTCTGTATGATAGAATATGCTTTTTTTTTTAATTTCAGAGAATGAGAAACAGATAGAAAATGGGTGCGCCAGGGCCTCTCAACTGCTGTGAATGAACTCCAGATGTGTGTGCCCCCTTGTGCGCATGTGTGACATTGCACACTTGTGTCACTTTTGCATCTGGCTAAACGTTGGGACCTGGAGATTCCAACAGGTGTTCTTAGGCTTGGCAGGCAGGCGCCTTCACCGCTAAGCCATCTCTCCAGCCCTAGAATATACTTGTATGTTTATTTAGCTTCCTTAAAGTTTCAGATCAGCGCGATGCTCAGTTTTCTGAAGTTCTACAGCACCACCTTGTCCCTGCCTCACTGCCTCACACGGGGTGGGATCATGTGCTCACAGAGCCTGCAGGGTGGCTGTTTTTCTGCTGAGACATGGGTGGTGAAGAAAACAGTCCTTGCTGGTATGTTCACAGCTGCACAGTTAAAGAGACCAGTGAATGCAGTTAAAAAGCTGACAGTTAAACTGACAGCTCACGGAATAAACAGGGCATCACGACCCTCAGAATGAAATCAAGAGCCTGGCGAACTCAGCCCTTGCTTTTGTCTGCACTTGCTGTGGGACCTTAGGAAACTCAGGGTGCTTCTGGCTCCCACATGTGTAAATGGGATTGGCACTGCGAACCCCCACATGTTAGGGACATGGGGATCAAGAGCAGGAGGTGGTAGAAATGTCTGACTCGAAGTGAATGTTCAAAGTTAACTCCTCTCACGTGTGTGTAAGATATCACATAGCAGTGCCCTGGAAGAGAAAAAGCTAGAACTCCATCCTGTGTGGGGTGAGGAATGTGGCTCAGTGTCAAACATTTGATGTGGGCAAGGCCCAGGGTTCCATCACTAGCTCTGAAAAAAAAAAAAAAAAAAAAAAAAGGAAAATACAAACAAAATTAAAAACTGTGTCCTGTGATGATACATCTTTATTTCCTTCGAGATGATTCCAAAAGCTCATGCTTGTTTGTTTGTTTTGATAACATATCTTGATGAAATAATGAAAACATATTGCCAGGACTCTGAGTTTTGCTCTTCCTCTAACCACAAACACCCCACATTTCAGTCTCCTCCACTTTAAAGTGAAGGGGAAGCATGGAACCTAGCTCTGGAGGTTTCTGAGAGGACAGTGCATACAAAAGAATTGGGTCAAAACAGTGCCTGGCACATACTAAGTGCTGTATCATTTAGGAATTTCACTTTGTGTTAAGTGACATAAGCAACTAAAACAAAAAATATTGGAGAACAAAAATGAGAAAATGGCCAGGCATGGTGATTCACGCCTGAGATCCCAGCCCTGAGGCTGAAGGATTGCCACAAATTTGGGGACAACCTGGGCTACAATGTAAGGTCCAGGAAAGCCTGGCCTAAAGAAAATGTGAGCCTGTCTCAAACAAAACAAAACAAAACAAAACAAAACAAAGAGAGGATACAACTCACACTGGATATCAGATGGCCTGCAGGACTTGGCGGGTGGTGGGTTTGTTTGCAAGCTTATTTTGGGGCTTTTCTCAGTCTCCTTCCCCTGAGCAGGAGTTCAAGCCTTCTCCACTCAGCCTCCAGGTCAACTCACACAGGCCTGTCCCAGAGTGCTGAGTACCCACCTGCTACCCAGACTGACTTCCCTCTCCCCGAGGGCCCATCCTTCCCTTGTGGTTGGCTGCACTGGCGTCTCACCAGTAAACACAGTCAGTGTCCTCTGCTCTCCTTGCCTGCTTGCTCTTTTCCACTCTGCTTCAGCTTCCCATCGGATGCCACTTGCTCGACTTTCTCTCCTGGGCTCACACGGCCTGCCCTCCTGAGATCAGTAATAGCTTCTACACCCAATGCCTCCTCCTATTACCTCTCGTCTCCTATGGAAGTCTAATGCGAGCCCTTGTGATACTGTATAGAAGCAATAGCGTGACTCTGCTCTAAGGAGTGACCATCACTCATTTGTCTGTTTACTGCTCAAGGACCTGTAACACATGGTAGCTGTGGCAGTTACTTTCTTGTTGCTGAGACAAAGCACCTGATGGGAGAACGGGATATATGACATGCTTACAGTTCCCAGGACAAGTTTCATCCCTCCAGGGAAAGCATGGCAGAGCAGAGGCTGGACATCACATCTTGTCACATCAGCTGGGAGGAAGCAGCCAGAGTGAGCTCACTATGAACACCCAGTACGGCTGACTAATCAACCTCAAGTGACACACTTCCTCCAGCAAGGCTCCACCTCCCAAAGGCTCCACTAGCTAGGAACTGAGTAGGAGGCTTAGTCACAAACTCATGAAGCCATGGGGGACACTACATTCAAACCAACACAGTAACAAATATATATATATATATATATATATATATATATATATATATATATATATATATATATGTGTGTGTGTATATATATATATATATATATATATATATATATATATATATATATATATATACACATACACACACATATACACATACATACACATATATACACATACATACATATATACATACACATAATGTATGTATATATTTGTGTCTACTAGGAAAACTAATTTCAAGAAACTCACTGGAAGATATAATTCTTATTCCAACACTTATGAGTATTTCTGAAGTCGTTGGAGCTGTTATGGTAAGCTTTGTATTTTATATTTGTAAAGTCAAACTAGCCAGTAACTGAAAGCTACTCTTCATTAGCCATTTATTCAAATTCTATTCGAAGTATTTCACATTATATTATTCCATTTAATAATGACAGCTCAAACAAGTAGTTGTAACTGGTAGCATTAAATAGGCATGATTTGGGGGCTGGAGAGACAGCTTAGTGGTTACGGTGCTTGCCTGCAAAGCCTAAGGACCCAGGTTTGATTCTCCAGGTCCCACATAAACCCGATGCACAGGGCAGTGCATGCGTCTGGAGTTCATTTGCAGTGGCGAGAGGCACACCTATTCTCTCTCAATCTCTGTCTCTAATAAAGAAATAAATAAAAATAAGTTAAAAAATTAAATAGGCATGACTTGTCCATTGTATACATACAGTAACTTAGGTACATGGAGTAATGACTTGTCTGGCAGAGCCAGGTTAAAATCACAGCAAACTAACCATGTACGACCTATCACTTGAAGTGCAAATGCAAGGACATCCTCAGTATATAGAGAGATACTGTTCCAAAAACAAAACAAAAACAAGAAAAAAAAAAGCAAAAATAGTCTACCTTTGGAGACCTCACTTGAACTATCTAATTTCCCAAGATGAAAAATAGGATAATAACGCCTCACAATTAATGGTGCTTGAATCGTGGTCTGGAAGCCAAAGAAGTTCCTGAGAAATGAATTTCAAAAGTGCTCTGTGAAAAACAACTGGTTTTCTCAGAGTGAGTTCTGTGCTGTTGCGCAAAGAACCCAACCAAAAGCAGCCTATGGGAGGAAAGGGTTTATTACCGACTTGAGGGGAAGCTTTATGATGGCAGGGAGAAAGGATGGCATGAGCAGAGGGAGGACATCGCCTCCTGGCCAACATCAGATGGACAACAGCAATAGGAGAGTGTGCCAAACACTGGCAGGGGGAAGCTGGCTGCAACACCCATAAGCCTGACCCCCAAATTGCCACCACATGGGGACCCAGCATTCAGAATACATAAGTTTATGGGGAACACCTGAATCAAACCACCACAAATAATATTTATGCAAATGAGATACAAAGGAGGTAAATATGACCACACAGTGAAGAATGATCACTGGAACTGTGTACAGCATTCACAAAGACAATCTTCAAACGTCTACCCACCATTGAAAGCTTTGCCCAACTGGTCAAAAAGGTCACCTCTTGGGAAAATGCCATTAAAAAATTTGGTATAATTGAAATTGTAAATGTTATTTTATAATAATGATATCATTGGCAATGCCATTTTAAAATACAGGTCACACTTATGTATGCTTATTAAAAACCTGTTCTTACAAAGCAAGTGGTTAATTCTTCATATGTTACTGCTACTAGGGTCTGTGTGAATGAAGAGCCAAGACGAGTACAAATACCTGAAAACCAGAACTATGGACTGCGTGCCCCCCCTTCCTTTACAACTTACTCTCCTGAAATGAAAAGATTCACAAGTAATATAACAAACCTTTACATGTAATTTTTAAAACTGTATCCAATACTCCAACAGGACATAAAGGAGAAATAAAGGAAAGCAATTTGTAATGACTCTGCATTGCAGTATGTAAATTCTTAAGTTGACAACTCTGGAAATATAATGAAGGTGTGAGATGCTTGCCCCTTCTTATAATAAATATGTCTGGATGTGGAACTGTACGAGATTAAAAGCCATTGCCCATGCATGCTCGGGAGATGAAAGAGCCAGGGAGAGGCAGATAACAGAGGAAGAGCTCTGTGCTCCTGCAGAAAGAGCACACCATTAGTGCAGCACAGCACAGCTGACTTTCATTAGCATAGCCCTGAGAAAGGGACTTTCTTCCCATCTCCACTCCTGTGACATGCAGTCAATGGCAGAACAGCAGTTACCCCTGGAGAGCAATGACAACAAGGGTCATATTTCAGGACCTGATTCTAACTGGTAGGTCTATTTAAGAGTTCATTGTCTCTGGGTATGCTGATACAATGGGCTATTATTAGTTGATTAACAGAAACAAATAATATGTCCCTATCAAAACCAAGGATGAATCTGAAAAAAAAAACATAATATTGAATAAAATAAGTGGCAGACAAAAGATCCCCACACACTTTTTGTGGTCTGTTGTCATGACTCCCCAGTGCAGGTCAAGGTAGTGGTTCTGACCTCTCCTGACCTCAGTGTTTCCATATAATCTACAAATCACAATTATTTAGACCCCCATCATCAAATCCTTGATTTATATTGGTTACATCTGCTTATATATCTATTGACCATATTAAAATTTAAAATAATACACTTAAAATATAATGCATTAAATATGACAATGATAACAGGCTGGGTGCTATCTCAGTGGGTAAAGTGCCTGCCCAGCATGTGCAAAGCCGTGGGTTCCCTCCCCAGCACCATATAGACTGGGTGTGGTGGGCACATCAGCAATCCCAGAACTCAGGAGGAGGAGGAGAAGGCAAGAGGATCCTAAATTCAAATCATCCTTGGCTACATAATGAGTTCTAGGGAGGCCTAGACTACATGAGACGCTATCTCAAAAAAAAAAAAAATTACAATGATGAACTTTACATATTAGTATATACAAATATATATATCATACTTTAAAAAATTATTACACTTTAAAAAACTTAAAAGAAGGGAACTATTTTACATTTTCAATATCACTTTAATGTTTGGCTTGATAGAAGACAAGTAGACTCTCATATCTGTTTCTGTATTCAATTTATATATTCAAATACATATTCATTATGAATTACTTTTTTATTTCTTCTTCATATCAATGCTAGGCATTGTTCCGATTTCTAAAGAATTGTAAGCATAGGCTGGTTATTTTAATCTATGAATTGCATCGCAGGAAAGTAAGGGGGTCATGATTAAATACTTGTTATAGTAAAATGTGTCTTAGATCACCTTTTAAAGTCTTAATTCTTCTCTTAGTTTTTTCATCTTCCCCTAAATGCAGACCCCAGGAGTAAAAGTATATAACAGAACAGATACTGCATCTCCACGAAGACCCCACTCACAAGACCCTGTGGCACAGATGAGAAACAATATCCAAATAGAATTACCAAAACCATTGCCCCCATGGTTCTCCCTCAAAGGCTTAGGGAAGCACACAGGCCCCTAGACCAGCATTACAATTTTTTTTTACAGTGAAAAATCTCAGATCTGTGGGTTCCTCTTAAAACTGGAGATAGATGAATTGGGATGGGACAAAGCAGAACTGTCTGGGGCAATGGTGATACTTCATCCATTGAGAAGGTTCTCTGGACAAAGGTGTGTGGATTTGCAAAACTTACTCAAATGACACTTAGTATGCATGTGTACTTCATTGTGTGCAAACACGGCAAAGACTAAAGATGAAACTCACTTATTCTAAGGATCCAGATGTGAAATATGCAGAGATGAAGTGTGCTGATGTCTGCAACTAAACGTGAGACGTATGAAAGAACACGACAGGCCTGGGAGGAGAATGGGGTGATGAGGATGGACAGACATGGGCTGCTGAAACTGGTATGCTGCAAAGTGAACTGTAGCATCCACGTGGCAGGCATGATGAGGGTGTTTACACCACAATCCATTCAGCTTTTTCTCTACTCTGAGAATGTTCATAATAAAATTTTGAGGAAAAGAATGGGCTGGAGAGATGGCTTAACAGTTAAAGCACTTCCCTGCGAAGCCCAAGGACCCATGTTTGACTTTCCAGATCCCATGTAACCCAGACACACAAGGTGACACATGCACAAGGTTGCACATGCACACAAGGTGGCACAAGTGTCTGGAGCTTGATTATAGTGGCTGGAGCATCAATTCTCTCTCTCTCACTCTTTCTCATTAAAAAAAAGGCCAGTCTGTTGAGTTTGTCTCAAAAATGTTGAAAAAAATTATTGAGGGGTACACTTAAGATTTGTATACTAGAGCTGGGGGTATAGCTCAGTGGTACAGTGCTTGCCTATCAGGTATGACACCCTGGGTTCCACCCCCATCACTGTGTAAACCACGCATGGTGGTGCACACATCTGTAATTCTAGCACTCAAGAAGAAGTGGTAGGAGGATCAAAGTTCAGAGTCATCTTTGGGTACATGGGGCATTTAAGACTGACTTTTAGCTACATGAGATCCTGCTTGAAAAACAAAAGAAAAAGTCTTGTATAATGTGTGTGTGAATATATATTTGACTTTAAAAGCCAAAGTATTAAACAATTATAAATGCCAAGGTTAAGTTCAATAACATCAGACTATTTGTAAGTGAACAGAGAACGATTAATCATTAATCTTTATTGAAATCAAGTTTTCCAAGAAAAATTAAGCATAAAATGAAGAAAAAGAAAGATGCGACAGTCTCAGAACTAGTGAGGATTATTGTTTTTTAGGGAGTACATGTGTGTTGAAGCATGTTTGTGCCATGCTGCATATGTACAGGTCTGAGAACAACCTTGGGATTCTTGTCCCCTCCTTCCCTTTGCTTGAGGCAGGGTGTCCCCTATTGTTTTGCTTGTGCCTCTTCATGTGCCAGTCTGGCTGGCCTGAGAGTTTCTGAATTACCCTGGCTTTGCCTCCCCATGCCCTAAGCACGTTGGGATTAAAGGTGCATGCACCACTTTGCATCTGGCTTTACATGGGTGCTGGGGAATCAAACTTGGGCTGGCAGGCTTCACAAGCAAGCATCTTTAACCACTGAGCCATTTTCCAAGCCCCTTGAAGTTTATTTATTATTTTTTTTAGACAGAGACACAGAGAGAGATAGAGAGAGGGGAGAGGGAGACAGACAGAGATGGGTGCGCCAGCAGCCTCTCAGCTGCTGCGAATGACATCCAGATGCGTGCGCCCCCTTGTGGTCAAGTGCTGCATTGCGCCATTGCGTCACTTTGCATCTGGCTAAACATGGGACCTGGAGATTGGAACCGGCGTTCTTAGGCTTAGGAGGCAGGCGCCTTAACCGCTAAGCCATCTCTCCAGCCCTTGAAGTTTATTTTTAAATACAGTTTCAAAGAAATGGCCTACATGGACATGGATATGGTACTGAAAAAAGATGTCTCCAAGTCTACCAAACACACCCTCACAGATATCCAGTAGTTTTTGCAAGAGACAGCATCCCTCCACTACTTAGCTAAAGTGGAGGGGTTTCAGGAGCATTTAGATTTTATAGCAGAAAAATAGTTCTTAAAATAGAACTGGGAGGTTCTCATTTTCTCATTCTCAAGCCATTTAATGTAAAAATATCTTCACCTTCTCCATATAATGTGTCTAAATGGTGTTATAAAGCACCCAACCCTACAAAGACATGCTCAGCTATGTGGGCATCCCTAATGCCTGTGACGACATTTCACCACAGGGAGAACATTTCAAACAACAACTGAAGTCTGTCCTCTTATGGAAACAATGTTTGCTGTGTTTGTCTACGGCTGGATTTACACCACTGATTGCTGAGTGGACACCCAAACGCCCTGTTATTCAAAACTTAAACAAATACATTAAAAAAATTTAAAAACTTAAACCAATACAAAACCATTGTCCTTGTTGCTACATATTATTTTTATGATTTTTCACTATCAATTTTCAGATCACCTCCCTCTGGTTCTGCATGATTTCCTAACCTCAATGTTTCTGTTTCCACATGCCAGCCCAGTGCACACACTTACCCTAGCTAAGCCCATGTCATCAGACACACATGTCAGCCCCTGGCCCACTGCACACACTTACTCTGTTCAAGCTGGTGTCACCAGACATAACCATATCCTCTGTTCTCTATGTGTTTCCTGCTTTTGCCTCCCCCTATCTCTTTTTTATTCCTCCATCATCCAGGTACCATGATTGGGCCTAGTTTTATAAGGCATATAAATTAATTTGTTTAGAGGAGATGTGAGGTAGTTTGATTGTAAATGTGCCCCCGTAGCCTTGGTTTTTTTTTTTTTTTTTTTTTGAGGTAGGGTCTTGCTATAGCCCCAGTTGACCTGGAATTTACTCTGTAGTCTCAGGGTGGCCTTGAACTCATGGAAATCCTCCTACCTCTGCCTCCCGAGTGCTGGGATTGAAGGAATGTATGACCATACACAGCACAGCCTCAGGTATTGTTGATTAAGCTTTTAAGCAGAGCCCTGCTGGAGGAGGTGAGTCACTGGAGGCAGATCTTGAATCCAGCCCTGAGGTATTCAGCATCAGTTTATGCGGGCTGGTGCTCTGTGCTATGGATGCAGGATGAAGTGAGCCAGCTTCTTCCACCACGATGAAGCTTCCCCTGGAATCTGTAAGCCTGAAATAAATCCTTTCCTTCCATAAACTGCTCTTGATTGGGTGTTTGTCCCAATAGCTACAAGGTAACTACAACAGAAAAGTTCTACTGAGAAGTGGTGTTACTGCCGCTAGAAACTGTGGCTTTTGGTTTTTTTGGAAGTGATTTGCAGGAGGAGTTTGGAAGGATTTGAAACCTAAGAGATGCCTTGTGGTGCTCTATTCTGGTCAGAGTTGAAACACCTAAATGCAGTAAATACCGTGGGCTATGTAGGCTTGACTTACAAGGGGAAGGAAAAGAACTTTATCCAGACTGGGCTAGACGCAATTTGGGTGAGAAAGTTACTAAATCTTCCATGTCCTGAGAACTTGTGCATAGTTGCATTGAGCAGAAATGGACTGGCGTGAGTGGAAGGATATGGTACAGAAAGAAATGAAAGTTTCAGGCTGGGGACGGCACAATTCAGTTGCAATTGTTTGAGAGATTGCTTGCCACCATTGAGATTGGGCCAGCTGTTCTGCATTGGGGCAGCAAAAAAGAATGCTGACTCCTTTGAAAGGAGGGGACCTGAATGCTGAAGGAGTATCTTACTCTTCAAAGTTGGCATTATTACCCCCTGAACTAACAAATTTGTCCACCTGGTACTATGGGAGAATAACAAATGCAAGAAAGAGATGGTCGTTGGATTTGCAAAGCAATGTTTTGGAGTTTTTGGAAATGACCATGGGCAATGTGAAGCAGAGTAGTTGGAAGTCTACTCTGCATGGGGAACCTCTGGAGCCATGAAGATGAACTGGAGGTTGTAGTTGAGACCCCAGCCAGAACTACTGGACAGATATCAAAATAGCTGCTTGGTCAAGATGGAGTTTTATCTGCACTGTAATCAGCCCAGTTAGAGGGGCAGAATTAGAATTCCAGAGACTTCATTACTGGTTAGAGATGCTGGACTTGAATCTTCAGGATTGATGACTTCCCTGTTTGTTTTAGACAGTGTATGGGCTCATTCTTTCCTTGGTTTGCTCAGTTCCATCTTCTGCAGTGTGAATGTTTACTCTGTGCTATTCTATTATTTTGGTTTTATAGTTCACAGTTAGAAGACCTGGGACTATGGGGATGTTTGAACAGTATTGGGATTGGAAAAACTATGGGGACTTTTAAAGTTGGACTGGATACACTGCATTTTTCATCATGGATGGTTATCAGTTTATGGGAGCAAATATAGAATATGGTGGTTTGAATTAGGTGTTCCCCATAAATTCATATGTTCTGCATGCTTGATCCCTAGCTAATGGCAATTTGGGAGGTGGAGCCTTGCTCAAGGAGGTGTGTTGTTGGGGGTGGGCTTATAGGTTTTATAACCAGCTCCCCTTTTCTAGAGTCTGGCTCACTCTCCTACTCCTGTTTGCTACCTGCTGTGACAAGGAAGTGATGCCCAGCCTCTTCTCACGGCATCCTTTCCCTGGCCATCAGGGAGCTTCCCCTCAAGACTATAAGCCTAAGTAAACCCTTTCCTCTTATGAGCTGCTTTTGTTCAGGTGTTTTGAGACAGCACTGCAACAAAATGCCATCAAATAACTTAAAAGAGTTTAGGACTAAATAAAAAATATAAAAAAATATATATATACTTTGACCAAAATAACTACTGGGTTATTATAAAGGAGGACAAGTCAATCATTTTAAATAGTTATATCTAGGGCTGGAGAGATGGCTTGGTGGTTAAGGAGCTTGCCTGTGAAGCCTAAGGACTTGGGTTTATTCCTGAGTACCCACAAAAGCCAAGGCACAAGGTGGCACATGTGACTAGAGGCCCTGGCATGCCCATTATCTCTCTCTCTTTTCTGCCTCTTTCTCTTTGTCTCTCTCTCATGCGCAAATAAGTAATGACTTAAAAAAAGTTTATATCTAACTTGGCTATCAAAACTCTCACAAGAGAAAGGTCCTATTCCTATGCTATAGATTGACCAAAAAAAGTATAAATGCTTACATAAAAAATTAAGCATACTAGACTGGGGAGATGGCTCAGTGGTTAAAAGTGCTTGATGCACAAGCTTTATGACTGGGCTTTGGATCCCCAGAACTCCTGTAAAGCTAAATGGGTATGTTCTGAATGTCCCCAGTTGATGGCAATTTGGGAAGTGGAGCCTTGCACACGGGTCTGTAATCCCAATGGTGCCCAGAGCAATAGGAGATGGTCAGGAGGATCCTCAGCTGGAGGAGGGCTAGCTCGCTGGCATTCACAGAGGCAAACAAGACAGACCCTGTTTCCAACAAGGTAGAAGGTGAGGACTAACACCCTGAGGTTGTCTTCTGACCTCCATATGTGTGACGTGGCATGTGCATGCTTCCCCCTCCCACAAACATACAAACAAAATTAAACGTGACACCGGATCCTCTCCTGAGTATCTACCTAAATGAGCTGAAAATGTCCGTTTCCAAAGGGAAATGCTCAGGCGAATGTTTATAGCAGCTCTATTCACCACCATTACAGAATCCAAACTGTTGTTCAACAGACAAATTAATGAACAAACACACCATCGGCTACAACTCAGCACCAGACGGCACAAAGTGCTGATTCACACAACAGCAAGATCACATCTGAAATGGCTGCAGGTTGCGTGTTCCATTTATATGATCTATTGAAACAGCATACCTCCATGGTCAGAAGCGGGTCAGTGGTTGTCAGGTTAGGAGGGAAAGACTGACACTGCAAAGACCCACAGGGGACGTTTCCAGACCACAGCACTGACTGTCCTTAAGAGATGACTCTACAGTGCTATCGATGCCTTTGTGAATCAGCTCCATAGAACTACACAGCAGAAAGTGAAGGTGTCGTGTGTGCAAACGGAAAGCAGGTACACAAAACCAACCAGGGCACTGGGGGATCCAGGATTAAAGGAAACACACAGGTCTGACTGAACCCTACCTGAGAGAGGAAGGCAAAGGAGTAGACCTAACTAACTCTGCAAGACAGCACTTTACCACATTATTTTAAGGCTTAAGAAAAAGAAAAACCTGACCATAAAGGCTGTCTCCTGGCTGGCACAGGAAATCCTCACAGGCGAGTGAGTTGGCAGTTCTCACAGCAGTTTCTAACTATGCCAGGGATAAAGAAGTGAATAACTTGTAGGTAATGGAGATCAGATTTCTTGCTGTCAGGATGGAATTATAAACAAGCAGTGCAAGAAAACAAGGTGAACTCTGAGGTACTGATTAGACCACAAGATACTTGTAGGAATCTAGAGTTACTTGAAAATACACAGAGACAGACTGGCACGGAATAAACATGGGTTTGCGTGTGTGCATAGGCTCTAGCCTTTGAAGCACATGTAGAGTCAGTAGCTGTGCCCCTCAACCCAGCAGTAAACCCACACTCAGCACACAGATCTTTTAGTCCTGTTTTCCACTGTAAGAAGTGCCAAATCTTACAGAAGTGGTAGACCCAGGCAAGGGGTGGGCTGGGGGCCGTTGTGTCTGAATGAACCTCGATCACTTGTACTACAGACAGGAAGCACATCATCCTAGGGGTACATTTTTCCCGCTGGCTGTTCCCAAGTTGTACCTGGTACTAGTTAAATAAAGTGTCACCCGAGGTTCCTTGAGCCGTTGTTGGGGGCCCGTGGAAACCCTTGATCTTTAATTAGAAGCACTGGTAAAATCCTGAGATATCAGTTTGCTTCTGAAGAGTGACAGTCCTCAGCCCTCACCCTCTGAACCTGTGATAACTACAGGAGTGGGTGCTAGAATTGACTGGAATTGGTGATCACCCATTTGGTGTCTGAGAGTTGGAGAATCAGTGTTGAAACACACACACACACACACACACACACACACCATCATCACCACATCATACCACATGTATTTGTTCAGTTGTGAGGAAAACACCTTTCAGAAAGAAGGTTCTGGAAAATGACTGACACTACCATTACTAAGTTCATGATCATGTCACCAGAGTGAGCCATATGATGTCACTGAAAGGTCACTATACCCCTCAGGACCTGTCCTGGAATCCATCACCCCACCGCAACCACGAGGAAGCATCCGATAAGCCTGAGGGGAGAAGCATCCCACGAAACTCTGACCGAAGCTCGCCAGAGGTGCCAAGGTCATGGAACACAAGGGAAGGTTGAGAAACTGTCACAGATCAGGGGAGATTAAGCACCTGTGGTGACTGAATGCATTGTGATGTCCTGGACTGGGTCATGGGAGAGGACAGTAAGGGAATGCTGCCTCCAGGCAAACAAAAGGTCAGGTTCTTCTTAAAAAGAAACAGACCATGGTCAGATACTGCCAATACACATGGCAGTGCCAGTGTCATACGCAGGGTGCTACATGGAACAGATAGGGCTGGAAAAGCCTCACTCTGTGTCCACTTACCTGACATTCTGGTGGAAGAGAAACCACAGGGATAGAAGGGATAGAAAACAGAACAGTGGCTGTTTGGGAGAGGTGGAGAGATACCCACTAGACAAGAATGCATGGGAAGATGATTTTGAGATGAATAAATTAATATATATATATATATATCACTAAAGGATTCTAAGCAGGTGCTTTACCACTCAGCTCTTGGCTTGTTTTGTGTAATTATTTATTTACACTGTGTGTGTTATGTCCGAGTGGTAAGTGGTACATGCTTGTGTGTGTGCATGTGTGTATGCATCACATGCACGAGTGAAGAGGTCAGTAGAGAGCTTCGGGTGTCTCTTCTCTGTCACTTATCCTCATATTTCTTTTCTCGAGATGGGGCTCTCTCCCTCAACCTCAACTCAAGCTGCAGTCTACCCGTGAACCCAGTGATTCTCCCGTCTCTGCCTGCCTTCTCCCCCTCAGTCCCACGGACTTGGGTTACCAATGCACATGGCCATGCCCAGCTTTTTGTGGGGTTCTAGGGAGCCAAACTTGGCTGTCACAGGCTGACACGCCCTTGTGATTAAGCGATAGGCACTCTTAACCACTGAGCCGTTTTCCCAGGCCTAGGCTTTGGCTTTTGAGAGAGGTTTTTGTTTGTTTGTTTGTTTGTTTGTTTGTTTGTTTTTTGTTTTTTCCCCTATGTAGCTTAGGCTGGCTTGGAACTCACAATCCTCCTGCTTCCACCTCCAGTGTGGGATTACAGGCTTGTGCTATGGTGCCTGGTTATTTTCTATGTCTTGACTGGTGGAGATTACCAGACTCCGTGTGCCACACCGGACTAAATCTTTACCATGTACAAAGTAAACAACACATTTTAATCACTTTCCCCAAAGCCTTATTAATGTTAAAGTTTCCTGCTCAACTTCGTTCTTCTGGGTCACTCTGCTCAATGCTTGCTACCAAGTGAGAGGCTGAATGCAGAGGGCCGGAGGAATGCACAGCAGTCCTCTAAACCATGTGATCAACCCAGAGGCCAGTCTCCAGCCTCTGTAGCCAAAGAGGTCAAGGTGTGGCCCATGAAAGCACATTTCTCTTCATTTGCCTCCTCTTCTCTCAATTCACCATGAACTAGGGGAAGCCCAGGATCTTCCCAAACCAATAATACAGGACACAGCCAGTGAGTCCCTCTACTCCCTAGCCTCTGTCAAGGGTGCACAGAGACTTCCACTTAAAACCAGCATGCTTCAGCCCCAGCTGCAGGGCACCAGGTGGCTCCTTCATTCCAGCAGCTGAGGACCAAACGCTGGGGTTTGCTTCCTCTTGGTCTTTCTGGGATTCCATAGAAGTAGACCCACTTTACATAATAAAGCAGTCCCAGAAAATAGATGAAACAGTAGCCAAGCTCAATGTAGCCAGCTATTAAGAAACTCAATGTAAAGCAAGGGGAAAGGAAGCCGGCCAAGTTCCCTAGGCAGCAATTCCTCTTTAAAGGCACGGAGCCCTTGAAGCCTCCTGTTCCCAAATGGATGCCATCATTGTTCCCACAGGAGCTAACAGTGAAACAGGCTCTACCTTGTTAAGCAAGCCTTCCCTGAAACTTGCGACCCTAGCAAGGAACCTTCCTGTCTACAATAGCCATTCAGGAGAACTCTGGGGATGCTGGAGAATGCAACGCAACACAACAGGAAAGAGGCCGGATCTTGATTTAAAAAAAAATAATAACTTTCCAAGAAGCAACAGTTGAGTGTCGAGCACTTAATGAGTCATTTCTGCCAATGGCTCAGGGACTATGGGGGGAAGAGGTGGAGGAAAGAATGCAAGAGTCAGAAGGATGGGGAGGAGTGCTTTGGAATGTGGTCTAGACACACCGTGGTGGTATTCATGACCACACTGCATAAGCCCTGCATAATATTGGGCCCGCCAGCAGGTTGTTGTGGGTGATGGAGAAGGGGGGAAGATATCAATATAGAAGAGGGAATAGTGGGAAACAAGGGGGGGGTTCAGTGAAAAAGGATAGGAGAAGGTTGAATATGGGAGGGTGGTAAAAAGGGCTTATGTAAGATTTTGTTTTCTTCTTCTTTTGAGGTAGGGTCTCACTCTAGCCCAGGCTGACCTGGAATTCACTATGTAGTCTCAGGCTCTTGACCTCACAGTGATCCTCCTCCCTCTGCCTCCCCAGTGCTGGGATTAAAGGCATGTGCCACTATTCCCGCCCATTATGTAACTTTTTAAATAAAGTTTTTTACTTAAAGAAATTTTAAAGAGTTCACTTTTCTCTTAAGGATACCATGTTAGTAATGGAAGGTTTCCAAAGATCGCACGCCACTATCACGCCACATTTTAATGCCCTCTATAAAGGAATCACTTCCTCACCACCTGTAGCACATTGCCAAGCTGTTTGAATTTCAGAGGAAATATTAATATGGACTAAATTAGCCAATGTAAAATTAAATTATTCCAACAGAACAACAGCAAGCGAATTTTGCCAAAGGAAGCAATAAATTAAGAAACCTTCTTAAAAATGCAATATTCAATTATAACTCAAATAAATCCCTAGGGTATGAACCAAGACAATTGTATTAAAATGTAATATAAATTTCTCAGAGGACGAATTGCAGTTCTGTGGAATTTAAAAAAAAAAAAAAAAAAAAAAAAACCTTCTCCAGGAGCCAACTTCATTAGCCAGCACACATCAAAGACTCCTGGAGGGAAAGGCTAATCTGAAACATCTTTCACAACCAATTTCCATATGGCCCTGGCCATTTGCTTTCATGGTCTGGGCAGAAGCCCTGAATGGCCAGCCTGGAGCAGGGTCTCATGGTGTCATACTTCTCTCACAAAGATCTTCCTTCTCTTTAAAAAAAATTCTCTCTTTAAAAAAAATTCAATTTCCTTCGAAATTGTATTTCATAGGAAGTGCTGAATTCTCACAGACATATTTTATCAAATATAGTTAATAAGAGGGATTAGGGGGGATGGCTTAGTAGGTAAAGGGCTTTCTGTGCAAACATGAGGACCTGAGTTATATCCTTAGCACCCACACAAAAGTGAGGTGTGGCATGCACACCCATAATCCCAGTGCTTGGGAGGTAGACAGGAGGGACGCTGGGGCTCGCTGGCCAGCTAGCTAGTCTAGCTAAATCCATGAGCTCCAGGTTCAGTGTGAGACCCTAGCTTGAAAAATTAATTAAAGAGCTGGGCTGTGGAGATGGCTCAGCACTTGCTTTCAAAAGTCTGCTGGCCCAGGTTTGATTCCCCAGACGTGCTGTCCAACATCAGCGAGGCTCCAAGGATACTTCCTGGGAGTTCAGCCCTCCTGTGGTTAAACAGCTAGTCACATCAATGTTGTTCTGGACTTTATCTTTTAGGACTGAGAGATCAGTTAAGGAAAGATGGGGCTTTAGGCTGAGATAATGAAACCTAAATGGAAAACTCCAGATACTGATAGACTTATTATAAATATTGTGTGGAATTTCCAAGATTGAGTGAAAACAATAGATTTACTATTTACTTACAGGCAAAGGTCACCATTTTCCACATACTGTTTCCCAGTAATAGGTTCTCTTGATGTGAAATACGGGTCTCAAGATTCATAATTTTAAAAAAAGTAAGGAAAGAAACTAACTCATACAGTTTTTAGAATTGGGCATGAAAAGAAAAGAGCTTACCATGTGGTCACAAGTGACGTAATTTTAATGCCCTCTATAAAGGAATCACTTCCTCACCACCTGTAGCACATTGCCAAGCTGTTTGAATTTCAGAGGAAATATTAATATGGACTAAATTAGCCAATGTAAAATTAAATTATTCCAACAGAACAACAGCAAGCGAATTTTGCCAAAGGAAGCAATAAATTAAGAAACCTTCTTAAAAATGCAATATTCAATTATAACTCAAATAAATCCCTAGGGTATGAACCAAGACAATTGTATTAAAATGTAATATAAATTTCTCAGAGGACGAATTGCAGTTCTGTGGAATTTAAAAAAAAAAAAAAAAAAAAAAAACCTTCTCCAGGAGCCAACTTCATTAGCCAGCACACATCAAAGACTCCTGGAGGGAAAGGCTAATCTGAAACATCTTTCACAACCAATTTCCATATGGCCCTGGCCATTTGCTTTCATGGTCTGGGCAGAAGCCCTGAATGGCCAGCCTGGAGCAGGGTCTCATGGTGTCATACTTCTCTCAAAAGATCTTCCTTCTCTTTAAAAAAATTCTCTCTTTAAAAAAATTCAATTTCCTTCAAATTGTATTTCATAGGAAGTGCTGAATTCTCACAGACATATTTTATCAAATATAGTTAATAAGAGGGATTAGGGGATGGCTTAGTAGGTAAAGGGCTTTCTGTGCAAACATGAGGACCTGAGTTATATCCTTAGCACCCACACAAAAGTGAGGTGTGGCATGCACACCCATAATCCCAGTGCTTGGGAGGTAGACAGGAGGGACGCTGGGGCTCGCTGGCCAGCTAGCTAGTCTAGCTAAATCCATGAGCTCCAGGTTCAGTGTGAGACCCTAGCTTGAAAAATTAATTAAAGAGCTGGGCTGTGGAGATGGCTCAGCACTTGCTTTCAAAAGTCTGCTGGCCCAGGTTTGATTCCCCAGACGTGCTGTCCAACATCAGCGAGGCTCCAAGGATACTTCCTGGGAGTTCAGCCCTCCTGTGGTTAAACAGCTAGTCACATCAATGTTGTTCTGGACTTTATCTTTTAGGACTGAGAGATCAGTTAAGGAAAGATGGGGCTTTAGGCTGAGATAATGAAACCTAAATGGAAAACTCCAGATACTGATAGACTTATTATAAATATTGTGTGGAATTTCCAAGATTGAGTGAAAACAATAGATTTACTATTTACTTACAGGCAAAGGTCACCATTTTCCACATACTGTTTCCCAGTAATAGGTTCTCTTGATGTGAAATACGGGTCTCAAGATTCATAATTTTAAAAAAAGTAAGGAAAGAAACTAACTCATACAGTTTTTAGAATTGGGCATGAAAAAGAAAAGAGCTTACCATGTGGTCACAAGTGACGTAAATCTATGCAATAATACCAAAATCAGATTCTCAAAGTGGTTATAAATGTTACTTTTGGAGGTATCTCCCAATACATTGAAAATTTGTTTTCTTCTTTTGTTTTTTTTTTAAGTATTTTATTATTTATTTATGTATTTGAGAGAGAGAGATACAGAAATAGGCAGGTAGAGAGAGAGAATGGGCACGCCAGGGCTTCCAGTCACTGCAAACGAACTCCAGATGTGTGTGCCCCTTGTGCATCTGGCTTATGTGGGTCCTAGAGAATCAAACCTCGAACCGGGGTCCTTAGGCTTTACAGGCAAGTGTTTAACCACTAAGCCATCTCTCCAGCCTCCTTCTTCTTTTGTTTTGAGAGGGGATCTTACTATGTAGCCTGGACTGTCATAACTGGTTAGGTAACCCAGACTGCACTTGAACTCATGACTCTCCTGCCTGAGCCCCACAAATGCCAAGATCACAGGCATGTGCCAGCACACCTGGTTAGGATTTGAATTTCATAAGCATAGAATCACTCTTTAAGTAAGAGCTTAACTGTCTACCAAAGTTCAGTAACATTTCTAAGTTTTCCCAAGATCCTTATTTCCTCATCTTGTTTCCACTTAACTCTAGTAAACCCTAAGGTCAGAGGATATTTAAAATATTGAGCTCTCTTGTAGAATCATAATTATGTATCAAAGGGAAGCCACCAAAACTGTGATGTTCAGGAAACTCTTTAAATAGAGAAAAAAAATCAAAAGAAAGTGGTCTTTGAAGTCCTAAACATGCATTAAGATAAAAATAATTGATTTAATAAATTCATTACATAGACTACAGTCCTTAATAGTAGAGAATAAAAAGCTCATGAAAGACAGTTAACAGAATCAATTTCAGGCTCAACTATCAGGCTGGACAAGATGAAAACAAATATTGGAACATAAGTTCAATCACATAGGCAGTGACTTAGAAAGTGCTTACTGGCTAACTTTTTCCCAAAAGGTTGCTTTGAAGCGTCAATCACAGAGGGAAAAAAAAAAAAAAAAAAAAAAAAAGCTATTGCCATGAGCTGAAATTCATTTGAAATACACCTTACATAAAATACTGTCATTAACCTCGTCGTTGGTATTTGTGACGTTTTTAGAAACATCACAAAAAAAATTCATAACGGGAACCTGGAACAAGAGATTGGTCTGTCGGGGATGGGGCGGTTCCAAAGGGTGGATCCTCCGAGGAAACTTAGGAAAGGGGCTGTCCCTCTGCAAAGCAGCCTCAGGGACTGCAGCAGGAGAGGTCCCTGCCAGGGAGCCCTGCCCAGCTCTGTTAGCTGGGGTCTTTCACAGTCCTCCGCACTGCCATTCGAGACTCGTTCAACATTTCTTTTGAGGACAAAGAAACCAAAAGCAGCTTTTCAGAGGCCGTCTGTAGCTGATGGGGTCTCAGGCAGGTCCGTGGAACAGTTCAGCCTGGATGATTAGGGATGGCTCAGCAGGACTCTTGCTTTCAGAACTTTAACAATCTTCCTTACACTGTCCTACTTTCTCCTTTTCCGCCCTGATATTCTCTATTCCTGTGATCGTATTACAGCTTTGCTTGTCCCACACAGCACCCCGGTGAGAGCCACCCCGTGACAGCAATGAATCACGTGTGGATGCGCTGACTCAAGGTGGAGGGACAGGAAGGAAGGACAGGCAGCATGTGAGTCTATTATCCTGAAACACTCATGTTAAAACCACTGGCTGAACTTGACAGTTCATTTGCGTGTGGGCTCGAATGTCCAGTGGTATAAGAAGCAGGAACTATCCAGCTAGAAGCCACAAAGTGACTGTGGCACTTAAATTTCTGTTGTCAACTTGATCAGATCAGAAATCTAGTAAGAGACAGGCCTGTTAGGTGGGTCTCTGAGAGGGTTTCCAGGCAGGATTTACTGAGGGAGGAAGACCTTCCCCAGTGTGGGTGGACTTCCTGGTGGTGGGCTACATAGAAAGAAGCTCAGAGAGAGCACAGGGCCTTTTGCCTGGCTGCCCAGCCAAGGTGCTCCTTGCATCTACCCTGTTGCTATTGTCCCTCACGGACACTGGAATCCAGCCTCACTAGCCTTCCAGTGCGGACTGAAGGCCAGTGGATCCCCAGGAATCCTCTAGATCTTCAGTGCCACACTGGGACTCCTGAAGCGTCCATCCTCACGACTGAGCAGCCACCGGGTTCTCTGGCTCTCCAGCCGGCTATGGCTGGACTGCCCAGCTCCTGCCAGTTAAGCCGCTCTAAGAAATCCCCTTTGTAATACATATTCATGGGATCAGTTCTGTTCCCCTACGGAACCCTGACTAAGACAGGTTAGAGGAAGAGTTCAGACCCATAGCCGTGAGGAGGGAGCAAGAGGCAGGCTCATTTGTCAGAAAGAAAGCTCTGTAGATGCAAATATAGAGCCTGGTCTTGACATTAACCTCTTCCATACCACCACGCCATTCAGCACAACCTCTCTAGTTCAACAGAAAAAGGCTGCAAAACCAATGGGGTGAACAGAGCAACAGAAATGGAAGCCTTTTATCCTGGGCTGGGGCTGTACTTTGCGTAGCATGCAGGCAGTCCTGGGTTCCATCCCTAGCACCACATAAAATGGGTCTGGTAGTGCACGTGCTTAATCCCAGCACCTGGGAGGTGGAGGCAGGAGAAGGAGAAGTTCAGGGCAGAGGAGTCTTCATTCTATTTTACTTTGACTGAAGCTCTGCTATCTCACTAGTACCTATTACTATGATTTCTCACCTGCCAAACGTTAGCCATGCTTCTGTAACTTCTAGGCCTACCTGTGTACTTTCTTGCAGAACACAGTTTTAGCAAGAAACAAACAAACACACACACAATCTAAGTGTGTCCATCCAATATACCACTGTGGTAGTTTGAATAGATGTCCCCCAATATATTCAGTGTTTTATTAGTTTGTAGTTTGCATCTGCAGCCACCTGGCTGGAGGCAGTGTCTCTGGGTGGATCTTAAGGTGTTGTGGTGGGTTTGAGATTTCAATCTAAAGATATACATAATGTGCCTAGCTGGAGTTCCTGAGGTGTGCTGTGCTGTGTGCCTTTTGGCTTGTGGCTTCCCCCTGTTTGGTCCTGTGAAAGCAGGGCCAGCTTTTTATGCCATTATGGAACTTCCCCTGGATCTGTGAACTTCAATAAACATCCTTCCCTCCATAACTTTGCCTGGTCTGGAAGTTCATCTCTGCGAACCTGAAGCTGTCTGCTACAAGCATCCTGGTGACCTGAACATCCTCATTATTGTATCAAGTTCCTCACTCTGCATCCCCCCTCCAGCTCACGGTCCATCACCCTGGTGTTCCCTCAGCACGCATCCTGTTAGAATCCTCCTTTTTTCTGTCTTCTTAGTAATTTCCATGCACCACGGCCCACACTGCTTCCTGGCTATAAATTCCCACTTGCTCACAGGGCATTAGGGCTGGGTTAATTTCTGCCTCCCATGGCAGGACCTCCATAGCCAGGGTTCCCACATTGATCAAAATAATCCCAAATAAAGTCTTCTTTGTCCTGCTTAGGCCATGCATATAAGTCACATGTTCCGATTTTTCATGTCGATTTAGCGTGTGAAAGTGTATATGCACATTGAATGGTGCTGCTTACCCCTCATGCTTCCCCAGTGCAACTAACACTCTTCTGGTCCGCGCCGTCAGGGGTCTGCCTGGATCACACACATGCCTTCCTTTTGGGGTGTCAGTAAGCTCTCACTGAATCCCTAGGCCGCCTTGGCAGTAACAGAGGATGCTGTGAAGTCATTTTTGACTGAAACAGTCAGACTAACTATATCTTCAGAGCATAAGACTTTTGGCCAATTTTGTTCAATATCGTAGGATGATTTTGCACCAGCCAATTCTTACACTTCTGGTCTTTAACCCAGTATTTTTATCCTCATCCATAAACCCTGCACAAGCCTTGTATTACAGAGTGTGGGAAATGCCTGATGCAAGCAGAAACTCAAGTCCCACCACTGCTACTGCCCTGGGTCTACACAGCTGGGAGGAGGCAGCTTTGTTCTCCTTATGTCGTCTTCGGCAGAGCCCTGAGTCAGTCACATTGATCTTGACCTCTGCTGGTGCACACAAGGACAGACTTAGCCTGCAGACTTTCAGGGTCACCTCTACCCTTAGGAAGTGTGAACCTTGAACTCTGAAACTCTGTCCCAATGCATCTGCCAAAGAGGACCTTCACCCCTTTGATCTTGGAACCTCGCCTGCCTCCAGCACCAGGGCTGGACTAGGAATGAGCTGGCTGATGGGAAGGGATGGACGGCACCGTAGCCATGTTTGCTTATATATGAGAAGGGCAATTTATTTTGTGTGCCTGTGTATGTTATGTGTGTATGTGGATGTATGTGCACATATGTTCATGTGTCTTTGGGGGTCAGAGATAACCTCGAGCATCATCCTCATCCACTTCTTTTCCATACAGGGTCTCTCACTGGCCTGGAGGGTGCCCATTAGGCTAGGCTGGCTGGCCAGCGAGTTCTAGGGATCTTCTTGTCTTCACAGGCATGCGCTGCCACACCTGGCATTTGTGTGGGTAATGGAGATTAAATTCAAGTCCAAATGCTTGCAAGGCAGGCCCTTTGCTGACAGAGCTACTGCCCCAGCCGCTAATTTTGTTACTTATCACAGATTAAGGATGGCTGTTCTTAAACTTTTTAAATGCATTCTGTTTAAATGTGAAAAAATGTTGTCATCTGGACATGACAAACCAGATGTGCAAATCAGGGAAATATTGGGAATAAAAGCACACCGTAGCTGAGATCTTGGGTGTATGTGTAGCAACTGTATGGTGGCATCAAGTACTTTTGAATTTTAAGATTGGTTTTTGCTCCTTGTCAAATAAAACAGGGATGAGATTTAATTTACCCTATGATTTTTCCTGTGGTAACAAAAACTGAATTTTACAGTTCAGTACAAGAAGCATAAAGAAACTAAATGTGTATTAGAATTTTGAAGGAATTGCCCAAGGCTAGCTGGTTTCAATTTCTCTTCCAGATCTATAGGATGGAATGATATATATCAACAAAATCAACAAAATGCTTAAGCTTAAAGAGTCCACAATGGTAAAGACTCTGTTGACCAGACCCCAGAGAACAAAAGCCCACATCAGTCCAGACTGGTGGCCATAGAACCATTCCATAAGGCCCCGTTGTTTGTATGTATGTATGTGTGTATGTACATATGAATGCATGTTTGTATGTGGTGTGTGTGTATGTTTGATGCATGTTGGCACGTATGTGGGTGCAGGTGAATGTGTGAACAGGTATGTGCAGAGGCTAGAAGTCAACACTGGGTGTCTTCTGCTATGACTCTCCATCTTCTTCTTTGAGGCAGGGTCTCTGGCTAAACTCAGAGTTCACAGATTGGCCTAGACTAGCTGGCCAGTGAGCAGCTCCAGGGATTATCTGTCTCCGCCTCCCCAGCCCTGGGATTACAGGCATGCACCGCCATGCTCAGCATTTCATGTCTGTACTGGGGATCCGAACTCGGGTCCTCATGCTTACATAAGCAAATGCTTTGCCAACTGAGGCATCTCCCCAATCCCCATAAGCCCATTGTGACACAAAGATGCTATTCATTTTTCTCAGACACTGCGTATTTTTGCCCAAGTACACAGTAAAACCTATTCATTTTTAAAGCATTTGGAAAATGAAGGCGACTATGAAAAACAATTTTCATTTCACAACAAAGAAAACCATCCAACTAACAATTTGAGGTTGCTTCCCTCAGAATCTGTCTACACATAGATACTATTTTTCTTTTTCAACACTGAGATTAAACTGTCCATGCTGGTTAAAATTCCACTTTTATCATTGGGGTGTCATTGTGGGCATTAAGACTGTATCATTTACTGTTTGTGATTGTGGTACATACTCCTGACCGTACACCTATGACTTGATTTCATATAGCCATGGTAATGTAACACAGTAACATACACATATTCAAATTACATCTTTTAATATTGTACCATCAAATCTCCTTAGAGGATGCTGCTTTTTGTTTTTAATTTGAGAGAGAGAGAGAGAAAGATAGAGAGGAAGAGAGAGAGAGAAAGATAGAGAGGAAGAGACAGAGAATGGGCGCACCAGGGCCTCTCAGCTGCTGTGAACAAACTCCAGATGTGTGTCCCCCCTTGTGCGCATGTGTGACATTGCACGTTTGTGTCACTTTTTACATCTGGCTAAACATGGGACCTGGAGACTCAAACGGGTATTTTTTAGGCTTTGCAGGCAGGTGCATTTAGCACTAAGTCACCTCTACAGCCCAAGAATGCTGTTTGTAATATTAGATTTTGAATTAAAATCTTACCTTTGCCTAAAAGGTGCTGGGACCCATCTGAGTCTGTACTATCACAGAGCACCCTGAACCCCTCTTGTACTTCAAATCCTCTGGCCTTCGGTTTATGTGCTACGGTTGCCATGCCCCACCTCTGCTCTCCCTAGTCGCCAAGACTCTTCTCTATTCACCCCCACATCCCTGTTCTCTCCTCTGTGCTGCTCCACACCTGCCGCTCACTCCACTTCAAGTTTCAGGGCTCATCACTTCCACGAGGCAAACCCTCCACCACACCTGGCACAGGTTCACCCCCCAGTGGCAGACTCTCAGGTGCCAGGCACTTTCTAGTTGGGTACCAGTGATTATTTATCTTCTCCATGGTTTATTTAATAATGTCTGTCTTCCTATTTTCATCACCATGGTATCTCCAGCATCCCAGTTTTCCTCACATAGGGAACATTTACAACAGAATCCACCGAGTAACAGAATGATCACAAGTGAATAAAATCCATTGTATGTCTCATCATTTCCCACAGTAAATTCTTTTTTGAGAGAGAGAGAGAGAGAGAGAGAGAGAGAACTGGCATGCCAGAGCCTCAGCCGCTGCAATTGAACTCCAGACTCTTGTGCCACATTGTGGGCATGTGCAACCTTGTGCTTGCCTCACCTTTGTGAGACTGGCTTACAGGGGATCTGGAGAGTAGAACATGGGTCCCTAGGGCTTCACAGGCAAGCACCTTAACCACTAAGCCATGTCTCCAGCCCCAAAGCAAATTCTTAAAAACGTAAGTGTTAGGGTTAGGATGCAGCTCAGGGAAGGTGCATGTGCAAGGCCCTGGGTTCAACCCCTTCACATTAGCCAGCTTTCCACTATCGTGACAAAACCCCCAAGACAAACAAAGTACAAGAGGCAAAGACGTGCTTTGGTTCAGAGTTTTAGAAGCTACAGTTTGTGGTCACTTGATTCTGTTGGTTGGGCCTGTGGCTGAGGCAGAACATGATGGGCAAAGCTGCTTACCTCGTAGTAGTCAGGAAGCTGACAGACAGCAAGATCCAGAGTGAGAGAGAAAGAGAGTGAGAGAATAAGAGAGAGTGAGAGTGAATGAGAGAGTATTGGGAGCAAGAGAGAGAAAGGAGCAGGCCAGGATCCCAATATCCCCTTCAAGGGCACACTTCAGCAACCTAACTTCTTTCTACTGAGCCCTGCTTCTTAATGATCAACACCTCCACATAGCACCGAAAGTTGGTAACCAAGCCTTTAACATATGGACCTCAAGAACATTTAGTCATCACATCATAATACATCATCAACAAAAATAACAAGTTCTAAATAATTTTTCCCAAAACAACGTACATTTAGAATGTCCTTATAAATATTACTATGTATCCTGACAGAAAATGACATTTTGTATTACCCTAAAACATATAAAGAGAATTGGTTATTATGAAATTATTATTTTCTACAAAGTTATCTATTTGATAATAGAAACTACACGTTGTGGATGTTTTGAAATGTAGTTTTAGTTACAAATGAGAATGGCTTCTCTTATGTTTTTCCCTTGATGGTGGTTCTTCCATGATAACCTGTTTACAAATTCTCCTATTAGCGTACCTGGGCTTTGTGTCCTAATTTATATGATAAAATAGACAGTTGCTACAATATTCACTGAAAAGTCCTTTCTGTAATTGATGTTTTGACAGCCTACTTTGGTTGCACTTAAGACAGCACAGCCTGTGATGTAACTCACTTGGAGCATACCTCAGATTTTTTTCAACCATGATGAATATCTTATATTAGAAACCAAAGTATGCTAGAGTGTATATCAGTGATAGAATGCTTGCCTAGCATGCTCAAGGCCCTGGGTTTGATTACCAATAGGGGGGCATGAAGGAGGGAGGAGAAAGACAGGAGGAAAGAGAAGGAGGGGAAGGAAGAGAAAGGCAGTGTATCAGACAGTTTCAGGTTCGCTGAGATGAACTTCCAGACCAGGCACAGTTATGGAGGAAGGGATTTCTTGAAGCTTACAGATCCAGGGGAAGTTCCATAATGACAGACGAAGTTGGTCTGCCCTTACAGGACCAGGCAAGAGAAAGATAGCCAAAAGCCAAAAGCCACACAGCACAGCACACCTCAGGAACTCCAGCTAGACACACTTTGCATATCTTTGTATTGAAATCCTAAACCCACCACCACATCTTAAGATCCGCCCAGTTTCTGTGACACTGCCTCCAGCCAGTTAGATTCAGATGCAAACTATAAACTAATAAAACACTGAATATATTGGGGGCCATCTATTCAAACTACCACAGGCACAGAAGGAATTAGTCCTTTAAAAATTAAAAAAATGATTTATTTGCACATGTGTATGTGCGTGGAGGGTACACACCAGGGTTTCTTACCATAGCATATGGTTCCAGAAGTATGTAACACTTTGTGTATCTGCCTTTTATGTGGGTACTGGGGACTGGAACCCAAGCCAGCAGGCTTTGCAAGCGTCTTTAGCCATTGAGCCATCTCCCCAGTCCCTAGAGTGAAGTGTTTTTTTTTTTTTTTAGAGAGCAAAAGAGAGAGAGAGAATTGGCATGCCAGAGCCTCAGCCACTGCAATCAAACTCCAGACACGTGTGCCACCTAGTGGGCACGTGCGACCTTGCGCTTGCCTCACTTTTGTGCATCTGACTAACGTAGGATCTGGAGAGTAGAACATGGGTCCTTTTGCTTCACAGGCAAGTGCCTTAACCACTAAGCCGTCTCTCG
Organism: Orientallactaga sibirica; assembly: GCA_036365145.1. Taxonomy (NCBI): domain Eukaryota; kingdom Metazoa; phylum Chordata; class Mammalia; order Rodentia; family Dipodidae; genus Orientallactaga; species Orientallactaga sibirica. The sequence continues at coordinate 2,258,785 of JAEOAD010001941.1, read as the reverse complement.
AGTCCTAGAGTGAAGTTTTAAGTTAGTCTGGCTAGGGTGTGAGCTGTGAATACGATTTGCTACAAATATACATGTCTGAAGCTTCGATTTTCTTTTCTTTTTTCTCTCTTTTCTACTGTCATTGGGTTTCCCATGAACTTCTCCTTAAATGGAGTTTGTGACTCCCAGGTCTCTCTTGGGTGCCATCCACCGTGGCTGTAGCAGGGAGGAAGGGGAGCTCTGTGATCTTAGGGTAAGACCTCACTTGCTGGTCAGGCTGAGTCCCGCTCTGGCACCATGAGAAGCACTCCTTAGCTGTCTTTTACTTCTTCCCCTACAGGGTTCGGGAAGGTCAGAGGGAGTTGCAGTAGAACGACTCCTATGCCCCAGGTCACATCATGGGCTGGTACATCAGCATTTTGGGTTGGACTTACTGTGCTGTGGGTTCCTTTCAAAAGGTTACTTTTCTTCCTTCCTACCCGGAGCAGGGGGCATTTCCTTCCCACATTTACAGTATCAGCCTGCTGGGAATCAGAAGAGTCTAAAAGCCACAAAAGCACAGGGTCTCTCCGAGTCCGGACTGGACTCAGAAGACTGCAATTCTGAAGCCAGTCTAGACATTTTCTACAGCAATTCAGTAATCGTCAGTGTCCCTGGCTCCAGTGGGTTTGTGACAGGGACTTCGGGATGGCTTTGAAGAAAGGATTGACTCTTTCCTGGGGCCTCCAGATGTCTTATGGGTAAACAGCAGGAGCCTTTGCCTTCTGGCATCTGTTCCCTCAGCTCCCTTGAACTTTGGGTCAGATTCCTGCTTAACACCGGGCATAGACATGCTAATTACGCAGGGGATGTTCCTCTGAAACTGGCAATGATGGGGATTAGAAGTAAGGGAGCTTCCAGTTTGCAGTCAGGGTTACATGTCCCCAGCAGAATGAGCAGACAGCTGTGTGACCTGACAGAGCCAACGAGCACAGAGATTTCATAATGAGTTCAAAAAGTACAGTCTGGGAACTGAAATCCAAAAAGCTCTGACTTCCAAAAGGTCAAAAGCCCAGACTTACACTGACTTACCAGAACGTCAGCTGGTCCACACATCTCATCAGCCTATCAGAAGCTCCTACACACATTCAAAGTGATCAATCCAACCCACCCCGATTTGATTCTCAGTTTACATCCCCAGGGGTATCAAAGCCCCCATCCAAGACGTTAGGTGGCTACTTGTTCAGAAGCCCTCTGGTTCTGGAGCGGTCACTTTCTTTTCTAATCAAACCTTGTTTAACCAACCCTCTGTACTTGTCATGCTACTTGGGGGCCCCAAGACAATGAACTGGAGAGCGACTCGCTTGGGGAATTTTAGTCACTGTTGAGTATCTGTCCAGGGCAGAGAAAACCATCGGTCTCAACACTCACCTAAACTCTGTCCTTGGGCCGAGGACTCCAGCAACAGCTCCTGTGAACGCCAGGCTTTCCTCTTGGCTCTGCTTCTCTGCTTCTCCAGTTTTTGGATTGGGGATTTGCTCTGAGATCTTAAATCTCTGATAGATCTTTACTGATGCTCTGAGTGATCTCCCATGGATTCAAATCACCATCTAGATTGCCCACTTTCAGCCTGAAGAATTTCCCTTGTATTTCATATATGAACAGTCTACTGCAAACAAATTCTCCCAGGGAATATTTATCTAGGCAAGTATTTATTCTACCTTCGCTTCTGAAAGACAGCTGCATCAGACCTGGGCCTCTTGTTCTTTCTGTTTCCTCGAGCAGTCTGAAGATGCCCTTCCACTGTCTGCTCTCACGTCTTCCTGCCGAGAGGTCAGTTGTCACCTCATCGGGACTCTCGGAGGAAGAAATAAGCTATTTGTCTGGAGATGTATTCAAGAGTTTCACCTTATCTCGCCCCTCCAGCATTCTGACAGTCATTTTTCTGTTGGTGAGTCTCTTTCACTTATCTTCTGGGAGCTCACTGATTCTCTTGTATAGGAAGTTTACTGCTTTCTGATAAGTAATTTGGAAGGCTTTTAGTCATCCTGTCTGGATATTCTTTACAGCTCTTTCTGTATTCCTCTTCTCCTCCCCCTCTTCCTCTCCTCTCTCATTCCTTTCTCTCTTCTTTCTTCTCCCCTCCCCTTCTCTTCCTCTCCCATCCCCTCTTCTCTTCTGCCTTTCTCTCTCTTTCTCCTCTTCCCTCCTCGCTCTCTCTCTCTTTTCTCTTCTCTTCTGGATTTCCCACAGGCACATGCTTAGGGTTTAGCGTTTAATGATGCCCCACATCCCACGAGGTGCCCATCCTTCACTCCTTTTTTTTCCTCTCTGTTCCTCAGCTTGCATCATCTCTACCTACAGAAATTTCAAGTTTATCTATTCTTTCTTCTGAACATTCAAATCTACTGCCCAGCCCCTACAAATGAGATTTTTGAAAAGGTCTACTTATTGTACTTTTCAACTCTGGAGTTGCTGTTTGTCGTTTTCTGTTTTCTCTCTTTACTGAGACTGTTTGGTGGAGCCTGGTCATCGTACCTGGCCTTACCGCTTCAGTCAGTCTCCACGGTTTCCGTGAACATGTTCTAGTGGCCTCTTCAAAGGCTTTCCCAGACGAAGCCGACACTGTCTATGCTCAGGAGCAGCTTCTCTTGCCCTGTCTGCTTCCCAGGTGCACGTGGGTCACTTTTTTTTTTTTTTTTTTTTTTTGCTGCTTCTTTGCAAACCTCAATTTTCTTCTGGTAATTTGACATTTCAAAAAAAAAATGAATAGAGAAGCTTAGGTTATTGTCCACTCGCTCCCGCTGGGGGTCTTACTGTTGGCTTATGTGGTCATTGACGATTTTAGTGAAGCTTGTTTCTCTCTTGGAAAGAAGGCTCCTCTGATGGTCCTGCTAGAGAGAGGCAGCTTTGGGCATGACAAGAGGGGGAGGACCCTTGACCTTTCTTTCTCTGACAGTAGCCAGCTAGCCAACTCCACTAACTGCCTGCTGAGTATAGTTTCAAATAAAGCACCAAGGCCTAAGTTGTGACCCAAATGGATTCCATGAAACAATGATTCTTTATCGAGATGGCTCCTAAAGTCAGTGGTCAGTTCCATTCTGACTGTAGGGGAATTCCCTTGGTGTAAAATCTCTGAGACAGGAGCCTCTCTGAGCTGAGAATGGCATAATGGCAAGTTTTACACACACACACACACACACACACACACACACACACACACACACACGGAACTCTGCAAGGAGGAGCAGGGCAGCAGGACCTCTTGGCATAGAGCCACCACCTCCAGAACAACTGGGACCCAGGTATTCTTAGAGTGTCCTTCCGGAACAGAGAGAGAGGGAGACGAAGACAGATAGAGATGGGCGTGCCAGCAGTCTCTCAGCTGCTGTGAACGAAATCCAGATGTGTGCGCCCCCTTGTGGTCAAGTGTGGCATTGCGCCCTTGCGTCACTTTGCATCTGGCTAAACGTGGGACCTGGAGATTGGAACCAGCATTCTTAGGCTTAGGAGGCAGGTCCCTTAATGGCTAAGCCATCTCTCCAGCCCAGGCCATTGTTTTAAAGGATGGAAAGGAAGATCCAGCCATCGGCGCTGCTGAGCTTAGGGCAAGTAGCCCCTGGGAGAAAGCCCGTGCCTACGGCTGGAGTCTAAGGAAGCAATATTTGGGGAATGCGAGCAATGTCTGTGGTGAGGTCTCTACCTGGCTGCTGGCAGCAGGCAGTTGCCTTGAGTCTGGTGCCATGCATATACATTCTTGCTGTCTTACTGAATCTGCGTGGGCTTTCTTGAACAGATGTTTAGTCTCGATTTCTCCTCAGAGACTTCACTTCCATTCAAGTAATTTCATCAGACTTTATGGAGCCCCTCATGGCATCATGCTAGATGTCTGAGTCCTATGGTTGCTTAATACCTGTTGTGTCTACTGAGTGTGTACTTGTGCACATGCAAATGTGTGTACATGTGTGTGGAGGCTAAAGCACAGCCTTGGATGTTGTTGCTCAGGCGCTCTGTCTATCTTTGTTGAGTCAGGGCCTCTCATTGGCTTGTAACTACTGATAAACTGAGCAGTGGACCTCAGGGATTTTTTACATCCCTACCTCTTCTGTGCTGGGATCCCAGGGATGTGACACCATGCCTGAAATTGTTATATGGGTCCTGAGATCACACTCAAGCCCTCATGTTGTGAGGCGAGCACTTTTTTGACTAAACTATTTCTGCAGCCCATATTCTCTGAATCCTTAGTGTTGATTTTGTAACGAGTCACTCAACTGATCTTTCCTTCTTGGGGTCATAACATTAGTAAGAGGAAATAATCTACTACATTAAGCTGAAACTATGCAATGATGTCCATTTTCATCTGTAAAAAATCAGCTATTTTGTATGGGTTTTGCCCATTGCATACTGAGTGGAGTAGATTCTTTAATCCTCTGCTTGACACAACGAGGGAGCTATGAGTGAGTCCCATCCTGCTTGACTGGTGAGGCAAGCCTCTCCATGGAGGTTAAGCAATCCATCAAGTGCCTGACAAGGCAGTATGCAGTACAGCTGGGATCCCAACCCACACAGCAGACTTCAGAGTTTATGTCCATAGTTTCAGACCATAGAAAATCTCCAATTAATTGGTTACAATACCCAATAATATATGAGACTTTCCTGTAGTAGAGGCATATCATTTGTTTCTTCTTCTCTCTTTCCCTTGATAGTAGGGCGACTGCTATTTATCATGGCTAAATATACTGGCTAGATATCTTAAAAACAACGTTGAACCATCACGGCATTGAGGTGGAAGGTCAACAAGGAGTTTTAAAGGGGTCACACAAGACACATTGCCAGGATGATGCGGTCACCTATCTTGACAGCAGAGGTGCTAATAAGTCTGTGTGTGGGGTCAGGTGGTATGGAACTGTTCGCATGCACACACACAAATGAGGTGCTTGCAAAGGGAGCAGTTTGTCGTCTAGGTAACAGCATCGCATGAACATGGCTTCTCCTTCCCAACATTGTAATACAGGTCAACACAACGCTGCCACGGGGAGAAGCTGGGTGAGGGTCCCACAGGAGTCTCTGTATTAGTTTTGGCAACTTGAAAGAGTTCTACACTTTAAAATGAATAGCAGTGGAACAAGCAGCTATCTTCATCTCATTGTGGATGTTGACACAAATACTGCAGGATTTCACATCTAAACACAATGTGGGCTTAAGGGAGGCATGATTTATATACCCCAAAGAGGAACACTCCCACAAAACACAGACGCTGGGCTGAGAGATTCCAAGATACTAAAAGGATCTGGTGAGGTCAGTTTGACCTAGTTCATTAACAGAAGAAAGCGTGTTCCAGAGGCCATTCTCAGTGAGGCCATGGACTTAGGTGCAAAACGTAGAATCAGTGATTTGTGGCTTCACCTCTCTAAAATAGTAACAGAGCAGATGGGCATCATAACCAGAAGGCTCACTTGATAAGAGTGCATTACTCTTGTTATGTCTTGTCTTGCTCTTTCTTCTTTCTTTCTTTCTTTCTTTCTTTCTTTCTTTCTTTCTTTCTCTCTTTCTCTTTCTTTCTTCTCTCTTTCTTTCTTTCTTTCTTTCTTTCTTTCTTTCTTTCTTTCTTTCTTTCTTCTTTCTTTCTATTTTTTAGTTGTTTGTTTAAGGCAAGGTCTTACTATGTCGGCCACTTGCCTCTACCTTCCCAGCCCTGTAACTACAGGTGCTGTCACTGTGGTGGGTTAAATGTGGAAAGTCCCCCATCCCCACAGCCTCAGTGTTTGAGATTGAACTTTATGCTCAATCCCAAGCCTGGGGAGCCTTTGGGAGGTGGAGCCTTGCTGGAGGAAGCGTGTCACTGGAGGTGGGCCTTGAGGTTTCATTAGCTCAGCCCACAGGGTATTCAGAGGTCATTCCCTCTTGCTGCTACCTCCCAGCTACGAGACAGGATGTGATGTCCAGCCTCTGCTCTGCTCTGCCCTGCTTTCCGTGCCATGAAGAAACATCCTCTTGAGGCTGCCTGTAAGCAGAAAGGGCACCCTTCCCTTCCACATGCTGCTTTGGGTCTGGAATTTTGTCCCCACAACAGGACGGTCACTACTACAGCCATCAACCTGACTCGTGTCACTGAGCCTTGCTGAAGGAAAGAAAGGCAGCACAGCCTCGGACAAGACTAGAACCTTTCCTTTTGGATGGCTGATGTTATTTCTGCAAGCAGAGCTACGGGCTGACAAAGCTCATGTTCAAAATGAGACTTACATTGCCATGGGACAGACATCAGAGACAAACACACTAAAAACAAAACAAAACAAAAAAAGAATTTTTAAGCAAAGAAAATTAATCATGCAGGGGTCTTTTCTCCTATCTCTTAGAGGGGGAAGAAAGGACATTCTGGACAGAGAGGACCCGCCACAGGACATGAACTGAACAAAGCCAGGGGCCAGGACTTAGAAAACCAGGAAACAGCATTCAAGGCAGATTACCAGTGGGAGTAGAGACCTCAAGGCAGGGACAAATTAGGAGGATCTAGGCATGGTGGTGCCTTCTTGTTAGACCAGCATGCGGGAGGGAGAGGCAGGAGGAGGAGCTCAAGCAAGAGGACAGTCTGGGATACATAGTAAAACCTCGTCTCAAAAAATTAGATAAACAAGGAAGGAAGGAAGGAAGGAAGGGAGGGAGGGAGGGAAGGAGGGAGGAAAGGACAATGAAGAGAATGAAGGAAAGCATAAAGAAGGGAGGAAGGGAAGAGATCAAAAGAGCGTGGGAAGGATGGAGATAGGGAGGGAGAGAAGTAGTGAGGAAAGGAGGGAAGAAGGGTGAGGCAAAGTAAGGGATGCCCAGTAGGAAAGGGTTAGATACAAGTGGTAGAATGTTCCAGTAAAGGTTTGTAATCAAATGTTAAGGAAATGATACCCAAGTTAGTGGTGTGGGCAAGCACTCTTAGCACATCAGGACTCATCTAATGATGCGTTCATGGTCACGGGCGTGGCTACCTCATGGCTTTTCTAGTTCCGGGCCCAACATTCTCTTGAAACAGCATTCAGGCCTGACTTTTCCATGCCACACCACGTCTTTGCTGCCCGGCTTCTCACGCTGCAATGGTGACTGACGTACAGCCTCCTCGTGACATGTGCTCATCGGGCACTACACACAGGTCCTGGCACACAGCACCCACACCTTAAGTGTTAAGACATCATGAGGTGTCAGCCCCCTACATGCCAATCCTAGTAACGTAAAATGAGACTGGGCTGCATCACCACACTTGAAGAAGCCCCGCTGGGGCTGGCTCTTATGTCCTTGCGGTTAAACTGAGGGTCTACTGTGCTTTGAGAGGTCTAGTTCCATATACACACACAGCATAGGGGGCTGTGGCAGGGAGAAAGACTGCAGCTCAGGGATTGAGATCCGAGCCTGCCCTTGCACTTGGGCCCCTCGAAGTATGGCAGGAGGCAGTGACCTTCCAATGAGGGAGTTCATTGCAGCCACTGCCTGCCCAGCCTCATTGGATTTCATGTCCTGCAAGTGAAATTGCATACAACTCACAAGGATAGTCACCTGGTATTATTTTTGGTTTATGAAATAGTAAGAAGCATTCCACCGTCTGGAGTGGGCAGCTACCAAAGGTGAGCCTGAAACCTGCCAGAGACTGCAGCCTTCACCTGCAAACTCACCTGCTATCCCCTCCAGGCATACACCTCATGGAGGATCTAAATTGTCCCTCCAATTCCTCCCCCCCACCACCACCACCTCCCTGTTACACCAATGCTTTCCCAGTAGCTTGCTCCAGCTCCTCCCTCCTGCAGGAGGCATCCAAGGCCTTGCATATGCTTGAAAGCCAGTTTCCTGATGCACAACCTACATGTTGCCTTGTTTGATCTGGGATCCTCAAGATTAAGCTTAGCCATCAGTGGGAGTCCCCGTGACATCCAACAGCAGTTACACAGGCTGCATATTGAAGAGGATACATTCTATAGAAGTCCATCTCAGGCACACCCTTTGTTACACAGGCTGCATATTGAAGAGGATACATTCTATAGAAAGTCCATCTCAGGCACACCCTTTGTTAGCATGTTTTGTTTTTCTTCCTTTGCAACTTTTTTTTTTCAAGTGTCTTTCACCAAGGATCTCTTTTCCATTAAGCAGTCCCTCTGGAGTTTAATCAGAAAGGCACTGACTGGCCTTGTGGGGAGGGAATGCTTTGTTCAGCCCCTCAGCTTTTCTGGTTTCATTTGCAAAATGAACTGGCAGTAGACAGATGGAAGGAGAACCACAAACAACTACGTTTGATGCTAGAAGTTTTGCGTGGCAATGGCTGTGGAGATGGCTCAGTGTTTGTTTGCTATTTAGCATGATGACTTGAGTTCGGATCCCCAGCACCCATATAAAAAGCCAGGCGTGCTGGCACAGGCCTATCATACAAGCAGTGGAAAGGTGGAGACAAAGAATCCGTGGGACTTGCTGGCGACCTAGGCTAGCTAAATCTGGGAGCCCAGGTTCAGTGAGAGAGTCTGTCCCAAATAAGCAGAGAGAAACTGAGGAAGATTTCCTGATACCTGGCTTCTGCATGCACACATGTGCGCGCACACAAACACACGTATATCCAACCCCCATAAACACATATGTGTGAAAGACACTTAAAGTGTTTCAGATTTTATTTTAAAGCCTTTTGCATTTAGATTTTTTAATATAAATAATGTGCAGTAGTTTGAATGTAAAGTGTCCCCCACAGCCTCATGTGTTTGAGCCTCATACTCAATCCCTAGCTGGTGGCAATTTGGGAGGCAAAGCATTGCTGGGGAAGGTGTGTTGTTTAGGGTGAGTTTTGGGGGTGCTATGGCCCATCCTCCTTTATCAGAGCCAGCTCACTCTTTCTGATTTCTGCCAGCTGCTGTGGCAAGATGTGATGCCCGGCCTCTGCCCTGCCATGCCATGATGAAACGTTCCCTCAAGACTGCAAGCCAAAATAAACCTTTTTGTTTGTTTGTTTGTTTTTGTTTTTGTTTTTTGAGGTAGGGTTTCACTCTAGTCCAGGCTGACCTGGAATTCACTATGTACTCTCAGGGTGGCCTTGAACTCATGGTGATCCTCCTACCTCTGTCTCCCGAGTTCTGGGATTAAAGGTGTGTGCTACCACACCTAGCTAAAATAAACCTTTTTATTCCATATGCTGCTTTTGTTGGGATGTTCTGTCCCAGCTACAAGAAGGTAACTGCAAGAGGGTGTTTAACTCGTGAATTCTATGCAAACATTCTGAAAACCAGACAACTCTGAAATCTGCAGTGCTTGTGGCCCTGGGCATTTCCGATGAGGGGCCTGCCACCTGTGGTAAAATCAAAGTCACAAAGCATGTCTCTCACAGTTGCTCCTATCCTCCATGGCTGCCAGAGTGAGATATGGAGAGGTGGGATACATGGGACTTCAAATGGATCTGCCAAGCTTCTAGCTTGAAAGCTCTATGTAATTTACATAAATCCGTGTGTTGCCTTCAAAAAAAAGCATAAATCTGTAATATTAAAGTTAATTAGGGCAAAGTTACTTACTATGAATCCAATATTCAAAAACAACACACATAAAATACAGAGCAGTTTAAACAAACCGATTGTTTTAATCATTTCCTGATTGGTATGACCAGCAGGGTGCTTGCTCTCTCTCCACCTGTGCCTGGGGATCCCAGCTCTGCGCTCCAGAAGCAGATGGCCCACAGGGCCCAATGGCTATACCGAAGGCCCAGGCTGGGGAACCCAAATCATTCTGGCTGCTCCATGGTCAGTGGGGAGAACAGGTCCTAACTTTCTCCTGGCACCTTAGAGGAGACACAGAACCACCACTCAGTGTGTGTGGGCATGCCACAGTGGACTTCAGTGGGGATGAGGAAACAATTTTACATAACCCTTCTCTCCTTTGGCTCCAGGGGGAGGCACAGGCATACATACAAACCAGAAGGAGGGGCTCCTGAGCACGTCCTAATCTATCGGACTACACTGGGCTGCACTGTCAAAGGCCCTCAAGAGGAAAAGGACCTGATATGGCAGAGTGAAAACCTCCTAGAATGAGCTCTGCCAAAACTATCAGTAAGAACTCTAGCAAAAAAAAAAAAAAAAAAAAATCAGAAAGTCAATGTTTTCAAAACTCTGGACATGAAACAAAGCTTTGCAGCAATCTAAGGACTGTTGACTTAAGATAGATATAAATTTTGTTAAGAGCAAGCAAACCGTGGGTGATTTAACTTGGCCTATCCAAAGCCCTTTCTTTAGGATGACACAGCCCATAAAAACGGACAGTCTCACTATTTCAGAAGCTGTGAAAACCAACAGGCCCTCCTGAAGCCACTGACGGGGACAGGCAGAAGGATTCCTACCTAACCTGCCAAGAAGCTCCTCGCGAAAGCTCCACCGATGATCTGACCTGAAGTGGAGCTTGCTTACGGCAAAGAGCCCTACCTCTCAGGCATCTGTTCAAAACAACCAGTGACGATGGTTCAACGCTGCAATTGGGGCAATTAAATGACTGACCAACACATCTTTCAAGGAAAAGCTGGGCTATGAGATGTGCATGGGTGAGTTTAAAGATCTCTAACATTCCCTGTGTCTACAGGGTGGACCTGTGTCTCTGGACAAGCAAGAAGTGGAACATTCTGAACTGTCTGCTGGGGCACTGACTCACACCTTGGCATTTGAGCCGAGGACTTATTGGTCATCTTATTTAAAGAGACTTTTGTTTCGTCATTAGGAGGGAATTAAGTTAAGGATCAGGCTAAAGGAATGCAGAATATACATTTTAATGAATTTGTCCAGGAAATGACTCAGCAAACGGAAGATACATAAAAGCTAAAGGCTCAGCAGAGTAGGAAATGTGACACCCAAAGTTGTCATACTGAGTTACTGAATGTCCCGTTTTTGATAAGTATGTATGAGATATGCAGACATCAGGAAAGTGTGGCCTAGACTGGGAGTGTGGGAAGTAGTCAATATACATGCTGACCCTCAGTAGGTCCATATATTGGACTTCCTAGGTAAAAAATTTAAATTATCTATCATAGATATATTTTTATTTTGTGTCTATGTGTGTGTGTGTGTGTGTGTGCAGGTGGATGTGCATGTGTGCGTGTGAATATGCAGGAGAGGGGTCAATTTTGGATGTCTTTCTCAATCACTGTCCATCTTGTACTTGAGACAGGGTCGCTCACACAACCTGGAAGCGCATCCATTTTGCTAGACTAGCTAGCTAGCAAGCTCTAAGGATCCTCCTGTCTGTGTCTCCCCAGAACTGGGATTACAGACAAGCATGGCTTTTATATAGGTGGTGGGTATCGGAACTCAAGTCCAGATGCTTGCAAGGCAAGCGGTCTATCCACGGAGCCATCACCTAAGACCTAGACAAAAACCTGAAATTAGCGATCAATTAACTGAACAATGGCTCAGTGGATCAACACTTGCTGTACAAGTGTGAGAACCTTAGTTCAGATCCCCAGAACCCATGTAAAACAGCTGGATGCTGCAGTGAGAGTGCCTGTAATCAGCACGCCTGCTGCACGAAAGGAGAGCAAGATGGGAGAATCTCCTGGAAGCTCCCGGGCCAGCTAGCCTGGTAAAGACAACAATGAGAAAACCCTGCCTCAAACAAGGTGGAAGGAGAGACTGATGTGTTGCAGTTGTACTCAGACCTTTGTACATGCGCCATGGCACAAGCACACCCCCCATGCACACGAAGTCCCACAAAACAACTTCTAAATCCTTACAGGGAAGCAAGAGAGCTATGCCTCAGTGCACAGTACCAGTTAAAAGTAAAACCAAGGGTCTGGCGTGGTGGTGCACACCTTTAATCCCAGTGTTTGGGAGCCAGAGGTAGGAGGATCGCTGTGAGTTCAAGGCCACCCTGAGACTACATAGTGAATTGCAGGTCAGCCTGGGTTGGGGGGGCGGGCATTAAACAAGGAGCTGAGGAGACGGCCCAGCAGTTAAAGGTGCTTGCTTGAAAGCCTGATGGCCTGGGTTTGATTCTCTAGTGTCTCTAGTACCTATGTAAAGACAGATACACAAAGTGGTGCATGCCTCTGGAGCTCATTTGCAGGGGCAGGAGGCCCTGGCACACCCATTCTCTCTCTCTGCTTTCAAATTAATGAATAAAATCTATTTCTCTCTACTTTAAATTAATAAATAAAATATTTTTTAAAAAAGTAAAACAAAACAGAAGTAGCTGTGGGAACTCATGGGCTGGAGATGACGACAGACTCACATATGACTCAAAGTAGGTGACCCCAAGACCACTGCCAGAGCCACCAACCATCGAGCTGCCGTCTCCAGAGCAGGGTGCTCAGGAGAGACTAGTGGATTCTGCTTAATGCAAAGTGAACAACTTCATCATGTGTAGTTTCTACAAGCCAATCATGCAACATAACTCCTTAGACAGTCTCTGCTGAAGGAAATACATATTTCACAGCAGCTAGCTGCATGTACCGAGATGGTTTCTCAACATGGGAACCGTTTTCAAGTCATCCAATGAAGAGTCCCACAGTAACGTGTCTGATCCTGTATTTGGTCAACATGTCTTAACAAGGTTCAAGAGAAGAGCTTAAATGATGCTTTTAAAAAAATTATTAAACGCTTGTGGGGTGGAGGGCACGTGCATGTGCATAAGCCAAAGGACTACAAGTGTGTGCCACTCTCCATGGTATTTTCACGTGGGCACTGGGGATTAAACACAGGTCCTCATGCTTGTGTGGCAAGCACTTTACTGACTGAGTTCTTGTCCCAGCTCTCATGAAAACACGCTTTAAAGACTTCACACAGTACAAAAGGAGTCATTCAGTTACCTAACACTTCAAGAAACTCGCCTAACACTTCTGTGCTTGTCATTGAACTCCATAATATCTATTTTATTTAATTGGAAAAAAAATTACACATCCCTAGGGATGAAGCCATGTGCTTCTGAGTAGTTAAGCTTCAAAACACAAGCCTACGACTCCCAGGATTCCCTGTGAGAAACTAGGTTACTTCCCCAGGCTCCAAAGTAACTAACTTCACATCAAGACAAGCCTGTTTTCCCTGATGGTTAGAAGAGTGGAACAGCACACAAAATGCGCATTGAAGATGCCCGTGTCCCAAGCAGAGTGAAAGCCTTGGGCTGCTTCACCGCTACCTCTCAGGGCACGCTGTGGCAGCAGTGGAGTCCTGCTAGGACCCTCACTTCTGCTCTAACATTGACTTTGATTTCATTGAGCGTGTTCCTAGATGTTTCAGAGCCTCGATGAAACAGATGAGGAGACACACTGCAAGAATTAATTAGTGTTTGCCTCCTGGGCGCTTTGAACACCTCCCAAGAAAAAGAGCAGAGAAAAATGTGTTGCCAATAAGGAAACAAAAGAATCATTATTAGCATGGAATGCAGAGAAGTAGCTGAGACTGTAAGTCCGAGTAGTGATGGAGATATTATAAATATGAATCCTAGGAAGTTGAAACATACAAAGTCTTACAAAAATCTACCTGTATCTCTTCTTGGAATTTCAGAATGTCCCACCTTACTCTATTTAAATAAGTCCCATGACTAAATGTATATATTATTCCCTCCAAGCTGCCCTAAAAATACACTTCATGTTCATATTCACATGTTAACGCTACTCTCACTCCTGGTTAGAGAAGTTTCTCTTTTCAGATGGCGATGACCACTGGGATGACCCAAAAGGCAACATAGTGCTGAGAAGAAGGGATGGAGGAGTGCCCAGCACTGAAACATCTCTGTCACACCCTCCAAGGCTCAGGGACCATTGCGGACGAGGGGGCGGATAGAATGGAAGAGCCAAAGGAAGGGTATGACTTCTTACAATGCAACTGCCCAGACAGAAATTGGCCTCGATATCCATGACCTTGCAGTGCCTAGAAATACCTTCACAAGACCCTCATAATAGGAGAAAAAGATGACGACATCCAATTAAAAGAGAGACTAATGGAGAGAGGGAGGGGATATGATGGAGATTGGACTTCTAAAATGGAATGGGGGGAGGGGAGGGAAATACCAGGTGGTTTTTTTTGGTATGTAAGTATAAAAGTTGTCAATAAAAAAATAATAATTTTAAAAATAAATAAACAAATAAATAAGTCCCAAAACACATGGCAGCTGTTCCTTACCGGGTACAGCGCACGTCCCTGGTATTTACATATGTTTTAAACACCTTTGCATGTATGTGCTCACAGTGGGTTGAGAGCCAGTGGTTTTCCCACACCCTACTGACAAACTCATTGCCACTTACTTCTAAGAAACCAGAGAGTCAGCTGGAGCTCTGTGGAGTCACGGGGGTGTGCATTTCTTCCTTCCCCATCCCATGTTAAATCTCAAGCTACCTGCCAGGAGCTCTTGCTCCACGGGGGACTTCATTCTGTTCCTGTCAGGATCTGTGCTCCGTCCCTTGTGTGAACACGCTTGTGTTCCTGGGGTTCCTATCATTGTCCCATAGGCGCAGTGGCAGTATGACTACAGGGAAATTATCTACTTAAGACACCTCATCAGGATGGCGGCTGTCATGGTCCTCTGGCACGGGAAAATTAAAACATTCTACGTGTTTGGCTCGAGACAACACTACTAGCAGATAAAATAAATAAGTAAATGAATAAATAAATAAATAAATAAATAAATAAATAAATAAATGGAACATCTTTCTAACAGTCAGAAGTCGACAACAGCTATGAATTTCAGCAGCAGTGGCACAGTGATGGCATTAGTGGTCCATCTCTAAGCACCTAGCTCCCGTCACCCTGCCACCTATGGCCATGAACATGTGATCAGTAGACTCACCCAGCCAAGCCACGTGCTTGTGATGAATAACAAAAACCGGTCTTTGAAGGCGCTCCACTCCGAGTGCTTTGTCGTGGAGCACTAGTTAACCACTCAGCGCAAAAGTACAACACATGCTTTGAGGAACAAAACCATCACAAAAGTGATTCGGAGATTTATCTGGGACCTGGAGCCAGATGTAAGACAGATGGCAAGCCAGAGGAAAGTCTAGTGTGGGAGCCACGAGGAGACTCTTCAAGGCCAGAGTTGGAAGGTATGGCAGCCAGAAGGCCAGGCCTGGCATGCAGCTTTCCCTTCCCTTTGCTCACCACTCCATCGGAAGCTCTTCCAGTTGGCTGCGTCTTGGTCTGTTTGCTCAAGAGAGTTTCCTGGAAGGAATGTGGCCCCCCCCATTCTGTGTGTAAGGAAAATGGAGCTGAGACCTGGATGCTGAGCCACCCTTGGCTCCTTTCCCAGAGAAAAGAGCCCTTTGTCACCTCTCCCTCCCAGTTCCACTGCCAGGACATTTAATCTTCCACTGCTCTCTTCCCTCTGGCACAGTCTTCCCTTCCTTCCTGGGATCTCCTCCTGCACATCTCTATTACCCTCCACAGCCCCCCTCCTGTCATCCCACATTCAGCCCATACAGATGGCTCCTCAAGATTCAGAGGCTTGGCAAAGGTCTGTTCTGTTTGCTGGCCTCACTCCAGGGTTCCCACAGCCCCCACATCAGTGGTCAGACTCCTTTTGGCGCAGATGATGGAGCAGGGAGACTGTGGCACAGCCTGCCCAGCAGGGCAGTCGGGGAGTGGGTTCATATATCCTTCTTGCCCCCCTAGATGGAGAGAGCACTCGTTTAGCTCCACATGTGGGTGTATTCTATGGTTCCCGGCCCCTTTAACAAGAGCTCCTCAGCCACAGCATTCTCCTCTCTAAGAGGACATAGGTGCTTTTGTTGTTGTTTTGTTTTTGAAGGATCATTACTCCTGTATATGCCCAGCTCTGTCTTTAGACTAAATAAACAATGAGATGACAGGCCACAGAGGGGGTTGGGTGGGTAAAGTGCTTGTTGAACAAGCATGAGTTCAGATCTCCAGTACCCACAGAAAATGCTGGGCAAGGTGGTGTACACCCGTAGTTCCAGAGCAGGGGCAAGCAGAGGCAGATCATTCTGGCCAAGTCCGTGAGCTCCAGGTTCAGTGCAGGACCTTGTCTCAAAGAATAAGTGGAAAGAGACAGAAGACGACACCCGATGTCAGCCACTGTTTTTCACACATACACGCATGTACACCCGTACATACATATGTACCCCCACACATATGAACACATACACATATGTACTACACTCATATCACATGCACATGCACACATACACATGCGAAAAAACCCTCTAAGATTATAGGTCACATACACACAGACATGTGCCATAAGCTTTCAAATACTGTGATCACAAAACTGACCTACTTTAAAGTCATGCTAGACCCACTGTGTGACTAGGTTACACCATTATGACTTTTCTCAGTTACTGAATAATAATCCCCACAGTAGAGGCTTCCTGAACATTCCTGAGTTCACCTTCAAGAAGCCTGTGGGGAAGCCAGCGTTCTAAAACTAAGACTCACCGTTGGGTCAGCCTGGGCCCACAGTCATTTGCTAGGGCCATCTGAATAAGGACGTAGAAAGCTCATAATCTAGGGGAAGGGGCCCAGGAAAGTATTAGAAATAATATGACCACCTAAGGGCCTCAACTGTGCACTGTACGCACTGTGCCCATATCACCCTTTGCTGTAGGTACTGTCTGTGTACCGTGGGGTGTTGTGTAGCATCCCTAGTCTTTATTCATAAGGCATCAGTAGCAGTTCCTGTCCCAACTGGGACAATGAAGATGCCTCCAGCCACTGTCAAGTGTTCCTGAAGAGGTAGCTCCCTCCCCCAATCTGAAAACGGCACAAGAATGGGCCCCTCCATTCAGCGGAGCTCCATGGGTAAGGTGTGGGCTCCCTGATGATTCTACACCTGTACAGAAGCTTTAACTCTGTTTCCACATGGGAAACAGACAGTACATGCTTTTCCGAGACAAAAGACATCTGGGGCTGGAGAGATGGTATAAGGAGTGAAGTGTTTGCAGTATTTTTTTAGCATGAGGACTTAAGTTCAGATCTGCAGGGCCTGTGTAAAATGCTAGGCATGGCAGGGCATGACTATAACCCCAGCACTTGAAAGGGGATGCGAGAGGAGCTCCTGGGCTTGCTGGCTAGCTTGTATAACCCAATTGGTGAGCTCTGCCTCAAAAAGTGATGTGGAGGGTGGGCTGGAGAGATGGCTTAGTGGTTAAACACTTGCCTGTGAAGCCTAAGGATCCTGGTTCGAGGCTTGATTCTCCAGGACCCATGTAAGCCAGATGCATAAGGGGGCACATGCATCTGGAGTTCATTTGCAGTGGCTAGAGGCCCTGGCATGCCCATTCTCTCTCTCTCTCTCTCTCTCTCTCTCTCTACCTGCCTATTTCTGTATCTCTCTCTCTCTCTCTCTCAAGTTAATAAAATAATAATAATAAAAGTGATGTGGAGGGCAATCAAGGAAGACACCAGAAGTCAACCTCTGGCCTCCACGTGCACATACATGCACATGCCTCCAAACATGCACACACATACACATGCAAAAAAATAAAAAAGAGAGAGAGAATTTCACTGGAGCTTACATCTAAATTTGTCAGCATCCCAAAATTCTAATGTCCAGATATGCCATCCTATTAGGACACAGCTTTCCCCAAAGATCCCATGCTCCCACACCTGGTGACAAAGGTGAGAATCAATCATAAAACATACCTACTGTGTACTCCCTTAAGTTGCCTTCCCAGTACTTAAAAACAAGTTTTTCTGTGGAATACGTTCTGTTATAATTATCTTCTCATTACTGGGATAAAACACATGACCAAGTGCAACATATGGGAGGAGAGGGTTTATGGTGGCTTATAGTCTCAAGGGGACGATGCATCATAGCAGGAGAAGCCGAGGCTGGGCATCATGTCTTGACCCATCAGTTGGGAGGGAGCAGGAATTGTGAGCTAGCACTGGCAAGGGGAAGCTGGCTATCACACCCCAAAGTCCACCCCCGGCAGCAACACACCTCCACCATCAAGGCACTATAACTTTCCCAAATGGCCACCAGCTGGGACCAAGTATTCAAAATACATGTGGCTATGGGGGGGGGAATATCATTTAAACCACCACACTTTTTTTTAATTGAGAGAGACAGAGACAGAGAGGAAGAGGCAGGGAGAGAGAGAGAGAGAGAGGTGGTGCCAGCAGCCTCTCAGCCGCTGTGAATGAACTCCAGATGCATGCGCCCCCTTGTGGGAAAGCACAGTATTGTGCGCTTGCATCACTTTATATGTCTGGCTAAACGTGGGAACTGGAAGATCGAATGGGCATTCTTAGGCTTGGCAGGCAGGTTTCTTCACCGCTCAGCCATCACTCCAGCCCCGCTACACTTTCTGACACACCATTTTCATTCATGCATACACTCCTGACACTGGAAGCTTGGGGTTACTTCATCTTATGCTGCATTTCCTCTGCATTCCAGTTGCTTCTGTTCAGAATGCCAACTTTGTGCTTCTTGGCAGGGCTAAGGGTGAAGAAAGAATCCACAGTCCTTTTGTGTCACAAGCAAATTCATATGCATGTACAACTAATGATAACATGATGTGACAAGGCATAGGAGGGAAAACACAGGAGCTCGGCTCGCTGCTGAGGCTTGGAGGTTACAGAAAACAGAGAAGACACACACTCCAAGTTAAAGTTAATTGAGGGGAAAATTTTTCCAGATACAACAGAAGTAAACAGCACAGGTCAAGAATAATTAAAAGCTCAGAGTTTTGGGCGAGGGATTCCAGGGACAGCAACCTTTATGACAAGCCGAGCCATATGCCATATGTCCTGCTGGTTAGCAAGGTAGGCACAGCAAAGTGACAGGGCTTTAATAGCTTGCCACAAATACCAACTCCTTCTCAAACACATATTCTCAGAAGCAGACCCTGGAGTTTGCTAGCTCATATTCCCCAGTGTCCCCTTCCTTCAGGGTTGCAAAGTCACTCTTGGAGTTCTGAGGTTTCCGCTGGCTTAAAAGACAGACTGCCATTGTGGTGGGTCACGGAGTCCTACTTGAAGTCACTCAGCTAAAAGCTGGCAGGTATTACAACTGTCCTTCTCAATGCAGGTCTCAGTCGAGAGCCTGTTTGAAATTCCACATTTGTGGTCTAACGCTTCCCCTAAGTGGTCAGATGAATGAGAAGATATCCCAGAAGGAGGCGAGCCCTGAGCTAGTCCCCACAGGGGAGGGTTAGGGAAAAATTGATTGGGAAAATTATCACAGTGGGTAAAGTGCTCACCTTACAAGAATAACTTCAATCCTCAGAATGTATGTAAAAAAGCCAGGTATGGTGGTATATATTTATAATACCATCACTGAGTAGGCAGCGACAGGAGGGTCCCTGAGCCTCACTAGCTAGCCAGCTTAGCTTAATTGTTGAGTCCCATGCCCAGTGAGAAACCCTGTGTCAAAAAGAAAAAGGTCAACTGAGCTAGAGAGATGGCTCAGTGGTTAAAAATGCTTGCATAGCCTGAAGGCCCAGGTTCAATTCCCCACTATCCACATAAAGCCAGAAGCACAAGGTGGTACATGCATCTGGAGTTTATTTGCAGAGGCAGGAGGCCCTGGTGTGCCCATACTCTCTCTATTTCCCCCTCTCTCTATCTCTGTTAAACAAATAAAATAAATAAAATTTTAAACAAAAGATATAGGGCTGGAGAGATGGCTTAGCAGTTAAGGCGCTTGCCTGCAAAGCCTAAAGACCCAGGTTTGATTCCTCAGAATCCATGTAAGCCAGATGTACAAGGTTGAACATGAGTCTGGAGTTTGTTTGCAGTGGCTAGAGGCCCTGGCATGCTTGTTCTCATTCATTCTCTCTCTTTTTCTAGTAAATAAATAAAAATAGAAAAATTTTTAAAAATTATCTTTTATTTATTTGACAGAGAAAGAGGGACAGAGAGAGGATGGGTATGTCAGGGCCTCCAGCCACTGCAAACGAACTCCAGATGTGTGCACCCCCTTGTGCATCTGGCTAACGTGGGTCCTGGAGAATCAAACCTGGGTCCTTTGGCTTTGCAGGCAAATGCCTTAACTGCTAAGCCATCCCTCCTGCCTAAAAATAGAAAATTAAAAAAAAAAAAGAAACAAAGAGGTGGATCACATTCCTGAGAAGTGACACTGGAGATTGTCCTCTGGCTGCCACATAAACAACCACCACCGTGTGTGTGTGTGTGTGTGTGTGTGTGTGTGTGTGTGTGTGTGTGTGTAAAGTAGGTTGAACCATCATGGGAAAGAGAGAAGAGAGGAAGTTTACAGCAGAGAGACCTGTCAACCACCACCCCAGCCAGCGACTGAGGTCACCACCCAAGGTGGTGTCATATTGATGGTACATGTCCTTTTTACAGTATGCTGGGACTGTCACTTTATCTCTGTGGTCTTTCTCCCTCAAAAATGTAATTGGTCTAAGCAAGAGAAAAGCATCAAGACAAAATATCTGGGCAGCACTCCCCACAACTGTTAGGTTTATCAAAAACTAGGGGAATCTGAGGAACAGTCACGGAGTCTATGAAGACATGGTGACAAGATATAAGAAATCCAGTGGGACCCTGGTGCAGGAAAGAAGCCGAAGTCAGAGCTTCAGTCAGGACGTTCATTCCTGTTGAGCAAGTTTTAATTATGAAGAGAAGGATGGAAGGGCAGAACCTGCCCCATGAGGAGCGCGGAAAATTATGCAGAGGGTGCTGGTGGTGATGAGGGGCTGGGAAACGTGATGACAGGTAAATCCAATGGCATGCTTTCTTTCCTAGATCCAGAGTGGTGGCGTGAAGCTATTTCCTACTTAGAGATTCTGATTACACATTAGATCTGCAGATGCAAACAGAACTCTAATGAAATCAATATGCCAGGACTCAAAGTAGCCTGCTTTTCTACCCACTACATAAACAAGGAGCGGTGTTCATCTCGACACCTAGTTATGATGCAAGTAAACATTTTAAAACTCAATCTCTTGGGTGGTGGGAATCTCCTTTGTCTGCATAACAGTAGGCTGCTCTCTTACATCACAGATCTATATCACATCTGCAGAGACCAAAACACATAACAGTGTGTCAGTCAAAGAAACCTATCTAATTCATGGTCAATTTATCAGGGAGACAGGCAATTACGGTTTGATTAGCATGTAATAAGTGGTGTTTCTTTCCAATATATCTAGCAAAGTGGTTGAGCAAAAATCTGTTTGGTGAGACTTGTACCTCTCTGGACTACAAATGGAGAGGTGGTGAAGATCTGGAGGCTGAGTAAAGGAAGAGACAGGGAGTTGGCACAAGACTGGGTAAAATGGAGCCCAGAAGGGTTTGACACCCACGTCTGGGGGAAGGCCTGTGGGCACTACTGAAGATGGTCCTGATCGTTCCCAGCTCCTGGGCATATGAGAGAACTCAATGTTTGATGCTGTCTGCAATCCCTATTTTAAAGTTGTTGAGGCATTAAAGACTAAGTTTCCTTTTAATTCTGATTCATACTCTTGGAAATGGTTCAAGAACAAAGAACAAAATCAGAAGCAAATGCCTTATAATGGCTTAAAACAAACGAAAGCAATTATTTCAGAAAGATGGAACAAGATACAAATAAAAGAATCCATTTCTTTCTTTAAAGGAAAATGACTATCACAAAATTGTGTGTGCACATGTTCATGTGTGTGAGTGCTGGCACACATGGACTACAGCATGCATGTGGAGGTCAGAGAACAACCTCCAATGTCCACCTTGTTGACGAAGGGTCTCTGTGGTTCACCACTCCGTTCTCCAGGCGACCTGGCCTGCTAGCTTCCCCTTGCTTCTCCTGTCTCTGCCTCCCTTACTGACTTCAGTATGCTAGAATTAGACATTTGCTACAGTGTCCAGCTTCATGTCACGCCAGGGATCCCAGTTCAGGTACTCACACACTTGCTTTTGTCAAAGGAGTGGCATCCACTGAACCATCTCCCCAGTGCCACAAAAATGTGCTCTCCGTAAGAACCACTTCAAGTTGAGTTACTAATTACAGTTCCATTGTTTGCACATTTCTCTGCAAAAGCATTACCTTTGTTTTCTGTACTGATGTACTAATGGCTTTCAGTGTGCATACTTCTAAAAGACGTCTTTCAAGATCAGGAGCAGCTGCTGTCAGTCCAGTGGCCAGCAAATTTCCATTGAAGTAGGACAGTGAGTCTCAGGACCTGCCTTCCAAAGGACTAGTCTGAAGTGTTCCTACGTGACGGCTTCTACATCTCTGTATTTTATTTTCCTTTAAAGTGACAATTCCTGCTTTGCCTTTTGCCCTGGGAGGTGGGGACTCAGCGTTAGGCAAATTTAAGGTGATATTACTTCAAGCATACTTAGTAAAGCTGCAATTTATTTTCCCCTGAAGAATTTTTTCTAGCACTTAGATACTGGCTCCTGAACACAACCTTATTTTTCGCAAACCAGTCATTATTTTGTGATGTAAGCATGTTTTAGCCCAGAATCAATTGACTGCTCAATACAATTGGATTCTGACGGCGGTAATTTTAGAAACTTTATTACAGTAGTAAATTGTGGTTTCAAATCAGATGTCGTTCAGGGCCGTGCTTGTAAAGGAGCAGATGACTGAAGACAGTACAACTCTTGTACTGAAGAGCAACTTTCTCCCCTCGGTGGTCTCCGCTGTGGGAAACAGTGAGGTCTGACTGCTTTCAGTGGGTGCTCCAGGACAGAGACTGCCTGTCCCCAGGGCTCCCTTTCCCTACTTAAAGTGTGTGTTAAATGTATAGAGCCAAGGAGGAGCAGTGGGCTGACATGCTGGAATAATAAACTTACTGGGAGAATCCACGCTTCCTCACAGAACCTCACTGCAGCTTCTTCAGTGACAAGATTAGAGGGTTGTTCTTTTTTCTTTTAAATATGAAATTTACCAAAATCCAAGTAATCTGGTTTCAAGGGCTAGGCAACTAATGATTAACAAGCA
The DNA here is from genome assembly GCA_036365145.1 of Orientallactaga sibirica. Lineage (NCBI taxonomy): Eukaryota > Metazoa > Chordata > Mammalia > Rodentia > Dipodidae > Orientallactaga > Orientallactaga sibirica. The sequence continues at coordinate 2,236,003 of JAEOAD010001941.1, read as the reverse complement.
CCCCCATCCAGTCTTCATCCTGCACCTGGCTATACTTTCAAGCTTTTACTTCCTGCCAAACGTCCATCCACAGGGGCATACTTCAGTGACCCAAAAGACACTCCTCCCCAAGTCCTCATTCCTTTTCATCTCTAATTTAAAAAAATCAGGCTTTCTAAATTCAGAATGCCCTAGCAAATTTTATTTATTAACTAAACTGTATTAGATACATCAATTCCTTTGTCTCTTGGAATGGATAAAGTTCTTTCTCTTTCTTAAAGATTTATGTATTTGTGTGTGTTTCTGGCAGGGGTTGGCACGGTGGCTGGGCACATACCACAGCACATGTGTAGAGGTCAGAAGACAATATCGGGGTGCCTGTGTTCCACCTTCTTTGAGACATGGTCTCTTGCCACTGCAAATGAACTGCCAGACTGCAAAGGAACACCAGACTAGCTGGCTCATGAGCTTTAGATTCTCCTAGCTCTGCCCACCCATTCACGTGCCACTTTGCATGGGGCTTTAAGAGGGTGCTGGAGAATTGAACCTGAGTTGGCAGGCTTTGCAAACAAGCACCTTTAACTACTGAGCCATTTCCCCAGCCCTCGGCTCTCTTAACCCTATCGGAATTCTAGTTGGAGAGGATTGGCTAAGGCAACTGAAGAAAGTCTTTAGGGGCTGAGGAGATGGATCCGTGGTAAAATGCTTGCTGTACAAATGCAATGACCTGAACTCACATACAGCCAATGCAGTAGCATGAGGATCCCTGTGCTCTCACGGCAAGGTAGACAACAGACCTGAGACTCCCCCGAAGCGCTCAGGCCAGCTAGCCCAGCATGCACAGCAGTAAAAAGAGAGACCTGTCTCAAACAAAGTAGAAGGCATGGATGAATACCTGACGTCCTCTGACTGCCACCTCTGCATCACTCCACATGCATAAGTGCGCATGTGCACACGTGCCTGCACACACACTGTGTCTCCTACACAACTGGGCAGGCTCTTCCCAAATCCATGTCGTGTGTGTAAAATACACACTTATCCTTCCCCAGAGACTGAATGTTCAACCCCTTTTGCAGGCAGGTGTACACACGGGGCAAGTTCTTTTTCTGAGTGTTGGTGGTAATGTGGCAGGCAGGCTGCCACTAGTTTGAGGCTGGCGATTCAAAGCAGAGCCCACAGGTTGGATGCAGGTAGCTGGGGAATGAAGCAGGCCCAGGGAGAAAGGCACCTGTGTCACCACACCACCTTACAGAAGACAGTGATCCTAGAACCAGGAGCTATCTGTCCTGTTGTGGGATTTCCTGTGCTGGGAAACCACTTCTGTCTGACGTGAGCTCTTTTTCTTTTTTTTTTTTTTTTTAAATAGGGTCTCACTCCGGCCCAGGCTGACCTGGAATTCACTCTGTAGTCTCAGGCTGGCCTCGAACTCACGGCGATCCTCCTCTCTCTGCCTCCCGAGTGCTGGGATTAAAGGTGTGCGCCACCATGCCCGGCTTGATGTGAGCTTTTACATAGGCTGGAGTCTGTTATTGTCTGGTTTGACAAAATTCCACACTGGGCCCTCTAAAGGCATAACCACAGTCCCAAGTTCCCATCACCTCTTCGCACACAGGGCATAAATACTGCTCGGTGGAATATGCTGACGGTGGCGAAGCTAACTTTTTAACATGCCATTTTTTACCTTCCAGTGACATGAATTATCTCCCTAGCATTCTTAAAATTCACCAAGGGGGGAAAAACATACATTTGAAATCCCAGCTTTACAATGAGAAGTTCATAATATGGCCCTTAGGTCGACAGATACAATTTTCTCACTGATTTTTGTAATTTTGCTACTAACACGCGAATAAAGAAAGCTAAAGAAATAACCCCCTTTCAACTTCCCTGTTTGTTAAGTCATTAAGACATGAAGAGCAGCCCTTAGAGGTTCCCTTTGCTCAACTAATCTCTATTTTCCAAGGCATATATTTAAGATACAAAGTTCATTATCCCATTATTTCAGGAAGGGGCTCCCTGATTGCCATGAATTTATGTCTGCACCTTGGTTCACAAGGTAACTTGCTTATCTGCTCTAACTTATTTACTGTCTCATTTTGAACTCCTGATTTATGAGCCAGTGGAGACAAAGTTACATTTCGAGTACAGACGCTTTTTATTTTAGAACACACTTGAGAACGGTCCGAGAATAGAATTACAAAGTCACAAATTCCTTCCTAACACAGATATGCTATCTGGCATTGTGAAAGTTACTTAACTTTATTGTTTCTGTTTCCCAAGTGTGAAATTGAATATTGCATGTTACTTTATTTCTTCTCCCGAAGAGTAACAGGAAGTTTCAAATCTGGAGAGCAATTTCAAGGTGAAAACAGTTTACAAATACTAAACACTGCTGCTGTTATCCTCTCCACCAGGGAGAAGCAGACTTCCTAAGGGAGGAAGGAGAAGGGCCAGTGGGGAGGGGAGCGAGCTGTGCTAGGCAGAAATCCACCCTGCTCCAGCCTGAGAACTGGGCCATAAAGACAGAAAACTGGGTACACCGAGTGAGTTAAGGGGCAGCCTTAACTGAGTAAAACTGTTTCAAGGCAAAAAGTGAAAAAAGAGGGCTCTGAAGGGAGCTTAGAGCGCCTGCCTAGAATCCCCCAGTGTGGTGCTGGGGCGTGGCTCGGTGGTAGAGCTCCTGGCTAGAATCCCCCAGTGTGGTGCTGGGGGCGTGGCTCAGTAGTAGAGCACCTGCCTAGAATCCCCAGTGAGGACTGGGGTGTGGCTCAGTGGTAGAGCTCCTGCCTAGAATCCCCCAGTGAAGGGCTGGGGGTGTGGCTCGGTGGTAGAGCTCCTGCCTAGAATCCCCAGTGAGGGGCTGGGGGCATGGCTCAGTGGTAGAGCTCCTGCCTAGAATCCCCCAGTGAGGGGCTGGGACGTGGCTCAGTGGTAGAGCTCCTGCCTAGAATCCCCATTGAGGGGCTGGGGCATGGCTCAATGGTAGAGCTCCTGCCTAGAATTCCCCAGTGAGGGGCTGGGGGCATGGCTCAATGGTAGAGCTCCTTCCTAGCACCTGGAGGCCCTGAGTTCCATTATCAGCCCAGGAAAAACCGAAATGGGGAGGGACAGTGTGACCTGTTACAGCCCAGCCTTATCTCTACCACACCTGAATCAGGGAATGGAGACTAGAGTTCATCTTGCAGATGCTTGGGGGTCAGAGCACAAGGAGGTCTGTTAGACACAGGAATGCGCATCATGACCACACTCTGCAGGGTGTACTATGAGTGTGTGAACACCCTGAGGCATTGGCGTTCTGAAGCACACAGACCCAGATCAGAAAAGACTGATGGGATGCGGTAGTTTACACTGATGGTCAACTTGACAGGATCTAGAACCACCTGTGAGGGATTACCTTGATTAGGTTAATTGAGGCTGGAAGACCCACCTTTACCACCATTCCATGAGCTGGGGCCCTGGATTGTATACAATGAGAGCTGGCTGAGCAGCAGCAGGCATTGCTCTCTGCTTCCTCATTGTTATCTGAATGTGACTAGCTGCCTCAGACTCATTACCTTATCACTGCTGGGACAAAACACCCAGTTAAGAGTAGGTGATGGGAGAAAAGGGTTTACAGTGTCCAGGGAAAGTTTCTTCATGGCAGGGAAAGCAGAAGCTGGGATCACATCTTCCCACAGCAGCTGGGAGGTAGCAGCATCGTGAGCTAGCTGGCTAGCACTGGCAAGCTGGGCCACTAAACCTCAAGATCTGATCCCAGTGACTCACTTCCTCCAGCAATAGTCAGCCACCAGCTGGGGATTGAGTATGAGGCCTAAGCACAAACACATGAGTCTGGGGGAGCCATTTCCTATTTCAACTACCACGCATGCCAGGATGGGTTGTAACTTGGAACTATGAGCTGACATAAACCTTTCCTCCCTTACACTGCTTTTTTTTTTTTTTTTTTTTTTTTTTTTTGGTTTTGCGTTTTGCGAGGTAGGGTCTCACACTAGTCCAGGCTGACCTGGAATTAACTATGTAGTCTCAGGGTGGCCTCGAACTCTCGGCGATCCTCCTACCTCTGCCTCCCGAGTGCTGGGATTAAAGGCGTGCGCCACCACACCCGGCTTACACTGCTTTTTGTTAGGCATTTTTGTCCCAGTAATGAGAAGCTAATCAATACAGATGTGCAGGCATGGCCTCTCAGGGACTCTTCCTGGCACTGCCCTCCATAGTGATTAAAAGTCCTGTGTGGGGGACTGGAGAGATGGCTCGGTGGTTAAAGGTACTTGTTTGCAAAGCCTAAAGGCCTGGGTTTGATTCCCTAGTACCCATGTAAAGCCAGATGCATAAAGTGGCACATGAATCTGGAGTTTGTCTGCAGTGGCAAGATGCCCTGCTGTGCTCTATTTCTCCTTGCAAATAAATAAAAATTAAAAAGTCCTCTGTGGTCCTCAGTAGCCTGGGCGGCTCCCTGGGGAGACACTTTTTTGGCCGAGGCAGGAGGCAATCTACTTTGATGGCATCTTTCTTAGTTCCTTTCTGCAGTGCACAGGCTACATTGCCCCTCCATCCACAAGAACATATTCTCTCTCTATCTTGTCGCATCCTGTTGTAGAAACACCAGATGCCAGTTATGTATGGTGGATGTTTGCAAATTCATTTTTAAATATTTTTTTTTTGTTTATATGAGAGACAGAGAAAAAGAAAGAGAATGGGAATGCCAGGGCCTCCAGCCACTCCAAAATAACTCCAGATATATATGCCACCTTGTGCACCTGGATTATGTGGGTACTGGGGGATTAAACCTGGGCCCTTAGGCTTCACAGGCAAGTGCCTTAACTGCTAAACCATCTCTACAGCCCCCACACAATATTTCTTTTTTAAAAAGGAAAGGATTGATTCAGCGGTAACCATGTAAAGCCTGATGCATAGGACTTTCATGTACATTTTTTTGAAACTTCCTATGATTTGATAATTCAAACTATAGGTTATTGTTGGAAAAAATTAAACCTATCTTACAAAATTTTAAAAACAGAATTTGTGGGTTGGAGAGATGGCTTAGCAGTTTAGGTTCTTCATCTAGCTGCCACAGGGGTCACACCTTTCACAATAAGGCCAGTATTTAATTCTGCAGTACAATGCACAGAGATTTTTGAGGTTTTTCAACAGTGTGTGGGGGTGTATGTGTTCTTCCTTCCTCACGTGTGCAAATGTACTTCCTTGAAGCTCCTTCACACTTAGCCCCAGTATCTCAAATCCCCTGGAGCTGCCTGAGCCACAGCCATGTCCTTTCTCCTGGCAACAGGTAACCTCTTGTCCCTCCCTACAGTTGGCCATCTCAGGAATGTTACAAAAACACGAACCCATGTAATCTGACCTTGAGAAATTGGCTGTTCTCATTTGGAATATTTTTCTTGAGGTTTATTACAGGTGTTGTTTACATCAAAAGCCTATCACTTTGTTTTTTTAAAAAATTATTTATTTACAAAGTGACAGAGAATGGGTGAAGCCAGGGCCTCTAGTCACTACAAATGAACTCCAAATGCACGCACCACTTTGTGCATCTGGCTTTACATGGGTACTGGGGAATCGAAACTGGGTAGGCATTATAGGCAAGCACTTTAACGGCTGAGCCATCTCTCTAGCCCAAAAGTCTGTCACTTTTATTATGGTAAACTGAAAGCTGGCAGGAAAGTGATAGTTCTTTAAAAAAAAAAAAAATCAGGGCTGGAGAGATGGCTTAGCGTTTATGGCACCTGCCTCCTAAGCCTAAGAACACAGGTTCCAATCTCCAGTGGTTCCAATCTCCAGGTCCCACGTTTAGCCAGATGCAAAGTGATGCAAGGGTGCAATGCCGCACTTGCCCACAAGGGGGCGCACACATCTGGATTTCGTTCGCAGCAGCTGAGAGGCTGCTGGCGCGCCCATCTCTATCTGTCTTCCACTCCCTCTGTCTCTCTCTCAAAAAAAAAAATCATACTCAGGCTATAGGATATTGTGGTTGTGTCTAGTTTGGGATACAGAACACATGAGAATGCTATGACCATCAGTACATGGGTTTTGTGTGAACACAGGTTTCATGTCTCTGTGTGAGTGTGGGTCACACAGAAAGCATAGTTTTACTTTCAGAAGAACCTAGTGTCCCAAGCATGTGAGTCAGCATTCACCCTCACCATGGGTTTATAGTCCCCAAACAGTGCACACAGTGACCCTCCTCAACCTCTTCGCCAGCATCTGTCCTGACACACACTTTGTAACAAAAACTTCGTTTGCTCCAATGGGGACAGGTGTGTGGCTCTCTGTCACGGCTCTTGCTGGCAGTTCCCCAGTGGCTAGAGATGCTGAGAATCTTCCCATGTGCTCTCGGCGTCTGGATGTCTTCCATGGGGCAGTGTCTGTCTTCCACACATCTTCCAGAAGCAGGTTGGCTTCATGTCGAGTTAGGAGAGTAGCTGATGTGTTCTCCATAGCCAGCACGTTCTGGGAATGTTCTAACCCTTCAGCAGACAGTTTGCAGGTAAGTTCTGCATGTCCGCATTTGTCTTTTCATGCTCTATTTTATGGTCACTCTTTTTTTTTTTTTTTTTATTGTGATGAGGTTGGTTTTTTTAAAAAGTTTTTAATTTTTATTTATTTTCTTATTAGAGACAGAGCAAAGGAGAGAGAGAGAGAATGGGCATGCCAAGGCCTCAAGCCACTGCAAACGAACTCCAGATACATGCACCACCTTGTGCATCTGGCTTATGTGGGTCCTGGGGAATCAAGCCTCGAACTGGGGTCCTTAGGCTTCACAGGCAAGCACTTAACCACTAAGCCATCTCTCCAGGAGAGGTTGGTTTTTAACGTTTTCTTTCCTAGAGCACTCTGTGTATCACTAAGCTCCACTACATGTCTACGTATCCATCTCTAAGACATTCTCTGATGCCTAACATCCCCACCCCTTTTTCTGTGGGGGTAACATAGATGTCTAAGTATTGCAGCCACGATCAACATAAAGGCCATTTCCCTCAACTGCATTACTTTTGTACCTGCGGCAAGAGTTGGGTGTCTCCCTGAGGGATTTGGAATGTTCCCCAAAGGCCCATGTGTTAAAGGCTTGGCTGTCATCTCGTGCTACCGTGATGTGATATCAATGAGAGGAGGTGCGGTGAGGTGGGAGGTTTGAGGCCATTAGAGGTGTGCCTTTGAGAGGGGTTGTAGCATCCTGTGGTGGTGTGAATGTGAAATTTCCCCCATAGTCTCATGTATTTAGGATGAAACCTCATATTCAATCCCCAGCTGATGGAAATTATGGAGTTGGTACCTTGCTGGAAGAGGTGACACTTGGAGCAGGCCTTGAGCGCTTATAGCCCACACCCCCTTGCCACTTTCAGCTCACTCTTGCTGCTACCCACTGGCTGCTGTGGCAAGATGTGATGCCCGGCCTCTGCTCCTCCATGTTTTTTCCACCATAATTCCTGTTGAGAATATCATCCAAATAAGACAAAATAAACCATTTTCCTCCCATCAGCTGCTTTTGGTCAGGTGTTTTGTCCCATCAATGAGAATGTAACTGCTACAGTCCTAGTCCATCTCTTTTGCTTTGTTTCCATGAAGTGAGCGGCTTTACTGCACAGTGTCCTTCACCCAAGATAATAGCCTGGACCGTCAACAGTACCAATGGACCAAAAACTCCAAGCTTGTGAGCCAAAATGAAACCTTCATAAGCGGACTAATTTAGGTGTTTGTTACGGCAACATAAAGTTGACTGACAGGCTGGTCTCTCCATTTGGTCCCCCTGCCTATCATGATCTCTGTCTCTAAAGGCTGGACAGAGTTTTTTTCGTTTTCAGTTTCTAAAGGTGCTCTACATGTGCTATTGCATATAAAGTTTATAATGAGACTTCGAGTCTCATTGCTGGGTCTTTGAGAAGAATTATGTAAAATCTACAGGTTAGGAGAGAATCAACATCCTTACTATTTTGGGTTTTCTAATCCATGAACAAAGTGATTCTCTCCAAGCTTTGGGGTTTCCTTGGTTTCTTTCATTTCTCAGCATTTTGTAATTTTCAGCACACCGTTTCTGAATATGTTGTTAGGTTTATACCTCAACATTTCATTTCCTTTGGAACAATTGTACATGCCATTGTGTTTTTCATTTGGTTTCCATACGTTTATTGCTATTAGGTAGAAATGTGATGGATTTTTGTGTGATTTTTGTATCCTGCAATCTTCCTGAAATTGCTTTGTGATAGGACTTTTTGCAAATGACTTCCAATGGCCTTTGTGGATGGCATCGTCCTCTGGAAATGGGGATACTGTTATTCTTCCTACCTAGTCCGCATTCCTTTTTTTCCCCTTCTTTTGTGCCATCTCATCCTGGTTAGGTACTATGTGTGCAGACATCCTGCTCTTGTCCCCAACTTTCCAGGGAAATATACTAAAAGATGGATGGGGATCAACAAAAACAAATTGTGTTTGAAAATGCCAGAATGATACCTAAATCTCTGTATGCCAACTTAAATAAAAAGGTATATTTGCATGTTTTGTACATTTTCTTCTTGAAATTGAGGAAATAGCCTACTATAACTCAGTCACTGAGATTGTTTTTGTTTTAATCAAGAACGAGTGCTGAATTTTATTCAAAGATTTTTCTGTGTCAGTGGACATGCTCATGAGATTTTGTTTTCAGCTCATTGGTACAATGGATTATATGGATTGACTTTCAAATATTGAACCAGCCTTGCATGCCTGGAATAAAAACCCACTTGGTTCTGCTGTATAACTTTTTTTTTTAATACCTTACTGGATTCAATTTGCCAATGTTGTGTTAAGGATTTTTTAATCTATATTCATGAGACATTATTGGTTTATGGTTTTTGTGTGCTTTCTTTGTAGGTTTTGGTATCAGAATAATGCTGGGCCTTGTGGCATGAACTGAGAAGCACTTCCAACTATTTAGAGATATTGTACAGAACTGTTGTAGCTTCTTCTTTAAGTGTCTGGTGATGTCTTCAATGAAGTGATGCTGGCCAGCATACTGAGAAGGGATTGTTTAACTACAAATAAATGTCCAGGACAATTTGAGTCATCTAATTCACATAATTCAGGTTTCGGCATTTTGTAGTTTTTGAGATGTTAGTCCAGTTAATATACACTGCCATATTTATGAGCATGAACCTGGATACAGCACTCCTCATCTTTTTAACTGTTGCAGAAGCTGCACCGATGTCCTGTTTCACTCCTGGTATCAGTAGTTTTTGTCTTGTTCTCGTTTAGTTGAGATCTTCAACTACTGATCTGAAACTTTCTTATATGCACATTGAGTGTTACAGTTTTCCTCAAAGCATTGCTTCACAGATCTTGGTGATTGCATCTTTTAAAAAAATATTTTATTTATTTTCAGAGAGAGAGAGAGAAAGAGAGATAAAGAGAGAGAGAGAGAAAGAGAGGGAGAGAATAGGCACACCAGGGTCTCTTGCCAGAGCAAACTAACTCCAGACACAAGGGCCACTTTGTACATCTGGTTTTAAGGGTATTGGGTAATCAAACCTAGGCTGTCAGGCTTTGTAAGGGAGTGCCTTAACTGCTGAGCCATCTCTCCAGCCTGGTGTTTGAATTTTCATTCAAATGTATGTATTTCTTCTAAAATATTTTAGGACTTATTGAACCTCCACAGGCTTACCTGACAGTCCCTTACCTGCTTGTTATTAATTTCTAGTTTAGCTACACGACAGAGAACACAGTTTACATGAATTCAGTTCCTTTAAATTCCTTGGGACCTTATGTCCTAGAAGACAGATTGTTCAGGAGGAGGCTTTAATGAGTGCTTTCAGAAAACGTGTGTTTTGCAGTTATCAGTTAGATCCTATTGGTCAAAGTCCTTCAAAATCCTCACTCTCCATTGGTGACAGTCCTCAAATGTGTTTTTCTACATCTTCTTCCAAGTGAACGAGTGCTAACTTCATGTATTTTGAAAAACTTATGGAACACACACATTTAGGGTCTCTAAATTTCCTTGGTGGAGACATCTTTTTGCCCTTACATCACACTCTTTTCCTCCTTGCCCTTGTAATGTGCTTTGCTCTGAAGAGCATTTAATCTTCTATTAATGCTTTGACCCCTTGCTCTTAAACATAAAAACAAATGTAACTTTAAAAAGGAAAATAAGGCTGGAGAGATGGCTTAGCAGGTAAGGCACTTGCCTGCGAAGTCTAAGGACCAAGGTTCGATTCCCCAGCACCCACGTAAGCCAGATGCACAAGGAGGCACATGCGTCTGGAGTTCTTCTGCAGTGGCTAGAGGCCCTGTCATGCCCATTCTCTCTCTCCCGAATATATCAATAAAATATATAGAAAGGGAAATAAATAAAAAGTGTCGCTTGGCACAACTTCGCACCTTCTTACTTTCCACATCTACAGGTTCTGTTTGAAGTGAGCTTGGTCATCTTTTGAAACCCATTTCTCATGGGAAGTTCCATTCAGAGCCCGTTTCCTTTCCAGAGTCCTTGAGGATGGTCTTCCTACAGCATCGAGGAAGCACTCTTAGTACTCCATCTTGCTGTATCACAGCGTTTACACAGGGCGGTTTTCTTAGAGGCTGCTCCAAGGATCCCAGACAACACGTACAACTTATTCTGATCACTTGAGTCAGTCTTCCAGGGTAACATTAACTAAAGCATTGAGGTCACCTTCCCTTCCCTATTCTTTTTTTTTTTTAACTTTTTAATTTTATCTTTATTTTTATGAAGAGAGACACACACACACACACACACAGAGAGAGAGAGAGAGAGGAAGACAGAGATGGGCGCACGAGCAGTGTCTCAGCTGCTGAGAACGAAATCCAGATGCATGTGCCCCCTTGTGGTCAAGTGTGGCATTGCACCCTTGCATCACTTTGCATCTGGCTAAACGTGGGACCTGGAGATTGGAACCACTGGAGATTTGAACCAGTGTTCTTAGAGTTAGGAGGCAGGTGCCTTAACCCCTAAGCCATCTCTCCAGCCCTCCCTATTCTTAATATTTAACTATCTTAACTCTTTTTTTCTTTTCTTTTTGCTCTGTATGATGTGAGTGATGTGTGCCATAGCATGCCTGTGGAGGTCAGAGGACAGTCCAAGTGTTGGTCCTTATTTTCTGCCTTGTTTGAGGCAGGATGTCTTACATGTCACGGCAGCATTCACCAAGCTACCTGGCCCGCAAGCATAACAGGGAGTCTCCTTTATCTACCTCCCACCTCACTGCAGGGGCACTGTGGTAACGGATGCTTTAAGTGGCTTTATGTGGGTTCTAGGGGTCCAACCTTGGGTATTCATGTTTGTACAGCAAATACTTTATCCACCGACCATCTCCCTGGTCCCACCTAATTCCTTACATTAATTAAATGTAATTTTAATAGGTGTTTCTTCCACACATATTTAGCATATTCAGATAGTATTATGATTTTTCAAACTTCAAATATAACTTTAAGCCCTTGTCGGGATAAAGAGTGCTTTTCTTCTTATTTCTGCAACCTCTCTGGTCTTCATTTCTGGAGCTACCAGCCTTCTTCTCTGATCACTTCCTTCTGTTTGGGGGCTTCCTCCTCTACTGTGATTGAGTGGCAGGTAACATGGGGCCCAAGCACCTTTCTTCTGATACCACTTTTTTGTCAGGTGAGGGGTAGATTGCTAGTAGGTTTTTGCTATGGCTTAAAGTGTTTCCCCCTTCTTTTCAAAAATTTAAAATATATCTATAGATGGATGCCTAGAGGTTATCTGTGACTTACCCAGCTTCTTGAGTGAGTAGGTTTGTGGGTTAGTCTCATGGGGAAGTTTCAGCCATGGCTACTTTTTCAACCCCACCTGCTTTCTCTCTCCACGTAGTACAGCACCATGAAAGTTTTTTTTTTTTTTTTCAAAATCATTCTTACAGGCCCATGGAGCTCTTTTATGGTGGTGGTGGTGGTGGTGGTTTTTGAAATCTATTACTTAGGCTGGCAGTGTAGCTCAGTGGTAGAACACACCCCTAATCTGTAAGATGCTTGGGATTCCATCCCCACTATTCCTTCCCCGAAAAGTCCGTTATTTTCCTGGTCAGCATTGTGTTATTTCTGTAGGTTTGTCCTCATGTCCACTGACTCAACTATTGTCACTGTCACTGAATTTACCCAGTTACAATTTATTTTGATTTTTGTTGCACTCAGGTTCACAGAGCTGGTAGAGAACACCTGACCAAGAGCAGCTTGTGGGAAAAAAGGGTTTATTTGGCTTATAGACTCGTGAGGAACCTCCATGATGGCAGGGGAAAATGACAGCATGAGCAGAGGGTGGACATCACCTCCTGGCCAACATCAGGTGGACAACAGGAATAGAAGAGTATGCCCAACACTGGCAAGAGGAAGCTGGCTTTAACACCCACAAGGCCACCCCCCAATAATACATTGCATCTGGGAGGCTTTAACTCCCAAACTGCCATCAGCTCAGGCCCTAGAATTCAGAACACATAAGTTTATGGGGACCTGAACCAAACCACCACATTCTGTCTCTAGCCCCTTAAATTGATAACATACATGATATGCAATGCATTCAGTCCAATTTTTAAAATCCCCATATTTTATATCAATCCCAATGATGTTCAAACATCCCCATAGTCCAATGTTTTTTAACTGAGCCACAATACAAAAAAAAAAAAAGTCCTAAAAAAAACCCATAATGACATTCACACTGCAAAAGATGACATTGGGCATAGCAAAGAAACATTCAACCAATACAAGATTTAAACAGGACAAACGTCAAACTCTGTAGCTCCAAGAATGACAACTTTAGTCAATGACAAGTTTCCAAATCCAATAATTCTAACCAGTGACAAGTCTGGAGTTCCAATTCTACCCTCCAGCTAGGCTACTCACAGTCCTGGAAGACTTCATCCAGGGCCAGCAGCTCTCCTTGGCAGCCATCCCATAGTCCTGGCATCTCCACTGGGTCTCCATTGCAACCCATGGTTCATCCTCATGGCTCCATCACATCTCCATGCAGGCAATCCAACAAGCCTGCTTCACATTGCCCATGGTCATTTCCAAAACACAAAACTGTTGCAAAGCCAATGACCCTCTCTTTCCTGCATTTCTTATACTCTAAAACACCAGGTGGGCTGCCAACTTGTTAATCCAAGGAAGAACAAAGCAGATTTTGAAGAATGGGACACTTCTTTAGCATTCAGGCCCCCTCCAAAGGGTCTGCATTCTTCCCGTTGTCCCAATGCAGGTCAGCTGGCCCAATCTCAATGGGTGTAATCTCTCAAACAATTGCAGCTGAATGGGCAGCAGTTTTGACCCAAGGATTTTTTTTTGTGCCATTTTCCTCTGTTCACACTGGTTCATTTCTACACAATGCAACCCTGCACAAGTTCTCATGACATGTGAATAACAGCAAGCCTCTCACACAAACCCAGTCCAGGAAAAGCTCTTTCTCTCCCTCCTATGCCAAACCTCACAGTCCATAGTTCTTATTGCATTCAGGTCTTTCAACTCTGACCAGAATAGTACTTACAGCACTGCAAGGCATATCTTAGGTTACAACTTCAAATTTGTCCACATCCTTCTGCAAAACAATTCTGAAAGGCCAGAGTCAGGTATCTAGCAGCAATGATCCCACTCCTCTGGTATCAACTTTACTGTTGCAGTCAGGTTTACATTGCTGGCAGAAAACACCTGGCCAAGAGCAGTTTGCAGAGAAAAGGGGGTTTATTGTGGCTTACAGACTTGAAGGGAAGCTCCATGATGGCAGGGGAAAACTATGGCATGAGCAGAGGGGGGACATCCCCTCCTGGCCAACAGCAGGTGGGCAACAGTAACAGGAGAGTGTGCCAAAGAATGGCAAGAGGAATCTGGCTATAATACCCAAAAGCCCGCCCCCAATAATACACTGCCTCCAGGAGGCTTTAATTCTCAAATTGCATTCAGATAAATTTATGGGGGACACCTGAATTAAACCACCAGTTATAATACATTTCAATGCACCAATTTTCTACTCTTTATAATGTCTTTCTCCTCGCTGAGATGCCCTCTCTCTCTTTTTTTGGTCTGAGAGCTTCATGCTTTGTTTTGGGGATCATTTATGGTGGCTGTCCTACAGTCATCTCTACTTCGGACTTAGTACACTGTATTTTTTAATTCACAATGTGATGTTGCCTGCATCTGTCTCTAGTTCCTGATCCTATTTATGCAATAGAACTTCTCAAGCCCCCTTACTTCTGCAGGGTGCCCAAAAGCTTGCTCTGTTCTTGCTATTCCTGACTGTGGTGACAGAAGTCATCTACCCAGGTCACCATGTGGGATCTGGGGGTGACTGGCCCTGTAGATTGAGTTTCTCAGTTTCAGGTGATGGTGAGCTCTGGGCCCCACTGTGGCTCATGCCACCTGACTCAACCATGGCCACGTACCACTAGGAGTGGGTGGAAACAGAAATGTTACAGCAATAGCCTTTTTCATTTGCTTTAAGACAGCGTCTCATGTTGCATCCCAGGTTGGCCTTGAACTTGTGATCCTCCTACCTCCATTTCCCAACTGCTGGGATGACAGTTACATAGCCCAGACACATAGTTTCCAAAATAATGAAATATCTGGTAAGTGGATACATACATGAATTTATTTACCCTCTGCAGCTCATCTGTAGAAAGTGAAATAAAACATTATAATGTTTGTAATTATATTTGGACAATTTATGACAATATAATATATTTGTGAGTAGAGTAATTTAATATCTCTCATTAACTGATGCTAATTATATGTGCAATTATTTTGGAATCGTGTGAACAAGAAGGACAATTACAGACTTAGCATTTAACATATTTAAGTCATCAACTGAGAGGTTGAGCCAACTGAGAGATGAATGTTCTCTCTTCTTGATTCTTCATTTATTTTTTATTTAATTGAGTTTTAATGCCACATAATATTGAATCACAACCTAACAGATTAGAATTACAACCAATCTAAGCCCACATTGCATTCTCTCAAATTCCATTCTAAAATCTTAAAATTGGTGTCATTTATTAATTTCATTATAATTTTCATTTAATTAGAACCTCTTTCTGTTTCAGACTTATGTTACAAAACAAGTCATCCTAGTACAATTGGGAAGTGAGTTATCCTGCAAAAAAGAACATTCCCTACACACTTGACACACAATGCTTCCACAATCAAAATTTGTTTTAAGATCACTCCTTTTTTTCTATACTGCTTAAGTGCAGTGTATCAGATGACATTTAACCTTTTCCTGGGGGCTTAGTTTGCCCAAAACTTGTACAACTGTGATAGAGTAAATATTTTATAATTTATAATGTCTGAAGCAACAACCATCTTGTTCTCGGACAAAATACCTATCCAGTAGCAGCTTATGGAATGAAAGGGTTTCTTTCAGGCTTACAGATTCAAGGGGACGTTTGATCATGGCATGGCAGAGCGGGCAGCTGGGATATCACATCTCCACACTAAGCGGGAAGGAAGCAACCTGCATGAGGCAGTTCTCAACACCCAGTGGACTGACTGACATGCCACAAGGTCCACTCCAGTGACACACCTCCTCCAACAAGTCAGCATCTTCCCACAGGCTCCACCAGCTGGGGACAAAGTGGGAGACTTGGTCACAAATACAGGAGGCTTTGGGGGACATTTCACAATCCAACCATCACAGTATGTGGTAATTTTAGGACCATACTATATTGTCCTACCCACTTCCATAAGATGTTCCAGTATGCAATGCATGCTGAGCCCATGTTATTACTGGTATGACAGACACATAAGATATCAATTCAGGAGGATATGGAGGTTCAGAAGGGATTCATCATCCAGCAGCTAACCAACCAGGAGTAATAAAGCTAACATCCATACTATAATGTTAGAATTTGAAGGTTTCATTCGCAAACCCTTTCTTTTAATTCTAATAATATTATTGCTCTTATTTTACAATGAGAAACTAAAGTCCAGAGATGAAGCAACATTTCCTGTCACAGAGGGACAAGCCAGCCCTCCCTTCTTGAGCTGGACTGTCTGTACTTTGTGGGTTTTCAACCTTTTAAATCTAAGATCCAGACGTTCGGGCTTCTTGACACGTTCGCAGCAGATGCTCCAGTCTGAGAATTCTTGGCTCTACATTTTGCATTTTTTGGAGCCCCTGTCCCTGCCTCCCTCCCCTGCCCCGCCACTGTCTGGCTGCTGGATGGATCCCAACTTGCCTCTGCCAGCACACCTGCCTCTCACGCTTTCTAATCTGAGGCCTCAAATGTGCTTGTGGACTGACATGAAACAGCTTTTGAATTAGAGTCTGAGGCGCTCTCTCTTTTAAATCAAGTCCTGAATGAGTGTGACATTCACTTTCACCATGTAAAACCTGCTCTGCTCACTTCACATTCTTGATTTTGTTCTCAATGGCAGTGTCTACTAGATGTAAGCCTTGCCAACAAGTGAAGGGTTGTGGCTATCCTATCTTAACACAAGCAAAACACATGACGGTGACTATTAAGCTGTTCAGTGATGTTGCTCTGGAAACTAGAATATTCTCCACATGAAAGCTCAAGTCTCGATTTCATGATCAATGATCAAATGCGGCGACCAGCGGTGGTGTAAAGGAACTCGATTGGCTGATCAGATCTTCACCCGACTGAAGCAGACTTGAAACAATTCTCTTTGCCCTTCTCATTATAAATTCCTGAGTCTAGACCAGGCCTAATTCGATGGTGAAAGACAGGAAAGCCATTGTTGGGGAGGAGGTGGCGGTAAGACGTAGGAGATGCCTAAGACCCAGTGAAGAGCAAATGCAGCATTTCCTCGGTGGAAGCCAGGACAGCGTGGGCAGGAGTCGTCTCAGCTCCCGCTCTGTGGTGCTGTGAACGTGAAGTATCCCCCTCCGCCTCATGCAGGCGTTTGTGATTAGGCCTCATCACTAATCCCCAGCTGGGGGAGCCAGTGGGAGGGGGACCCTTGCTGGAGGACAGACCTCAGGTGTACTATTGCAGCCCTACAATGTGTTCACCAGCAGCTCCTTCTCTCTGTCATCTCCCTGTCGATATGGGATGATGTGAGCCAGCGTCCTGCTCAGGCCTGTCATGATGTCTCTGCCATGACGAGGCCTCCCTTAGAAAACGTAAGGGGAAATAAGTCCTTTCCTCCCCCAAACTGCTTATGCTTGGGTGCTTTGTTCTGGTGACAAGAAAGCAACTGCAACACCCAACACAAATCTATACCTCTCCTGCTGGTTCACACTCTTTACACTTGAATACTAGGATAGCTTAGACATGGAAAAATAAACCTCTGGACTCCAACTTACACCAACACACAGGCTGACTCCCAGAGGGTTTGAAATAGAGCAACATTCTTGTCCTAGTGGGAGAAGACAGGGTTCCCACTGTCCTCCACACGCTGACCAGCTGCATCAGCTGTGAAGGCCAAGTGTATCCTGTTTGCTCTCATATCCCCCAGGATAGCTTGAGGGCTCCCCCATACCTGTTAGCTTGCTCCATTCCTCCAGGGGACCATCTGCTGCTGACACCCTTGGCCTGGGCATGGGAGCACCCTTCAACTGTTATCACCTTCACATGCCAGGCTCCTCACCATTCCTGGATAGTGTGTACTCATGTGGGGGTGGCAACTGGGAAATGATGATGCTCTAATCCAAAGGAGGGAACAGAGTAGCACCCCTGAAGGGCCTCAGGACAAAAAAAGGAGGTCCCTTGGTCAAATGACAGGGCTATAGATAACCCTTTTAAAAAAATTTTTTGGTGTATGATGCATGTACTCATGTTTGTATGTGTGTGTTGCAGATAGGCACGCGTGTGTGTGTGTGTGTGTGTGTGTGTGATTGTGCATGGAGCCCAGAGGTCAGGAGTCCTCCTCAGTCACTCTCCACATTAGTTGTTTGAGACGGCATCTCTCAATGAACCTAGAGCTCACCAAGTCAGCTGGATACGTAACCCCGTCACCCCAGGAAGGGTTTCTTCCTCCTCATTGCTGGGGTAATCATTGCATGCCATAATACCCAACATCGTATATGGCTCCTAAGAGTCTGAACTCAGGTCTTCATGCTTTCATAGCATCTCCCCAGAACCCCTGCTTCTTTCTGTAGCCTTTCCTGATGCTTCCTCCCATGATGTGAACTCTTCTATTCACACCCACATTGGTCTGTATTTATCCTAACAACATGTTACAGACAGGTTTGCATTGCTGGCAGAAATCACCCAACCAAGAGCAGCTTGTGGGAATAAAGAACTTATTTTGGCTCAGAGTCATGAGTGGGAAGCTCCATGATGGCAGGGGGAAATAATGGCATGAGCAGAGGGTGGACATCACCTCCTGGCCAACATCAGGTGGACAACAGGAACAGGAGAGTGTGCTAAACACTGGCAAGGGGAAGCTGGCTATAACACCCATAAGCCTGCCCCCAATAATACACTGCCTTCTGGAGGTGCTAATTTCCAAATTGCCATCAGCTGGGGACATGGCATTCAGAACACCTAAGTTTATGGAGGACACCTGAATCAAACTACCACATACTGCCCCAGGACTCCATAAACTGATAACCATCCATGATGTAAAATACAATACATTCAGGGCAATTTTAAAAGTCCCCATAGTTTTTATCAATCCTAATGATGTTCAAACATCCCCATAATACAAAGTCTTTTAACTGAGACATACAAAAAAATCCCAAAACCCATCATGGCACAGAATAAACATTCACACTGCAAAAGATAGCAAAGAAATATTCAGCCAATACAAGATTTAAAACAAGGTAAAACATCAAACTCTGTAGCTCCAAGTCCAACAACTCTAGTCAGTGAACAAGTCTCCAAGTCTGATAATTCTAACCAGCAACAAGTCTCTGGAGTTCCAATTCCGCCCCTCCAGCTAGGCTACTCACAGTCCTGGAAAACTTCATCAGGGGCCAGCAGGTCTCCTTAGAAGCCATCTCATGGTCCCCGCATCTCCACAGGGTCTTCACTGCAACCCACGGTTTATCCTCACAGCTCCATCGGGTCTCCATGCAGGCATCCAGCAAACCTGCTTCACACTGCCCATGGCCATTTCCAAAACACAAGACCGTGCTGCAATCTCAATGACTCACTCTTTCCTGCATTTCTTATACTCCACAATACCAGGTAGGGGGTCAATTTGTTTATCCAGGGGGGAATAAAGCTGGCTTTGAAGAACAGGACATTCCTTGAGCACTCAGGCCCCTTTAAAAGAATCCACAGTCTTCTTGTTGCCCCAGTGCAGGTCAGCAGCCCAATCTCAAAGGCTGTAATCTCTCAATTGCAGCTGAACAGGCAGAAGTTTCAGCCCAAAGATTTCATTTTGGTGCCATATCCCTCTGCTCATACCAGTACATTTCTACTCAGTGCAACCCTGTACAAATTCTCAGGACACGGGCATAACAGCAAGCCTCTTACACAAACTGCTTCTAGCCCAGTCCAAATAAAGCTCTTTCTCACCCTCATAAGCCAAACCTCACAGTCCATAGTTCTTACTGCATTCAGGTCTTTTACTCTGACCAGAATAGTTCATCAAGCTGTACTTATAGCACTGCAAGGTGTCTCTTAGGCCAAGGTTTCAAATCCTTCCACATTCCTCTTGAAAATCAGTTCCAAAAGGCCAAAGCCACACAGTCAGGTGTCTGGTACCAAATTTACTGCTGCAGTCAGGTTTGCATTGCTGGCAGAAATCACCTGACCAAGAGCAGCTTGTGTAAAAAAGGGTTGATTTTGTCTTACAGTCTCAAGGGGAAGCTCCATGATGGCAGGGGAAAATGATGACATGAGCAGAGGGTGGACATCACCTCCTGGCCAACATCAGGTGGACAACAGGAACAGGAATGTGTGCCCAACACTGGCAAGGGGGAGCTGACTATAACACCCATAAGCCTGCTCCTAACAATACACTGCCTCCAGGAGGCGTTAATTTCCAAATTGTCATCAGCTGGGGACACGGCATTCAGAAATCTAAGTTTATGGGGGACACCTGAATCAACCTAAGTGCTGCATGGCACATGCCTGCTGGTGTGCCCGCTGCTGTGCACATCGGGAAAACAGATAGGCTGTCCAATTCCTCTTTATAACAACAGTGGATTACAACAGTGCCAGGACATTATGGGGCACGTGATCTAAATGCTGTGTTAACCCTTTGGCATTCATTTTCATAGAGGCTTCACAGCAGCGTTAGCAGGCGGCTGTTTCCACAGCAGGAACAAGATCCAGGGAGATTAGCAACCCATCATCATTCCCCTGTAGCTCCTCCTCCTCCTCTTGGGCTCTCAGCTTCAGCGCCTCTGTGCTGGAGATGAAATGCACGTGGCCTAAGTGGCCTGCAGCAGCCAGGGTCTAGACGCTACCTGACTCCTCATTTGTTCTTGATGGCTCCTCTCTCGTGACCTCCCCCACCTGCACTGTCCTTTCTGGCTTTCTAAGCAAACTCAGCTCCCCCTGCTTGGCACTGAACTGTTCTAACCTCAGCATGGCTGGCTCAAGCTAACCCATTATAAATAAGTGTACATCAGGCCAGGGAGAGAGCTCAGTTTGATATCCAGAATCTATTCTTTAACAAAAGCTGAATGTGACAGTGTGTGTATGTGATCCAGCACTCGGGAGGTGGACACAGGTGGATCTCCCAGGCTCTTGGGCCAGCTACCGAGCACTTGATAAATTTCAGGCCACTGAGAGACCTTGTTTTTTTAACTTTTTATTTTTTATTTATTATTATTTTTTTGGAGAGAGACACAGAGACAGAGAGAGGGGGGAGAGGAAGACAGAGATGGGCGCGCCAGCAGTGTCTCAGCTGTTGCAAACGAAATCCAGTTGTGTGCACCCCCTTGTGGGCAAGTGTGGCATTGCACCCTTGCATCACTTTGCATCTGGCTAAACGTGGGACCTGGAGATTGGAACCGCTGGAGATTGGAACCAGCGTTCTTAGGCTTAGGAGGCAGGCGCCTTAACCCCTAAGCCATCTCTCCAGCCCTAGATCTTGTTTTAAAACATAGGTGGAAGATGCCTTAGGAACGACACCCAGGCTGGTTCTCTGACCACACACATGTATGGATATGTGTACCCACATAGATGAACAAGCATATACACATGCAAAATAGGTATACATAGCCTTCCTTGACCACCCACCAAAGTAACCTCCCAGTAGCCCTCCAACATGACTCCCCGCACCCTCATGGTGCTCACAGCTTTCTATCATCACTTAGTTTTCTTCATTTATTCACTTGTTAACTGCCTGTCTCTCTTGTGTAAACTTTATGAGGTCAGAGACCTTGTTTGTCAACTCTGATATATCCCTGAAGTACAAGCCCAGTGCTAAATAAATATTTAATGACAGAATAAATGAATCTTTAATAGCAAGAATGATAGATGGCATAGCCTCCAAAGTTGGTGGAGATTGAAACCAAACAGGATCTGAGCACGATGGCACGCGTCTTTAATCCAGTACTTGGGAGGCTAAGGCAGGAACGTTCTGTGTTTGAAGCCAACCTGGGCTCCATACTGAGCACCTGGATAGTTTGAGATGGAGAGAAACCCTGTCTCGAAAAGCAAAACTATGGAAAAACACTACCAGGATATTTAGAAATAGTTTTATATTGTTTATAAAAATCAAAATTAGCTGGGCGTGGTGGCACACATCTTTAATCCCAGTACTGGAGAGGCAGAGTTCGGAGGATCGCTGTGAGTTCAAGGCCACCCTGAGACTACACAGTGAATTCCACGTCAGCCTGGGCTATAGAAAGATCCTACCTTGAAACACACACACACACACACACACGCAAAAAAAAAAAAAAAAACCATTTAAAAAGTCAAAATTTAGCTAAGCATGGATGCACATCTCTAATCCCAGCACTAGGGAGGGGAGGCAGGAGGATCACTGTGAGTTCCAGGCCAGCCTGAGACTACATAGTGAATTCCAGGTCAGCCCAGGCTGGAGTAAGACCCTACCTTGAAAAACCAAAACATAAAAATAAAAAGTCAAAATCCACCATTTTGTCTGATCAAAATGAAAGTATATCAACTTTTAAAAATGATATAAAAACCAAAGGTTTGGAAACATTTTGGAAACTTCATCTTCCTTAAAAAAAAAAAAAAAAAAAAAAAAAAAAACTTCCTTCTGGTAGTTGAATATGAAGTGTAAACATATGGCCCCATAGTTTTATTAAAATTGAGTTTGCAACTTCAGCCCCTAGCAGGCAGAGTTCTGCTACAGGGGGATGTGTCACTGGGGGCAGATTTGGTTCAGCCCGAAGGTGTGCTGAGAGTAGTTTGAGCACGGGCAGTTTGTGCTTGCTTGTGGCTATTGGTGCTCTCTCTTTGCTTGATCTGCAAAAGGGAGCCGGCTTCTTCTGCCCTTCCTTGGTGGAACTTCCTCTGGATCGATAGTCTTGAAATAAACCCCTTCCTCCCTGGTAGGATGCTTATCCCAGCAACGCGGAGCTGACTGCAACACAACTTATGTATTTTAGGCTGGGGAGATGGTGCAGTTCATAGAACGCCTGCTGCACCTAACAGCCAGATGTGGTGGCACAAGTATGCAATCCCAGCCCTGCAGACACAAAGGCAAGAGGATGTCCAGGACTTTCTGCATGGCCAGTCTAGTTGAGCTGTTGAACTTTGGGTTCAACAAGAAATCCTGTCTTAAAAAATAAGATGGGATAACCCAAAAGGCAACACAGTGCTGAGAAGAAGGGATGGAGGAGTGCCCAGCACTGAAACACCTCTGTCACACCCTCCAATGGCTCAGGGACCATTGCGGAAGAGGGGGCGGATAGAATGGAAGAGCCAAAGGAAGGATATGACCTCTTACAATGCAACTGCCCAGACAGAAATTGGCCTCAATATCCATGATCTTGTAGTGCCTAGCAATACCTTTGCAAGACCCTCAAAATAGAAGAGAAAGATGATATCATCAAATTAGGAAAGAGACTAATGGAGAGAGGGAGGGGATATGATGGAGACGGGAGTTCTAAAGTGGAATGGGGGAGGGGAGGGAAATATCAGGTGGGGTTTTTTTTGGTATGTAAGATTAAAAGTCAATAAAAAATAATAATTAAAAAAAAAGATGGATAAAGCTGGGTGTGGTGGCACACGCCATTATTCCCAGCACTCGGGAGGCAGAGGTAGGAGGATTGCCGTGAGTTCAAGGCCACCCTGAGACTACATAGTGAATTCCAGGTCAGCCTGGGCCAGAGTGAGACCCTACCTCAAAAAACCAAATAAATAAATAAATAAATAAATAAATAAATAAATAAATAAATAAATATAAGATGGATGGGCTGGAGAGATGGCTTAGTGGTTAAGGTGCTTGCCTGTGAACTTTAAGGACCCAGTTCCATGCCCCAGTACCCACAGAAGCCAGATACACATGGTGGCGCATGCATCTAAAGTACATTTGTAATGGCTAGATGTCTTGGCATGCCCATTCTTTCTCTCTCTCATAAATAAATAAAAACAAAAATGTTTTAAATGAGATAGAGAGTGAAAGAAGAAGAGACCCAACACTGACCTCTGGCCTCCACAAACATATGTACATGTGTAAATGTGCACCATTCATATATATACATATCTGCATACATACACAGTCACACACACACACTCATATACATGCAAAAAATGTTCACTTCATAAATACATAAAAAACCTCCCCCAAAGTGTTCTGGAAATAAACTCTAAATTTAAAAGTTAGAAATGGATATCAGTGTAGAAGAACAGCTTTCACACAACTCATATCCCAGAGGAAAACGGTGTCATCATGGCATGACGCTGCAATAATGCAGACACCAAGCATGTGTCTATTGATGACATAGCTCTGAACTGATGATCTCGTCACCTCATGCAGTTTGCAAACAAGAGATATAAATGGAGTGACCAAAACAAACGTTCCTAGGACACTGTGACACGTGGACAGAGGCTGGCGGGCACGATTACTGAGCCCCTGGCTGCACTATGCTGTCTCATCAACTGGGTGCCCTCTAATCCCAGCAATCACACAGCTGGGCTGGAATTAACTACCAGCTTAATTTACAAGGGTGTGGAAGTTCTCATAATCTTTGCCTTAGATTTTGTTGTTCTATTATTGAACAGGAGAGACGACAGCAAACATACTATGTTTAAATAAGAAAAAGTATACCAAAAAGAACTAAAGCAGAAGAATTTACCAAATAGCATGTTCTTATACCAGAATTATAAAGGTCTCCATCCAGGTCTCTGTGCTTAATCGTTCCAACATGAGAATCTTAATAAAGAGCAATCAGTGGGCTGGGGTAAAGTGCTTGATGCACAAGCATGAGGACCGGAGTTCAGATCCCGGGACCCTCTTAAAAGCTTGGCATGATGGAGTACACCTGTGACCTCAGATCCCAGAGGGGGAAGCAGGGATGTAGGATCCCTGGGCTTGCTGGTGAGCTAGTCTACCTTAATGGGTGAGCTCAGGGTTCATTGAGAGACTCAGTCTCAAAGAAATTAAAGTGGAAAGCTTACATATTTTATTATGTGGAAGATGCTATACAGTACAATATGTGACCTTGAGAACAGCCTTTTTTTAAATCTTTATTTAGTATAATACCCCAATATCTGCCCAAGTCTTGTCTCATGAGTAATTATTAATGGTACATCTTCTATATTTCTGATTAGTGTTCTACAGTATGGATGTACCACACTTTGTTTAATCTACCGTCATGTAGTCGATGCACCACACTTTAATAATTTACCTACTGAGGCAGATAAGGTTTCTTTCAGATTAAGGGCCATTGTAAGTAAAACTAGTAGGTTATCTGTGTGAACATTTTGAATAGACACAAGTTTCCACTTCCCTGGGATAAATGTTCAAAACTCCAACTCCTGCGTCTTATCATCAGCCTATGTTTAGTGTTGTTCTTCTAAAGAAAATGTCAAACATTTTCAGAGGCCACACCATTTTACATCCCCATGCCAATGATGTGCGCAAGATTCAGGTTTGAGCTGGGGAGATAGTTCAGTGGGTAAAGTTCTTGCTCTTCATCAGGAAGACCTGAGTTCTATTCCTAGTGGCTCAGTGAACACGGCAGGTGGAGTTGCACATGTTGTAGTCCTAACAATGGGGAGGTGTAACAGGCAGATCTCTGGGGGTCCCTAGCCAGCCAGTCTAGCCTAAGTGGTGAATTTCAGGCCAATGAGAGACCCTGATTCAAAGGAGGGGGACAAGGGGGACAGTACCTGAAGATGACACTGGAGTTGTCCTCTGGGCTCCACACGCATATGCACCTGCGTACACACACACACACAGCATATAGCACTCCCATACTTTCGGGGTCTTCAGTAACCAGTAGGTGAGATCCTGGTGGGGCATAGCTGCATTTCCTCAATGGCTGATGTTGCGTAGGACCTTTTCAGGCCCCGGTCATCCATATGGCATCTGCTGTGTGGTGACTCCATGTCTTTTGACCATTTCATTATTAGAGCTTTTTTTGGGTAAAGTTTTAAGAGCTCTCTCTGCTTTCTAGAAATACGTGGCTTCTGAAGAATTTCTTACAGGAAAGATTACTTTTACATTACCTGAACAGAGCCCCTAACGGAGCAAACTTTTTTTTTTAAATAAAGCTTAACAAATCCCAATTTGGGCTTTTTAAAAAATCATTTATGAAATGTGCCTATATTGTGTGGAAAGTCCCCAAGAGCCAGAGAGTAATTCTACAAGTATATGTTTCCTTGTGGAACTTAATCATTTTACTTTTTACACTTAATCCAATGCATTTTGAGTCATTTTTTTAAATATAAGGGGCACAGCTTAGATCATAGTTTATTATTTATCTTTTATCAGTAGAAAATCAATCCCTTCACATCACTTTTTGGGCTCTTCTACCAGAGCTGGGGAGGTGGTTCAGTAGGCAATGCTTGCCGCATCGAGGACTGCAGATCCCCAGCACACATGTAAATGCCAGATGGGTATGGTGGTCCACCTACACTCCCGGTGCCTGGGAGGCAGACAGCGGATCCTGGAGCAAGTTGGTTAAGTAGGTGAATCAGTGAGTTCTGGGCTCAAGTGGGAGACTTGGCCTTAGTAACATAGAGAATGACTGAGGAGGACACAGGCCATTAACCTCTGGCCTGCACATATGCTTCCATGTATGCACACCTGCATGTGTGCCCACACGCATACAAACACACACACCCACGTGCAGCTCCCAGCACACACAGAAAGAGACCCTTCTCTGGAATGGCTCTGGCACTTCTGAACAAAATCTAGGGGTGGTATCTGTGTGAGTCTGTTTCTCTGTTCTCTCCCATTAATTTCTGCGTCTATCCCTGCTACCTAAGTCATGGTGTGAAGACCATACCTATATAGCAAGAATACGGATGGGTGCAATAACTTCCATTTTTATCCTTCATCTGCTAAATCTATTCTACCTGTTGTACCTCTCTTGCTCACTCACATACATTCTAGAATAATCTTTGCATGCTTACACGAGCTTGCCAGGGTTTTGATGGACGTTGAATTAAGCCTTTACATCAACTTAAATAAAGCTGACTTCTTCAATCCAAGGCCATGGCTGATGCCTCCCATTCATTCATCACGTTGTTTTCCCTCGTTAGGAGTTTGTAGTTATCAATGTCAACTAATGCACATGCCTTGTTAGATTCACGCCTGAGTGTTTCCTTTGTGAAGCAACTGTAAATAGCATTGTATCTCTTATTCCAAATTCCGCACCTTCACAGCAGGTGTGTATCGCAGAAATGTGATTTGATATGCTTGGTTTTTGTATACTAATGTTGTATCCTGTGACCTTGTTGAATTTATTTATCCTTTTTTTAAACAGTATTCTTGTGATTTTATAAACAGAACATGATGCCAGTTACACATAGGAGTGTTTTTCTTCCTTTTGTAGTTCATACTTTGTATAACGAAGCTGGCTAGAACTGAAGGAGAGAGGCAAGAGCGAGCATCACTGCCTGGTTCCTAAACTTATGGTTAGGCATTAAATTTCTCTCCATGTTGTACGATGTCCAGGAGGCCAATACACTGTATGAGCAATTATCAACCTGGGGGAGGGGTCCTGAGGCCCCAGCTTATGGACAGTATCAGGAATGGGGAGAATTCTGTCAGGAGACTTTCTGCATTATTACAGGAAGATGAGTTTTCTTCTTTAGAATAACAGTCTTTCTGGATCACACTGCTTACTTTTTTAAGTACTAAATAGCTCACGTAACTAGAAGAAGAAACATGCAGTTGTGGTATATGATTCATAACAAATCACTAGACTTTCATTTGCTCATAATCCACTAAGACTGTCTCACTTGCACTGGTGAGAGGTGTCCGTCTGTCATTTGTGTGTAGATTTCTGGGCATATTTTGGTATCAATGTGAAAATTCACTGGTATTTCATGCTCTACTATTTTATGGAGAAGATCAGACAGAATTGGTGTGTTGTTTTTAGGTTTGGTGTAACTCTGTTTCGATCCTGGGCCTGCTGATTTCCTTCTAAGATGGCTGAAAATTCCAACTTCAATATTCTTAATAGCTTGTAGCTGCATCTTACAAGTTACAATATATTGCAATTTAAATTTCAAAATAATTTATTTGAGAGACACAGGGAGAGAGAGAGAGAGAGAGGGAGAGAGAGAGAGAGAGAGAGAGAGAGAGAATATGAACATGGGATTTTAGCCACTGCACAGGAACTCCAGAAGCATGTGCCACCATGTGCATCTGCCTTATGTGGGTACTAGGGTATCAAACTTGGGTCCTCAACCTTCATAGGCAAATGCCTTAACTGCTAAGCCATCTCTCCAGCCTTTAAAGTAGTTTTAAATTTTCTTTTCAGACTGCCTCTTTGACCCATTGATTATTTATAAATGTACTGTTTTCAAGTGATTATGAAATATTCCTATTCACTTACAGTTTTTTTGTTTTGTTTTGTTTTTGCTTTGTTTTTTCAAGGTATGGTCTCAATCTAGCCCAGGCTGACTTGGAATTCACTCTGTAGTCTCAGGGTGGCCTTGAACTCATGGCTATCCTCCTACCGTGGCCACCTGAGTGCTGGGTTTAAAGTGTGCACCACCACCCCTGGCTCTCTTACCGTTACTTTTGTCTGATGTGATGCCTCTGTGGTCAGATAATATACTTTGTGTAATTTAAAATTTGTAAATTTGGTAAAATCTTTGTGTGGTCCCGAATGATATATACAATGACATATTCGGCAAGGGCTGAACAGGATTCTGCTGTTGTTCTATGTTGGCTGGAGACAAGGCTGGGTTCTCCAAATTGTCCTTTGAAATACCGAGAGAGGGATGTTTAAGTGTCCAAATATAGTTTGGGGACATGTTTTTCTCTTCTTTTCTATTTGTGTTTTACTTCCAGTGTTTTAAAGCTCTGTTGTTTTGTATATAAATATTTAAAATTGATGTGCCTATATGCTCAACTGACCATTTTTTTTCACTAAGTCTCTTAGTCTCTGGTGGTTTTCTCTGCCCTGAAATCTATTCTGTGTGATGTTAACATAACCATTCCTGAACTATCTTATGTTCACATGTCCATACCTTTTACATCTTTTACTTTCAATATACTTATACCATGACTCGGAAGTGAGTCAACATACAGTTGGGTCATGGTATTTTACCTACTCTACCAATTTATTTTTACTTGCATACTTAAATCATTTTATCTTATGGCTTTTATGAATATTTTAGAGCTTAAATATATTATTCATTTTTTTATTTGAAAACTTATTTTTCTTTTTATGGGCATTCCTTAAAACTGTTTTTGGACTTCATTTTGATATACCTATAATGCTTAGCATGTATGTTCTTGAATAATAGTTTGCGGGTACCTTACAGATTCCATTGTAGCTACATAACATCTTGTGTACTCTAGTATCAACATTTTACTCACTTAGTTTTATAAAGCTTATATCTCCTTAAGTCTCGTACCTAGTCTGTGTAAGTTTTCATAAATAATTTCTCTGTATTATAACTTCAAACTACATTTAACAATGCCATACTTTTGGTTTAGCCATCAAACATAACTTAGAAAATTCACAAGGAAAACAAAAATCCATTTGCTCACTTATTGTCATTATTAAATTCATAGTCTTCATCTTTGCTCTGTTATTCTTTTCGGTATTTGGAGGTAGCCCCACCTTTTCTCTTCTTCTTTATCATTTTTTTCCATTGGAGCACTTCCTTGAGCTATTCCTGACATTATAGAGATATGTTCCTTTCATTTCCCCTTCCTGTGAGAATGAATGCCTTAACTTCCTCTTCATTCCTGATGGTTCTCATCTTTAAGTGGTAGAAAAATATTCTGCCGAACTTCTCTGGTCTCCAGAGCTTCCGATAAGAAATATGATGACTTACAGATAGTTTCTCTCCTGCAGCTGAGAGGATTTTCACCTCTACGGATTATTTTTCAGGATTTTTTTTTATCTTTCATCTTTCAGAGGTCTGCAGTTCATTCAGCTTCTTGAATTATAGATATATGTATTATAAATGTGAAATTTGGGGAAATTTTAACCATTATGTTTTTGAGCATTTTTTTCATCCTTCCTTTTTCTTTTCTTCTGAATTTCTTATGAAAAATGTCAAATCTTTCCCGGTGCTGGCCTCAGCCCAGAGGAGACCACAGCCATGCAGAAGAGGCGTAAGTCCAGGCTCAACACCCACCCTTCTTTTTTGCCTCTCTGACTGGGTGCTTGGGGATCTCATCGTAGCTGGTGAGGCTGGAAGTCCAAGTTCCCCTTGCTGGCCACTGTTCCTTTCTGTGATGTGTGGCCAGCATAGAGCAGTGATTGTTTTGAAGTTCTCTGTTCTGCTGGGCCCCCCTTTTGTGGTCCTTACCCGAAAGGGCCGGGGCTTGGTGGCTTTTATGCACATGCACATTGCTTCTTTGCACCCAACACAAGAAGTGTGAGACAAACAGAACTTGTGGGTCCTACCATGTGCCCAGGTCCCAGGCAGTACTCAGACTCTTCACCTGCTGTCTTGTGCTTCCTGTGTGTGATGCCCAGAGTCTCTTTCCGCACTTACTGGGACACGAGGAGAAAGCAACTCTACGTCATCTTTGTGGAGTCAACAGCCCTCTGAGGACAGTCTTTCTCTTCCATCAGAGTGAGATACTTACAGACAGATATTGGAGAGATGACAATGTTGAAGCAAGGACAGCCTCTGGGATCAGAGGGGGACGAAATGAACCAGCTCCAGGAGCAGAGAGGAATGAACAGAATGGGTTGAAAACAGATACCTCTTGTCTGTTCAGCTCATGACAAAACGATGAAGATGGTCAAAGGAACTGTGTGGGAGACAGGGACAAGAACCATGAGGCTATGTCCTGTGACTAAAAGGGATTAGAGCAGGTTCATATCGCCCAACTGTGGAACAAAGCCAAGAAACCGTCTTTTTTTGGTAATTTTTTTATGGGGGGGGTGGAATTGGCATGCCAGGGCCTCTGGCCACTGCAATTGAACTCCAGATGTGTGCGCCATCTTGTGTGCATGTGCGACCTTGCATGCTGGTGGCACCTTGTGTGTCTGGCTTTCATGGGATCTAGAGAGTTGGACATGGGTGCTTAGGCTTCACAGGCAAGCACCTTAACCACTAAGCCATCTCTCCATCCCCCAGGAAACCTTTATAACCTTTATAATGGACTCACATTTACTTGCTGCAGCACAGAAGAGTTTTTCCCATGCTGAAACAGACGTGTCTGACCCATTCAGGGGACATGAGACCAGAATACCAAGAAAAGGGAAGGCAGACACTCTGAAATAGCTTCTGCCTCCTGAAGATGCCTGTAAACTGCGGCAGAGACAGGATGAGCAAGGAGAAACAGCCACACCACAAGTGAAAGGCCACACAGTCCCACAAAGAATCAACATGGCCGTTAGTACCCCAATGTAGATGAAGAAACATAGTAAGGAATAGTGGGTAAGCCACTTCACTCACCTCCTCCATTTGCATTATACCAGCACGTCAAAGACTGTCAAAAGAGAATCTCAACTAAAGGCTTTCTTTCCACTCTAATTCTTATACTTCAGAACCTGTGAGAGTAAGTTCCTACCATTCAAGATCTTCAAAGGCTTGCTAAAGTACAAGCTCCAGTTAGTATTCCAATTCTACACACACAATTAATTGGTCACACACACCATGTTACTTATATTTTCTTTCAGGAAACACAATGGTAAATATGAAAAGCCTGCTAGATACTTGATGGATACCCTGGGGTGTTGGAAACATTGGAATGTTCTTCATTCATAGCATATTACTCTCTTATAATTGCACTTTAGTCTCTCAATTTAAAGTAGCATTTAGTATAATATTTACAGAATCAACAAACTCAGAAATGATTCAATATATGGTATCATTTCTTTCACCCCTTGATTAGTTTTCTTTTTTTAAAAAAAATTTATTATTTTTTATTTATTTTTGGAGAGAGAGACAGAGAGAGCTAGACAGAGAGGGAGAGGGAGACAGAGATGGGCACGCCAGCAGTCTCTCAGCTGCTGTGAACGAAATCCAGATGCGTGTGCCCCCTTGTGGTCAAGTGCGGCATTGCGCCCTTGCCTCGCTTTGCATCTGGCTAAACGTGGAACCTGGAGATTGGAACCGCTGGACATTGGAATCAGCGTTCTTAGGCTTAGCAGGCAGGTGCCTTAGCCGCTAAGCCATCTCTGCAGCCCATTGATTAGTTTTCTTAATATTGTTTTAGAAGTTAGAACCAAAACAGAATTAGTAACTTAGATAATAATTACATGAAATATAATTGGTATGGCCAGTTGAAGAGAAAGTGACATGGAGGCTGACACAAAGGAAGTTGAGGAAAGCATGCTCCATGAGAAGGAAGTGGACGGCAGATTTCAGAGTAGCACCACTGTACGTGGTTGGAAAGACAATAAAGGTTCCATAGGAAGTGGTGAGGAAGCGAGGATAGTCCATGAGCACTGGGCGGTGCCGCCTTGGTCACCAGATACTCATCCTGTGGTGGATGTGTGCAGTACACCCTGAGGGGGCCATGCACAGCAAACATGCAGAGGAGGTAATCTGAGGGCTCCAAAGAGAGGACCATGGATGGTCAAGGTCATGTCGAGGGGAATGGGTCTGAACCAGACCTCTCAAGAGGGCCTCTCAAGAGGATGACGAGGCAGCTTTCAGGATTCAGACTGCTAGGGCATCATACAGAGGAGTGAAAAAACAAAAGGCAACACCAAATCACCCAGGGAGAGAGCGCAGCGAGGAAAGAGAGCAGAACCACGCACACACCGTGCAGAGAAATAAGTGGGACTCAGCAGAAGAGGCTGGGAGGAACTGTCCAAGGCAGGACGGGGCAGCGTGGTGTGGAAGGAGGCAGGAGGGAAGAAGCGTCAAGAAGAGGTCAGCAACAGGTCCAAAGGCTGTGAATGTCTAAACAATGGCAAGAGGGGGAAGTGCTCGCCCTTGTGATAACGGAGCTGTCACTGCAGAAGTAAGTGTCGCAGCCTGCTTTGGGCACATGCCCAACATATTTCAGAATTTTTTTGTAACAATAAAGACATGCAGAGAAATCCTAGAGCATGATTCCAGGTATATGTGTTAACATTTTTTGAAATGTTTTTAATTGAAACCATTGCTTTCATTAAAGCTTGACTATGACTAGTAAAATCACCACTATTCTAATACCATGATTCAACAAAAATGCTAGATATGAAAAAGTTTCTGGGGTACCCATAAAAAGCAAATTTCTACACAGCATCGGGCATCACAACATAGAACATAATGTCAGGAGCAGGGTTGTTTGTTTCTTGTTATTTCTGAGACAGTGTCTTATAATGTACCCTGGCTTATTTGTGGTCCACGAAGGACTTGAAATCACAGCAGTTCTCCTGCATCAGCCTCCTGAGTGCTGGGATGATAAACTTCTAAGATTGGCTCAAATCGGTATACAATGCTGCTTGGGTTTCCTCAGACGCAGCACAGTGGTAGAATGCTTCCCTCACATGCATGAGTTTGGTCCCCAGCACTGCCAAAAATAAATAAAGCAGGACACCAGACATACTGAGATCTGTGTACTTGTTCACCAATAGTGTTTAGGGAAACCTACTAAATGGTGCACTTTCTCACTTCAGGTTCTTTTTGGCAAACACACACATGCAAACTTTTTCCGTATCAATGCAAGTGCAGCCGACAACCAGAGCCAGTGTTTAAGTTCAAATGGAACCCCACTCATGTATGCCACATCTACTGGAGCCCAGCTCTGTCCCCATATGTGAAGGGTAGCTATGCACTGGTCAGCGGAATTGAGAGATGTCTATGAGAGGGCAGTGCTGTATTAAAATAAAACGGCAAAGACAGGACTGGGACCCCTGGGCCTTCCCACCTGGGAGGGCAAATGCTACCTGGTTGGGCAAATGCTACCTGGTCAACAGCTCTTACGTCGGCAGGGTTTAGAGTACCCAGTGCTTTCAATCTTAGGGGACGGGCACCATAATTAAGTAGTCTGCATAGTAAGAAAACAAGGCAAAGAGCTATGGAGGGCCTTTCCATGGCCTCAGGACTTAGTCTATGCTAACCTCACTTTGTCACACTGTACGGACCACACAGGTTCACCCATGAATCAGAAAGAGTACAATGTGAAAAAAAAAAAAACCCAAGAAAAATACCAACAAAGCAATATAAAAAATAATAAAATAAAAATAATTAAAAAAATAAAAAAAATACCAATGATGCTTTGGGAAAGAGACAGACACATGCAGGAGGGACAAGTGAACGAGAGGGCAGCACTGGAGTTTAACAGACAACAGGCAGATTTGTGACAACAGAGACAAGGACAGGGCACATGCAACTGTATAGACCACAGTAAGCGTGGCGGCTACAGGACCCAGGAGCCAAGCCACTTCACGGGTGGCCTGGGCTCATGAAGGTTAGCCATTAGGTGTGTGTGTGGGGGGGGGGAGCGTGCCATGAATGAGAGGATATTTGACACTCAATGGAACCTAAGTTGGTCTCCAAGAGACAAAGGTAACAGCCACAGTCCAAAATACAATAAAGTGAGGCTGTCAAAAATGACAAAAATTATAAAATTCCCAGTTATGTTACAAATGAAACCTTTTCACACATCAATACATGAAGGATTGGTTTAAAAACAGTATTTCTTGATGTAAAGACTGTTTTTTACATTTTCTTGTTTGTTTTTATGTGCTCTACATGCTTTTTACGTTGACAACTTTTTTGCACGGGCATACGGAGTTTCATCATGGCCCTCTCCACTTCTCTTGGCACCCTTGCCTGTCCCCTTTCTGCTGAACACTTTCTTCTTGCCAACTCAAGACATTTTACAATGCCAGTTTAATGTGTATTTATGTAGATCCAGGGAATATATCCTTTCTGTCCTCTTTTTTTTTTCTTCCTTTGGTTTTTCAAGGTAGGGTCTCACTCTAGCCCAGCCTGACCTGGAATTCACTGTATAGTCTCACGGTGGCCTTGAACTCATGGTGATCCTCCTACCTCTGCCTCCCGAGTGCTGGTAGTAAATGTGTGCGCCACCACGCCCGGCTCCTTTCTGTACTTTTTAACTATGCAATATAATTCCGAACTTTACAGGAAGAATTAAAATACTATGAAACACAAATTTTAGAAACTAATAAGAATTGACAGGAATAAATTTTATGGCACTAAATACATGTAATAATGTTGACATTTTATACAAAAAAGAGAATTAGTAAAGGAAAAGAAGGTTCATAAGGCAGAGGTGATGGAGAAGGAAGGTATTTTGTGTTTGTATTCACACACTGTCTATAAATAAAGCTGTATTATAAGTCAATGTGTAATGTTCTATTCTAAAAAAAACAAATTGGTAATGTTCTTAGGAAATAATATATATTACATAATATATTAAATAATATATTACATAAATAATGTGTTAAATCATAGTAATGCAATATGTAACATGACACTTGTAATTTTCTGTATTAATCATAACAAAAATATATTCAAGTCTATCATAATAGGAAACGGGCAAATCGCACTCACACACAAAATACAACTGGATGATATACAAATAGAAACATTAAAATACCAGGGTGCCTGTTTTGCTCAGCCTACAGGTATATATAGAAGGGTTTCAAGGACATGGAAGCTGAGCACTTACCACTGCTGGGATCCATGTGTACATTGCCACAATCCTACTCCATCAGCAGGTTTCATGCTGTGTATTGTAGACAGATGATTGAGAGTATTTTATAATGTGCCAAACTCAATGTGATATAATGAAGATTTTCTCAACTATTTATGTTATACCCCTTGACCAATAGTTCCAATTGTATATTATATGCCAGACTAATAATCATAAATTCAGACAAAAATTCATGTTTTCAGCAATACTGAACTTAAAGCACCAAAATTAGACATCATTCCTGAAATGTACCCAAAGACACAGATAAAAATAAATTATTCAGCAATCCAAATATACCTATCTGTTGGTTGGTCGGTCTATCTATCATCTATCTGTCTATATGTGTTTTTACAAATGGTTGCATGTGGCTAAGGTTGGCCACAAAATTTCTACATAGCTAGGGATGACCTTGACACTACTGCCTCTACTACACAAGTGCTCAGGGTACAGGGGTGTGCCACCATGCCTGCCTTAAAAATGCATTTTAGGGCTGGAGAGATGGCTTAGCGGTTAAGGCGCCTGCCTGCTAAGCCTAAGAACCTGGTTCCAATCTCCAGGTCCCACGTTTAGCCAGATGCAAAGTGACACAAGAGCGCAATGCCGCACTTGACCACAAGGGGGCGCGTGCATCTGGATTTCATTCACAGCAGCTGAGAGACTGCTGGCGTGCCCATTCCCTATCTGTCTTCCTCTCCCTCTCTGTCCTATGTCTCTCTCCAAAAATAAATAAAATTTTAAAAAATGCATTTTAAAGAATATTTAATAATATTAAAATCCTAAGTATTTAATAAAAAGGAAATAAAAAACTTCACACATATGATGATATAAAATACAAGCTCACACAGAACATACATTCAGGTACATGTTCACACTCTAAGACAAAGA
This sequence comes from Orientallactaga sibirica, assembly GCA_036365145.1. NCBI lineage: Eukaryota > Metazoa > Chordata > Mammalia > Rodentia > Dipodidae > Orientallactaga > Orientallactaga sibirica. The sequence continues at coordinate 2,200,060 of JAEOAD010001941.1, read as the reverse complement.
AAAACATCCAAGAAAAATTTATAACTATAGTGAGCTAGTGGAATATCTTGGGCTATTTTTTCTTGATTTATTCCTATTTTTTTCTAAATTGCCTATAAAATTTTATAATCAGGAAGAACTTCTGAAGAAGAAAAACATGGATATCGAACATGATTTTGGGGTCTCTGAACAGGAATGGTAATTATAATACACTAATTATTCATTGAATGTTTGTTCCCAATTCAATTATAGGTTAAATGAGAGTAGGAACCACATTCATCCTGCTCTTAGTTCTCTTCCTAGTGCCTCGGGTACAACAAATATACTCAGTAAATATTGATGAGAAAATGAATAGGTGACGAAAAATAGGGAGAGACGGAATAGAGACAAGGTCATGAGAACATATCCGGTTAACGAGCCCCTGAGCTATCAACTTCTTAAGAACACACCCATTGCTTATCACACTCCTGGCTCATAATGCAAGCTCAATGTCAGCTGTATGAGTGGATAAGCAAATAACCCAAGATGTGTGTCTTCATCAAGCAAGAACAAATATAAGCCCTTTATTTCTTGTTTCTCTTATCAGAAGCACTCTAAGCCCACTGATGGTGGACCTATAAGGAGGAGCCATATGTCAGTGCTGGTGTGAATGGCCAGGGTCACAACAGGAGTGTCACTGTGGATCATGCCACTTTTGGTCTCATGCCAATCTGTAATTCAGAGATCTTGAACTGCCTTTCACATGTATTTGTATTTCTTTCTTTAAAAAATAATGAACCAGGGATAGAGAGATGGCTCAGTGGTTAAGGTACTTGCCTACAAAGCCTAAGGACTTGGGTTCAATTCCCCAGGACCCAACATAAGCCAGATGCACAAAGTGGAACATACATCTGGAGTTCATTTGCAGTAGCTGGAGGCCCTGGCATGGCCAGTCTCTCCCTCTTCTCTCTCTGCTTGCAAATAAATAAATAAAAATATTTTTAAAAATGAAGCAGAGAATACTCATATTTTACGTTCTGTTGTGAATACAACTGCTTCCTCATGCAGGTCCTTGAAACAGAAGAGGTTCTTCGAACTTTGTGCTGCTCACTATGTGCTGTAACTCCCTGTGGGGAGACAAAGCACACTAGCTAGACTCGTGGAACCATCCATGACATGGTGGCTGTGGAAGCTGGTGTCCCTACAGCAGATGAAGCCCATGTCTTAGCCCTGTGAGCTTCCTTGAGCTTTCAAGGGAACACCTCTCTTCACAGTAAAGCCAATTCAAGCACAGCATTTTTACACTGCAATGTGACAATCATGAAACTTAAAGAAAAAAAAATAGGCCAATTTTGGTCCCACACAAATCTGAAATTCAGAAATCTCTAACTGCTTTTTCATGTATATTTGAATTTATTCAACTTGAAAAGTGATTCTGAGGTTTGAAACATTGGTGTAATTGTCTGAAAGGAATTGATAGGCTTGCCACTAAATGATAAAGATTATAGATATGATTTTTTCTCTCATAAGTTGCAAAAATTTTCTTTCAAATAGTGTTTCTTAAAGAACAAAATCATCTGTTGAGGACTAGCATCTTCTCCTTTCTGACAGGCTACAGAGCCTCAGAGGAAATTTAGCCCCGTGTATACTTGTAAGTCCAGTCCTATAAGTCTAAATTAAAAATTAAAGTATTTTGGGGATAGACAGATGGTTCAGTGATTAAAGTACTTGCTTTAAAAGCTTGCTGGTCTGGGTTGGATTCCCCACTATACACATGAAGCCAGCTGCACAAAGTGTCATCTGTGCCTGGCATTCACAGAAGAGGCTCTGCCATGCCCATTATCATATCGCCCCTCTTGCTAGTAAATACTTTTTAAATTAGGATATTTTGGAGCTGGAGAGATGGCTCAAGAGTTAAGTGTGCTTCCTATGAAAGCATGAGGGCCTGAGGCCACCTGAATTCAAATCTCCAGAACTCACATAAATGGCTGGGTGTTGCCATACACATAAGTAATCCCATATGATTGCTGGGGTCACAAACAAGCTGAGAAATCAGTAAGAGACTCCATAGCAAGATAAAACACAGACAGGTGAGTGATGGAGGAGCACCCACTATTCTACCCTGAGAGCTGCAGGTGAGCCCCTGGGGTGCAAATCAGCACATACATGCATACACACCACATGGGGGTACCACATCAGCACACACATGTGCACATGCTACAAAACAACACACACACACACACACACACACACACACACACACACACACACACCAGAGTATTTTACTTCTGAAAGGCTTTGAGACTCCATATTATGAAAGGTATTATAAAGATGCAAAGTTCTACTTCCAAATTTTATGTGCTTGGAACTCTAAAGATAGGTCACATGGTTCTTATTAATGTAAAGTTTGTTGCTTATTTTGATCTTGTCGTGGAGAGTACAGTTATCTTGAAAAAAAAAAAAAAAGTCACAACATGCTCCAAGTCCCCTTAGTGAAACAAGCCACATTACTGTCACTGGAAACTGTATCTGTGAATGTCCAGGGAAGAAGTGACTCAGTTTAAAACAATGTGGAGTCTTAAAGGAAGAACTTCTGTTGAATTTGCTCAATAACCCAGACAGTGACACATTTATTCACTTGGTGATTTATCTGTAAAAGGTAAAGGTTATACCAGATCTTATAATTCAACATAGGTGAGGCCACTCAATACAAGATTTATTGGGTTTCCCTTCATTCCAAATACAGGCAAAATTGGGCTGGGGAGATTGTTCAGTGGTCAAAGGCGCTTGCTAAATCCCAGCAAAAAAAGATATGGCATCTTGTGGTCTTACATCTAAGTTACTACATAAGAAGTTTGAAAGAGAAACAATACCATTATAAAAAGATAAGCCCCCTTGCTATTTCATTGGACATTAGCAATGAACCTCAAGTGAATTATATTCTTGAAGGAAAAGTATTATTTTCTCATGACCCTCAAAGAAAAAAAGCATATATTTACAGCAAAATGGTCGATATTATGAACTTGAGACATATGTTATAAGATGCTATTTAGTTCTAGATTCATGATGAGTGTCATGTGGAAATTCATCCAGCTAGTACTGGGGATAATATCAGTCATCAGAGAACACAAAGCCTTGCACCAACATAACAAGGCTGTCTCTACAGCTGCCGTTCCATATTTTTTGAGACACTTTGATCTGCTCTCAGTCATAAACTATCAGCATTCCTCTCAGAGCAGAAACGCTCCTCCAAGACAACATTCTAAGAAATTGAGGAATATATTTGCAAAAACATTTAGGAAACATATTTTTTGGATTAACAACTCAAACACAAAACGTTCATTTCCACACAGATGATCAAAACAACTGCTGGAAATATTTTTGTTTGTAATTGAAATGCATGTTCTCACTGTCAAAACATTTCCAAGTAAAACATGGGTTGTGCAAAAGATATTTAAGTTGGCAACTATGTTCCTATGTAGACATAGACCCAAAGAAGTTTAGAATTTTGGATGAGTTCACTAGGAAACAAACAAACAAAAAAAACTCCAATTGCCTGCTAACCCTATGGAAAGGAATGAACAGAAAGCTTTGTGCATTAATCACCCAATTTAATCCATATTATTATTAAAGTTATAAACAGAAAGTCTTGGGCTCAGAGAAATTAAGTAATTTGCTCATAATTTCACCAACAGTAAAAGGCTGTAGAGACTGGACTGCATTCAGCTCGTCAACAAGTAAATTTTTAAGCTTAATTAAAAAAAATTCTCATACAACCGCAACGAACTAGACATGGGGAGTCCAAGGATGGACAGCAGCTGGAACATATCTGTCACCCACCTGCCCTTCTCTCTTCTAGAAACTAAACACCTCGTAGCCTGTTCCAGTACTTGCTGATGTACAACTTAGGACATCTACAATCGCATAAGCATCCCATCTATAACCAACTGCTCATAACACAGCAGGCAACTGATCCACCACAGCTGCAAGAGAAGCTGGGACACTGAAGGATGTAAGTTTCTTAGAGGAGGGTTTGGGACACATGCCGTGTAACAAATATCTATGATTTGTAGGTCACATGGGCTCTGTCACAATTACTCAACCCTGTTCATACAGCTGAAGGGAGCTATAGCCAATATGTCAATGAGAGTGGCTATGTTCCAACAAATCTTTAAGGGCTGAAGAGATGTTTTAGGGGTTAAGGCATTTGCCTGTGAAGCCTAAGGACCCAGATTCAATTTCCTGGTACCCACATAAGCCAGATGCACACGGTGGTACATGGGTCTGCAGGTTGTTTGCAGTGGCTAGAAGCCATGATGGGCCCATTCTCTCTATATATATATCTGCCTCTTTCTCTCCCTCTCTCTCTCTCAAATAAATAACTTTATTTAAAGAAACATGAGACAGGCAGAGAATAAGAACACAGGTGAGTTTGTCCTTCAGCAGATGTTGGCTGACCCGTCTCGGAGTAATCACAATTCGGCGCCTGGGATGAGTAGGCACACATGGTGCTACTCTGAATAAAGCCACAGTTCTGCAGGAAGGTAGAGGGAAGGGGGAATGGAAGAGCCACGAGGAGTAAGCGGCTCAGTGAGGCCTGTGGACCTCAGTCCATGCTGCTGCCCTTGAAATGTGGAAACCAGGAGACTGTGTGAGGTCACTATGACAGAAGCTAAGTGGCTCTTCTAGAAATCCTACCACCACTAAGAAATAAAGCTGAAATCTGTCTCTCAGCTGCTCTGAACCTAGAGGGCTTTACAGTACTATCTCGTCTCTCTCCTCTCTCTGTCTCCTTTTTCAATGTGTGATGTTCGTGTGTGTGTGTGTGTGTGTGTACAATCTCAGGTGTCATTCCTTAGGAACACCATTCTGAAACAACATTTCTCATTGCCCTAGAGCTCACCAAGTAGGCTAAAATGGCAGGGATCCACCTGTCTCTGCCTCCCTAGGACTGGGACTACAAGCACACGTCACCATGCCTAGCTTTTGTATATGCGTCCAGGGATCTAATTCAGGTTCTTAGGCTGGAAAGCAAGCACTTTACCGACTAAGGTCTCTCTCCAGCTCACAACCACATTTCAATAGGCAGAATTATGACTTATTGGGTCTCATATTAAACTAATTAAATCCCAGAAGAATGACCGATTTGCCAAAGGGCACACAAGAGCAACTGAGATCAGGCTGATGACCAAGCCTGACTCGCCATAACTAGACCACCTGGACCACAGCCCCTGTAAGGCCTCTGCTCCTTAGGAGGGCGCCTGGCATACTTACAAATGACACAATTAGCTTTGCCTACACAGCACCCAACAGAAGTCAGGCCAGAACTTTGCAGTGCCAGCCCTGAGCATCTACTATCTCCAAGCTCTTAATATGCTGACTGCTCCAAGCACGGTCAAAAATAGATTCTAGGAGTTTCCTTTTGGAGATGTCAGAGTAATGAAACCGCTTTCTAAGAATGTTTGGCAGGGGGCGTCACATTTCTCATCTCATTCTCTTTCTCAAGCTCTTAAGTGCAGGTTGACAGGCAACAGCAAGAAACAGTACTTAGATGCTATGATCCCTTTAGCTCATTTCCAGCCATGATAACAACCTTTACAATCGCCATAGGACATTAAGGTCAGGAAACAGGGCTGACACAGAGCATCCTATGACCAGAAGTATCTCTCTGGTTGCCTTTCTGTGACCCACTCTCCATGGTCTTTCCCCTGCCTGACTGATCTCTGGCAACCCAATAATTTCTTTACTCCAATAATTCTGCCACTTCAATACTATCATGTGAGTGGATCTGCGTAGTGCATGGCCTCTGGGACTGAGTCTTGTCATCAGCAGACTTCCTTAGAGATTCATCCCAGTTGTTGGACCCGCTGAAGGTTCTTGTATTGTTGTCTCCAAGCAGTGTCCCCTTATTCTGGATGCATCTGCTACGCAGGCAAGGGACATTTTGCATGTTTTCAGTTTATGGAGATTAAGAAGAATTCAATAGCCATGAACATTTGGGTACAGAGTTTTGTGTGTCTATGTAATATCGGGCTGTAGTTTTTGTTTGTTTGTCTCTTCTTACAGTTTCATTTGTAGGGAGTCTAAACACAGCTTCACAATGCTGGCTAGAGACCAGGTAGATGAATTCCTTCCTTTATTATCATTTTTGCATGCGTGGGGGAGCGCACATGTGAATGCAAGTGTGCACACATATATGCAAGTGCATGTGGAAGCCAGAGGCCAACATCATGTATGTTTCTCAATTGTGGTTTCTCACTGAATGGGAAGCGTATGGATTCAGCTAGATGATGCAGTGAGCCCCAGGGATTCTCCCCAGTGTTGGGAAGACAGGTGTACTCTATCATGCCCAGTTTTATTTCTTAGTGGCAGTGAGATTTCTAGAAGAGCCACATACAATAATAGGCAATGTATCGGATTATTTGCATATTTAGACTGATGAAAAACTGTCTCCCCTGGGTGCGGTTACCATCATACATTCCCACCGACAAGGTTTGTATAAGGAACAGTTCTGGTTTTTGTTGTGTTTCAGTCTATTTTTTTCCTCAGTTTCTCAAACTGGCTATTTTTTAATCTGTGCTCAAGTTCACTGATTCCAGCCTCGCATCCCTGCTCTGTTACTCAGCCCGTCCAGAGAGTTTTCTGTTTTGTGGATGGTAATTTTCAGCTCTTAACTTTTCCATTATTATATTGCTGAGACCTTCAGACAGTGCTAACCTTCGCGCTATGGAACCTTTGCTGAGTGAACAGTGTTGGTGATCACTTACTTCAACAGAGTTCATGATGACTGCCTGCGATACTTCCATGACTGGAGGTTTCAAAATCTTACCCAGGTGATTGTAATATCTGACCTATTTCAATATAGTCCTTTCTCATCTAAGTTGTGATTTTCTTGGTTCTTAGTGTGACACATGATTTTTACACATGTTCCAGATAGTCTGGATGGGATTTCTCCTGTGTCTCTTTCTTTTTAGCAGGCAACCCATTGTTGACGCGCAGCACAAGTTCTAGAAACAAGTCAGCTCAGATTTGAACTGGAGTCGCTAACATGAACCTCCAGTGCTCCTCTGCCTCTCAGTGGGAGCAAAGATCAGCTCCAGCATGGGCCTCAGCCATCAGGGAGTGGAGACGGGGCAAGCCTTGTTCACATGGCCTTATAGATGCCAGGAGGGACAGAAGTTCACTGCTGAGGTGAGCCCAGCGGAAAAGCATGTGAGACTTCACAGAATCTCACAGCACCTGTGTCAACTTCCTCCAGTGGCTATTGAGTGTGGACAGAGGCTTAGCTCCAGGTTACACCCTGGATACTCGTCTGGTGGGGAAAACAGTATCACCAGCTAAAGCTCTCTACTTGGTTCTCTCTCTTCTGAGGCACCTGCATGGTTCTGAGGAACACAAGCTTGTGTGGAGTCATACCTTTCTTTTCAGAAGAGGGGCAAGGACTGGATGAGATGCCTCTGTTTTTTTTTGTTTTTTTTTTTGTGTGTGTGTGTTTTTTTTTTGCCATTACTGATTACTGATTGGCAGAATATAACAGGGGTTGGCAAAGTACCTGTGGTTATGCCATCCCTTTCCAGGTCCTTCTCCTGGAGGAAACCTGGCACTTTCATCCCTCTGTCTACAGATGGTTCTAGATTCAAGGTTTTGACAATACACATGTGATGCAGGACAGCCCCTCAGAGCCTTACACATCACTCAATTCCCCATGTCCCCAGGCAGGCAGCCACTGTCACAGGCCAGTGCCCCTGTGCTCTGTTCCATTATGTTGAGGGAATTTTAGCTGTAAGGAGAGAACCTGCAAAGGCAAGGGACACCCCACCTGGACGGGACAGGATGACAGTATACACCTTTTGAATGGCTACTATGTGCTACGTACAGATGAATCTTCATCCACGTGCAGTGAACTGAGTCTTAAGATTACGACCCCACATGCACATAAAATGAGTATGACAATCTATGGCCAGTGTCTGAAGCACCTACTCCCCTCCAAAGTCTCCCACTGCTTCCTGTTGTCTCAGTAGCTTTGCTAACAGAACCCAGTTGCATGTCTCTTAAAGACAGAGGGCCTAAGTGATCATTTCTTTATAAAGCAGATGCTTGGCACTGTGGAGCACGTATGGGGCTTTGTTGTAGTAATGGGGACACAGCTGAGGACAAAGTAGATAGAACATCTGACACTCATGTGTACTGCCTTCTACCACAGGCAAAACAAGTACCACGCGTAAGGAGACTGTGTGCTGACTTCCTTCACTGGCTCAGTGTAATGCCTCGCTGAGTAATACCTGGCCTGAAAGTCACTTTCACACGATTTGCCATTCAGTTTTTAAGTCCACTGTCTGATATCAGATCTTCTTTGTTTTGATAGAGAAGAGTAGTCTGGAGTGATAGTGAGAACTGTGCAGCTGAGGTAGGAGAAGAGTTCTCAAGAAAGGAAAGTGAGAACAGAGGCGAGGCAGGGTGGTGAGGCTGCAGACTGGCTCCACAGCATATGGGCGCTCTGCATGCTTCCTGTGGCAGACAAATGAATGGTGATCCAGGACGGCCCAGTTCATACACGAGCACTGGCAGGAACAATGCCATTAGCTCTGTTCCAAATCCCAGGACAACTGTGTGCACTTTATGACAGCTTCATTACAGAGGAGCTTTTTCCCCTCTGGAAATGTTAATTTACGAATCACAGAAATTGCTGCTTTCATCAAAAACAAGCAGCTGTGGCATTATTAAAGTAAAATATTAGGTAGGATCAAAAGACAAGGTTTGTGTCCCAGCTCTGCTGTGGGCTAAGCCCAGAGGTAGGAACAGCAATTTCTGGTGCTTTGGTGAACTCTGCTGTGAGAACACCTTTCTCTCCATCACCTCTCAGAACTGTAAGGAAAGGTCAACTGCCTTTATAAACACCAATGTCTAAACTTGGGCATCATCTTGTCATAAGTGATCTAATAGGCAGATGTTTTATAACTCTAGTGACCAATGGCTTCCTCTGATTGGATGGCATGCAGAGTGTAATCTTGCCTCATTTTCACTGCAGGGACAGCACAGATTTTATGACATAACACTCTCAAAGGCCAGGCCAATGGTATTGGGCTATACACTAAATTCCAAGACATACCAGGTACCAACAGAGTTGCTCAAACCTGTCAGGGCAGGCTAGTCTTTGGATGGAATCCTCAAGGAGTCAATTTGTTCACTCATCGAGTAATTATCAAGTGCCTATTATGTCCCAGGCTCTGTTCTAGAAATAGAATACAAAACAGATATAGAAGGCATGGTGTAGGAAGCTCTTATTTTAGTAAGCAGAAGCCATACACTAGACATTGTTTTAAAAGTCCAGTATGGGGCTGGAGAGATGGCTTAGCTTGCAAAGCCTAAGAAAGCCTGCTCTATTCTCCAGGTCCCACGTTTAGCCAGACACAAGAGTGACACAAGTACACAATGTCACACAAGTGCACAATGTTGCACATGTGCACAAGGGGGCACACGCATCTGGGGTCCGTTCACAGCAGCTGAGAGGCCGCTGGTGTGCCCATTCTCTCTCTCTCTCTCAAGTCCAGTAAGTTAAAGGGCAGTGTATACTATTAAACAAATGATAGAATCATTTTTTAAAATGTTATTTTTCTTATAAAGCTTAAGAAATGCCTACCTTTAAGACCTAGAAAGTACATTCCCAGGCAGAATCTTACAGAAGCATGTCCCCCAGGAATACATGGTAGAATAATCAAAGTAGCACTGCGTGTGATGAACTAATGGGGAAGTAATTCAGAAGGCCATCAATGGGAGAATGAATAAGCATGTTGGGTTGTGTACACACAATGGGATGTTACTCTACACTCAAAACAGAATGTTTCCTAGAGCAAGTATCAACTTCGTAAAACCAGTGCTGAGTGAAAAAGGTCGGACACAGAAGAAAAAATACAGTGAAACTGTGTTTATACACAGTACAAATGCTTAATTCTAGCATGTAGCAGACTTGTTCTGAGTGGCAAAATTGTAAGAAATGCAGTTTGTCTGGGAGGTAGGATAGCCGACACCATGAAGGGAGTTAATTGGGCTGGGATGTGGCAGACGGAGGGCTTCACAGCTGAAAACTGTATTTTAAATAATGGGTTCCCAAGAAGACGAGAATACAGTTTACTGCAAAGGTCTCATGTTCTCTTCATCCAGCCTCCCCATAGGTAAAGTTTTGTAGACTATCAAAACCAGCACAGATTTTGGCATGACTCCACATGTTCGATTGCACGGTGCCATGCGTATGTGTTTGAGTGTGGATATAGTTTGATGCAACATGACCACATTTCTATCACCATAATCCATGTATGGCAACCCCTTGTGTAAGTTACTCCTTCATACCTCCTGCCCCCTCTCCCCATGCCTCACTTTCTAAGGGCTCCTCTACATCTTACTCCTGGCACCAGTTCACAAGCATTTTCCCCACCTCTACACAGGCTCATCTTAAGAATGTGATAGGGATGGACTATGCGGCATATATTTGCGATTGAGTTTTCACTCAGAACAGTGCATCATTAGTTCATTGTTCTGTGTTGCTGAGAAGAATCCTGCAGTGATGCAGCATGGATGATCTGCTCAGTCACCCACTGAAGATCATCTAAGCTACAGCTAAATGTTTACTAACTAGAAATTTCTAACACTAGATACTACCAATAAAGATGCTACAAATGGGGCTGGAGACGTGGCTTAGCAGTTAACCGCTTGCCTATGAAGCCTAAGGACCCCCGTTTGAGGTTTGATTCCCCAGGACCCACGTAAGCCAGATGTACAAGGTGGCGCATGCACCTGGAGTTCGTTTGCAGTGGCTGGAAGCTCTCATGCACCCATTCTTTCTCTCTCTGCCTGTTTATCTCTCTGTCACTCTCCAATAAATAAATAAAAACAAAAAAAAATTTTAAAAGATGCTACACACACTGTGTGCACAATTTTGTGCATACCTAGATTTTCATTTATTTGGGGGAAAAATGAGACATGTGACTGATAGATGGGGTGTTCAGTTTCAGTTGTCAACTTGACAGGATTGAGAATGGCCATGGAAACAAATCTCTGGATATGTCTGGGGGGTGTTGTAGATTAGGTTAATGGAGGTGGGAAGGCCCACCCTAAATGTGGGGGGAACCCTTCTATGGGCTGGGGTGCTGGACTGAATAAAAAGAAGAAAGCTAGCCAAACAGCAGCATTCATCTCTCTCTGCTTTGCAATTTTAGACTGAATGTGACCAGCTGCTTCATGCTCCTGCCACCATGCCTTCCCTCTGATGGACTGTGGGCTAAGATAAACCCTTCCTCTTTAAGTTGCTTCTGGAAAGTATTTTGTCACAGTAATAACAAAAGTAATCAATACAGTAGAACATATGATAATCACATATTTTATATTTGAAAACACTGCTGTTGCAATTACTTTTTCATTGCTGGGATTACCTGGCCAGAAGCTTCTTATGGGAGGAAAGGGTTTTAATCAGGCTTACCAAATCCAGCGGAAACACTATCAATGGCAGAAGAAGCTGGCTCACTCCAGCATCCACAGCAGACAGAGAGAGAGAGAGAGAGAGAGAGAGAGAGAGAGAGAGAGAGAGAGAAACCAACACCAGTAAGCACCAACAGCCAGAGCCCAGCCTGCTTTCTATACACCTAGCAGGGCTGGACTGAAGATCTGCCCCCAATGACACACCCCCAGTAGCAGGGATCTGCCTGATGGGGACATAGATAAGAAGTTTGATCAAAAATGCCTGGTTTGGGGACTGGAGAGATGGATTAGCACTTACATGCAAAGCCTAAGGACCCAGGTTCGATTTCCCATACTCACGTAAAGCCAGATGCACAAGGTAGCACATATGTCTAGCGTTCATTTGAAGTGGCTGCAGGCCCTGGCACACCCATATTCATTCTCATTCTCTCTCTCCCTCTTTCTGTATTTCAAATAAATAAATTAATTAAATCTTTTTTTAAATGCCTGATTCTATGGGACCATGCATTCAAATCACCACAGCTGCCAGTTTTTCAGAACGGTGTGCCACTTTGCATCTCCAGGCATGTAATACGATTACTCTTTTTGTTTAATTTAGCTGCTCTGATAGGTATGTGGTGAAATCTCACTGTGGTTTAAATTTGCATTTTCGTAACAGCTAATAATGCTGAACATGTCTTCATACACTTGCTTGACAACTGGATATCCTCTTTGGAGAAATGTCTACTCATCTCCCTGCTAATTTTCTAAATGGATTTCTTTCTATTGGATTGAGTTTTAAGAATTCTTTATAGATTGCAGACATGTGCCTTTGAAAAGGTAGGTAGGTTGAAAGTTCGTTTACCTCCTTGTTTCAGCTTGTCCGTTTGTTCTTCTCACAAAGCAGTTTTCAGTTTTGATGAGATCCAGCTTCCAGTGCCACATAGAGCACTTCACTGTCCATTTATTCCTGGGGCTTTCCTCCACTGTCCCCCGAGCTCTCTACTCTTACACTTAACATCTGAATCTATAGACTGCTTTGGGTTGAGTTTTCCAGCTGTTTTTTTCCCCATAGTTTAGGTCAAGTTGCATTTATTTTGCCTCTGGAAATTTGACACCATTTGTTGAAAATATTTTCTTTCCTTTCCATTGAACTGCTTTTAAAAATTGTGGTAGGGCTGGAGAGATGGCTTAGCGGTTAAGGCGCCTGCCTGCTAAGCCTAAGAACCCGGTTCCAATCTCCAGGTCCCACGTTTAGCCAGATGCAAAGTGACGCAAGGGCGCAATGCCGCACTTGACCACAAGGGGGTGCATGCATCTGGATTTTGTTCACAGCAGCTGAGAGACTGCTGGCGCGCCCATCTCTATCTGTCTCCCTCTCCCTCTCTCTCTGTCTCTGTGTCTCTCTCCAAAAATAAATAAAAATTTTTTTAAATTGTGGTAAAATACACATAGTATAAAATTTGTCATTTAATGATTTAAATGTACATTTAATAGCATATACAATGTTCTGCAGTCATAATTGTTTATTCTCAGAAAATTGCCTTCTTGGCATGTGAAGACTCCACCCAGACCTCTAACTTCTTTTTGACTTTTTCTCTCTGTGCTTGCCCATTCTAGCTACCTCATATAAGTAGAATCCTATGATATTTGCTAAATGTCTTCACTAAGAAAGTGGCATCTAAATAAGGCTCAAAGAATGTTCAAAATGAGTTCCTTAGACTTCTCCAAGAAGACCAAAGAAACAAATACCCCACAAGCCAAGAGCTGTAATAACCCTTCCTGTGTTTAGGGGAGGAAGGTGAAAGTTAGGGAGACAATGAGGCTCCAAGCATGTTGCATCTTGTAGGCTAAGTCAGCACTCCGGCTTTGTTTAGAATGACCCAGGAGGCTGTTCTAATGTTGAAAGGACATGATCTAGTTTGTGCTGGAAGGACCTCTAGCTGGGTGATTACATGAGACAGAAGGAAGAAGATGAACTCAGAGGACAAGCTGCTGGGATGATCCCACTGTGGATGACCATCATTTGGTCACTAAACCATGGGGATTATGAACACATTTTGAAAGAAGAGTCAGCAGCTTTTTATCAGAGGGAAACAGTGTTGCCAACAATGGCATCAACATTTTGGACAGAACAATTTGAAAGACAAAGTTGTTATTAAATGATATGATATAATAATGTGGGTGAAGCAGAGTTAAGGCCAAGGAGGAAGGTCAGAGCTTGAGTCATCCATCAGGTTTCCATCTGGAACTCACCACAGTAGAGGCTGCCACAAAGAGACCTGTGAGCCAAGCCTGAGACAGGCCTGTGTGCCAGGAACATGGCTGCCACCATCCACAGGACCCATCAGATACTGCTGTGTCCTGGGTCTATCAGGATCAATCCAGCTATGCCTTTTATCCAGCATGTGCTGGCTCTCAAAAGTCAATTTTTGTGATTCTCTGTCCAGCCTCTTGTAGACGAATGCCAGGTGGGTGAGGTCTGCAGTGGTGGGAGTATTTACACCGTGGAAACTGACAGGGGCTGCAAATCACTTTCTTCCTACAACTGCCACTTATGAAACACTTAACAGCATGTCACTGCCCTCAGCCCTGTCCAGGGGATGGAGCTAGTGCAGCTGATGCCTCACTCATCTCTGCACCTGAGTCAGGCAGCAGCGCTCCGCTTCAGTCCATTCTTCAGCACCAGCTCCGTCACACCTTCTGGAACACCACAGAGCAGCCTCAGCGGAAGCCCAATGTTGCCAACCTCTCTTCTTCTATATCTTGTTTCTTCTCCACCTGGAATCCTGACCTTCTCTCTTGACACTCCTTCCCCTGTACCCTTGTTGAGGCTCTCCCACCAATTGGCTTGGAGGAGGGGGTCCTCCTGCCTCGTTAGGATAAGCAGTCCATCTCCCACTTCAAGAACCAACTCCACCCCAAACTTAATCCATGCTGTGCCACTTTATCTCCTACTGTCTCCATCGCTGCTCTCAGCTTCCAATGCCTTACCACCCTTCATTTTGACAGTGCAGCTCTTGACCCACAAGATCATATTAATTTGTGCTATCCAGAAAATTTTTCACTCTTGTTGTCTCCCCCATACCTTAGAGGATTTCAAGACTTTAAACATACTTAAAAACTCCATGACTAAACACATTTCCCAGTTGTCAAGCTTTCACACGGCACCTTGAAATAAGCTTTCATTCTCAAAGCTCCGCTTCTGAGTTTTAGTGCCATAAAACTTGGTTTCTTTTCTTCTTCTTTTCTTTTTTCTTTAATGATTTATAATCATTTAAGCAATAATGATCTCAGTATTGAAGAATTTGGCTGCATGATTCTCAAGTGAAACTCCCAAGTATAAACTACTGTCAGCCGTGCATAAAGTAAGGGGCGACCACAAGCACAGGACAGCAGGGACGCAGTTAAGAATGGGGCTCTGTGTGGCTGAGATACTGCTGGGCTCCCCACAATCTAAATACACTAGGAAAATAGAACAATCAAAGTAACACCAGGCAGACATAAAAGAGCAAGATTCCACTGAAGCTTTCCATGATGGGTGTAAACCAAGTCTTGTGCAGATACCCCAGCAGTGGCTGGGGGCATCATATTTCTATGCTAACATATTTAAACATTTTATAAGTTATTATCAGCTTGATAATAACTTACAGGAACTGCTGAAAAACTAGGAATGGACAGCATATAGAAAGAAAGGGCCAGTCAACAAAAGCCATTTGATGCCCAGGGAAAGACTCTTAGAAAACAAATGTTCCTATTTCACCTTTCTTCTCTGTGGATTCTGTCTAGCACTCAGATCTCTCTTCCCAGTGAATGATACTGCTGGCCGTGAGCTGCTCCCACAGCCTTTGGAGTGTGATGCTTCTGTTTGGTTGGTTTTACAGTTCTCTTCTCTCAAATGTGGTCAGTGACCTGTCAGACGAGAGTATCAGAGACAAAAAAGAAAAAGAAAAAGAAAAAAAAGAAAGAAAAAAGAAAAAAAAAACCCTCCCTTTGGAGTATGCTCTGAAAAGCTTAAAGCTTGGTGTAGTCCTGAAATTTAGAGACCACTACCTTGCAAATTGGTCAAACACTTCTATCGTAGTTTAGCATGTAGTATTTACTATTGGTCAAACAGTACTCCAGTATTTTTAGTTATCTATTTACTATCACCAAAGGCTGCCCCATAAAGAAATAAAAGAAAGAAAGAGGGAGAGAGGGGGGGGGATTATTTGGAATCCTCTGAAAGAACACTGGAAGATGAGCCCCCCAAAAATTGTTTTTGAGAGTTAGAGCTTTCATGCTGAGGAGATGGCTCAGTGGTTAAAGTGCTTGTCCTACAAGTATAGGACCAGTGTTTGGAACCCCCAAACGTGTGTAAAGCTGGACACAGGCGCACACGTGTTTGTAATCCAGATGCTTTGACAGCAAGATGGAAGGTACACATAGGAGAATCCCTGGAAGCTCATGTGCCAACTAGCCTGCTGAACAAGAAACCCAGCTGCAAAAAGAAAAAAGAGATGGCATGGGCTGGAGAGAGGGCTCAGTGCTTAAAGGTGCTTGCTTGCAAAGCCTGCCGGCCTGGATTTGATTCCCCAGTACCCATGTACAGCCAAGATATATGAAGTAGCACATACACCTGCAGTTTGCTTACAGTGGCAGCAGGCCCTGACATACACACACAAACACACACTCTCTCTCTTTCCCTATTTCGCTGTCTGTCTCAAATAATCAAACAAAAATATTTAAAAATAAAAAAGATGTATTAAAAAAGAGATAGCATATACTGAAACCCAATGTTGTCCTTTGACAGCACACACACACCTGCACTCACAAAACTTAACTCTAACCACAAATGTACAAGTTATAGCTTTCACCGCAAAATCACCGCAGATACTCAGGAGGGGCTGGGTACAGGACCTCATGGTATCTGTCTGTACACTTGGAGCTTCTTATATTTCCACTTCTCCACAGTTTCCTCTACCAAGGTAAAGTCACTGTACAGTCTATACATGGAGGCAGCTTTTGAACGCAGTCCCTCGATTCACTTGTTCTTCTGTCTTCATCTTTATGCTCCATCAGTGCGTAGTTTTGTTCTCAGTGTAACTGTAGATTTAGGTGTGTACATTGACCTACTTCCCAGAGAGCCAAGACACAGAATAATGCGATGTTTGGGGGTGTTTGGAAGGGCTACCTGCCAATAGAATGACTGAAAGTGGGTGGGTTCTCAGGACTAGGCACAAAGAAACAGCCAATTTGGTTAGCTAATGGTTTGGGGAAAGTTTATTTTACATGATTTAACTTGGCTTTTGGTCCACCATTAGTTCAGCTTTAATGTGTTAGTAGAGCAGTAACTTGCTATTGTGCAGACTGAATTTTTAAAATATTGTTTATTTATTTAAGATAGAGATAGAGAGAACGAGGCAGATAGAGACTAAGTAAGTATGGGTGTCCAAGGCTTCCTTCCACTGGTAAACAGATGCCAAACACATTTGCCACTTTGTGCCTTTGGCTTTACATAGGTTTGGGGGAATGAAACCAGGCCCATCAAGCTTTGGAAGTGTATCAGACAGTTTAAGGTTCACTGAGATGAACTTTTAGACTAGGCACAGTTATGGGGGAAAGGATATTTATTGACGCTTACAGATCCAAGGGAAGTCCCACAATAGCAGAAGAAGCTGGTCTGCTTTCACACATCCAAGCAGAGAGAGAGAAGCCACAAGCCAAAAGTCAAAAGCCACAGGGCACACTTCAGAAACTCCAGGAGGAGCTCAGGCACTTTGCAAATCTTTAGACTGGAATCTTAAATCCAGCACCACACCTGAGGGCTGGACCCAGAGATCCACCTCCTCCAGCCAGGTGACTACAGATCCAAACTACAAACTAATAAAACACTGGTTATCTTGGGGAAGGCACATCTATTCAAACTACCACAGTAAGCAAGTGCCGCTAACTACTCAGCCATCTCCCCAGACCCCAAACTGTACTTTCTAATATGAATCAGGAAAAAGGAGGACCACCATGGTTTTCATATGAGTCCTTAAGAAAAAGGGAATTAAGGTATCATTTACTGAGTAACAAAGCCTCACATCTAAATCAATTCCAGATCTTTCTTAGAATGAATGATCAGTATCTAATGTATTACTACTGAACAAATAGCCAAGAAATTTTCTTCATATGCCCAGACTCTCAGAATATAGTCCAAAAAAATTCCCAGAACATTAAGCCCAATTTTTTTTTTTTTTCAGTAAAAGAAACTGGGGCCTGGAGAGATGGCTTAGCAGTTAAGGCACTTGCCTGCAAAGCTGGATGCTCAAGGTGGCACAAGCATCTGGGGGCCCTGGCATGCCCATTCTCTCCCTCTCTCTCTCTCAAATAAATAAAATAATTTTTTTTTAAAGAAGAAACTGGCTGGGCATGGTGGCACATGCCTTTAATCCCAGCACTCAGGAGGCAGAGGTAGGAGGATCGCTGTGAGTTCGAGGCTGCCCTGAGACTACATAGTGGATTCCAGGTCAGCCTCAGGTAGAGTGAGACCCTACCTCCAAAAACTAATTTTAAAAAAAAAGAATAAGAAGAAACTAGGGCCCAGACATGGATGATAACTTGATATTTCATGACCAGGAAGCTAGGCCAGGGTGTTGCCTAATGTAAAATTTAGTGAGCAAGACCACAAACAAGAGTGAATGTTGGGTATCAGTGATGAGGCCAGACAGCCAGGTGCTGGTCCTCATAGACCCAGAGCTTAGCAAGAGAAAGAAGCTTCAAACAATTAGCTATGCAGTGACCCACTTTAATTACAATTGTGACAAATTCCGTGAAAGGGGAATAAAAAAACAAAAAACAGAAGGGAACCAGAGTGTGGACGTTCAGAACACATTACTTGTGAACGGAGCACTGGATGGCAAGCACATCATGTGTTTTGCAAGCCAGCAATAGGAGGGCACTGAGAGATCATGAGCAGATGTTAACTGATCTGAACAGATGAGTCAGCCCTGGGCCATTCTGGAGGAGCAGTTCTCTTGGAACAGAAGGATACATTCTGACCAGGTGTGGTGACACAGAGGACAAGCGAGAAGGACTCCAAAGGGGACGATGGGAGCCTGCTCTTTCAAGAAAATAACCAAACATTTACTAGGGTGAATTAAATCCCAGGCACTATGTCACCAACATTTAATTCACACGGCAACCCTTAGCTGACACTAGTAAATTCAATCTATATGGTCAGGGAAAGAGCTGATTACAAAGGAGCCCAGAGTGTTTGGAGGTTCAGAACTGTTTCATAGCATGATTGTGGGGATGGATCAGTGAGTATATGGATGTGTCTGAAAAAATGCACTAAACTGTCCATCATAAAGAGTGAGTTTTATGCATTGGTTGTTAAAAGGAGAAGGAAAGAAGGCTCTGAGCACAGAAGAGGCCAGCGAGGTGAGAAAAAGTGGGAGGAAATGCCTGCAGGCTGAGCTCACAGCATGGTCAACGTGTGCAACTCCTGGAAGGCACACACCCATGTTTCTGTGGGACCAGGATTACCTGCTAAGCCTCTGGGCCTGGGCAGCATCTCTGGTTTCCACGTCTCCTCTGCAGCCCTGCAAATTCAGAAGATGTACTCCTCAAAGTTTTCAAAGCAATGATTCCACAGGCTTACGGGTTCTTAGTATTGATTTTTTTTAAAGATTCTGATGAGTACATGATCAGGTAATGGATTGTCACCTCTGATCTGCTACCAGTTGTCTCCAGAGGAAAGACATGTGACTCAAACATGGCCTCCAGGCATTGCTCGTCATTGGAAATGTGGCTGTACCTCATTTCTCTGAAAACAAGTAAGGATCGGGAAGGTTTATTATATGTCACCTCAGAGGACTTCTTTCAAGTTATTGACCTATTGGACCAGGGACAGGATAAGCAAGGCAGACAAATGACAGAAAATCATCCAATACAGAATAAGAAACCACAGGGTGTGTTTCAAAAATAGCAAGTGATAGAATCTGCCCCAAACACAAGACATTTTTAAAAACAGCATATAAAAAAAGAGATGTACTGGAGTGGGATCACGTAAGACAGGTGTATGTCAGTGAAGAGAGGGACCAAGCACCAGTGCTGGGGCTAGAGCACTGAGGAGACACCTCTTTAAAAAGCAGCTCCTAAAGCCAGGCATGGTGGCACACGCCTTTAATGCCAGCACTCGGGAGGCAGAAGTAGGAGGATCACCATGAGTTCGAAGCCAGCCTGAGACTACATAGTGAATTTCTGGCCAGCCTGGGCTACAGTGAGACCCTACCTCAAAAAACAAAAACAAAAACAAAAAAAAAAGCTTCTAAAGCAGGTTTACACTTTTTCATATTTATGTGTACTTCATAATTAAGGCTCTTTAAGGAGCATAAAGATCAATAGTTAACATCATATAAGGAAAAATAAAAATAAATGAATCACATCAAGAACTTGTGACTGGGTAAGGCTTGCTAACACATGAATAATGGCTGGGTTGGAGAACTTTGACTTCACAGGGACCAGTGTAAAGGGCCACTAGGTGCTGTGGTCTCAGCATCCCTTCCAAAGCTCAAGCTGAAACGTGCCTAGCATGTAATTGCGTCAGGGAGAGATGAAGTCCTGAGGGCTTTCTATGGGTAGAGCTGTGCCCTTAGGATGAGAATGGCTCTCTCCTTGAAAGAAGGCCATGGTGGACTCCCTGGCTTATAGAACCAAGGAAACCACTGTTAATCATTTTTGTAGGATACAGTATGCAGCAACAGCAGCAGCAAACAGACTACGGTGGAGAAATACCTGGTGTAGATGTTTCTAGAAATGCTAAAGAAGAAACACAGGCTCAGTACTGACAGTCTGAGTGGGAGGTAACATGCTCTTACTATTATGTGTCATGTTTATCTTAATTCCACAGAGACACTTTTGTGAAGTAATTTAGCATCTATGAAACAGAACATACGAGTGACACTTCACCTTTCTATGTGCTGATTGTGAAACCCTCAGTGCTGCCTGCCTTCCTACCTTAGCTGCAGAAAGCCATGCTGAGATAAATGGATGAGAGCCTGCTAGAGAATTAAACCTTCAAGGTCTCTGATTTACATAAAACCCTTCACATTAAAGCTGGGAGCAGTCCCCTTCTACCATCAGCAGTACCTGCACTTGCCCTTCCTTTGAGTCAGCTGTTTGTTTATCGCTTTCATTTAGCTACCATTTTTCAAACACTAGATTTAAAAAATCATTATAGGCCTAAATGTTGTTCTACAAATTAGTCATATAAAAAAGAAATAAATGATGTTTTTGCAATAATGGAATAAGTAGAAGCTGTAGTCTTCTGCACACAAAGGTGTGTTTTTGATAATGATATAGTTATAAAAAAAACCTTCATGGATATATATTTCTCAAATGAGAATTACCTACAGTTAGGTCAGAATAATCTAGCAAGGTACAGACATGTGTGCAAGAAATCGCAGATGTCGTAATTCATCGGGATTTTATTTCTTTTATCATTTATTTGTCTTCAAGGAGCATTTAATGGGAAAAAACAAGTCCTTAGTCTTAGAGTTTCCCAAACTATAAAAGCATCCAAACAAACAAAATACAAGTCCTTAAAAGGGAAAATAAATTAAAAACCCATTTCAATCTCAAGCTCAGCAGCATGCAATGTGACCACATAGCAGATGCAGACAGGATGAAATGTGAGGTGTGGCCACCCCTCATCCCATCCTGCAAGATCCGAAGTAGGAAGGGGATAAATCAGAGCTGCCTGTCCGCTGCCTTTCCTCGTGTATTGATCCTTTTCTCCTCACAGATGTACTCTGGCAGATAGATTCATTTGAAAAGAACGTTTCCAATGTGAATATGCTGTCTCCAGACTCTGAGGGTGCAGGGAGTGTGCGGAGACAGACTACAGATGGCTGTGGTGCCAGCTCTGGAGAATGAGTGACCTCTGTGTCCTGCAGTGACCACACAGCACTACTGCTCACTGCTCTGTGCCCATGCTGTCCCCCCTCCCCAATAAAAAAGGAGAAAGAAAACAAGAAAAAAATATGTATGAACTTACCAGGAAGAGCACGAAATTCCATTCATCCAACCAACAAATAATTTTGAGTTCCAACACACACAGTGTTTTCTGTCACATATGAGAAATGTAAAGGTGAAGAGAGACCAGTCCTGGCCCTGGAAGAATGTCGCCCTGGCTGGACTGAAGACACTAGGTGCCAAGGCAGGGCTAGGAGCAGAACAATGCCTGAGATAGCTTACGTGCACTTCCTGTGCGTCTGTTCTCATGCTGAAGAGAACTTAGATGACGCGCCTGGGTTCCAGCAGGTCAGCCTGTAAGTCAGAAAGTGATGCAAGCAGGCTGGGGAGAGAGGTGGGGATGAGGGAAGAGACAGCCTCAAGATGTATCATTTCTCTTTTTACACACACACACACACACACACAAACACAAGGATCTCTGAGTTAGTTGAAAGAACCCAGTTATATTCACCATTCTATACCTGCACCAAAACTAAACATCTGTAGCATTTTTCAAATATGAAAAAAAAAATGGAAGTAACGTTTTTCAGTTTCTTGGAAGCAGTCCGTATTCCCCTGCCTGAGATCTGCACACAAGATGCAGGTTGTCAGAACCCATGCACACTGCAAACCTAGGTCATACTATTTTGTTTTTAAATGTGCATGTGGGGACCAGAGTACATACTCTGTTTTCTCCTTACACTCTCCTCCATCACAATCTGTTTTCAGCTCTGGGCTAGGCTGGTGCCTCTGGTTAGAAGAACTGCCATGAAGAAGAGTATCCTGGCCCCATGCAGCTTGTCACCTCCCCATCCCCTGACGCCTGGGAAAGGCTGGAATGAGATGGTTACCTTACATGCCATATATACTCTCTCTCTCTCCATAGCCAAATTATGTTTTTTCCCATTGTTTTCACTATGGTGGTGCATCACAAGTCCAGCATAAACCCTGAGGAGGACGAATTCATAGAAAGTACACCAATCAGACCCTGAGGACAAGCCCCTTCCCCAAATAGAGGAGTTATGTCACAGACAGGAACCCTAATTCCCTGTATGTTTTATTTGGCTAAACACTTAAAAAGGGGAATTATGCATGAGTTAAAACTTTAGCTTCCTACATTATACCTAAAGACAAAAGAGGTTCAGTCTCTGACACAAGACACGTTACTCTCATTATACATCTAACTCTCAGAGTCCCTGTCACAATATTACTCACTGGAGACACGAACAAGGGTCACAGCCTTTTACCACTATAATAAATTTGAAAGAAGGAAAACAAAATACTCTATGCCTTGGTTTGTTCTAAGTCAAACGTGAAACATAGTATGTGTACTGGCCGTCTGACACACACATCTACCAGACATCCACACTCACATATGTATTATGTAATTTCACAGTCATAAACATCATGTGTCTATGGTGCATTCTGAGAGCACAGAAAGCTAAGCACCTTGTACTGCTGCTCTGAATGTCCTGCTCCAGCCAGCATTGGGGGGTGGGGTTGGGTGGGGTGGGGTGCTGTTGAGTGTGAGTGTGGTGCCCTCTTTGCTATAGCCCTGGGTGGCACTCTTCTTTTCTCAGTGACAAGAAATACTGGTGGCTCCCGAGTGTCTTCTCTGTCTGCTAAAACAGGCTTTGAATGGACACACAGAATTCAAGACGGACAGCCACAGTGATGGGTTGTGACTGTCAGCGTTCACGTGTAAGACAAAGGAAAGCACGGGCCCTCACTCCACAGTGCACGTGAGAAGCTTTGGTTACACAGACCTCTGGGCCCAAAGATGGGGTCATTGAAGACTCTCAGATGGCATGTTCAAAGCCTGCGTGACTTCCAGATCATGACATTCACCTTGCCACTGTCCTGTCAGCTCCCTTTCACCTGTTGCCATGAAGGACTTGGATCACGCTCACATGAGGGGTGAAGGAAATAATTTCCGTGCCTCTGGATGGTAGAGAGGAATCAGAGATACAGAAGGCAGTGCTGCTTTGCAAGGCATCCCTGAACTAGCATCAAGAGAAGGATGAAACTAACCACTGCCTCTTCCTGTGTTTGCAACTCTCAAACCAGCATTAAGAGGCCAGTCCCCTTTATCCACAGAAGATCCATTCCCAGACCGACAGCAGATATCCCACAGCATGGATGAACCCAATGCATGCATGCTGTGCCCTTCCCCTGCCACATAGTGCCTCTCACGCTCCATGACAAGTGCCTGCCTTTCTATCACTTCTCTCGAGCTTTGGGGCTATTATCACATAAAATAAGGGTGGCTTCAACCCACTCCTGTGATGTTGTAATAGCCCAATCTGGGAAACAAGATGGCTACTGAATGACTAACAGGCAAACAGGAGAAAACCCATGGAAACAGCAGACAAAGGGAGGGTTCAGTATGCGAATAGGACAGAACTCATACTTAGGATGGCATGCGACTTAAAACTCACCGATGGTGTAGTTCTGTGGTTTTCCAGCCAGTGGTTTGGCTTTCTTTTGCAGGTACATGCGTATGCTGTGTCCACGCATGGGAGTATGGTATGCATGTGGAGTATACAAGTCAGAATCAGGTGTCTTCCTCAATCATTATCCACCCTCTGTTTTGAGACAGGGTCTCTCACTGAGGCTGCGTCAGCTAGAAACGCTAACCAGCAAGTCCTAGGGATGCTCCTGGGGGTTCACACATGCTCTCCGTGTTCAGCTTTTTAATGTCAATACTGGGGAGTTGAACTCGGGGCATCATGCATGTGTGGCAAGCACTTTATTCCTCCAGTCATCTCCCAGGGTCCTACAGTTAATGTTTTTGGACTACAGTGGATTGTGGGTAACTTAAATTGTGGAAAGTGAATGGTGGCCTTGGGGGACTTTAGAAATACAGGCAGTAGTACGGGTCCTGGGCGTATGCATTTTCCTGGGTACTTGTCTCGACCCCTAGACTTATCTGGGCTTCAAGAGGAAAGCCTCAGATGCCTAAGGTGGCCATTGCTATTATACCAGCGTTATAGAGGATGGAAGTGCCAAAGCCATGTGGCTGTCATGTGTCACAGCCAAGATCAGAATTTCATGCACTGGACTGACTACAAAAGAACTATACCCACTGCACATCCTACCAAAAGACTCGATGCCCACGTTCACATGACACCTTCCATCTGCAGTGCTGTAGCAGACAGCTTCAGGTTCGCTGAGATGAACTTCCAGACCAGGCACAGTTATGGAGGAAGGGATATTATTTATTGAAGCTTACAGATCCAGGGGAAGTTCCATAAAGGCAGGAGAAATAGCCTGCTCTCACAAGGCCAGGCAGAGAGAGAAAAAAGCCAACCAGCCACCACAGCACACAGAGCAAAACTACAGCCAAAAGGTCATACAGCACACTTCAGGAACTCCTGCTAGGCACATTTGCATATCTTTACAATGGAATCTCAAACCATCACCACACCTTAAGACAGGCCCCCAGTGACCTTGCCTCTAGCAAGGTGATTGAAGATGCAAACTATAAACTAATAAAATACTGAATATATTGGGGGACATATATTCAAACTATCACATTCCGCCCCTGGCCCCCAATATATTTAGCTCCTGGCCCCCAATAGATTTATAACTATCACACTTTGTAAATTGTACTCAGTCCAATTTCAAAGGTTCTCACAGTCTTGATCAACTTAAGATAGTGAGTCCTGTAAAATCAAACAAGTTAAATACTTTCAACATGTAAAGGCACAGAATAAAACATTTTTTAACTGGTATAAGGCATAGCAAGGAGAAACTAAAACAATGCAAACTCAACCACCATCAGCCGTCATCAAACTTCTGCAGTTCAAGTTCAATATAACCAGAGACTAACAGTCTCCAGGTTTTCCAATTCCGCCCCCTCCA
Organism: Orientallactaga sibirica; assembly: GCA_036365145.1. Taxonomy (NCBI): domain Eukaryota; kingdom Metazoa; phylum Chordata; class Mammalia; order Rodentia; family Dipodidae; genus Orientallactaga; species Orientallactaga sibirica. The sequence goes on along the minus strand of JAEOAD010001941.1, from coordinate 2,174,806 downwards.
GCTGGGCAGAGTCGCCAGGAAAACTTTCATCCCATGCCAACACTGCACTCCATGGTAGCCCTTTTGCACAGTCCTGGTATATCCAAACATCTTCAGGTCTCCATGCAAACCACGGTCCATCTTCCAAAAGGCTCTTCCAGCCTATTCCTGAGGGTCTTCATGCCCTGCCTCATGCTGCATCTCAGCAGCGGCTCCTGGAACCGTGTGCAATTCATGACCACTCCATGCATTTTTCATGCTTCCAAAACTAATACCAGGTGTGCAGGACACAGCCATATTCTTAATCCAGGGACAAAATAAATCATAGCCTTGAAAAGCAGGTTCCTTCTCCAGTCAGCTCTTTCCAAAAATTTGCATTTTTAACAGTCTTTCCTCAGGCATCCTCTCCATTGTTTTAATGTAAATCAAGTCAGGCCACCTTCCTTCCACCTTCCTTAAGATTGCTAATGCATTGACAATAGCAGCTCCAGTAACCTAAAACCAGTCTCAGTGCCTCTGCTTTTAACTTGCTTGAGGTTTTCCAACTTAAAATCTTAAAATCTCAGTCCGATATCTTCAGCCAAGCACATCAGTCCATTACAAATTTAACCTTGATCAAACACTCTGGGCCTGGATAGCGGAACATAGCCATCCCTTATGCCAGTAGCCCAGTTCCAACAAAGTCCTCTGCAGTCTTTCCTTCCCCTTAGAAACCTCATAAGCCAAGCCTCAAAGTTCAGTACTATCTGCACTTAGCATTCTCAAACTCTCATCAGAATAGTCCATAAAACTTGGCTTACCACTCCAGAAGGCATCTTCAGTTGCAAGCACCAAGTCCATGCCCATTCCTCCAAAACAAACGTTCCAAAAGACAAACATCCACATGGTCAGGTTCATCTCACCCCACACTCCTCGGTACCACTTTACTGTAGCAGACAGCTTCAGGTTCGCTGAGATGAACTTCCAGACCAGGCACAGTTATGGAGGAAGGGATATTATTTATTGAAGCTTACAGATCCAGGGGAAGTTCCATAAAGGCAGGAGAAATAGCCTGCTCTCACAAGGCCAGGCAGAGAGAGAAAAAAGCCAACCAGCCACCACAGCACACAGAGCAAAACTACAGCCAAAAGGTCACACAGCACACTTCAGGAACTCCTGCTAGGCACATTTGCATATCTTTACAATGGAATCTCAAACCATCACCACACCTTAAGACAGGCCCCCAGTGACCTTGCCTCTAGCAAGGTGATTGAAGATGCAAACTATAAACTAATAAAATACTGAATATATTGGGGGACATATATTCAAACTATCACAAGTGCCTTCTTCCAAATTCTACCTTTTACCTGTTCTTAAAGATGTCAAGAACAGCAAGGTGGAAGGATATGCTAAATCAAGGGAAGTTTCCACAAGAAAATTGGGAAAAAAAATTAAAAATATTTAATCAGTAGATAGATGCTTTTCAAAACTTCCATGATTGCAACAATTTCTTACTTCATCATTAGATCAAAGACACGACTAAATCATACCCAGGGCACTTACAGGCTATTTAAATTCACCGCAAGTGTGTGAGATGAAGGCCAGACACTAAACAACTACACATTCCCCTCACCACCAAGGATCAGAGATGAGCCAGAGGCAGGGTGCCAGGGCCCCCTTTCCCTCCGACTTTAATTAACACAAGCCCTGTTTCACATTCATTTCTACAAAAATTTTAACTCAATAACTTTAATCCATGCACACCAGATTCAAACCTGACTATAATTCCTCCACATGGATTCATGTTAAAAATAATTTTAAAATAAAATTATCGACAATGAATTAGTTGGACAAAGTAGTTGGGATGGTGTATATTTTCAGAAAGAACACCCCACATGGAGATGAAAATCTTCACCACTGTACTAGGTAATGGTGGCTTTCCATCGAAGTGACAGAGTAAAAGAGAGGTAAGGGCCAGGAACGCAGACAGACCCCCATGCAGGTGACTTCTCAACACCTTACATTACTCAGCATAGCTAATTCTCAAAACTGCTTTATGAATTAGGCTATAAAACTGGATGGTATACAGCCATACACTACACAGGGTGCACGTCACCAAAGGACACAACTCATCTCTCGGGTGTAATAATTTACCTTGTCTCATAATGAATAGGCAAGCCAAGACCGAAGAAGGGGCGATTCATGCTCTCCAAGATAAATAAGTTCTGGGTGTGCCACCTCATTTATAACCTCCCAAGGTAAAACACAGCAACTCCGTCAGCTCCGATAAAGACCGGAGCACTAAACATGGAGAGAAATCATCCCAGGTGGAGCATGAAGCGCACTGCCAGGCTTGTCTGATGTTCGACTTTCTAATCTGTCCAGAGCACATTTTCCCCAGGGCCTTCCAATTTATAGCGAAAGTGAAGAGCAAAGATGGAAATTCCCCCAACAAGGCTGCAGAGCCGAGCCCATGATGTGCACGTTCATCTCTGCTCCAGGTGACGGGAGCTGTACAAAGACAGGCCTTGACCTGCCTCTTCCTCCCGCCCCTTCTCTCCCTCACATTCCTCAGTCACCACAGTTATCTTCCTTAGTTTTTCACTGTGTGCTGTGTCCTATTGACTCAACTACTTGTGGGCTGCTGTCGGGCAGGAACTGCTCTTCTTGGTGACCCTGAGGCATCAGGATCTCCCTTTTCTCACTGTCCTTGTTCCTTTTTGTACTTTCGTGGGCATCTTATTCCTTCTACCCCCTCCAGAGACAGTACTTCCTCAGAGCTCCCATCTCTTCTCTCTTGGACCTCTCTCTGGAAGGGCTCATTTGCTCATGTCGTCTTAAACACCACCTCCACACTGACAGCTCTCAGCTCAGCACCTCCCTTCCCATCTCTCCAGTGAGCTCCAGGCTGGTGCACACAAATATGTGGCTGATCTTTCCAGCTGCAGTGTTCACGCTCATCCCAGACTTAACATCCTCCAAACCTACATCAATCCTGTTGCCGTCACTTGTATATCCAAGGGCTCAAACCAGAAATGCCTGATCTCACTGTATGCCAAGCCAGTCTTTGACACTTTGGCTCTACTAAGACCTGCAGTTTAAATGCATTTTTCTTCTCTATTTTTTCTTTTGTTTCATTTGCATGTGGGTGGTATATGCATGTGTGTGTATACGAGCATGTGCCCACATTTGTGTGGAGGCCAGAGATGAGTATCAGCTGTCTTATTTTACTCTCCACCTTAGTTTTTGAGACAGGGTCTCTTGCTGAACCTGTAGCTCAGTGATTGGGCTACACAGCTACCCCCAGGGATAAACCCACCTCTGTCTCCCCAGCACTGGGATTACAGATGTGCAATGCTACACCCAGATTTTCTAAAAATATAATTTATTTTTATTTAAGAGAGAAAAAAGAGGGGTAGAGAGAAAGTGGGACACACACACAGAGAGAGAAATGAGCATATCAGGGCTTCCAGCTGCTGCAAATGAACTCCAGTCGCATGCACCATCTTGTGATCTGACTTACATGGGTCCTGGGGAATTGAACCTGAGTCCTTTGGCTATGCAGGCAAGCAACTTAACTGCTAAGCCATCTCTCTAACCCCGGCACCCAGCTTTTTACTTGGTTTCTGGGGATCCAAACTCAGGTCCTCATGCTTGTGTGACAAGTACTTTATAGACACAGCCATCTCCCCAGCCTCTCTTTTCCATTCCTTCTCTTTTCCATTCCTTTTACACTGCCATACTTGACCCAGGGTGTGGACACCATTGTCAGGCATGTGCAAAACCCCCTAAGAGTTCTTCCTGTTCACTTTTGCCCATGACTGCCAGTTCTTCATGTGATCAGATGGTAGCTTAAAACCCTCCGGGGCACCTAGAAAAAAATCTAAAACATTTGCCATGGGCCAAGGCCCTTCTGACTCCCAGTTTTGGATCATCTACCTTGGAGTACGGCAGCCACCCTGGTTCCCTGCGCGATCCTTCCAAGCTTAGCTTCTCAGCCAGTGTTGTGCCCAGATTTCCACCCTCCATCTCTTCATGTGGCTGGTTGCCTCTCCTTCTTCATATGTTGGCATGATTATTACCACCCTGGATGGGGCTTCTTATATTATACAATGTCTTTGTGTGTTGGGGGAGCATACACACGCACATGCATGTTGCTCATTTGTTTATTTTACAGAGTTATCACACTGTGACATTGTTGAGAACAGAAACCTATGTGATGTCATAGCAGAACTCATCAGACTGGCAGAAAGGAGACATCCAACAAATATTGCTTGAAGAAGGAATACCTTCCCTTCATCTCATAGTTCTCATGCTAGGAAAAGGTATGAAATTAGGACCCAGTGAAATATGTGGTGATGGTCAGCACAAATGGCAAGAGGGGATAAAAACCAACTGCATTAAGGCCACATTCGGTGTCAAAGGGCCATACGGTGTACGATTCCATTTATATTAGATGTCCAGAATAGACAAATCCACAGAGACAGAGAGATTAGTGGCCTGCAGACAGGGGAAGGGGGAGGGATGGGAATGCAAAAGTGTCTGGGGCTTTCTTTGAGGTGGTAGAAATGTTTTGATACTGTCAACAGCTGCACAAAGTTGGAGAAACATTTAACCCACTGACTAGGACACTATACAAAGCTGTTTATTTTATTCTTATTTATTTATTTGAGCGGGGGAGAGAGAGAGAGAGAGAGAAACAGGGAGAGAGAATGGATGTTTCAGGGCCTCTAGCCATCACAAAGGAACTCCAGACACATGTGCCACCTTGTGCATTTGGGTTACATGGGTACTGTGGAATCAAACCTGAGTCCTCAGGCTTTTCAGGCAAGCACCTTAACCCCTAAGTCATCTCTCCAGCCTGAGGCTGTTTTTAATAGTAGTGGATTCCATTTCAATAAAGCTGGGTTTGTTTTGTTTTGTTTTTGTTTTTCGAGATAGGGTCTCACTCTAGCCCAGGCTGACCTGGAATTCACTATGTAGTCTCAGGGTGACCTCGAACTCATGGTAATCCTCCTACCTCTGCCTCCCCAGTGCTGGGATAAAGGCGTGTACCACCACGCCCGGCTTAAAGTTGTTATTTTTAAGTGGTGACGGGGAGTGGGGAGTTAGCTTAGTTGGTACAATGCTTTCCTCGTAAGCATAAGGACCTGAGTTTGATCCCTAGAACCCACATACAAAATATCCAGGGGCTGGAGAGATGGCTCAGAAGTTAAGGCTCTTGCCTGCAAAGCCTAATGACCAGAATTCAATTCCCCAATACACACATAAAGCCAGATGCTCAAAGTGGTGCAAACATCTAGAGTTTGTCTACAGTGGCTGGAGGCCCTGGTGTGTCATTTCTCTTCTCTTTGTCTCTCTCTACTTGCAAATAAATAAATAAGTTTGAAAAAAAAAAATCCAGGAAGGAGCTGGGGCAATGGCTTAGTCAGTAAAGCACTTGCCACACAACTAACTGTGAGGACATGAGTTCTGACCCCAAGCACCATGCGAGGTTAGTATGGCTACCCACAGTTTGGAAGGCAGAACCAGGAGATCCCCAGAACAAGCTGGATTAGCTGAATTGGGGAGATCTGGGTTCATGAGAGACTCTATTTCAATAAATAAATGAAGAGTCATTGACGATGACATCTCACATCAGCCACCAGCCTCCACACACATACACATGCCAATATGTCAACATCCATGCATGGCTACCACAAGAAAACACATGCAAAAAGAAGAAGAAGAAGGAGGAGGAGGAGGAGGAGGGGGAGGAGGGGGAGGAGGAGGGGGGCATGGTGGAGCATGCTTTCAACCCCAGTGGCTGAGGAGGCAGACAGAGATGCTAGGGCTTGCTGGCTTGCCAGTCTAGCCAACTTGGCAACTTCCAGGTTAAGGAAAGACTCTGTCTCAAAAATGGTGGATGGTGCTCAAAAAATGTGGACAGTTCCTAAGGACGGCCATCTGGTCTCCACACAGGCATGCATGACACACACAAAACCAAGAACATGTGAGCTGAGCTGCTATGAAATGGCTGCCGTCCATTTCTACAGTGCTCACTCTTGAGAGACAGGACTGATCTCTTTATCCACAGAGTCCACCAGCACAGCCTGACTGCCTGATGGGGCAATGCCCTTGATATGGGGGCCTGTCACCTGGAGGCAGATACTCTAGCAATTAGACCTCGCCAGGCTTTAGTTCAGTGTGGAGTACAGCAAAGAATGAGCCTTCGGGAGAAAGCGGTTCCGTGCTGTGCAGATACGACACTTCATGATTTACAAAAAGCTCTTGTATCTCTTATGGGATTTGACTATCACACACAGAAATCAAAGTCCTATGAGGCTGGTAGGGGACTCCCAGAATCCCAGTCTTGCCCTGCTCTGCAAGACCCGGCTACATGTGGTACTGTCAAGCCAAAAATGAGCAAAGAGCCCTTTTGCCACTTTGCCGCCCAGATGGGCAAGCTGAGATCAACTTTGTCAGCAGCAGTTACAAAAATGAGCATGGGCTGAGGTCTACCCTCCATCCTATCACTCACATATAATTTGACTTTAAATCATTTAGCTACTTCCTCCCCCATGCTGTCATCCACAAAATTGGTGTGATAAGATGTGGTCGGCTTTCTTTACTAGCATGCCAGGAAGATTGAGAGCAGCCCTGCGGAAAGATAAGGAGCCCATATGCCTTCTGCGTCATTTACATGGGCTGAATATCACTCACTCTGGCTTCCAGGGACTCATACACCTGAGGACAGCCAGCTCCCTGCACCCCTCATCACAGCGCTGGCCAACAGATGGCGGAATGAGTTCAAGGAGGCTGCCTGTCACTAGACTGGTATGATCCCTGCACATGTGAAGAGGCCTCCATGCATGCGGGACTGCTGATTTTCAAGGCCATCCTTCCTGCTCCAACCCAGTGTGCTTATATATCCCATCCTGATCCCATTTTTCCCTTTAGAGAGCAATGTGCCGCACTGTCCCCAGAAAGCACCCATCCTACACATAGGATGCCAGCTGTAGGAACTGCTATAGCAGCCAACCTCTCACGCTACCTTCCATATAGCTCAGGTATGTGGTCCTCTCTGCCTTGCTGCCATCTTCTCTCCCATTTACAGCCTCCTCCCAGCCCTAACACAGCAGGGTACCAATGCCCTGGTGTGGGCCACCCAACCTATGGTTCTCCTTGAGCCACAGTGTTACTGATTAAGCCAAGCAGACTCCTTAATGCTCCTTCAAAATACCTCTTCCTTTACTTTCAGTTAAAGCTTTATAGTGCAGGCTGAGCATTCCCAGAGACATTTTTAGTGTTTTCCATATGTGCTTCATAACACTGAACTTAAGTTTATGCAAAAGCATGTCTACTAAATTTTTGGACTTTTTTATGAAAGAAGATTATAAATTGACACGCCAGAGCCTCCAGCCACTGCAATTGAACTCCAGATGCGTGCACCATCTTGTGTGCAACCCTGCACGCTTGTGTCAGGCATCTGGCTTACATGGGATATGGAGAGTTGAACATGGGTTCTTAGGTGTCACAGGCAGACACCTTAACCACTAAACCCTCTCTCCAGCCCTCTGCTCTCTTTTTTTTTTAAATATGGCCTACCCTTAGCATGCTTGAGAATTGGCTCACCCCTATGTACTTCATTGGTTTCCCCTACGAGATGACATAACACTCTCTCCTTAGCTGCTGCTGGTGATAAATCTTTTCTTCCATTCCTTTATGTTTTGGCTGCTTTATTTTGCCTTTGCACTCACCAGGATCCAACACTGTTCCGTTCACTTACCACAACTCTTTGTCTTCAGAGATGAGCCAGCAGCTTCTCTCCTCCTCTGTGTTAGAGAACATAATACTGATGCTCAATATTTCTGCCCAGAGACCCTGCCTGGGCTAAGACTATATGAGAACACACACACACACACACACACCACACAAGATACAGTGTGTTCAAAGAGAAAGTGCAGACTAAGTTCCCGTGGTCTTGGCTCTTTCAGGATGTTCAGGGGATCAGCATCTACAGCATCATCAGAGCCTGTGCTTGGGAAGCATGTCATGAAATGGGGTTACAGCACCTTACCCACTGCTTCCCCAGCAATATCCCCTAAGGCAGGGTCAATGCCCATGGCCCTTGTAGGTAGCTTGGTTCTTCAAGAGTTACTATCAGGGCTGGAGAGATGGCTTAGTGGTTAAGCACTTGCCTGTGAAGCCTAAGGACCCCGGTTCAAGGCTCGATTCTCCAGGGCCCACGTAAGCCAGATGAACAAGGGGGCGCACACATCTGGAGTTCGTTTGCAGTGGCTGGAGGCCTTGGCGCACCTATTCTCTCTCTCTCTCTCTCTCTCTCTCTCTCTACTCTCTACCTATTTCTGTCTCTCTCTCTCAAATAAATAAAATATTAAAAACAAAAGAGTTACTATCAGGGATGATGAGACAGAGGCTTCTATTTATAAGAAGGAAGAACTGGGGGAACACAGCACAGCACAGCACCGATGTGTCACAGGAGAAGCAGGTAAACGTCACTCGTAGTTGACTGTGTAAGAAATTGTGTACGATACTCACTCTTGTGATGCCTCCTTCATTTCCCAGCCAGTACTGAGACTAGATTTCCCAAGGACATGGCAGCTGGGATAGGAGGAAAGAGGAGGGGCGTGGAAGGAGAGAAGAGCTCTACACAGCCCAGGACTGGAAACTACTCATGCAAAAATCACTTATAGCCCTAGTCCAGTGTTTACTCCCAGCACTTGGTGGGCAGACATAGAAGGATTGTTGTGAGTTCGAGGCCAGCCTGGGGCTACAAAGTGAGTTCCAGGTCAACTTGAGCTACAGTGAGTCCCTACCCCAAAAGACCAAAATAAAAAAAAAATCGCCAGGCGTGGTGGCACACGCCTTTAATCCCAGCACTCGGGAGGCAGAGGTAGGAGGATCGCCGTGAGTTCGAGGCCACCCTGAGACTACGTAGTTAATTCCAGGTCAGCCTGGGCCAGAGTGAGACCCTACCTCGCAAAACCAAAAAAAAAAAAAAAAAAAAAAAAATCACATAAAGTTCCAAATGAGATGGTGTACAATCAGTTCTGGTCATGAATGCAGGACCCTGTGTATAGTGGAGGCCACAGGGGCATTGTAAGAACACCACCACTGCTCACCATTGACTTTGCAGGCTAGCTAGGCTGTGTTAGCACACCAACACCCCATAAACGGCAAATGTGTGCAGTCATAATGAGAAGGGGTCGTAAGGGCAACTCTACCATCTGCTATTGAGACACCCCATGAGCTCAACCTCGTGGAGAGCAGTTAATTACTTGTTCAAGGTCACATACCCACTAAGTGTCAGGACTGAAACTGTAACTCTAGTGTTCTGTGTGCCAGTCTAGGGGACTTGGTCCCATACCATCTGTGATGGTAGATACTGCCAGCTTGACAGGACTCAGATTCACCTGTGAGGGATGACGTAGACGAGGCATGCCTGAGAGTGATTGTCTTGATTAGGTTAATTGAGGTGGGAAGACCCACTTTACCTGTGAGTGCTGGACTGTATAAAAAGGAGAGAGCGGCCTGAGCACCAGTATTCATGGCTCTCTGCTTCCTCACTGTGGACTGAATGTGACCAGCTGCCTCAAGATCCTGCTTCCACGCCACGATGGACTGTCACCAGTAAGCTAAAATCAACCTTCCCTCCCTTAAACTGAATTTTGTCAGGTATTTTGTCCTAGCAAAAGAAGGTAACTCATACATCATCTCCCCAGAATAAGCTACGTGCTACTAGTTATTTATCTATCCAGCAGAGAAATGCTTGTTCATTCAACAAATAACTGCTGTGTAGCATGGCCAATCACTGTGGGAACTTGTCAAAGACAAAACCTTTCCTTGCCTCAAGTGATTACACTTAGTGTAATAACCAATGACATGCAAGGGGTATATAGAGATAAGGTATCCATAAAGAAACATGTTATTTCTTATAACATACAATGATATACATTGAGAAATGCCTTGTTTAGGATTGCTGCCATGTCAAACATAATGCAGACACAAATTGCAAGAGCTCAAAAGGAGAAAGGTGTGATTCAACTAACACATCCCAGGCCTGGCAACTTCAGAATTTATTGCTCATTAAAACTGTATTTTAATTATCCTAGTTTTAATTAAAGTATTATGTAGAGTTGGTGAAATGCAATTATGTGCAACTGACTTAGATGTATAATAGGCTAATATTTGTAAAGAAATGCATTATTGTCAGTAGATCTGCTTGTGTAAAATGAAGTGGCATTTTATTTCAAATGAAAAATTGGCACATAGAATATTAAACTCTTGTCATTAAAGTTAAACACTACATTGCCAACTCGAATGGAACCAAGTAATGCTAACAGCACCACCTCCACGGGCTGCTCAGTGAGCACAGGAATGGCTCTCTGAATGTGACCTACTCCGTCAGCTACCCATAACCGCCAAGAACCTTGTCACAAAGAAGACACGAGCAAGCACCCTCCACTGTTCCACCTGCAGCACATGGATAGGTAGACCCCAGACGTGAAATCTGCCCTCTGCCAGCTGGAGTCCACACTGTTGACAAGGTAATCCTGCCTCACACTGTTGACAGTCTGGAAGAAAATAAGCAATTCTCCCAACATTATCAACTGTCTCTCACTGCTCACAGTGGGGTTCTGCCATAAAACACAGCTAAGGGGATCTCGGACGGCAGTCTGGCGAGCGATCTAATGTTCTCAATCTTTTTTTCACCCACCCCGATGGGCATCAATGTGGCCCAGGACAATATCAGCTCAGACAATGAAAGTCTCTATTGCCTCATTCTCTGGATGTAATAACACCAACCATCAAAAGAACTTTACAGAACTCAGAAACCAACACATGGAGAAACATGGCCGGGGCTGGGGGTGTTATAGGAGCTAGAAAGCTTCTTTACCCCAGAGTCCCACCCTCCCGCCTGATCTGCCATGACTCTCAGAAGACATCTACCTGCATAGCCATGCAGAGGGCAACATCTGTGCAGGACATCTCAAGGTCAAGCACACGCCATCTTCGCTTTATCTTGACAATGGCTGGCAAATCTCATCCATTCTCAGCAGCTCCTGTTAAACCCAAACTGCTCCACCAGAAGGCTTTATCAGTTACTTCCCTCGTTGCTATGAAAAATACCTGATAGAAGCAACTGAAGGAAGGAAGGAAGCTTTATTTCACCCGACAGGTCACATTTACTTACAGCCTGTCATGCATGGCGACAGGAGCACGAGTAGCTGGTCACACTGCATCCGTAGTCACAAAGCCAAGGGAGGTGAATGCTGGTGCTAAGTTCACGTTCTCTTTCTAGTCCAGGACTCCCCCCCACTCAAGAAAAGGTGCCTCTCACATTCAGTTAAGCTAGCCTAGAAATTCCCTCACTTGACAAGCGCACAGGTTTTTTTTGTTTTAAAATCCCGTCCCATAAGCTAAGCTGAGACGTCCTAGGATGCACGCCTTGGAGACATTCCAAGCTGCTTCATATTGGAGGCAAACAGACAGTTCCAGGTGGTCTTCAGAATGCCAGGTGTCCACACAAAGCAATCTCACTTAAAGCCACAATCGGGGCAGTCCACCACGTGTCTTCCTCGTCCGCAGGCTTGCTGCCTTGCACCCCTGTGGTCCACTGAACTAACTCTCAATCCTTCTCGGGCTGCCCGTCCCTGTTCTCCACCTAGCAAGTCCAGCTTTCCCGGAAGATTCTGCCATATCTAGCACACTGTCCCGAGATTCCAGAGCAGCGGGGCAGCAAGGAGCTAGGGAGACAGTACAGGAGGCGGTGGGCATGGCCCTCAGGAGACAGAGTGGTGCACTTATCTGGAAGTATACCCCTTCTCTGATTCTCTAAACTCTGAACTCATGAACTCTGGATGATTTGGCCCATGAGGACAAAAGGAAAGGAGGTGCCTAACATACCCACTTCCTCTCCTTTGCCCACCACAGTTATTCTCTGGTCCTCAGGAACCTGTAGTCTTACGACCACATATGTGACCATGTGTGGCTTCCTCTCTGCTTCCAAAGACAGCTGAGACCATCATTCCCTTGTAGACACTCTTAGCCTTCCTGACCTTCACTTCCCTGTGACAGGCTTGACTTCAGTTGGCTGACTTCTCGAGAACATCACCAGAGCCTCTAACCTCTATGGAAGTTCACTGCTACACATGTTGTCAAAGGTCCCCACGTGACCAGTATGCCTCCTGAGTCAGCTCTGGACTCTTCAGAGGACTATCCATACGCCTTCCCTTCTCTTCCCACACTCTTGGACACCACACAGCCACACCCACATGCTGGCTTCCGTCTGGCTTGTGAAGAAGAGCTGGCACACAGCTGTGGTGAAGCCCCCCCAGCTAGCTGAGGGCCCTGTGCTGGTCTGTGAGTGACTGTGTCCCTAGCCCATGTCTCCTTTGCCAGGGTTTGTTGCCTCACATATGCACACCCTTTCTTTTGTTAAATATTTTTAAATATTGTATTTATTTATTTATTTGAGAGAAAGAGGGAGGGAGAGAGCTCCAGGGCCTCTAGCCACTGCACTGTGAATGAACTTCAGATGCATGCACCCCCTTGTGCATATGGCTTATGTGGGTCCTGGAGAATTGAACCGGTATCCTTTCACTTTGCAGGCAAACACCTTAACCACTAAGCCATATCTCCATCCTTCTCAACCCAATAGTTACATTTTTTTCAGTGTGTGTGTGGGAATGGAGAGGGAGCGCCTATGTGATTATACGTATTCACATGTGTGAAGAGGCCAGAGGTTGACACTGGCATCTTCTTCAGTCACTCATTTTTTTAAATGTTTTATTTTTATGTACTTGAGAGAGAGAGAATTGGTGCACCAGGACCTCTAGCCACTGTAAACAAACTCCAGATGCATATGCCACCTTGTGCATATGGCTTTATGTGGGTACGAGGAATCAAACCTGGATCTTTTGGCTTTGCAGGCAAGCTCCTTAACTGCTAAGCCACCTCTCCAGCCCTCCCTACCTTACTTTTGAGACAGAACCCAAAGCTCACTGATTTGTGTAAGCTAGCTTATCAGTAGGTCTTAGGGATCCTGCCTGTGTCTCCCAGTGGTGGCATTACATGCACACGCTACCATACCTGGCTTTTACATGAGTGATGGTGAGCCAAGCTTAGAACCTCATGCTTTCACAGCAAGCGCTTTACCAAGTGAGCCACCTCCAGCTTCTCCACCTAGATGGTACATAGATGGTCTTCTTCATTTTAAATGGCAAACAACTCCCATGTCCTTGTACATCTGCTATGGACACCTGACCACTCTCTCGCCATTCACAGAAAAGGCTTGACAATCTGCTTGCTATCCCCACTCGATTTTAAAATATTTTTAAGCCACTAACCATTTCCTAACTAGAGAAAACAGTAAAGTGAAAATAAACATTTTTAGCACATTTTCTTCTCGATTTACTGTCCTTCCTCGAGCTCATTCTTAAGTCTTTCAGCTACATTCCCAGAAAAGCATATTCTCAGCCTTGTCTGAAAACCCTTCAGGTCTTACATTCTCACTTCTGAATGTGGTTTTGGCTAGATTTGGATTCTATGGCTGTCACATGAAACTGTTTTCTCCCCTTTGGAAACTCAAACACATACCTGCTCACTCCTGACAGCGTACAGAGGACAGACTCGAGCACAGCTGCACCAAAACCAATTTTGGTAAATCAGTGCGTTTGTCGGTGTTACTTACAGAGCAGGGTGAGGAGTTGCTTACGGGAGCATGGGTGACACAAATGCAGCTGCAGCTGCATCACCAAAAAGGCCACTCCGACCACCGTGAGGACTCCCAGAAGCGCCATCTCTGAAGCACACTGCACACTGCATGACCTGAAGTGGCAGATAGGCCCCCCACTTCTGCAAGCGGTTGTTCACTGTTTCTATAACCTTGGGGAGTAGTCATGTGACCTTTCCCGGTTCAGCTCTCCCAGACCTGACTTCCTGCCTCCCTCTAGTTGGCAGGCATTTGCTCTACAATGTTGGCGGTGACAACATTTGGCTTTGTGAAGGTCTTGCTCCATCATCTGTGCCACGATTGCTCTCAGCCATCATCTAACTGCTGCTCTTACGAAATATGGCTGCTTTCAAGACCTCTTGTCTTTGACTTTCAAAAATGAAGTTAGAACATATTTATCCCACTTGAAGTTTATTTTGCTCCTTGACTGTGAAGAGTCAACATTTCAGAAAACCCTGTAGCCGTGATTTCTTCCAGCATTATCTTCCAGTCTCTCCATTCTGTTTGGAATCTTCTTAGATACCCATTCAATGTTCCACCTTGTCTGTCTTAGTCTGTCTTACATAGCTTCCATAGTTTTATCTTCCCACTTTCTTCTTACTATTCGCTTCAGAATCACCTTTCTCATTTTAGGAGCATATTACCTGCTTTTCCATTCAATTGACTGACTTTTTAAACAAATGAATATATTTCTCATTGCAAGAAGTTTGGTTTTTTTTTTTTTAATCAGCACATGAGATGTTCAACCTCATTTGCCATTGAGGGAAATGAAAATTAAAAACTTGATGAGAAAAAAGGCCAATGAGATATCATTATGCACGTATTACAATGGACAAAATAAAAATTAAATGAGGGCAATAGCCACATGCTGGAGCAGAAGCAGATAATCCAGACTTCATACACTGCTGGTGTGAACACAAAATGGTACAGCCACTCTGGAAAATAGGTTGTTGTTGCCTTAGATACAAAAACAAATACTGAATATACAACTAGCATGCATCCCCAGTCATTGCTCTCCTGGGCATTTTCCCCAGAGAATGTTAGTCTTAAGTCTGCACACACAAAAACCATCCAAGAGTGTTTACTGCAGCTTTATTCATAATGCTCTAAACCGGATACAGCCCAGATGTCTTTCCACAGAGAAATGATTATCCAAACTGTGGTGGATCCATCCTAAGGAACACAGCACAAGAAACCAACTACTCATACAGCAGTGACTTGATGAATCAGAGAATTAAGTTGAGCAACAAAAGCACGTGATTTGGCTTATACACCACTCCTGAAATGATAAAACTGTAGAAAGGGAAGATAGATGGGTGAGCAGGTGAGGCAGGGGAACACAGCAGAGGCAATCACAGCATGGTCTGAGGGAGCCCGGCAGAGAAGAAAACACTAGAGATCTGCACTGGACCTGGGCCAGCATCCAGCATCCTGGCTGTGACAGTGAACTTGTTTTGCGAGAACTTAACATTTGTGGAAACTAGTCAAAGGACTTAGGGGATCAGCTTATAGTATCTCATAACTGCATGTGAATCTACAGTCGTCTCAATGTGCTGTCAAGTTTATAGAGACAGGCTGTAGGAGCTGTCCATAACAATGGGGAATTGCTGTTTAACAAGAGCTGGGTTCCAGTTTTGCAGGGTGAAGACTTATGGAGGTGGGTAGTGGTGATGGTTTCCCAGCAATACGAAAGCACTTGAGGATACTGAGCTGTACACGTGAACACAATAAAAACAGCAGATTTCGGGGGCTGGAGAGATGGCTTAGCGGTTAAACGCTTGCCTGTGAAGCCTAAGGACCCCGGTTCAAGGCTCAATTCTCCAGGACCCATGTAAGCCAGATGCATAAGGGGGCACCCGCATCTGGAGTTCATTTGCAGTGGCTGGAGGCCCTAGCGTGCCCATTCCCCCTCTCTCTCTACCTGCCTATTTCTGTATCTCTCTCCCTCTCAAATAAATAAATAAAATATTTAAAAAAAAACAGCAGATTTCACAATATGTAGATTTTTGCCACAATTATGTTTTTTTATTTTCCTCAAAAAAGGGAGTGGGTGCTGAAGAGATGGCTCATTAGTGGTTAATGCACTTGCCTGTGAAGCCTAAGGATTCATGTTTGATTCTCCAGGTCACATGTAAGACACATGTACAGTGATGCAAGCGCATAAGGTCACACATGTGCACAAGGTGGCACACATGTCTGGAGTTGGATTGCAGTGGCTGGAGGCCCTGGCATGCTAATTCTTTCTTTCTCTCTCTCACACACATAAGAAAGGCAGTCTATTGGGCTTGCCTCAAAAAGAGGTAGGGGGAGCTTGGTGTAATGGTGCACACCTTTAATTCTAGCACTTGAGAGGCAGAGGTAGGAGGATCAACATGAGTTCATGGCCAGCCTGAGACTGTATAGTCAGCCTGGGCTACAGCAAGACTCTACCTCGAAAACAAAACAACAACAACAACAAAAAGCAAGGGGGAGAGGGAGAAGAATCTTCCAAAGACTTCCCACTGCAGACAGAATAAAATTCACATTTATTTCCAGATTCTAGGTTCCTCAGGGTCTTCAGGGGATCTGGAGAAGGAAGTACCACCAGGGGCTTCTTTTCTGTCCTTCTGCTCCTTTCTAACAAATGACTTCTCCAGGGACACTTCTGTTAACAAGCACACCACACACTTTCTTGCATCTGCCGCTCTGCCTGGAACATTCATCTGTGGGGACATATGTGGGAGGCAGCCCCTCACCACCCAGTATTTCTAAGCTCCAGATACCCCTCCCCTGAGAAACTGAGACAGCACAGAGGGGTCAATATGCAGTCAAAAATCCAGCAGTGATGGACTGCCCAGCTGTGGACCTCTCTCTGCCTTTCTTCCCACCAGTAAAGCAAGGATAATTGCAATGCCCACTCACTGGGCTGCTGTGAGGATTAAATGAATCATGATAAATAAAATACTGCTTGGCACTTCAAAACTCTTAATTATTATTATTACTAAATATCATATTGAAAATATCACAGAAAAGAGGTTGAATGAATGAAGACAAACAAAAGATTGCACATTTAATAACTCCATTTCTATGAAAGTCTAAGATAGGAAACAATTGCTAACTTATAGCAAGAGAAATTCTATTAGTGGGTGGAGGAGCTGGAGAAGGGCGTGTAGAACTTTCTCCATTGTGGGTTAGTGACTGTGGCTGTGGGCACAGTGGTTAAAAAAAAAAAAAATCAGGGCTGGAGAAATGGCTTGGCGGTTAAGGCGCTTGCCTGCAAAGCCAAAGGATCCCAGTTCAATTCTCCAGGACCCATGTAAGCCAAATGCACAAGGGGATGCATGCATCTGGAGTTCATTTGCAGTGGCTGAAGGCCCTGGCACACCCATTCCCCTCTCTCTATCTCTGCCTCCTTCTGTCTCTCAAATAAATAAATAAATAAATAAATAAATAAATAAATAAATAGAATATATTAAAAAATTCATTCACCAGAAGTCTGGCAATCTGTGTTTATGATATGTAAATTGTAGCTCAATAACATGGCTTTGATAATGTCACCTCCCAGACAGGCTGTCAGTAACATTCCCTAGAAAGGAACTCCAGCCCCAGCTCAGCATTCCTGTTTTCCCTCCCTGGTGAGTCCTCATCACATTCATACCCCCCCAGCCCCTGCAGAGGACTGTGCTTATCAACAATGGTTCCACATGAGAACATGGCTTTGGATGGCAGCACTGGATGCCTCCGTGTCCTCTCTGTGCCCAGCCACAAAAATGGTGCTTGGCACCAAATATACACTCAGAATCCATGGCATTCATGATGAAAGGAAGAGAGAGGGGGAGGGGAAGGGGAAAGGAGAGGCAGAACTGGCCTTGGGCATCCACCTTCTATACCAGTACTGCAACAGGGAACAGCAGAAAGGATCTCACAAGAATCCCCTTCACTGCCTCACGTCTGAAAGGAAACAGGGGAGACACAGACAGGGAAACTGATTTGCCCACGTCTAGAGCTGCAGTGATAGCTTGTCTGGAACCTGTATCTCTTATCCTAAGTATGGCTGAGTTCACACGAATAGACAGAGTCTATAAATAGTCACAAAATGCCCACAAAATATTATATAAAACTTTTAAGGCACATTATTTTGAAAGCACAGTTAACTATAAAAGTATTATTATAAGAAGATCTACTTTATCGAAGCATTAAGTTGTGGCTTCCAGTACAAATGCTAATTTAAATGGATCTTTCTTGGAGCAGTTGAAATGAAGCAGTAATGAGTTAAGGGACGTTCATGTGTTTAAGCATGGGCAATTATGAGTGTGGCTGTTTGTAAGTCACCTGGGAGGCTGTTTATCGCCTGTACTTCACAGTCCAGATCGTTACTGGCAAGCCATCTATTGCAAAGCTGACTGCAGGTCTGAAATATTTAATCTATAAACTTCACATTTCCAGGGAAACACGTGCAAGAACACTCGTGCTTACACATTCCTGTCAGGTAGACTACAGGATGCAATTTGAGCACAAAAACCTGCAATTAAGCAAAAGAATGGCATTGTACACACCGAGTTTTTGCGTCCTAATCTGATAACTGCCGGCATAAATTACCTCCTGGAGGTAAAGAAACATTGCATGGCATCAGACTTCACATTTCAAAGCTTGAGAAATGAAAGGGAAGAAAGGAAAGAGATCTAAGCCAAAATAACATACAAGAATTTTATTTTCAACAGAGACTATATTTATGACAAAGCTATACTCAACTTTGATATGCAAAGACAGCAAATTAACTGTCTGGATTCAGTAAATAAGGGAAATAAATATGAATTTTTTCATCTTCTCAGATATATAAAACCCATAATTATCTATTCATATCTCTCAATATAATTTACCCTTAATTCTTTCAAAACATCATTTGCCCTTCCAAGATATTTTTGGGCTCTGACAAGCCGTTTTCTGTGAAATGTGTAGTTCTTATCTTGTTCCCCTTCTGGTAGGGAAGTATTCAGACCTTAACCTGACATTTCTTCATATCCATTCATTCACTCAGCCCATTCACTGATGACTACACTTCAGCCTTGTCATCCGACAAGCCTAATAGAGTCATAGACAGATTCTTCAGGTGGTCAAATACCCTGATTAACAGCCTACCTGCGGACTAGAGAGAGGGGGCATGAGGCAAAGTACTTGCCTTGTAAACATGAGTATCTGAGTGCCATCCCTAGAACCCAAGTTATATTAAAAAAAAAAAAAAAAAAAAAAAAAAAGGTCAGGTGGGGTGGTACAAGCTTCATCTTGGTAATGGGGAAATGGAGTCAGGTGGATCCCTGGGGCTTGCAGCCTAGTGAGTCTGGCCTAATTATGTGAGTTCCAGGCCATAAGGGACCCTGTCTCCACAAAGGTGGATGAAACTCAGGAATGACACCCAAGGCTGTCCTCTGGCCTCCACATGAACACACATGCACACACACACATGCACACACACACATGACCTGTGTAGACAGGACCTGGAATAGTTAACGCAAGACAGAATAACCAGGATCCTAACTGAAGCTTCCTCACTTTTCTCAGAAAAGCCATAACACTCAACACGGCAGTGAGAAGAGCCCGAGTGGGCTGAGCACCCCTGTGAGGTTGCAGCAAATCCTGCCAGCTACCTCCACTTGTTCCAACAGAAGGGCTTGTTAGCCTTTCTCCTCCCAGAGGGGAGGAGCAGCTGCAGGGCATGAGATCTTGGTCCCCTGGAAGGCACAGGTCACAGACCATCGAACGGGACTCTCACAGTTAAAGCCTGAGGACAAGGAGCAGAGAATGGGAGCTGACAGTGTCCAGACACGTGCTGGTCACAGGCTGCAGGCACTAGTTAGAAGACTGGCATTCCCCTGTGTCGCCTCTTCCCACTTGTGCTAGCTCCTCATGCCTTCCTCTGCCTCTCTTCCCCCTCACCATGCAACCCGTATGTTCACACGTTCTGTGAATGAGGACCTGGATGGCTCTTGGAGTCTGCCATGCTGTTGGTTTGCCCCTGACTCCCTAAGCCCTGGGCGTAGTCCTGGTTACCACTGAACCCTCTCCTTCTGCCATTCCCTACATACTGCAAGCAAATTTCTCTTTGCCAAAAAAAAAAAAAAAAAAAAAGAAAAAGAAAGAAAAGAAAAAAGCCAAAGTCAACCTCTGACTTGCAGGCGAAAGCATCAAGTGATAGATGGAACTCCTGGGTGTGGCCTACTGGTGTGTATATTTCATAGGTTTGTAAAGAAGTTTAAATACCATTCAGACACCAAGTTTAATCTAGCCCCCCCCCTTCTGCAGACCTCAAGTCTGGTGCATGAAACTCACTGGCTCCTGTTGGGTATATAATATGCATCCCAACCATAACTTGTCCCAAAGGAATTCCACCACCACTTCTTCGACACACACTATTCCCCAATATTGTCTAATTTAGGAAGGAAATGGTAACTCCATCCTATCACTAGCTCAGGTCAAACATCAGGTATCTTTAGCTTCTCTCCATCTCTCATATCTGATCCAAAAGTAAACCCTGATTCTACTTTCAAAATAGATCAATGACTGATGCTTCTGACATCCCCACAGAAGCCCATGTTAACCTATGGTATTTCAAATTGAAAGCTGGTCTTCTAAATAAATGAGGAAAAAATGCTGAAGCAGTACATGGAAGACATGGCTAAAAGCACAGGGCAAGGTCAGCAAGTAAAGCGAACAGAAGAATCAGCCTGACAGGAAGGAGGGCGTGAGCTCTGGAGAGCCGCAGGTGCGGGCTGAAGACCCAGCACTGCTATTTGCCGTCTTTGTGTCCTGGGGTGAGTTAGCATCCCCAAACTTCAGTACTGACAGCTGGAAGTGGAGCTCATTCTAAGAGCCTCTGAAGACCATTCTGAGGATTACAGAAGATAAGTTTTAAGTAGGCACTCTAATAATAGGTGCTAGGAATATTAACAGGCTAATGTTTCAAACTGGGAAGCATTAGAGTTAGTATTTCTCTTTGAGAAGAAAAAAAAAAAAAGCATCAACTCACTGACTTACAAGCCCAACATCTCCCCGCCCCTCTTTGTTTTTTGTTTTTCAAGGTAGGGTTTCACTGTAGCCCAGGCTGACCTGGAATTCACTATGTAGTCTCAGGGTGGCCTTGAACTCACAGCGATCCTCCTATCTCTGTCTCCCAAGTGCTGGGATTAAAGGCGGGCGCCACCTTTAGATCATGCAAGAATGTTAAAAAACGGGGATGGGGGTGTAGAGAAGAGGCTCCTCCATCCCAGGACAAGGTTCCCTTCCCTGTTGTGCTGGGGAAGTGAGCATAAGGAAGTGAGCATAAGGAAGCGAGCAGCAGATGTAGATGCTTGACATATGCTCAGCATGTGTGACAGACAGGACCCACCTTGAGCAGGTTCCTGGCTTGAAACCTATGGCAGGGCAAAGCAGATCTCACTTGACCCATCTAACTTTGATCTGCAAACACCCGGGCAGGAGCAAAGCAGAGATGGCCTTTGCATCTTCAGTCAAAGTGGAACTTGCTTAGCCACACACCCTTGAAAGGTGTATGAACTACACTGGTAGAGAAAGCCATGCATCTACTGATTTATGATGTCTCACACAGCAGATACCTAAAATGTGGGGTAATGACAAGATGGAAAATATGAATCTAAAGGTCCTTGCAGACATGAGCCTCACCTTGTCTCTGTATGGAAAGGTATGCCACCATATTACTTTGCTTAGATCAGAGATTTATCAACAGTTTCACACCTGTGAGTAGACCATTCATCTGATGGGACACTGTGTTAAAACTCTCATAGCCCCATTCCATTATTAGCTCATTAGGAATTAATAATTAATAATTAGATAAATGACATGAATCTGCAAATCCAAAAGAAGGCTTTAGATATTAAGAGTTATTTCCCTATAGACATTAGGGGTTGTTTCATGAGATACCCTCTTGTGCTTCTTGAATAAATGTTGTCTCGTGAACAATAGCTAGAGAACACATGAACCAATATGAACTTATCTGCACCGAGCACTATGAACTTACCGTCACTGCCATTAGGAGCTGGTGGTCAGGGAGAAGCTGCCTGGACTACCTCCCCAAACCCAGCCCCATTCTGCCCCTGCACTTATCCCACCTTCACCGGCCCTCCCACGTGCCACACTGGACCCTCCCAGAACATTTCTGCAAGTCTCCACCTTGGCTGCCTTTTGCTCAGCAGAACAGTCTCCTAAGGCAATGAAATATTGATCCTTCATGTTTCTTTCTCCAAACCAAAAGGCATCTCTTATGATTGGAATCAATATAAAGGTGGGTATCCAAGTAAGTTCCAATAAAATAAAGAAAAAAGCACAGCAAGCATGCCATGTTTTTTAAAGTAATGAATTCTAAAATGTGGCTTTTACATAGATTTACATTTTTTCCTATTTCTAGACCATCAAAATAGAAGCTTAAGAACAGTCTAGGATCAATTAGGGTCTGGATGTGACAGAAAGAATAGCCTCCTGGGCTTAGAGAGGAGCCCATGGGTGTGAAGGAGAGTAAGAATGGGCTTAGTCCTACCATGAGCTTCCACCACTGTATTTGAGACCCATTCAACAAATGTCTTACTCATATCCTGTCTGAAAATCAAACCAAGAACTTTCTCCTCATGATTTTAAAAGAATTTTTTGGTTTTTTTCTTTGAATTTTATTCATCTGAGAGACACAGAGAGAGTAACAGAGAATGAGTGTGGACACACCACAGCTTCCTGACACTGCAAACGAACTCTAGACACATGTGCCACTTAGTGCATTTGGCTTACATGGCTACTGGAGTTTCAAACACAGGTTGTTAGGCTCTGCAGGCAAGCACCTTAACCTCTGAGCCATCTGTCCAGTCCCCTCATGATTTTTATTTTAATTTTTTATTGACAACTTCTATACTTACACAAAATAAATCATGGTATTTCCCTCCCCTCTCCCATTCCCCTTCAGAACTCCACTCTCGATCATATCCTCTCATGATTCTTATCTGAGTATAACTACTTGACAACATAAGTGCTTGATTTTATCTAAGTTTATCAGAGTTCATGATTCTTTTGAAAAATTTTCTCCTTACAAGTTTAATATTTGGAATATTGTCTTTAAATTAGATTTCAAAATGTCCTGCTAAGAAATAATGCCACTATTTAATTGCTCTAAATGAAGACAATCTACCTGGCATTGGATAGACGTCTTGAGGGTGGGAGAGGCAAGAGCACCTTGTAACGACACCTAACTAATCACAGAGTAACTGTTCTACATAGATGGGGAGCCACTAATGAGATGCAAGGAAATAAAGCCACTGTGGCAGGATAAAAGGATAAAGAGAAATAAGCAGTGATTACTGTTTTATCATCAGAGAAAGTATCAAATGTAGCTCCAGAAAAAGAGGGGGGAATGCCACAGCTGTTTAAGTAAATATCAGTTTTGGTTCGACGGGGCAAAACAGAAGTCAGAGATGACAATGGCAAGATGCATTCAAACCAAGCGAAACAGGCTGCAGAGACAGGACAGGGCCTGGGGTTCAGGGTGTGTAGGCCATAAAGAGTAGTGTTTCATGGCCAATTGCTTAACATGCTTAAAAATAAACAAGCCAGTCTTAAAATAGCTGTTTATTAAGGATCTATGGAAGACTCGTCCCGTAGGTTATTCTTGTCACATCCCTGGTAACCTTAATGGGTTCACTTACTATGCAAATGGTACAGGCAAGTGTAATTAATTATATCCAAAGCTTCCATATTCAGAGCAACTTACATTCTGTTGCTGGGAATAATCTTGTGCCCTTCTCTAAACCAAGTGACTTGAGGTCTGGGGCAGCTGGTGATGGGCAGTAAGTTTAGAACTGCGGCATGTCCTTGAGAAACTGTTTTCCTCTGGTCTGTGTCCATGAAATTTCCCATATCTGCAGAGAAAAAATTAGACGTTTTTCTAAATAAAAAATTATTTTTGTTTATTTGAGAGAGAGAGTCAGAGAAAGAGAAAGGGAGAGGGAGAGAGAGAGAATGGGTGCATCAGGGCCTCCAGCCACTGCAAATGAACTCCAGACACATGTGCTACCTTGTGCATCTGGCTTACGTGGGTCCTAGGGAATCAAACTTGGGTCCTTTGGCTTTGCAGGCAAGTGCTTTAGCTGCTAAGCCATCCCTACAACCAACTTTTAAAGTTCTAAAACACTTTTTATTTTGGTGTAGGGGATAGGAGTCAGAGAAGAAAACAATTATATTTTACAGTAAAGCCAGGAAAGTTGCTACACTTAATAACACGGCAAGCACAGCAGCGCTGACCATGCAGAGCTGACTATGAGTGAGCAGGCAGGAAGCAAAGCCAGGGCCTCTCAACAGGCCAACAGTGCAGCGTCAGCGGGGTGACGTGCACAGTACCATGGACTGCTTATAGCTCTGTTGGCTTAATTTAAGACAGGCAACCTTCTACTGGTTAAAACATTCTTAGAAATAAGGACATAGAAAAAAAAAACACAGCCACTAGGCTAAAGATATAAATGGCTCATTTTTAAGTTAACTTGAAAATTCTGAAAAATCCCCATATTGCACTTGGATACAGATAAATGTGTACAAACGCAGATATACCAAACCATGTATTTTTTTAATGTAAGTTTAGAGTTTTCCATAAAAGAGCTCTGACAGGGGGCTGGGGAGATGGCTTACAAAAACCTGCTGATCCAGGTTGGGTTTGGATCCCAGTGGCTACATGCAGCGACATGTATAATGTGGTGCACACATCTGGACTTTGTTTACAGTGGCAGGAGGCACTGGTGTGCCTATACTTTCTCTCTCTCTCCTCATAAATAAACAAAATATTTTAAAAGAGGCCTGTTAGATATATCTTTATCACTCAAAGCTTATTTTATATATGAGTGTGTATAAAATGAAGGAAAAGATAAAAAACAAAACTAATTAACAGAATATCCATAGTTCAAGTCAAGTGCACCATAAAGGGAAGGATAAAGGAGTCAAGGCAAAGTAAGAGCCAGACACGGAGGGTAAGAACAAGGACATAAGGAATTAAGCAAGGAGAAGTCCAAACTCAATTTTATAAAATAAAATTTAATATATTATAATCCATTCCAGGCTTTTAAATTACTCAAATTTGGTTTGGGTATTGATTCACACTCTATTATGTTTTCAATTATCCTATGGAATAAAAGTTCTGAATTATTCCGTAGACAGATTTAGCTCAATGACTCAAGCAACACAATCTACCAAGATGAATGTCTTCTGTGTTGCTTAAGAAGAAGTAAACATGCATACTATCAGAACCTCACTGGGTCATCAGTACTTGCGGAAGAATAGTTAACTAGGTATTAGTTTATATACTAACACAAAGGCACAGGGTCTTAATGGGGGCCAAAATAATACAGCTATCTTGTCATCAGTAAGCCCAACCTAGGAGTTCTACAGTGTTGCCTGAAGTCCAGGACATACTGTATATGGGGGTTTGATTCAGGTGTCCCCCATAAACTTGGGTGCTCTGGATGCTATGTTTCTAGGTGGTGGCAATTTGGTAATTGGAGCCTCCTGGAGGCAGTGCATTGTTAGGGGCGGGCTTATGGGTGTTATAGCCAGATTCCCCTTGCCAGCATTTGGCACACTCTCCTGTTGCTAATGTCCACCTGATGTTGGCCAGGAGGTGATGTCCACCCTCTGCTCATGCCATTATTTCCCCTGCCATTATGGAACTTCCTCTTGAGTCTTTATGTCAAAATAAACCCTTTTCCTCCCAGAAGCTGCTTTTGGTTGGGTTCTTTGTTCAGCAACGTGAAGGTGACTGCAACACTGTAATACAATTTAAAATTTCAGCGTACAATGCTGCTTATTGCAAAGCACAGAGAGAGAGATTTTGGTAGTACACTCAGACAGTCAATGTTGGAAAGATTTTACTCTTTGTAGAATTTGGATTTCATAAAAGGAATGTATGCACAGGCCAAGTCCTCTGGCCTCTTCCCCACAAAGACTACACTGAAATTTAAGCTCCCTGTGTTTTGCAAGTTCTTCACTTCTACAAGTTTCATTTTCCAAAATAGATCTTTTCTACAAAGGAGAAATCACTGCAGAATTAACCACACCTGGGACTCTGACTGTGCAGGCACACGGCCGAGCAGCAAAGAAATTTCTAAACAGTTTATCACGAGAAAGAGCTGATGATGAATTGACAAGATTTGATCTAAGTGGGCTTAACTGTCTTTAAGAAATCATTTCGAGGGCTGGAGAGATGGCTTAGGGGTAAAGGCTCCTGCCTCCTAAGCCTAAGAACACTGGTTCCAATCTCCAGGTCCCACGTTTAGCCAGATGCAAAGTGACGCAAGGGCGCAATGCCGCACTTGACCACAAGGGGGCGCACACATCTGGATTTCATTTGCCGCAGCTGAGACACTGCTGGCGCGCCCATCTGTCTTCCTCTCCCTCTATCTCTCTCTGTGTTTCTCTCCAAAAAAATAATTTAAAAAAATTTTTTAAAAATCATTTCGAGGAGCTTGGACATGTCTCAATAGGTAAGACACTTTCTTACAAGCACATAGGCCTGAGGGTGATCCTTACTACACAGGTAAAAATGGCCAGGCATGGTGGCATGTGCCTGTAATCCCAGTACTAGGGAGATAGGGGCAGGAGGATTCCTGGGGCTCACTGGCCAGCCAGCCTAGCCTAATTGGTTAGCTCTACGTCAGTGAGAGACTCTGTCACAAAAATGGAGGACAAAGACTGAGGAATGACACACCTGTGGCGGTTCTCTCTATATATATATACATATACACATACATACATACACACACACACACACACACACACACACACACACACACACACAAAAACCAATGTGAATCCCAACTTAAGCATGCTGAATGCTGCTGACTCACGTACAAGTTACCTTCCTCCATTGTTTTATACTCCCTGGGGTCTTGGGAGAGCTTACATCTCTTCATTTGGAGAAAGCAGTACTGATCTGATACCCCTCACCTGAGCCATCATGCTAGCTACTTACCTTTTTTAAAAATAAATTTTATTTTATTTTTTATTTGACAGAGAAAGAGAGAGAGAGAAATAGAGGTAGACAGAGAGAGAATGAGAAGGCCAGGGCCTTCAGCTACTGCAAACAAACTCCAGACATGTGCCACCTTATGCATGTGGCACATGTGGCATATGTGGGTCCTGGGTCCTTTGGCTTTGTAGGCATGTGCCTTAACTGTTAAGCCATCCCCCCCCACACACATCCCACCATCATTCTATCTTAATTGAACCAAAGACAAGCATCAACTTCCGCCATGGCTAACAGTGATCTGCACGTAGTTTATAGACAGTAGAGGCCCCATGCTGCACACGTACATGCCACTTGAACTTCCAACTTCCTCTGCAAGAGGGCTCCCATCCGGTTCCGTACCACGCAGCGATAAAACCCGGCATCCAGCTTCTGTAAAGATGGGATAATATACCTGCAAAATGCCAAAAAGAAGTGTCACTGGTCACATGAAGAACAGCAAGGGCATCTCCTGTGCTAGGTGCTCAAGGAACGGATTACTTTTGGTGTCTGAGTCCTACACGATCCCTCCCTGACAGAAGCAAGATGCACAGCTGTGAGAGATTACCTCATCCATGCCCACCTCCCCCTCAAGGCTAGGAACATTCTGCGGGTCAGGAGTGCCGTCCATCTTGTCGTTGTGCCCTGTGTGTAGCACAGTGCCCCATACAGAGTAGACAGGACCACAGGCTGACAGACATGTGGAGTGATTAAAGGTCATTGCAATTAAAGCAGACCTTTCAATTTAAAAAATTTTCATGCTGTAGAACCTCGGAGTTTCCAGAAATGAGTTTTGGAACTGATAACACCTTCACACAAGGTGCCACGTCATTCTGCATGGAAGACATCGCCACCTTCAGGATGAGATGCAGCTGTGGTTAGGCAAAGGAAACGGGAGACTAGGACATACTCCTCTCTCCACCCCAATGTGGACATCTAACATAAGGCGCATCCCTCCTTTTCTTCTTTCTCCTCTGACACTAACTTCATCGTCTCCTCATTTGTAGTTCCCAGCCTAGGGCTATAATCACCCATCACATCCATGCCTTTCTAAAGCCCTCATTATCTCTCCAAGGTGTGTGTGTGGTGGGGAGGAGGGGAGTAATAACCATCTCCATTGTAAGTTTACTGTTAGTTTCATAATTTAGGATAAGTAAGTAAGGATATATAACCAACTGGGAAAGATTTCACAGCTCCTCATCCTGGGCCTGAGATGGCACCTTAGCTGGTTTCCAGACCATGTTAACAAACAAACCAAGAACAAGCCATCAATCTGATAAAGGATTAATATAAAAAGAATAAGGAGCTCCATCAAGCTAGCTTAGCAACAAGAGAGATGACTCAATTAAAAAACGAACAAAGGAGGTGAGAACACACTATCCAAACACCAAAGGCAAATGGCCAACAGGTAAATGCAAAGGTGTTCTGCTTCATTAATCATCGCGGAAGACATTTTGCGGGACTGGAGAGGTGGTTCGGTGGGTAAAGCCCTTGTCTCTTAAGCATGGAAACCTGAGTTCAAAGCCCAGAACCCATGTAAACAGGCAGGTGTGGTTAGCCATGCTTGTAATTGCAGCACTGACACTAGTGTGACAGTGTCTCATACCTCGTAGGAAGCCCATTAACAAACCAACCAACAAAAATGCAAGAAGAATAAAGGACGAATCATGATGGGAGTGTAGAGAAACGAGAACCCCTGTCCAGGGACGTTGGGCTTGTAAACAGAAGCAGTTGCTGCAGAAAGCAACAATGAAGGGTTCTCAAAAACTTAAAACACAACTGCTATGTGGTCCAGCAAGCCCATTTCCCTGGGCATGTATCCAAGGATTTGAAAGCAGGAACTTGAAAAGCTGCCTGAACCCCTCATGTTCACTGCAGCTTCACAGCAGCCAAGCTGTGGAGGCTGCCTAAGCATACACATGCAAGAAAATGATGTGCAGCCTTAAAAGAGGATCATGGGGCTGGAGGGATGGCTTGGCAGTTAAAGAACTTGCCTGCAAAGCCTAAGGACCCACGTTCCTCTTTCCAGAACCCCCATAAGCCAGACATACGAGGTGATGCTAGTGTGCAAGGTCGTACATGCGCACATTATGGCGCATGCATCTGGAGCTCAACTGCAGTGGCTGGAGGCCCTGGTGTGTCATTTCTCCCCTCCCCCATTAAAAACAAAAAGAGGATCATGCTTTTTCCAAGAACATGAATGAACCTGGAGGGCATGATGCTAAGTGAAATAAGCCAGAGGACAAATACTCCCTGGATGACAACGCTTTATTGGATATACCTGAAACAGCTGCATCCTACATGGAGAGAATGCAGTGGTGCTGACAGGGCTGGGGGGGTAGAGGGGAAGTACCAAAGGAAACCACGTTTTAGTTCTGTAAGATTAAAAAGTCCTAGAGATCGACAATAAGACATAAAGTCAACAGCTAACAATATGGAAGCTTATATTTAAAAATTGACTAGGAGGGGGTTGGGAGTTGGTCCAGTGGTTAAAGGTTCTTGCTTGCAAAGCAAGCCTGCAAAGGTTCAGTTCCTCAGTACCCACATGAAGCCAGATGCAAAATGAGTCTGATGTTGGGTTGAAGCCTGGCAGCTTGTTTTCAGACACCCTGAAATACATGTAGACACATACACACACACACACACAATAATTTTTTTAAACAACAGAAAGAAAACAAAAATTGACAGACTTTATCTATGTGTTCTGTCACACACAAATACTATCGAAAAAACAAGGCAACAGGAGATACTTGGAGGTGATGAAGACACACTAATTGTGGGGCTGTGTGCACCAGATATAGATAGCCAGCTGAATGTCTGCCATGTCACATTACCATAGGACACAAGAGTTGGGGGTACAGCTGGCTCAGTGGTAGAGTTCTTGCTTAGCATGGGCAAGGCTCCAAGGTTGATTCATTGCCCCAGGAAAAGAAAGTGTGTGTAGACTGTGCTAGAACAAAATAGATCAGAGATCATCTCTGAATGTAAAAACAAACAAGGTAAGACTTGAAGCCTGGATACCTTCCACATGGAGAAATAATGTGAGAGGAAAACCTTTGCAAACACGGTGCTCTGGAGGTAGTAGCCATTTTTAAAGATATGTTGTCTAACAAAGTACAATAAGAGAAACAAAATAAAATCTCAGGTAAAAGACAAAAGTATGTGATATGTTTTCCTTCCTCAGTTCCCAGCAGACCTGGAATCATTTATTTTCAACTAATTGCTCATCTTTTTACCCAAGTGTGTCCAATTAGTCATCCTGAAAAAGGAACTGAGAGGAATAATTTTAGGTGAATAAAACATGTGGACAATACAACAGAAAGCAAATATTAATCAAAGTGAGTTTTCCCTCTGATAACCTTCTCGAGGCCCTGTGGCAGAACTCATAAAATCTTTTGTGGTAAGAAAAAATATATTGCTGAGTATTAATCTTAAAAATTTTGTTCCATTATGAGGAACAGTTCATCTCAAACAAAATTAATTACTGAAGACAATCAGAATAATACCAAATGGAACACTGAGAGTCAATGCCATTTACTCAAATTATAAATCAGAACCAAGAGCAGGAGTGGTTTGATTAGCATATCCTGTGATTATAATAAAAAGGGGGTTGGAGATCAGGTTAAGACAAATCAACAAAACTTCTGGGGAAAAAGGCTAGCACAGGTCATTGAAGGACAGCTTGAAAAACTACAAGGGCATTTTATCATTGCAGTGTAATGATAGTCACATAATTGTTACCGGCTTTACTTTTTTCCTTTTTAAAATATCCCACACGGATCTAAAAATCTCATGAATTTCTATAATAATTCACAATAATGCACAAAATAGCGCTGCTTTCACACAACACAGAGAAACAGATACAAAATTGAGAATTAGGCATATGCTATTTGGTGGGATCTCTTAGGATAATGTCTCATCAGGGAAAAATACACAAAAAAGTTGCAAAATCCTTCACCTATTCAATTCCCTTCACATATGATGTTCACCTAGCAGATGGAAATATTCATTGTAAGTCTATTGTTTATAAACACACATTTTGAAGCAGAGAAAGTTTCCCGGCTCTATATAAGAATGTATGATAAAATCAGAACACCATATGCTGCTAAGATGTAGGAAGCAAAAGTTTGCTCCTATTCTCAGCAAGTACCACGAGAACATCTGCGTTCAAGAAACTGAGGCAAGAGTTCTGCTTAACCCACACCAATGTTTTCTAGCATAACAAAGAAAACCAAACACAAAGTCTCAACAAAGTCAGGGGTTAACTGTCCACGTCTGCTGCTGCAGGAGGGAAGAACTGCCACTAGGCGAGCCATTAGACCACCCAGATATTCCTTTAGAAAGGAGCTGTAGTCTCGTTTCATTTCATGAATTCCTGACTACCTCGGGAAAGGCCATTGGACACTACTTGTCTGCCTAGGAGCTGCCCATGTCATTAGGTTTGGTCTATTCTCTACCCTAGGGGTTTAGCACAAAGGTCAAGGACCATCTGGTTAGAGACCATACCTGGATGCAGCCAACTCAACACACATTGGCCATGCATGGGCCAATGGTGACAAGAATTGCTCTAAGGGACTCATCTGTTAGATGTGGTGGGAGCATCACAGTGGTCGGACATGACAGTAGCAGGTGCGCAGTGGTAGTGGGACACAATGGTGGGATGGTAACAGATCACCTAACTCTGTTCTGCCAAATTTCCACATGGACCCATGATTCTAAAGAAAGCCACCACCCAAGCAACAATTCACGCAAACCTGTTTGTTTCCCTGGCTCAATTCCAACGTGAAAATACCTGGGGGAAGATTTTCTAAAGTTACTCTGTTCACAGGAAAACTTCAGTAACACTTCAGGGAGTAATTTTAAAACATGACTTCCTGGCAAACCATCTACAATCATTAGCTGATAAAGAATCTCCAAAAACTGAAAGCCAAGCATGGTGGCGCACGCCTTTAATCCCAGCACTTGGGAGGCAGAAGTAGGAGGATCGCCATGAGTTCAAAGCCAGCCTGGGACTATATAGTGAATTCCAGGTCAGCCTGGACTAGAGTGAGACCCTACCTCGAAAAAAAAAAAAAAAACAGAAAAAAAATCTCCAAAAACTGGGACAAATTAGCCTGTAATAAGGAATTTTCCTGAGCATGAACTACTAAATTTTTAGCAAGGAGATGACAAATGCTGCTGCCTTTTGTCAGGAGAGTTATTGTTGAGTAGCTATTTTCAACACTAAGTACTTTCTTTCATCAAGGTAGTAAACCCGCATCTTCAGAGCAAGCGGAGGTCTTTATGGTCAGGGATCACAACTCAATTGAGAAGAAAGAATCCAGACCATTAAAATCAGGTGGAATGTTGTTCTCTCCCAATGCCGCAGCTCTTTCATAACATGCTAATATTAACTTGTAATTGCAGAAAAGCATAGTGGCACATACTTCCCTACACTTAGGAGGCTGAGGCAGGAGGGTTGTGAGCTTCAGGCCAGCCTCAGCTGCATAGTTAGACCTGTCTCAAAAATCCCAATAAAATAACAACAGTAAAAACGTTACTTATGCCTAGGGAGATAACACACCTGTAGAACTCATGCCTTGTATGCAGGAGGCCCTAAGCTAAACCTGACAGTGGCAAAACAGACAAAACCCTAAGGGGATGTGAGAGGATGTTGCTCAGTGGTCGAGTGCTGGCCTAGCAAGCACAAGGTCCTAGATTCAATTACCACCCCCTGCCATCACAAGAAAAGACTATTCGCGCTAACTCTAATTTAATGCTACTATCATATTTATTTTACATCAATATAAATAACTAGATTTTGTAATAAACTTGTGTATCCTGGCTCAAAGTCCATTCTTATCTTTGAAATTTAAAAGGGGGGGGTGGGTGGGAAGGGATGAAAACACACCTAAAAGCCATTTATAGCTTTCATGGAATCACCTTTTGCGGGGCGGGGGGGGAGGTTAGATCAGAATTATGTTTTCAATTTTATTTTTATAAATTTCCTGTATGAAAATTTGAAAAACAATAATGCAAAGTTCCATGTGTCTATAGCTGGCTTTTTTCCTCAAGCAAAATAATAATGAAATATCTTGACTAGAATTGTATAAGAAAGCAATAGAGCGAGTTTTGAAGAAGTGCACAGCTAACAGGTCATGCATCGGGAAAGCTGAAGGTCACGATTCTTCAGACAGCTAAGGTGATCAGGTGACGGGGAATGAGGCAGCCATCCGTTTGGAACTCTGGGTTTGTAAAAGTTACCTGAGAGGTATATTCTCTACCTCAGAATTTGCCTTAAATGAAAAGGGGCAGTAAGCAGGTATCCGTGGACCTGGGCTGAGGTCTACAGAATGTGAAGCAGTTGTGTTAGGATCACAGATCTGGGCAAGACAAAGCTTTCAAGGACCAACTGTATGAAAGCTTTCCAGAAGCTTCTCACTGATTCTAGGATACCATGAGAAACTACATGGAGGCTTTATCATCACAGTTATGAAAGCCGACACAAAATTCAAGGGTTAATGTCAAAATGGCCCTAAGACTGTTGGAGACTCTGGTTTATGCGACTTCTCTTAACATAAATAATGTTTTCATTCTTCATTTATTTCTATCTCTCCTTACTTAATTTGGGCAGAAAAGGTAAAAATCTCTATTGAGTGAAGCATGGGCACATGACCTGAATCAGACTGTCAAATCCAGCTTTATGAGAATTGAATGAGCTCATATCAGTAAGGATAGAATGTCAGAAAACCTTTGGGAAAGAAGGCATTGATTTTTTTTATGGATAAAAATCTTTTATTCCATCTCTGATTACTTAATTCTTTATGATATGAGATTCTCTGTGGACATAAAAAATGGGAACCATTATACCAAGGATTAAAGTATGAAGACAGGCGTTATTTTCTACAGTTAAAAATATCCATACAGAGAAGTCATGAAAAAGGAGTCTAAAGTACAAGCATTATAATGTAAGCACAAATGAATTAGAAACATAAGTTTAAAAGCTTCTACTCATCTCATTTAGAAGCACTTGTCAACAATGAATCATGAAATTGCTTTGTCTTACCGGCTAAAGTCTTCAACTAGGATCCAAAATGATCCTAAGACAGGAGACCCAAGAGAGATTAATTACCTAAATCCAAATCATCTCCAATAAGAACTTTAAAAGGCCTGATGCTAATTCTGCCTCAGGGAGGCTCCAGAAACAATCCTATCTTCTGTGGCTCCACAGCAAGGAAAGACAGATTGCCTTTTTTGTTTGTTTGTTTGTTTGTTTGTTTGTTTGTTTGTTGAGGTAGGGTCTTTCTCTAGCCCAGGCTAGTCCCAGAGTGGCCTTGAACTCATGGTGATCCTCCTACCTCTGCCTCCTGAGTGCTGGGATTAAAGGCGTGCGCCACCACACCCAGCGAGACTGTCTTTTAAGGCCACAAATGAATAGGAATAGTACACAGTCTAATATGATTATTTTATTTATTACCATTACTATTGTGGGATACACAGACACATGAAGGCACCACTCATTATTAAAGAGATGTAAATCAAATGCGACAGGGTGAGTCCACCTTGCATAAGCCTCGGGGGTCAGTGTCAGTTACTTTCACTTGGCAACACTTGATTTCCCGAAGGTATCACCTCTGTCCATTCAGAAAAAAAGACAAAAGAACCTAATGGCTTTTAAATGAGTGACTCTTTTTTTTTTTTTTTTTTTAATGCAGGATCCACAAATACCGCTTGTGACACAGAGGAAAGGTCAAAGTGAGAATGCAGGGTTTTATACCCATTTCTACGGCCATTCACAGTGGGCACCTGGAACCAACCATGTAAAAAGCCTAAGTGGAGCTATATGGGATTGAATTTATTTTTTACCTAAAAAATGGCCACACTAGCTCCACTGAGCCAAAATACAACCTATTGTAAGCTGAGCACTTCACAGAGATAGGAACAATAGAGTGCGAGCCAGCAGAGAATTAACAGGAACCAAGGCTAAGAAAATTAAAGCCAGGCAGAGAGAAGGAACCACTAGTGCAATCAGCCTTTACAGTAAGATGAAGATGACAGGCCCCTCTGCTCACCTGGTCAATAAAGAAACCAGCTCTTTTTTTCACCTAAGAAGAGCGTTCCCAAATAGACCCTTTACAAAATGAGAGAGGCTTAAAAGTAACCAAGCAAGAGACACATACAGAGATACTCTTCAACATTTAGTGATAAATTTTAATTGGAAGATTTCCCTAAGGATCTCAGGTCTAAAGGATATGGACCGGGAAAAAAAAATTCTGAAAAAAAAAAATGACATGTTAAAAACATTAAGTCTTTAACCAGGCGTGGTGGCACATGCCTTTAACCCCAGCACTCGGGAGGCAGAGGTAGGAGGATCGCCATGAGTTCGAGGCCACCCTGAGACTACAGAGTGAATTCCAGGTCAGCCTGGCAAGAGTGAGACCCTAACTCAAAAAACCAATAAAAAAAAAAAAATTAAGTCTTCAGATAAAGGAACACAAAACATCTGTCCACAGATAGAGTTCTCTTATTTCCTCAACAACGTTTGAAGTTTCCAGTGTAAATATTTTTCTCTTGTCATATTTACCCCTATGAACTTCAGCTTTCTGATGCTATTTTAAATTCACATATCTTAATATGTTTATCATATATGAACATGGAATACTTTTAAAATATATATATATTGGGCTGGAGAGGCAGCTCAGTGGTTAAAGGTGCTTGCCTACAAAGCCTAAGGACAGGGATTTGATTCCCCAGTACCCATATAAAAAAGCCAGATGCACATACATCTGGAGTTTGTTTACAGTGGCTGGAGGCCCTGGCATGCCCATTCTCCCTCCCTCTCCCTCTCCCTCTGCTTGCAAATAAATAAAAATACTTTTAAAATATGCATATATATGAGTATGCATATAATTGAGTTTTTCATATTTATTTTGTATTTGGTAACATACATGTATATACTGATCACATCTTTTACATAGATGACCTTGTCGCATGAAAATAAATGTGTCTGTTTTTCTTTACAATGTAGATGACTAGTTTTCTTGCCTTACAGCAGGGGTTAGTAACTCCACTATCTTTAATCTGAGGTTTTATGGCTTTGTAATTTTTATTCAAATTGGGAAATAAATAGCATTGTTTCTCTGAATACTTTTCTTCCTCCTGCTTCCTTTAGAAATTCCAAATGTCCATGCCTTAGACCTCACTATTGCTCTTCTTGGGTTTCTTTTTTAAATTTGCCTTTTATTTTAGACAATTCTCTTGCTGTATACTTAAGCTCACTCATATTTTTCTCCTGAAAAGTCTAATCTCCTGATAGTCACATTCATGTGATTTTTTTTTTCAAGGTAGGGCCTCACTCTGGCCCACACTGACCTGGAATTCACTATGTAGTGTCAGGGTGGCCTTGAACTCTCAGTAATCCTCCTACCTCTGCCTCCCAAGTGCTGCGATTCCAGGTGTGTACCACCATGCCCTGCTAAATAATTTGTTTTGTTTTTGGAGATAGGGTCTCACTCTAGCTCAGGTTGACCTGGAATTCACTATGTAGTCTCAGGGTGGCCTCAAACTCATGGTGATATCTCCTACCTCTACCACCAGTGCTGGGATTAAGGGTGTGTGCCACTACACCCAGGTCATGTGACTTTTTTGTTTGTTTGTTCATCTCACAACAACTGTTATCTTTACAAGTCTGGGTTCTGCCTTCTTACCTTTCATGACTCTACTTTAACTGCATGGAATACAATCAAGATGGTTTGGTTGTCTTCATTCAGGTCAGTTCCAGTTTGGTTTTGATGTATGGATTTTCCTTCTCATTATAGGTCCCACTTTTCTGCCTCCCTGCCTGTTTCCAGGCCAGATAAACTGATTAGAATCTAGACACTGTGAACTGGACTTTGTGGAGTACTGGAGAGTTTCGCATCCTTTTAAATAAACTTGAGTTTTGTTCTGATACTAAGAAGATACCCAGAAATAATTCAATCCTTTCAAACATTGCTTTTTACAACTAGCTAGGGGAGCTAGTGAGATGGCTTAGTGGCTAAGGCATTTGCCTGTGAAGCCTAAGGACCCTGATTTAGCTCCCCAGGACCCACATAAGCCAGATGCACAAAGTGGCACATACATCTGGAGTTTGTTTGCAGTGGCTAGAGGCCCTGGCATGCCCATCCTCTCCCTCTCCCTCCCTCCCTCCCTCTCTCTCTCCCTCTCTCTCTTTCCCTCCCTCCCGCCCTCTCTCATAAATAAATAAATAAATCTAGCTAGATGAGATCACAGATATATTTCAAAGATTAGCATTTCCCCACCATGGACTCAGGACAACTTTGCGTTCTCTGTTCAATACATTAAAAGGTAGGTTTTCAGTTTGTAGTGAGGACAGGCACCCTACTCATTCCTATGTACTATCTGGTGATTATTTTCCAGCACGGAGTAGCTTTATTATACAAGGGTGGTGAATTTTCTCCTAATGCTCAGAGGGAAGCAGAGATTTCTCCACACAGCTCCCTTTCCTTTTCATACTCTTTCCTTAAAAATCTAAATGTCAGGCTGGAGAGATGGCTTAGCGGTTAAGGCACCTTCCTCCTAAGCCTAAGAACGCTGGTTCCAATCTCCAGCGGTTCCAATCTTCAGGTCCCATGTTTAGCCAGATGCAAAGTGACGCAAGGGCGCAATGCTGCACTTGACCACAAGGGGGCGCACACATCTGGATTTCGTTTACAGCAGCTGAGACACTGCTGGAGCGCCCAACTCTCCCTCTCCCTCTCTGTCTCTCTCTCAAAAAAAAAAAAAATCTAAATGTCTTGGTTCTCCAAATGCTCATCTCTCTACAACTCAGCAGGTCTCCTGAATGCCGTGTTGGTTCTCTGTGCCTTAGCTTGAAAATTATCTCAAGAAAGGAAGCTGCAGGCCACCTCCTGTGACCACAGTCTTTCTCTGCCTCATATCCAGTGTCTTAAGAACAATTCTGCTGAGTTTGGTAGTATTTTCAGGCGAGGAGGTAAATTTGATCCTGTTTCTTTATCTAAGCCCAGGCTGCCAGTTTTTAGTGAGCCTCAGAACCAGTGGGAGGACTCACCACAATGCAGTTCTTGCTCTTCCTTTCAACTACCTGTCCCAGGATGTGAGGGTGATCTGGCTACATCTGTCACCCATTATCCCCAGGGTTGATTCAGCTGATCTGGCTGGCTAGGCAGGTGTCTCCTTCCACCTTCACTGCTCTACGTGTGTCCCCCCCTAGCTGCGCACTTGATCAAAGAGGACTACCTTCCTCACACAGAAGAGGTCCAGTCTTCCGTTAAGGGTATTCGAGTCGCTGCACTCCCCTGCTAGAACCTCCAAACAAGCTCTCAGCTACCTGTCCCAGCAAACCCAATGTTGCCAGAGACAGAAGCTGTGGAACAGGGTGGCAAAGACTCAGGCACACATCCTGAAGGCTCTAGAACACCACAATACCTTCTGCAGAGGATAACTATACACACTAGAAAGCAAATCCTGGCCTCTTACTAAAAACTGAGAACTCAACCGTGAGTATTAGTAACATACCCATTGAGATAACTATTACAAGGGGAGTAAAACGAGAGTCATCAGATTCTAGCAATAGACACTACTTTAAAATTTTTTATCTATTTATTTAGAGAGACAGAGGAGGGGGGGAGAGGAGGGGGGGAGAGGGGGAACTCATGTGAATGGATACAGGGCATCCACACTGCAAACGAACTCCAGACGCACGTTCTACCTTGTGCATCTGGCTTACATGGATCCTGGGGAATCAAACCTGGGTCCTTTGGCTTTGTAGGCAAGTGCCTTAACCACTAAGCTATCCCTCCAGCCCTAGGCTACTTTTTTTGCATGTGTATGTGTTGTATGGCGCATGTGCACACATGTGTGTGTATGCATATGTGAACATCAGAAGACAACCACAGGTGTTATTTTCCAGGAACACTGTGTACCTTTAAAAAAATTTTTAAATTTATTTTGAAGGAGGGGGGAGGAGGGAGAGAAAATGGGTGAGCCAGGGCCTCAAGCCACTGCAAAAGAACTTCAGATGCATGCTCCACCTTGAGCATCCAGATTTACATGGGAACTAGGGAACTGAACCCAGATCATTAGGTTTTGCAGGTAAGTACCTTAATAATTGAACCATCTCCCAGCTCTGTCCA
This sequence comes from Orientallactaga sibirica, assembly GCA_036365145.1. Classification (NCBI taxonomy): domain Eukaryota; kingdom Metazoa; phylum Chordata; class Mammalia; order Rodentia; family Dipodidae; genus Orientallactaga; species Orientallactaga sibirica. Next base: position 2,135,958 of record JAEOAD010001941.1, on the reverse strand, counting down.
TCTTTTTTAAAAATAATTTTTATTTTATTTTCTATTTATTTATTTGAGAAAGAGGGAGAGAGAGAGAGAATGGGCATGCCAGAGCCTCCAGTCACTGCAAATGAACTCCAGATACATGTGCTACCTAGTGCATCTGGCTTATGTGGGTCCTGGGGAATCAAACCTCAGAGGTCCTTTGGCTTTGCAAGCAAGTTCCTTAACTGCTAAGCCATATCTCCAGCCCTGTCCATCTTTTTTTGAGAGAGGGTCTATGGTGGTTTGAATGTAAAATGTCGCCCATCATCTCCTGTGTTTGTGATTAAACCTCATACTTGATCTCCAGCTGGTGGAGCCTTGCTGGAGGAGGTGTATCACCAGAGGCAGGCCAGTGCTTTAGTAGTCGCACTGTCTCGTCCCTGATGCTATGGAGATAAGATACCAGGACTGACTGCTCCTCCCATGATTTCCCCACCATGACGAAACATCCCCTTGAAACTTTACGATGGAAATAAACCCTTTCCTTCCATAAGCTACTTTTGGTTGGGTGTTTTGTCCCAACAATGAGAAAGTAATTGCTATAGGGTCTCTCAGTGGCCTAAGGCTCACCAATTATGCTAAACTGGCTGGTCAGTGAATTCCAGTGATCCCTCTGTTTCTACCTCTCCATTTAAGTGTGTACCATCTCACCTGGCATTCAGATGGGTTCTCAGGATTGAACTCAGGTCCTTGCCTAGGTACAGCAAGCATGTTACCGACAGAGCTATCTCCCGGCCATGGCTGCTTTCTCAATGACATTGAGATCTCACTAGTTGATGGAACAGCTGAATGCTCAGGCCTGAATTTATACATGGTCACTGCAATGCTGAAAATGGAGGTGCCACACTATAGCCTTCCTCAGGAGTGGCCAAAAGGGATGTGGGGAAGTACCATCCTCTCAATCAGTACTTTAAGGATTATCTTTGAAGAGGGCAGGTCTAAGGAAGGCTGGAGAATGCATACAAAGACACGCGAGCAGCAGTAAGTGGCATGACTGATGGGAAAGAGGTCTCAGAGAGCAGGACCGGCAACTGAGAAGTAATCAGTCCTACCTTGGGGAGAGACAATAGAGGGAGAGAAATGAGGGCACTTTAACATCACTGTAGAGCCTCCACTTCAGGCAAGACACTCAGCCATCAACCGGCCACAACAACCCAACTGAGGATGTCATATAGATTTCTTTGCAACTCATGAAAGGAGACAGAAGCAAATCAGTCATGTTTGGAAGGCCTGGGGCTACAGACAAGTCCAGCAGCACACACAGCCTCCTTCTCCTCAGATGGCAGGTAGATGCCAAATGCTCAGCTCTCCTTGTGGTGTCCTCCTCCAAGTCTACTCGAGACTGTTCTGATTCCATCTGACCTCCAACCATGGCAGCATGCTGGGGCCATTCTTCTCACCTCAGTGTCTGCTCTGGGGATGTATTTGCCTTCACTGCTCTTTGTCTGGGCCAGCAGCACAACCTGGGGTCCTACTCCATGCACACAACAACCTGCCCAGAGTGCCTCTGAACCTCCTTTCACTTATCATTGGGGGGGAGTGTGTAAGAAAGAACACCTGACCAGGGCATTCAACAGTCATTCATTTACACAATTATCCCTGGAAGTAGCCATACCACAGGTGCAGCACTATAACACTGGGCACTGTTCACAATCTGTGTTGAACCAGGGGTCATAATTAAGGGATCAAGATCTGACTGCCCTCCTATCTCAGGGAACCATTTGTGTTTCCTGACCTGGGACTCTCTGGGATCACAGGTCTAGGTTCTGGAGGGAAGACATTTCCCCAGGGTGACAAGGAAGGAATCAGAGAACGTGATCTGTAATTCACCTGGTCACTTTTTGCATGCCAGTGGGGTTCCAAGAAAGGAGTTTCTCCTAGGATCACTCTTCTGAATGCTGTTTCCAAATACGTAATTTCTGTACGATTAGTTTGAATGCTTATTTGGCTAGATATATTTTGATGTAATTCAAGTTCCGGTTCAAAATCTCCTCCGGAATATTTTGGTTTATTTTATTCTGTAAATTTGTTATTTATTTTTCTATGTATCTTAATATGCCTTCATACCTCCAAGAATAATTCTTCCCTATTACTTGCCAAAGGTTTAAAACATTTATAGATATTATTTTCTGATTATATTCCTGGGTGAGCTTTAGAAACCTTTTTCAAATCACCCATCAGAAAAAAAAAATTAGTATTATTTTTAAAATATCCTAGAGTGGGGGGACAGTTCAGTGATTCAATGTTTGTGACAGGGAGTAGGCAGTTAGGGTGATCAGGCCCCTAAAAGTGAAAAGGCAGGAAAGTCTGCACTTGCAAAATTCAGAGACATCTGACTTCCTATCTCCTGCCTAGTTCCCTAGACCTGTTTTTCCACAAATAACCTGGACCCCTCTTGGGAGGGAGATCTTTCCTAGGATTTAAATCTAATCTTAACACTGTGGTTGGTCAAGTTTAGACCCCAGAATTTGGCTAGCCTCTTCCTGAGACAGCCCCTAGACCTAACCAATCAGCTGACCCTTTGGTTCACCTGAGCATGAAGGTAGGGCCCACCACTATAAGGTTATAAATATATTTGTGGGAGAAAGGCACATTCTCTGAGCAGCCTTATCACTTGGAAACTTCCAGCTGCTGGTGAATTTCCTCTTGGCTCCGCCCAGGCCTAGCCAGACACCCTCACTCTCCACAGGGGCTCTTTACCCCTTCCAGCTCCCCACATGGCAGAAGTTCTTTGAATTTTTTTTTTCTTTCTTTGGTTTTTCTAGGCCCTACAGGAGGGTTCTCAAGCCACATGGGTGCCATTCTTTGGCTCTGAACTTTCTTCAATAAATATAATAACTTAATAATAATCTGTCTCAGTCTAATTTTATCCAATTATTTGATTAAAATTAAAAATGAGGGCTGGGGAGATGACTTAGCAGTTAAGGTGCCTGCCTGCTAAGCCTAAGAACGCCCATTCAATTTTCCAGGTCCCACATTTAGCCAGACTTAAAGTGACACAAGGGCGCAATGCCACACTTGCCCACAAGGGGGTACACGCACCTGGAGTTTGTTCACAGCGGCTGAGAGGCTGCTGGTGCGCCCATTCTCTGTCTCTCTCTCTTGGTCTCTCTCCCCCGCCAAAAAAAAAAAAAATAAAAATGAGCCTAGGGTTTGGGGTTCAAGGACTTTCCTGAACCCCTAGCATCCCCGTTACATTGTCATAGGTCCTGAGTTAAAGCATCAGGACCATATGGAAACATCCTACTGATAGTAGGTTCTATAAAGGCCACTGTTAGGTGAAATTCATATAGTCATTCCAGAGAAAAAGGTATTTTGGGAATGCATGGGTTTCTGCCTTAAGATCTCCTGTTAAGTCTCTCACTGAAGCATTCATTGCACCTTTTCTCATACAGGTTTTATGTGTCTCTTGAAAAATTATCCCAGGTATTGAATCAATTTTTATTGATACTGTGGAATTTTCTTGCCTTTTTATAAAACAAGAAAAATAACATTTTCCCTTAATCACTCCTATTTTTACTGAAATAAAAAAACAAATAAACATCCATCAAATTTCTATTGTGATAGTGTCATAGATTTGAGCTACTGAAACAGGACTCATAAGAAAATGATAAGATTTTCTGACTACTAAATTATTCTGACAATTCTAACAGGCATACTATAGTAGCACTGAGAAATTCTTGATGTGTGGACGTGCATGCACACATGCAAACTTTGAATGCAAATATTACAGGGTTCCCCAACACAAAGTAGGAAATAATTTGCATTAGATGATTCCTTTAAAAACTTTATGCAAACACACCTATGCAAACCGAACTTGGTTTAATTAAGGAACTGCTATGGATGAGCCAACTTGGTCACCTGTGCCTAAAGGGCAGAATGTAAACAAACAGGAAACATAGTGCCTAAAATTCGCTAAAATCCACATGCAGTCCATAACAAAAACCACAAAGAAAATACTATTCTTAGTCAATGCTAGAAAAGGTCAAAGTACGTTATTTGCTCCTTATATGAGTAGCATTTTGCTAACTGACACCAAGGAGGGAAATAGGCACTCCCTCTCAGGCAAAAACATTTTCCTAGGCATCCATGTTTTCCAATTCACAGCCTAGGGGGCCTCAGGAAGGTTAGCATAGGACAGTTACAGGTGCTTACTGGAAGAAAGTAGATGAAAAAGTAATCTGAAAAAATTGTATGAGATTCTTTAAAAGTAGCTTTTGTATCTTGAAAAAAATAATGACAAAATACAATGGATTCTTGATAACTCATCTTGGTGTCTGTAGTCCTTGGTGAACAGAATGTAATTCATCATATCTACTCCAAACCAAACCATTCTTGCTTCAGAGGAAAACTGGGGCTCCTCATAATGTGGCCAGCGGAGCAGCAGTGAGGCCACTGCATGACTTAAATGGCCCACAGATAATGAGGCGCTCCTGGGCCTTGCTTCACTATAGCCAACACGGTTTTGTCATTCTGTGGATGACTGCGGCATATTTCAAATGAACAAGTACATTTTGCTGGTAGAAGAAGCAGTGCCAAACAAAACAAAACAAAATGTAACACCTCTTCATTTAATTATTTATTTTTAAAGCTTTTAAAAATTTAATTTATTTACTTGCAAGTGGAGAGAGAGAGAGAAAGAAAGAGAGAAAGAAAGAAAGAAAGAAAGAAAGAAAGAAAGAAACAAACAAACAAACAAACAAACAAACAAACAAACTAGAATAGGCATGCCAGGGCCTCCAGCTGCTGTGAATGAACTCCAGATGCATGAGCCACTCTGTGCATCCAGCTTTATATACATAAATACTGTAAATACTGGGGAATGAATTCTGAGTCCATAGGCTTTGGAGGCAAGTGTCTTAAGAACTGAACCATCTCTCCAGTCCCTCTTAATTTATTTTAAAGTTGACATTAACATTGTTCTATCATAAATTTAAAGGAACTGCATACTGGCACAAAGCACATTTTGGTTTTCAAAAGATAAACAAAACTGTTGCACAATCATTTTAAATATACCCAATGGAATGCAAACGCTATCTTAACACGATGCCTGTCCTGTTCATTTTTAGGGAAAGGAATGCTAAAAGAAATTTACCATTATCCTTTTATTCTCTCTGAGGGTCAAGATCCATAGACAGACTATCAAGGAAGATATGCACCTTTCCTCTGTGAAGTGGGCAGAATCACTAAAGGAGGCAGGGAAGGACAGCTGCTATGGGGCCTAAACAATCTGCATAATCCTAGGCAGCTGTAATTCTGAAAACATCCTTAAGAACACTGAGAATCAAGAAAAAAATCTTTCTCTGCCATCCATGGCAGTATTTCACTCTGAAGGTTGTGATCATAGATGACCCACAGACCTACTCACTTTACCAGGAGGAATAATCTTTTTGAAGCACACTTCTTTCTTCCTGGGGCAGAGAGAACATGACATTTGTGTGTGTGTGAGTGTGATTACCTGGTGGCATGGCTTTTGTTATACTCATTTTACAGATTATACAAGTTGATCAAAGTAGTCAAGCTCTGCAAAGTCACAGAGACAGCAAGCTGAAGCAGCTGAAGGCAGCGAACTCAAGGCATGTGCTGTCCAAGCTCACCACTCACACACAGTTCTCATCTCTGAATTCACTGTCTTTTACACTCCTGCTAACAAGCGGCATCCCAAATACCATCACATGACAATAATGCAGAATGCTGCTGAGGATTATGGGAAAATGACTTTGGACCAGAAAAGGGGCTCTGACATCAGACACAGCACCCATGGTGAGGTGGGGGTCTCCTCCAACCCTTACAGTTTGGCCCATGGGCAACGTGCTCAAGGCCTCAACACCATGCAGGTAGTGGAGCTGGGAGTTTGGTCCAGGACTGTGGTTTCAGTGTGATCTGAGTTTCTGAGACACCTTGATCTTCAAAGAGCAGAGAGCCGCAAGGTCAGGCTACAATGGTAGAGAAGGCCACAGACTCTTATGTGTGGAAGGGTGAGCAGATGACAAGCACAAGTAAATGAGCACGGGGTGATTACAGAGCAGGGTCAGCAGACACTATAAAACACCAGAGCCTATGGAGCAGCACTGTGCCCCCTGGGGTGGGCAGCATAGCAACATGACCTCGCCTCCGAATTGTCTATCAAAACCAGAACCCAGGGGTTGTATAGGAAAACCTGGAACTGTTACATGCTAATAGTCACTAACTACATGCATGTGTGGGGCTTTAAACAACACAGACACACACGTGCGCGCATGCACGCGCGCGCACACACACACCATGTACACACCATCTGAAGGTGGACTGTGGAATGCATATCATGACCTTGGAGATGGATGGGGGGTGGGATGACCGTGGGTTGCATTGAATCTAGACAGACAATTCTTTCTTCGGTCATGAAGATGAGAGCATGAAGTTGCTGACTTTGGAACTTGTTGTAGTTATCGTCTAGTTGCTGTGACAAAATACCTGACCACAAGCAGCTGACAGAAGGAAAACAGAGCAGGCCTCAGTAGCAAGCCTGAGACACGTGTTGTCACAGTGGCAGGGGAAGGAATCTGAGTGAGCTAGCCAATGAACACTCAGCAGGGCTGGACAGATAAGCCTCAAGGTCTGTCTCCAGGGACACACCTCCTCCAGCAAGGTTCCACCTCTCAAAGGCTCTGCCAGCTGGAAACTAAGTAGAAGGCTCAGTCACAAACACATCGGGCTCTAGAGGACATTTTACATTCAGATCACCACAGAACTGCTTGAATTTTGCAGGTAGCACGAGCCCCCTCATGCTCAGAATTTATCAGTCAGCATGACAGTTCATTGACAGGACGTGGTGGTGACACAGAACCAGCCTGAGAAGCCCTGCAGGACTGTTAAGAAACTGAGAGAGCTAGGAAGGAATCCTTCATGCCCTACAGAGTAAGCCATCGAAACCATAACACTGACAGAGGAGAAAGAAAAGAACAAGCAACCAGAAAATGACAAGATCATACAGATGAGCAAGTATCTGTCAATAAGTAACGACAAGATCATACTAATGAGCAAACATCTTGCAACAATAACCTGGAACGTAAATGTACTCGACTCACCGAGTGAAGAGACTGAGACTGATGGACTGGATTAAAAGCTAGATCTGACTGTCCGCAGTCTTTAAGACACACCTTACTGGCAAACACACCCACAACCCAAGACAACATGGACAATAACACATCACATGAATGGAAGACAAATGTAAGCTGGTGTAGCTATTCTGATACCTTAGAAAGTAGACTCCAAAGTTAACTCAAAAATATTTTTAAATCCAATATATACTAATAAAGGAAACAATTCATCAACAAGATAGAACAATTGCATACACATATGTGTGTGTGTGTATGCATGTGTGTGTTTGTATGTATGTATATATCTCCCAAATGTTGGGTTTTTCATTTTCACAAAACAAAGTCAAATAGATATATCCCATACATAAGAGGTAGGACATTCAAACCAAAAATCAACAAAGAAAGCTCAGAAGTAGAGTACATCATAGAGCAGTGGGCTTAGCATTTATACATAGTTCAATATGTACAGTATGTTAATATATAGAAAGTGTTCAATCCAACAGATAAAGAACATGCATTATTTTTGTCAGTGCATGGAACATTCATGAAATCCTTGTAGGTCATAAAGCAAGTCTTTAACAAATATATAAGAAATCAAATAATTTCTACTATTTTATCAAAGAGTAAAATAAAACTAGAAATTAATAGCAAAATAAATTACAGAAATGAAGAAAATATGTGGATACTGAACAGTACACTCAAGTACCCAGAGGGACATGGAAGATATCAGGGAGATTTTTTTTTTTTTTTAATTTTCAAGAATCAATTAACAATGAGGCAAAACTATGGGATACAGCTAAAACAGTCCTAAAAGAAAAGTTTATAGCTATGAGTGCTGACATTAAAAGTATTAGAAAGATTCAAATAAATAACCTAAGGATGCACCTCAAGGTCTTAAGAGAAATAAGAACAAAAGAAATGCAAAAGCAATAGATGGCAAGAAATAATAAAGACCAGGGCCAAGGTTAGTGAAACTGAGACTAAAAGAACAATGTACAGAATCAAAGATGTGGTGTTTTAAAAAACTAATCAACATTAATAAACCCCTAGCCAAACTAACCAAAAGAGAGACAGAAGACCCCAAATTAATAATATTAGAGATGAAAAGGTGTTAATATAAATTGCAATGAAATCCAGAAAATCATTAGGAAATATTTGAAAACCTGCATTTCAAAAAAACTGGAAAACATAGAAGAAATGGATAAATTCCTGGACACACATGACCTACCAAAATTAAGTCATGTTCAACAGCATCACAGCAACCAACAAGATTGAACCAGCAATAAAAAAAAAAATCTCCCAACAAAGAAAAATCCACTAACACAGGATTCACTGGCAATTTTTACTAAACTTTTAAAGGCAAGCTAACACTAAAGCTCCTTACTGTATTTCATAAAGTGGAAAGGGAAGGAACATGAAGCTGGAAAAAGGGCTCAGTGGTTAAAGTGCTTTCCTGTAAAGCCTAAAAACTGAGATTCAATTCCCCAGTACCCATATAAAACCAGATACTCAGAGAGGTGCATGTATCTGGAGTTTGTTTGCAGCAGCTGGAGGCCCTGGCGCACCCATTCTCTCTGTCTTTCCTCTCCCTATCTCTCTTTGCTTGCAAATAAATAATTAAAAAATATTTTTAAAAAGAAAGGGAAGGAACTTTACTAAACTCATTCCATAAATCCAGCATTATACCGATAACAAAACCAGATAAAGACAAATCAAAATAAAAAGCAAACCATACACCAGTTTTACTAATGAACATATACATAAAAATTCTCAATGAAAATCTTGCAAGTTCAAAAATACAATTAAAGAAGCTCACATAGGGCTAGAGTGATTGCCTAGTGGTTAAAGGTGCTTGCTTTCTTGCCAAGCCTGAAAGCCTGACAACCTGTGTTTGATTCCCTAGGACTCATGTACAGCCAGTTGTACAAAGTGGTGCATATGTCTGGAGTTCATTTGCAGTGGCAGGAGACCCTGGCACACCCATACTCACTCACTCTTCCTCTGTCTGCCTCTTTTTTTCTCTTTCTCTCTCTCAAATAAATGAAATTTTAAAAAAGCTCATATTCTACTAAAACATTAATTTCATTCCTGGAATGCAAAGTTGGTTTAACACACACAAATTAGCAAGTTGATAGAGCCAACGAACAGCCTCTAGAACAAAAAAAAATAGTTATCTCAATAGATATAGAAAAGACCTTACACAAAGTTCAACATACTTTCATGATAAATGCTCTGGAAAAAAAAAACTAGAAAGAATATGTCTCAATATAATAAATGCTTTATATGACAAACCTACAGCCAGCACTATACTAATTAGGAGAAAATGTAAAGCATTTTCTCTAAAATCAAGAATGTGTCATGAGCACTCACTCTTTTCTTAAAAAAAATATTTTATTTGTATTTGGAATAGAGAGAAAGAGGCAGAGAAAGAGAAAGAGAGAGAGAGAACAGGCATATCAAGGCTTCCAGCTGCTGCAAATGAACTCTAGATGCATGTGCCACCCTGTGCATCTGGCTTACGTGGGTTCTGGGGACTTGAACCCAGGTCCTTTGGCTTTGTAGGCAAGTGCTCTAATGGCTAAGCCATTTCTCCAGCCCTGCACTCTTTGAAAAAAAATTTTTTGGAAGTAGGATCTCACTCTAGCCCAGGCTAACCTGGACCTCACACTGTAGTCTGAGGCTGGCCTCAAGCTCACAACAACACTACCCTTGCCCTTCAAGTGCTGACTACCACTCTCTGAATTCAGATAGTGCTGCAAGTCTTAGCTCCAGAAATAAGACTACATGTGTAGTTCATGAAACTAGTAAGGAGACCATGAGAGGAAAGGCAGAGACCCTATGTGAGGGTAATGACATACATGTGACATGAAAGCAGAAAGGGAGGCTATTTGGGTAGTGGAACCTGCCAAAGCAAGGGGGGGGGTATTGCATGGGGAACATACAAAGCCACTGGGAGTGATATATATATATATATATGAATGAAAATGCCATAATGAAACCCATTCTTTTATATAAGTTAACATATACAAAAAAGATGAAACAGGATGAAAGGCAGGGTTGGGCTGTTCCAGAGCCAAACTCTAGATAGGGTCCTGGTCTGTAACTCAGCCCTCCTCACACTGTGTCCAATGGCTCATCAATGTTGCTGGAACCCGGAGCCTGGTGCACTGCCTGGCACACACCAGATGTGCAATATTCACTGCACTGTTGGTTCTGATTTTTCATATCCAGTCTCCCATGATGCCACCCTTTACTGTCTCAAGTCGAAAAAGCAGCTCAGAAGGATTTTTGTTGACAGCTCCTCAGAGCTGTGGAAGCTACTGATCTAAGGGACTGTATGAAACACTTGTACTGGTGAGACAGCAGCAATATTTGTACATGGGACTGATGCCACAGTACAGAGAATTCATAAAAATAAAGTGTTGGGTAAATTTCTCTCCATACCTTGTTAGCATTTGGTTTCATTAACAGGCTTACTTCCACGGACAGAATGAAAGACTTCAGATGAAAACAACCAGTATCAGTACAGTAAGCCACATTCCAACTGCATGTTTATATCTAGCCCTTGGTCCTGAATGCATCAAAAAGTTAATCTAGCATTTTCACCCTAGTGCTATTGTGGTCAACATGTCAAGAAATCTATTTTATTTATTTATTTATTTGACAGAGAGAGAGGGAAAGAAAGACAGGGAGGGAGGGCCTCCAGCCACTGCAAACCAACTCCAGACGTGTGAGCTCCCTTGTGCATCTGGTTAATCTGGGGAATCGAACCTGGGTCCTTTGGCTTTGCAGGCAAATGCTTTAACTGCTAAGCCATCCCTCCAGCCCCATGCCAAGAAATCTAAACATGCAATGCTGAGGTGGGATCTGACATTCGAGCAAGAACTTACTTATAGTCGCTGCTGTAGGAGGTGAGCTCTCTGTCATTGTGCATCCACTTGAATTCCAAAGGCCAGCTTCCTTCAGCCAAGCACGTGAGCACAAGGCGGTTCCCTTCCAGGTGGATCTGTGGCAGGCCTGGCTCCGTTTTAAAATACGGTGCGACATCATCTGAAATGTTAAAGAAGAGAGAAAGAGAGATGAATGAAGTCCGCATGAAAACAACACAGACCCAACAATAAACTGATGATTTAAACAGAGCTAATTCACAAGAAACAATGATGATATAGCCCAATTCTGTAGCTAACAGTTCCAGATCCATGAGGAACACACAACAGATGAGATGACATTTCAAAAACGGTGAATGAATCCAGCACTCGGAAACATCCAAGAGGCTCACCCAAGTTCTTCCAGTTTGTGACCAACAATAGCCTGCCATCAACGGAACATATTGGCAATTCCCGCGCATAGCCACACAGGTTTTAAGAAGACAATCTAGTTTCAAAGTAACAAGATTATAAAAGGAGAGTTTCTGGACATAATCATTCACTTCATCAATAAAAGGCAGGACTCACAGTGTAGCTTTTGCTTCACACATACCCATCATTTCTTAGTGAGTTTCAATGGTATACCAGACAGGAAACCTGTGCTATTCCACCAAATGGAATGATTCACAGTACTGAAAATGAACCAGCTAGTCTATACACCCTCACACAAACCAATCTCTCAGCTATAGAAGGCTGAGTGAATAAAGCCAGAGAGGTCACAGCACATGCCCTGAAGACACAGCCAGCCCTGCATAGTCACAGGTCTTGCATCTACAGTCACCTCAGCCCACAGCACGTGGATGAGACGGGGTGATCACAATTACTAAAGGATAGCAGGAAGTTTTTTTGCAGACATCATATTCTCCCAGGTCATTCTCTTTACAGTGTAGATAGGGAGCGGAAAGGGGCTAGACTCCTGGAAGTCCTTTTGGAGACCATTAGTGATCCAAGAGAAATGGTCTAGAAGGTGAAAACTGCAAGATCAGACAAAGGTGACTGCGGACTGAAGTAGAAGCAATGGAGTAAAAAGTCAGAAGTGTTCACAATGGATTGTCTTTGGGGCTATCAAAAAATTCATGGGCTTCTAACAAGCATGATTTTCTGATTAAAAACACATGGAAAGAAATATGGCTCAGTGGTAGGGCACCTGCCTACAATCCCCCAGTGAGGGGCTAGGGTGTGGCTCAGTGGTAGAGCTCCTGCCTAGAATCCCCCAGTGAGGGGCTAGGGTATGGCTCAGTGGTAGAGCTCCTGCCTAGAATCCCCCAGTGAGGGGCTGGGGGCGTGGCTCAGTGGTAGAGCTCCTGCCTAGAATCCCCCAGTGAGGGGCTAGGGTGTGGCTCAGTGGTAGAGCTCCTGCCTAGAATCCCACAGTGAGGGGCTAGGGTGTGGCTCAGTGGTAGAGCCCATGCCTAGAATCCCCCAGTGAGGGGCTGGGGGCGTGGCTCAGTGGTAGAGCTCCTGCCTAGAATACCCCAGTGAGGGGCTGGGGTGTGGCTCAGTGGTAGAGCTCCTGCCTAGAATACCCCAGTGAGGGGCTGAGGGTGTGGCTCAGTGGTAGAGCACCTGCCTACAATCCCCCAGTGAGGGGCTGGGGGCGTGGCTCAGTGGTAGAGCTCCTGCCTAGAATCCCCAGTGAGGGGCTGAGGGTGTGGCTCAGTGGTAGAGCTCCTGCCTAGAATCCCCAGTGAGGGGCTGGGGGCGTGGCTCAGTGGTAGAGCACCTGCCTAGAATCCCCCAGTGAGGGGCTGGGAGTGTGTCTCAGTGGTAGAGCACCTGCCTAGAATCCCCCAGTGAGGGACTGGGGGCGTGGCTCAGTGGTAGAGCTCCTGCCTAGAATCCCCCAGTGAGGGGCTGGGGGTGTGACTCAGTGGTAGAGCACCTGCCTAGAATCCCCCAGTGAGGGGCTGGGAGTGTGTCTCAGTGGTAGAGCACCTGCCTAGAATCCCCCAGTGAGGGGCTGGGGTGTGGCTCAGTGGTAGAGCTCCTGCCTAGAATCCCCCAGTGAGGGGCTGGGGGCGTGGCTCAGTGGTAGAGCTCCTGCCTAGAATCCACCAGTGAGGGGCTGGGGGCGTGGCTCAGTGGTAGAGTACCTGCCTAGAATCCCCTTGGGTTCCATCACCACCACTATACATGAACAAACAAGGGAATTTGTATTAATTCTATGGCTAGCCTCTCTGTAGTCAATATTGGGAATACGACAAGTAGGACATGATCACTGTTCCTTCAGGAGGATAGCCTAGGTCTGAAGTAGTAATATATACAGACAACTGTGCTGTACAATATGTCACTTAAGTCAGGAGGAGCCACAAACCCAGGTCCTCTGAGAAAGCCCTGCCTGCTCTGCTGCACAAGGGCGTGCTCTCAGCTGCTGTTCACGGGAGTCCTGCTCTGCTTGTCAACTGTGTGTCCAGTTTCCCTTTCTTCTAGGTACTTGGGCTAAAATCATCCACTCTTATGGCCCACAGAATGTCATAAAGCTGAATCACAGCAGATGCAACTCCAAAGCCGTGGTGTTTCCTGAGCCACATCCTTTATTAATGGCCTGCCATTTGCACTCTCTTTAACAATAGGAAAAGAAACTCTACCTCGTAGGGCTCATTGTCCTACGCCCGTGACTCATAAGAAGTGCCTCTTTTTGAAAGAAAAGAGCTTTAGGATACAAGCTTAGGAACTCACATTTGGTTCTACCACTGACAGAACTTCATCAACTTAATCTATTGCACGGTGGTTTGGAATATAAATGACACAACACTTCAACTCTTCATAGAATTCATAGTGAAGCACACATACCTCTAGAGTGTGCACATTACCACGCCGGGTATTGTGATCTACCTGAGAATCCTCCACAAAGAACAGTTCCTAAACGCTGGAGGCAGATGCTGTGTGATCTCTATGGCAGGATTGGTGCCCAGCACAGGTGTTGGGGCATTTATCAGCAGAAGTGGTGAAAACACACACTGTCCTTGCCCTGGAATTGTAAATTGCAGGTCCCACTCATGTCCAGCCCTCTCACCTGCCAGAAAAGTCACATTAGACCAGAAACTTAAAGAGAACATGAAGCAATGGAAGAGAGGAGGATGGATTTGTGCACAGGGGTGCACATACCTCCTCAAAAACACTCAGTCTTTACACACTTTATGTGGGACAGAAAAACACCTGCAATCAGGGAATGATGATTGTCGTTAAGGGGTGACTCTGATCTAGGGAAAAACCAGTGGTCCCCTTAATGATATTTGGGAGAAGGTGACATTCTAAGTAACAGTCAGACCTTCCCCCAAGAAAACACACAGACTATGTATACTTCTGTATTCCAACAATGAGCTCTCTAAGTCCCTGGAATGAATTGCCAAGGAAAGCTGTGAAATCTCCATTTTCACATACTTTTAAATAACATGTAAATCATTTATGAAAGAGAAAGTCTCATTTGTCTGGATAATACAGATTTAAGGTCCATTCAAAGGAGAGGACCAGACTTAATGTTCCCTCAAGACAACATCATAATTTTATGATGTTGAAGTCACTTCCCTAAATGGACTTTTAAGGTTTTCAGATAAATGTAAATGTATTTGACTTTACCTGTCCAATGCAAAGTTAATCTTCCCATCGAAAAAGGGACCATGACCCCATGTGACAGAGGGGAAATGGTTTCCACAGGCAGCAGTGGAGCCTGAGATTCTCCTGTAGCATGGCTTCCTGAACATAGACAGGGTTTTAGCTATCTGTTTCCCAGTGGAGACTTGAGAAGCTATCAGAACATGTTCATGGCAGAAAGGATGGGATCAACCATTAGGCTCCAAGGACATCATGCAACAAGAGAGGAGTGAGGCTGCCTGTGAGAGAGGACTTCAACGAGGACAGGCATCTACTTAAGGACATGGTCTTTTTCTTCTTTACTTTTTTAAAAAATATTTTTTTAATTTTTATTTATCTAGTTGGAGAGAGATGGAATGAGAGTGGGCACACCAGGGACCTCCAGCCACTACAAATGAACTCCAGATGCATATACCACCCTGTGCATCTGGCTTTATATGGGCACTGGGGAATCGAACCAGAGTTGTTAAGCTCTGTAGGTAAGCGTCTTAAACTCTTAGCCATCTCTCCAGCCTTCTTCCTCACTTTTTTGTATTTGATTTATTTGAGAGAGCGAGACAGACAGAGAGACAGAATGGATGTGCCAGGACCTTTGGCAGCTGTAAATGAACTCCAGACACATGTGCCACCTTGTGCACCTGGCTTACATGGGTCCTGAGTCATCAAACCTAGGTATTTCAGCTTTGCAGGCAAATGCTTTAACCACTAAGCCATTTTTCCAGCCCTCTTCTTCACTTTTTAAAGTGATAATGAAATAAGGGAATGAAAATCAGCCTCCAGCAGAGGAAACAATCATACTGCAAACAAGGGGAGGGCCGAAGTAGACAAAGCCTTCTTCATGCTCTGGTAAAGTGAAAAAGCTGGTGACGCCTCTGTAATCAGCACCATCAATCAGGTGGGGTCAGGCCAGGAGGACCTGGGTGGCAATGTGAATGGGCAATCAGCCAGGCAGGACCTTTCATTACTGCACTCTGCACCTGCAACAGTGAAATTTCCCTGGGCGACCAATCTTTTGGCTAAAGCCACTAATCTTCCTTTCAGAACTCCTTTTTTATATCAAATTCAAACATTTTTCAAGCCCTAAGTGTATGAATTTACCACTTACAGAAAGTTTTATTTTTCAAGTTTCCGGAGAAACAAAAACATAAGGCATAATGTACTACTGGTAAACAGTTCTAAGAGAAAAAAAGAGAGAGAGAGAGAGAGATAGAAAAGAGAAGAGCCTTTTCTGATGGGTGGAGTCAGTCCCATCTTATTATGTACAGGGAGTGAGGCCAGGAATTTAGTCTCACAGTATAATATGTTTTTTTCTGCAATAGTAATATTCATTTTCTAAAGAAAACAATTATGCATTTCAAATCTCCTCCTGAGGTAAAATTTATGTATATGACTAGCGATGTTTGACAGTCTGCAGATCTGGAAACTAAGGCTACAGTGTGATGTTGAGGGGGGGAAACCCTGTTTAAATATAATGTCCTTGATATGTCAGGATAAGGCGATTCCTGCTCTCCTCCCTCTCTCTGCATGTGTGTATAAGAGTGGGCACATGTGTGTATGCAAGTGAGTTCATGTGAATTTGAGGGTGTACATGCACATGTGTGTGCATGCTATGGAGGCCACAGGCTGAAAATGAGTGTCTTCCTCAGTCATTTTTCACTTTATTTTTTAAATTTCTTTTGTTGCATTTTTTTTCAAGGTAAGGTCTCACTCTATCCCAGTGTTGCAGTCAGTTTTGCATTGCAAACCAAGAGCAGCTTGTGGGAAAAAGAAAGAGGTTTATTTTGGCTTATAGGCTCGAGGGGAAGCTCCGCGATGACAGGGAAAAATGAAGGCATGAGCAGAGGGTGGACATCACTCCCTGGCCAACATCAAGTGGACAACAGGAACAGGAGAGTGTGCCAAACACTGGCAAGGGGACACTGGTTATAACACCCATAAGCCCACCCCCAACAATACCCAGCCTCCATGAGGCATTAATTCCCAACACCTAAGTTTATGGGAGACACCTGAATCAAACCAGCACACCCAGGCTGACATGGAACTCACTCTGTAGTCCTAGGATGGCCTTGAACTCACAGTGATCTTCCTACTTCTACCTCCCAAGTGCTAAGATTAAAGGCAGGATGCAGACAGATTTGAAGAGACAGAGCCACTGCAAACTCCAGACACATGTACCACCTTGTGTATCTCACTTCAGGTGGGCACTAGGAAACCAAACCTGGGCCATAAGGCTTTGCAAGCAAGTGTCCTCAACCACTGAGCCCACTCTCCAGCCCTCACTTTATTTTTTGAGTCTCTCACTGAACCTGGAGCTCATCAATGCAGCTAGCTGGCCAGTGAGCACGAGCAGCAAACTGTCTCTCCTGGGAATCTCTATCTCCCCAGTGCTGGGATCAAAGGCATGCACCACCACACCCTGCTTTTATGTGGGTGCTGGGCATCCGAACTCAGGTCCTCATGCTTGCACAGCTAGCCCTTTAACCACTGAGCATCTTACCAGCCTTTAAAACTGTAGTTTCTGAAACCACCACACACGCAGCTTGGTGGGTAAACTGGGAGGGCAGGGAGGAAAGTGGATGGATCGTTGGTATGAAAGAATGCTCACACTAGATTATTTATCCATAAAGAGTTGACACAACACAGAAAACTACTTCATTTGTGAAGATTATCAGAAGTATTTAGACATTTGAATATGGTAGATTTTCCTATTATATTTTGTAGATATAAAAAAAAAATCACCCAACCTTTGTGATGGTCAGTTTATCTAGTTCCACTCGCTCCTGGTAAAATAAGTGATAATCAGATATTCCAAGGCAAAAGGTGGCTAATATGGAATACACATCCATATTATTTCAAATATTTTCAACAAACAATCCAAGCTGGGTTTGGTAGCACATCTTTGTGATCTCAGCCCGGAGACTGAGGCAGGAAGAACATGAGTTCAAGATCAGCCTAGGCTACACGGCAAGGCCTTGTCTCAAAAACACAAAGTCATTCAAAGCAACGTGTGATAATGACTAAAAGAAAACACAAGAATAAGGACTACTTTTCAAGTTGGTGTTTTGGTCAAGCATTTCTAACGGGGTGTGAGTGGAATTCTAAGCCTAGTCCCACCAGGCGCCCCCTCCTTCAAGTGCCCTGTCGTGTGTTTGGTGGACACGAGAAATCCTTCACTGCCACCCTCTTCCACAGATGTCTCACAGAAGAGGTAACCTAAGACCAGGGCCCACACTTGCTCTTGTTCCAGTAAAAAACATACTTCATCATTGCTTAATCATTGACTCTGTGTCCTCTAGTGCTGGATGCAGGGGTGCATCTGTCCCTACCAGACGCGCTCACAGCCTAGAGCAAGGGATTTGCCAACACTCCAAGAGAGATGACAGAGGGATACAGATAGTGCTATTAGACCTTCTCTGGGGCTCACTGGGTAAGGTCTCTATGCTGAGCACCCCACATCTCAGCCAGGCAGGAGCTGGAGGGGTGGAAGTACCAGGAAACCCAGGGAACTGCCGGTCTCAGCCACAAGGAGCTTTGGCTCTGCGGTCTTACAGAAGAAGGGCCCAAAATGTCCCTTGTTGCTACTATAAAAGGCTTTTTAGGGTGAGGGAAGTAGCTCAGCAAGCAAAAGAGCGTGCTGCACAAATGTAAGGACCTGAGTGCAATCATGAGCACACGTGTAAAAAGCTGCACACAACTGCATGTGATGTACATGTCTGTAACCCTGTGCTGAAGGGGATGTCAACAGGATGATAGCTGGTCAGCCAGTTCTGAGAAATGGAGAGATTTAGGATAAGTGAGAAACTCTGTCTCAAGGAAGAAAGAATACAGCAGAAGACTGATAGAGGACACCCAATGTCCTCTGCAGCCATGCATGTGCACCAAGTACACACACCTGCACACATGTGTATATGCCCCCCCAGAGAGAGAGAGAGAGAGAGAGAGAGACAGAGACAGAGACAGAGACAGAAGGCTATTTAAAGAACTATTTCTTGTCCCATCCTTCATGATAAGAATTTTTCAGACAAATTCTCTTGGATCTCTGAGAGCTGGTCTACTGCTTGCACTTGGTCTGGCTGTGATGTGTGATCAGACCTGCAGTGACCACGTGTCACCTCTGGCAAGACTGGTGGGAAACTACATAGTATAATGAATAACCTAGTGCAGGTGGCTGAGGTGCTAAGCTTAGTTTGTGACACAGTCTGGGGTTTCAGATTCTAAGATTTCCCTACATACCATAATACTGAAAAGGAAGACGAGACTATTCTCCCTTCTCCCTGCCATTGTCCCTCACTTTTCTGGAAGGCCCCCTGATCAGAAGAGACAAAGCAGATCAATGTTTACAGTGCATGTTCCTAGGTCTCACCATGAAGTCATCACTTTGCACTCAATTCAGCTCACAAGGATGGGCTTTGAAGGGACTGACTCTGAGTGGGTCCACAGCATCTTCTGGATACTGAAATGTGTGAGTGTGAGAGTGAAGAAAGCAGGAGCACCCCAGACTCCCAGTGCACAGGAGCACCCCCAGACCTACAGCGCACAAGAGCATCGCCCAGACTCACAGCGCACAGGCGCACTCCCAAGACACCCAGTACACAGGAGCATTGCTCAGACCCCCAGTGCACAGGAGCATCGCTCAGACCCCCAGTGCACAGGAGCACTGCCCAGACTCACAGCGCACAGGAGCACCCCCAGACTCACAGCGCACAGGAGCATCACCCAGACTCACAGCGCACAGGAGCATCACCCAGACTCCCAGCGCACAGGAGCACTGCCCAGACTCCCAGCGCACAGGAGCACCCCAGACTCACAGCGCACAGGAGCATCGCCCAGACTCCCAGCGCACAGGAGCACTGCCCAGACTCACAGCGCACAGGAGCACTGCCCAGACTTACAGCGCACAGGAGCACGCCCGACTCCCAGCCCAGGCACTGCCCAGACTCCGCACAGGAGCACCCCAGACTCCCAGCGCACAGGAGCACCCCCAGACTCACAGCGCACAGGAGCACCCCCAGACTCACAGCGCACAGGAGCATCGCCCAGACTCACAGCACACAGGAGCATCACCCAGACTCACAGTGCACAGGAGCATCGCCCAGACTCACAGCGCACAGGAGCACCCCCAGACTCACAGTGCACAGGAGCATCACCCAGACTCACAGCGCACAGGAGCATCGCCCAGACTCACAGTGCACAGGAGCACCCCCCAGATTCCCAATGCACAGGACCATGAATAGCTTACTGAGGCATACAGTTGGTGGGGAAGTCAAACTGATTATCTGTGTTCTCTGAAATCAATGTGAATTCATGGCATATTTAAGGAACCCATGGGATGAAGCAACCATCCAGTATTTCCCCCTAAGAAACCATTCAAGCTTTCAGTGAGATTAATCTGCAGTCGAAGCTGATGGGAGCAACACAAATGGGTGTATTTATGTACTGGTTTAATCCTGCACGGTGCTAATCTATTTCAGCATATGAATTAATAATAAGAAGAGACAGTGGGATAAAAGCAATCCCCTATTTCTCCAAACTGAAATAAGCTGCCAGTTCTCCAATATTTTATTTCAAAGTAGAAGTGTGCTAAATTGTCATTTCTATGGTTTGTGGTGAGAAAGTATGACCAAAAAATAATAAATAAGAGGAAAGTTATCAGAACTGGCCAGTGTTAGTCTTAAATATTGTACCATGTTTCTTTCAAAGATTCTTTCACATAATCCTAGAAGTCCAACTCTGCTTAAATAAAAAGCCAAAAGATCCAAGAAAAGAAACTCAAATGTGATTTACCTTTCCCTGCTTGGATGTTAGTTCTCGAATTTACAGCACATATTTACTGACATAAAAACAGGGGCTCACGACGTAACTCAATGGTAGACACACTCTTAGACTCAGAAAACTGCACATGAAAGAAATTCCCCAGGGCACTGTGTCCAATTAGAAAAAGCCCCATCGGAGGAAGATGGCAAACTGTGAACCTTTCTCCAGGAGCCGAGTTCACACATGATGGCAGCTGCCAGCCAGGGTTCTGCAGCGCTAAATTCTATGCCAGCTCCTACTTCTGTAGCTCCGGGAACTTGGGTAACCACTGCCCCTTCTATGTCTGGGTTTTCCAACCAACAGATAATAAAGCCAGCTTAAGAGCACCAGTTCATAGCTTTTGTGGACTCAAGACTCCAATGCAAGTTCCACACAAGATCATGAAGGATCTTTAAATTCTTATTCAAGTGAGTTACTTACTTCCATAAACTATGATCTTTTCAAATCCATTAACTTGGAAACATTAACAATGAAGTCATTGCATGATGTGGTGGTTTGATATAATAGCCCTCATAGCCTCCACTGTTTTGAATACTCTGTCCCCAGCTGGTGTCAATTTGGAAACGTGGAGCCTTTAGGAGGTGGAGGCTTGCTGAAGGGGATGTGTCACTGGGGGTGGACCTTAAGCTTTATTAGCCCAGATGCAAGCCTAATACTTAGACTACTTCCAGATGGTGGGACAGAATATGATGTCCTGCTATCTGTTCTTGCTATTCTTTCCCGCCAGGATGAAATTTCCCTTGGACTCTCTTAGCATGGAGTCAATCCTTTCTCCCATCAGCTGCTTCTTGTTAGGTATTGTGGCCCAGCAATGAGAAGGCAACTGACGAACATGGTAACACAAAAGATATGTTTATGGGAAGTTCATTATCGCAGAACGATCTTTTTTTTTTAAAGTACATGGGTGTGGGGGGTGTATGCATGCATATTAGTATGTGTGTAGCATGTGTTTATGTAGGTGCATGTACACTTGTGTGTGCATGTGTGTGGCAGCCTGAGGCCCACATTGAGTGTCTCCCTCAATCACCCTACAATATATTTATTGAGACAGAGCCTCTCACAGAACACAGAGCTCACCATTCAGCTAATCTAGCTGGCTAGCTTGCACTGGGGAATCTGCTTTTCTCATCACACAAGTGTTAGGAACACAGGTAGGTGCCACCACACTTGCTTGAAATCAGAACTTAGGGGGACCTCGCATTTACAGGGCAAGCACTTGACACAAGGAGCCATCTCCCTAACCCCAAAGAGACTTGAAGGGGCACTGCTTCACATAGTCTCCACATCTACCTTAGTAACAAACCCTGGATCCTCACTGCACATCTGCATTTAGCCTTTGCAATACTTTGCTGAAGGACATGAATGAAATGCAGCCTTGTACATATTCACGTGGGGATGGGAGAAGCTAATAGCCTTTCAAGTAACGATGAATACTCGTGTGGATATTGTGCTCACGCTGAACAAGTGAGCTTTGGGAGACGAAACCCATCAATGGAATGTTGACTCTGGTGCAGCACAATCCTCGTCATCTAGCTCATGCTTTGACTGGGTTGTAGACACTGGCATGACTGTTGGCTTGCTGAGTTCTGCAGATCCTCCCAACGTTGACACATTTCAATATGCGATGTAAGAAATAGCACATGTTCACACAGCTTCCCACCTTATCAGGAAAGTCTTTAAATAATGGGGAAATGTCAAATTCATAGTGGCACAAACAAGATTTCCAAAATATTCTAATTTTTTAGTGGTGTGTTCAGTTTTTACTGTTTGCCACACATACTGTCAGATGCCCCATCTTCCCCACAACCCACACCTCCAATGGCACAGGCTTATTTCAGTGCTGCCAAATACCCAAGTCTGAATCACCACGGTCTGTCCGACAGATACCACTTCAAGTAAAAATAGAGTGCCAAGAAAAGAAAAAGCAGCTGCTTTAGCTACCAGCTCAGATAACCTCACAAGGATTCTGCCTAGGAGCAACTGCCATACTCTTACATGTAGCAGAAGGATTTTTACATGAGATTCACAACTGAACATGAGAGATTAAAAAGACATTTAATAGAGGTATAATTTTAGTAGAATTAATTATACTTCTTCAAGTATACTCTTAAGGAAACTGGATTTTTTTTATTTTTAATGTCAGTCGTGTGTGGAGCAGGGAAGGAGCCCATGCTGGCTAGAGCAGCTGGGAGCACTAGCTATTGTGATCTACCTGACCAAGTGCCAGACATTCCCTCAGATCACTGCTGTATTCTCAGTGAAATCTCACCAAAGGGAAAAAGCAAAACGGTTTTCGTATTCTAAGAATGGCATCTGCCCTCCTGACCTGCCCTGGGAATGGGTCTCAGGACCTCCACAGGTCCTTCCTTGGACCACCAACTGAGTGACAGCTCTGAGGTCTCACCACTCAGGAGGCATCACAGGGATGAAATCAGTCTATATGCGTGAAACGCTAAAGCAATGCCTGGTGGATCACCACGAGTCGTCTACTAGCATGGTGCCAGAGAGCAAGACTGCCTCTGCCTACAGAATATGGAGTCTTGAACTACATCCAGAACACATTTGGTTCTGGCTTTCTAAATAGCACACATGAATCAGGCCATAGTCTTAAATGTCAGTAACTATTAAGCCAAAGACGTTGTTCAATTTTAAGAAAAACAGGTGCTCCCATTTTCAATTATTTCAAAATTCCAGACAAGTCTAAATATTGATTTATTAATCCTTTCATTCAACAAATGTTTATTAAAGGTCTACTAGGACTTTTATGAGAGGGGAATATAGATATGAATTTATTTTTTTCAATATTTTATTTATTATTTTCAAGGAGAAGGAGAGGAAGAGAGAGAGAGAGAAAGAGTATGGGAGCACCAGGGCCTCTTGCAAATGCAGATGAACTCCAGATGCATGCACCACTTTGTGCATCTGGCTTTCTGTGGGTATTGGGGACTCAAACCCAGCTGTCAGGCTATGCAATCAAGTGCCTTTAACTACCTAACCATCTCTCTAGCCCCCAGATATGAATTTAAACAACAAACATTAAAAACCAGTCCTTTGGGGAACATGCCTCCGAGTTCAAGGAGGAGATATATGGAAAACAAATACAGAAGATGAAAAGTGTACTCTTTTGAAAGCTTGTGTTTCCTTTTTAAAAAAAATATTTTTATGTATTTTTTGGAGACAGAATGAGAGAGAGAGAGAGAGAGAGAGAGAGAGAATGAGAATGGGTTACCAGGGCCTCCAGCTACTGCAAATGAACTCCAGAAGAATGCATCCCCTTATACATCTGGCTTACGTGGGTCCTGGAGTTGAACTGGCTTTGCAGGCAAATGCCTTAACCACTAAGCCATCTCTCCAGCCCTTGTGTTTCTTTTATACGAATGCCTTCAGATGAGACTGATAAATAGGTATGGCAGTTACCTTCTCTGTGCTCAGACAAAACCACCCACCAGAAGCAGCTTATGGGAGAGATGGGTTTATTTATATCTTTAAGGTTTTTTTTAAATATTTTATTTTTATTTATTTAAGAGAGACAGAGAGAGAATATGAATGGGTGTGCCAGGACCTCCAGCCACTGCAAATGAATCCCAGATGCATTCACCACCTTGTGCATCTGGCTTATGTGGGTCCTGGGGAAACGAACCTGGGTCCTTTGGCTTTGCAGGGTGACTGCCTTAAGCGCATCTCTGCAGCCCTGTTGCTTACAGTTTTGAGGGGAAGTTTCATTATGGTCAAGAAAGCATGGCAACCAGCTCACATTTTCATCTGAAGAGAGCAAGCAGCAAGAGAAAGCTCACTCTGAACACCCAGGAGGCTGGATTAATCAACTTCAAGTCCTGCCTCCTCAGTGACACACCCCCTTCAGCAAGGCTCTTCCTCTCAAAGGCTCCACTAGCTGGGGGCTAAGTAGGAGGCTCAATTACAAACACTTGAGGCTATGGGAGACATTTTATATTCCAACCATTAACAGTAGGAAACTGATATCAGCATAAAGAAGACATTATACTGGTTGATACATGACTTCCCCCCAAGAATAATAGGACAATTTCATGGACAAGACAACTATTAATGATTAAGCCTTAGAACTAAAGATACAATCCGCTATAGCAACAATTAAGTATTTTAAAGATAAAACACAGAGCCGGGCGTGCTGGCACATGCTTTTAATCCCAGCACTCAGGAGGCAGAGGGAGGAGGATCACCATGAGTTCAAGGCCACCCTGAGACTAAATTCCAGGTCAGCCTGGGCTGAGTGAGACCCTACCTCAAAAAACTAAAATGAATAAACAAATAATAAACACAAAGGCTGTGGAGATGGCTCAGCAATTCAGAGAGATGGCTGCACAAGCATGAGGCCCTAAGACTGTTCTGCACCCACATAAATAGCTGGAAGTGACCATGTATATTTACAACACCAGTCCTGCTGGGGTGGTAGAGAGGGTAGGGGGACTACAGAGCTGCTGGGACTCCCTGAAGTAAAACGCAGTGAAAAAGACAGCTCTGGGTCCAGTAAGCAACTCGCTCTGAAGGGAATAGGCAGGTAAGTTAAAAGAGACCACCAGCATTTCCCTAGACTTGGTAGTCAGTTAGGGATGTTTGATCTCCAAACTGGAATGTATCATAGAAAAGCCTGACCACTGAATGAAGGGAGGAGACCCATCTATCAGAGTGAAGATATAAAATTCCCTATATTCATAGATGACTTCTCTATGGAGGAGATTCCAAAGCGCTTATTTACTCAGCCCTCTTATGCCACAGAGGGAGTGCAATAAGGCTGTACTAGACAACAAAGCAGACCCCCAGTCCTACTTCTACATCCAACAATGAACACAAGAAAGCAGAGGAAATACTCAGAACCAATTACAATCACTCCAAAGAAAAGGAAGTACTTAGGTACACACTTTAAAACTAGAATCTACCTGCTGAAAGCCACAGAACGCTGATTTTAAAAATCAGAAAGCCCTAAGTCTACAGAAAGACATTTGGGTTCAAGGAGTGGAAGAGTCCGCTGCAAAGATGTCAGAGCATACAAACATACCATCAAGGTTAACGGAACTCCAGCCATGATAAAAGCAAGAATTTTTGTGGTTATCCTAGAACATTCAGGGGTGGCCAGAGGAACTGGACTTTGAGCAAGAATAAAATGGGAGGTATTATCATTCCTAATTATGCAGCCATGGTAATAAAGCCAGCATGTTAATGGCTAAAGGGTTGAGAAATAAATTCAAGAACTAGGAAGGGCCTGCCACAGACATCTCAGCAAGTCTGGCAAGAATGAAAACTCTGTGGGGAAAGGGGTGCTCCTGAATGAATATGGCTGTAGAAACTGAACATCCAGAAGGCAAGGGAGTGAAATTCTACCTAATCTTCATATCTTATAGAATATTAACTCAAAATAAATCGTGGGCTCAAATGCAAAACTATAAAACTTTTAGGAAAAAAGCATGAAATAAAAAAGTGTCTGGAATGCATGGCTAGGCAAAGAAACTTAGAGATGAAAAAAAAAAGCATGATACATCAAAAAAAAAAAAAAAAAAAGCTGGAGATAGGGCTCACTGGATAAATAAAGCACTTGAGGATCTGAGTTCAAATCCCCACAACCCATGTAGAAATACTGGGTGTCATGGTGTGAATTTGTAATCCCAGCTCTGGAGAGGTGGAGAGAGGCAATCCACAAACTCACTCACTAGATAATCTAACCAAATTGGAGAGCTCTAGGTTCGGTGAGAGACCCTGTCTCAAAGAGCAACTGAAGAGAAATCTAAGAAGATTCCAAATGTCAGCCTCTGGACTCCTCATGCGTACACACTCACTCAAACACACATTTACAAACACTCATATACCACGCATCACACACAAACAAACATGCAAAGAATAGACCCCTATTAACACTAAAAAACAAACTTTTACTGTGCTAAAAACCCTATGGAGAAGTTGAAAAGACAAGCACAAATTGGGAATGATGAAGTTCAAAATGTCTGACTGGAGGAGAAGAATGTGGTATGGAAGGAATCCTGAAACCCGACACCACAAACAAAGCACTAGGAAACTGGGGGAGGAGTATGAGCAGATATCACTGAGGAGGCACTGCACGTGGAGAATGAGCACACAAAGGGGTGCTCCGAGCCATAAACCATTAGAGAAATGCGAATTAAAACCACCATAAGATATCACTATACACCTACTGGAGTCATGTCTTAGAACAACAAATGCTCATATGGACAGGAAACAACCAGGGTCCTCACACTCTGCCAACAGGCCTGTTAAATAATACACTCAACCAGGGTCCTCACATAGTGCCAACAGGGTTGTGAGGTAATATACACAACCAGGGTCCTCACATAGAAGCAACAGCTTTGTGAAGTAATAGAGTCAGGAAACACCAACTACCATATAAACCAGCAATGGCACTCTAGGGCATTTATCCCAGAGAAACGAAGACATATGTTCACATAGAAACCTGTACTTGGTATTTATAACAGCTTAAGTCCCAACAATTACAAACTGGCTACAAACCAGATGTCCTTTCAAAGGTGGGCGGTTATCCACCCTGCAGTGCACCCACAACAAAATATGCTTACCACTGGGTGATGAAATGGACCAAACTACTAAAAAAAGAAAAAAAATCACAACCTCGATGGAGCTGTAGGGAAGTCTCCTGAATGAGAGAAGGTGATATGCAGTACAGATTCACTGTATGTAACATTTTTGAAATGATGAAATTATAGAGAGATAACAGGTTGCCAGGGATGGGGACAGAAGGGATGAGTTATGACAGCCTGAGTACCCTGATGTCAGCAGCCTGGTTGATATGATGCACTATAACTTTATATTATGTTATCACTGGAAGATCTGAATTTAAAAATTATAGAAAAGAGAAATTAATTGGAAGCTGAGTGACTCCTGAATGGATGTCACACACGTGTTTGTCCTCACAGCCCACATCAATTCAAACACAAGTAAGGCAGAGGCAAGATTCTCTTCGGAGTCTCTCTCAAGCTCCAGTTGCAGTTCCCTTTGCATTCACATGTCAGTGATGCTCTGCAGGCCAGCTCTGTCCTCCTCATACTCATCTCAGTTTCCAGTGTCCTGCAGGGCTGGGGAGAGCAGGAGGACACAGACTCACGCTAATTCTGGCCTTCACCTCAAGGATGTCCATAAGTAATACATTCAAAACCACTTTAAAAAAGTTATTTATGGGCTGGAGAGATGGATTAGCAGTTAAGGTGCCTACCTCCTAAGCCTAAGAACACTGGTTCCAATCTCCAGCGGTTCCAATCTCCAGGTCCCACATTCAGCCAGACGCAAAGTGATGCAAGGGTGCAATGTCACAGTTGACCAACAAGGGGGCACACACATCTGGATTTCGTTCACAGCAGCTGAGAGGCTGCTGGCACGCCCATCTCTGTCTTCCTCCCCCCACCCCATATCTGTGTGTCTCTCTCCACAAAAAAGTTATTTATTTGTGTGCAAGTGTGCGTGCACACATCTATATGCATGTACTTGTCTCTTACTATTATAAACGAATGTCAGACACATCTACCACTTTTTGTGTCTGGCTTTATGTAGATGGCAGGAGACTTGAATCCAGGCTGGCAGGCTTTGCAAGCAAGTGTCTTTAAACACTGAGCCATCTCCTCAGTCCCCTAAAAGCCATTTTCACTGTTTCAAAACTATAGAGCATGAACATATTCTGCCTAGGAATTGGATAAAATATTAAGATGTGGCCAGGTAAGCCATTTCTGGTGTTGCTAAGGTCAGGACAAGTTCTTTGCATGAAGCTATGACATTTACCCACACAGGATCTCACAGCAAGTGTCTCCACGCTTCACCAGCCTGCTGTGTAGTACACAATGGCATGGACGGTAATGTCTGGGAGCAGTTAAGAAAGGAAACAGAATACCAAGATAAATAAGCAGAAGGTAACATGCAGCTCAGGGAAAAAAAATAAATAATCATCCCTTGGCAGAATTCATCAGCAGCCACAGACAAAGAGCATCATTAAACTAATGTCGCAAGAATGACCGAGAGGATGAGAGAGAGAAAAGGGCAGTGAGTGGAGTTATAATTATCTGCACTATTTAAAGATACTTAAAGTAGAAGGCTGTGTCTCACATTTGCAAGGCTTGAACCTTGAATGCTCCTCCTCATTGGCAAGGATTTTCTTATTCAGAAATGTTTGACGGTAAAGTGTGGGGAGGGGGATGGCAATTATATTTTAAAATGGTGCATAATCTTTTACGATAGATAGCTGGCATTTTATAGTGAGACATCATTTGGATTTCAAACTGTTGGGTGATTCTTTTAATGACTTGAGGAACTCTAAGGAAATAAAGTATCAGCAGGTGGTCAGTCACATGCTAAGACATTGCTCACTCCACAGGCAGTAATCAGGTTGAAATACTTTCTCCATTACTTCCAAAAATAGGCAGACATGATACACAGGCCTTCCGAACTCCAAAACTCTAATTTCCACAAATAGTAAAAACATAGTCATTAGTTCCTATAAGAACCATCTACGGCCTTGTTTGGATCTGTTTTAGGGTATCAGGAAAAAGCCTTTTGTAAAAATTTATTTCCATTAGACTCTTCACATGCTGCAGTTCACTCCAGGTTTGCCAAGGCGGATCTTGATAACCTCTACAAGAGTTTGACATTTCTCAAAGGTTCTCCTTTCTTTGGACAAATTGGCAGACAGACAGAGACAAAAATAAATGGGCAGGCCAGGGCATCTAGCTGCTGCAAAAGAACTCCAGATGCATGTGCCACCTTGTGCATCTGGCTTTATATGGGTACTGGGCCTGGGTAATTAGGCTTTGAAGAAAAGCACCTTAACTGCAGAGTCATCTCTCCAGCCTGCTTTGTGTGTGTGTGTGTGATGCATGCTCATATGTATAAATATAGGCATGCACAAGCCATGGTATACAAGTGGAGGGCAGAGGAAAACCTCACTTTCCACCTTATTTGAGGCCAGGTCTCTCTCATTCTCTGCTGCATATGCCAGGATGGCTGGTCTGCAAGCTTCTGGGCAATGCTCCTGTCTACGCCTCCCCTCTCATCATAGGTACCCTGGGATTACAATGCTCACATTACAGCATCTGGCTTTTTATGTGGGTTCTGAGGACCTGATGTCAGGTACTCACACTTGCACAGAAAATGCTTAGCCATATCCACAGCAAAAGCTTCATTTGAAATGTAAAGAAAAACAATGTATGTACTGTGTCCACACATACTACCCCCCTTCCAAATAAGTGCGATGATGATGCACAGCTTCTAGCTGTTCTGAGCCCACCCTGGCCATTAGGGCCTTCTGAGCCATCAGGGCACACTATAAGAACCACTATAAGTCCACTGCAACGTCCACCAAGAAATACACCCGAAAGGCACTCACTGCAATCATGACCTCTCACCAGCAGCAGCCCAGCATGCACTGCAGTTTTTCTGAGTGTCAAGATGAGCAACTAGTGCAAAATGTTCACTTTTATGAATTTCACAGGTGCCCAATGCCAGGCCTCTGGGCAGACACACGGGACACTCAGGAAGGCATTCCTAACAGTCACAGCTTCCCTAAGTGGCCAGTGATCACTCCCATGTCCATCTGAAGTAGTGCTGAATGAAGAGCTAGATCGGGCCATGCACTGCAGGTTCACAGCAGTTTAAAGAGCCTACAGGAAGACCTCA
The DNA here is from genome assembly GCA_036365145.1 of Orientallactaga sibirica. NCBI lineage: Eukaryota > Metazoa > Chordata > Mammalia > Rodentia > Dipodidae > Orientallactaga > Orientallactaga sibirica. The sequence goes on along the minus strand of JAEOAD010001941.1, from coordinate 2,105,852 downwards.
AAAACCTTATGTCTTAGCCTTCGGTATTATGATGCTGTGAATGGAAAAAGGGAACCCTCACAGCCACAGCCATCTGAAACACCACAACTGTGAAGAGAAAGGTCAACCCCATGAATTGCCTGAAAGTTGCTCTACACAGCTTTTCTGGGAACACAGACCAGCTCTGAAGTTAGAATGGTAAAACACAGAAGCCTACCTTTAAAAAATATGGTTAAAGAGCAATTATTATATAAACAGCTGATCTTAGCTTTGCACATATGAACCTCCTTTTGATTTTTTTTTTTTTTTTTTTTTTTTTTTTTTTTTTTTTTTGGTTTTCTGAGGTAGGGTCTCACTCTGGCTCAGGCTGACCTGGAATTAACTATGTAGTCTCAGGGTGGTCTCGAACTCACGGCAATCTTCCTACCTCTGCTTCCCGAGTGCTGGGATTAAAGGCATGCGCCACCACGCGCGGCTTGAATTTTTTTCATACATGTATGATTTGCTTGCCTGTGGGTGTGTGTTCATGTGTATGTGAGCACACATGTGTATGGGGTGCACATAAGCTTGCATGTAGAGGCCAGAGGTTGACATCAGGTGTCTTCCTGCAAAGCTTTCCCTCCACCTTAGTTATCAAGACATGGCCTCTCACTGAACTTAAAGCTCGCACGCGGATTCAGCTAGGCTACCTAGCGAGCTTGCTCTAGGGATCTACCTGACTTCCGCCTGGTGCTGAGATTACAGGTACGCCTTTCCATGCCTGGTCTTTACATAAGAACTGGGGGTCCAAAGTCAGGTCCGCATGCTTGTGCAACAGACACTTTAACAAGCAAGCTATATATCCCTAGTTCTGTCTTGAGTTTTCCAAAACTTTGACATTCCCAGCTCTCCCTCACCCCAAACCAATTAAGTGTATGGGTCCGAGTGAACCCCTGGTGTACTTTTCAGGCCTTCTTTGTGATATCAATGTGCAGCGATGGGGGAGAACTGAAAGGAACCAGAAGGTACTACATGGTTATTTGAAAGTAGCAATCTTCCCCCATAGATTTTCTGTTGTAATTAACAGATCTCTGTTACATAAAGCAAGAAATTACTATGATTTAGTGACCTCAAACTTGTTAGCACTCACTTGTGCACAGCCAAAGAGAATGTTTTTAAGTAGTCGATCCACTTGTGGTATCATCGATTTCATTACCTGTGAGAGTCCTTGAAAGTATCAAGACTGGACCAGGCAGATGGCTCAGGTGGTAAGGGCGCTTGCCACAAGCATGAGGGCTGGACACTGCCTGAGTTTGATTCCCCAGGATCCATGTAAACAGCTGGGCAGGGCCATGCATGTCTGTAACCCCACTGCTTGTGTGGGGAGCAGTATCTGGAAAATTGTTGGTACTTGCAAAAATGGCACGCTCCAGGTTCAGAGAGAGACTCTGTCTCGAGGAAGTGATGGATGAGCAATAGAAGGACGCCCAATGTTCTCCTTGGTGTCTTTATGCTTGTGAGCACATCTGCCCCGATACACATACCCTCACACATACTACACACACACACACACACACACACAAACTTTGTTCTACAAGTTTGATTTCTCAGTTTATGGATAATCTGTCTTCTCTAGTGTGTGTGTGTGTGTGTGTGTGTACATACATATATATAAATTTAATATATTAGTTATGTATATAGTATATATACAGCCATGATGGTACCATCATTAGCCTTCTCCCTGTCCACCCATGGGTTATGTGGGTCTTGCCTTATGTGGGCAGCCATCAGTTTTGCGGGAGAGGCAATGACTCTGTGTAAAATGACTCAAGTCATGGCTCTAACAACCTTTCCACCCCCTCTTCCGTGAGTTTCCCTGAGCCATGTTGTGTACATCTTAGGCCTATTTCATTTTTACCTATAGCATTAGTCATTCCAACTCCAATCAACAATCTAAAACCACAAAATTAGAATAGACAAGAAGAAAAAAAAAAGAAATTTTCCCATTTCTTCTTTACTTCAAATCACTAGAGTTCAGAGGTGAGGAAATGGGACAGGTACCTCACAGAGTGAAGCCTGAAGTGACCTGCTACAAAACTATACATTTCAACTTGGGTTTTAAAATAAACAAGTCCATGTGTGATTCGTCTTCTATCCCCTAGCAGTGATCTTGAAGCAAATATGAAGACAAGCTTCCCCATCACTATAACTCTCAAGGACACTGGCCGAGTGACGCAGAACTTTATACAGACTCATACAGTTCTGGCTAAGCGGAGACCACCAGGCCCAAAACCAGAGCATAGAAAATGCAAAGCCTAAGTTTATGTTTGCTTCCCTAACTGGTCCACAGAAAGTTTATTCAAGAGGTTATGTAAATAACACTGACTTAAAACACAAGTTAACAGAATATATGTAATAAATATATATGAATTTATGCCAAACCTAAATGAAGGTCAGGTGGGGCAGAGAGAAATGGGGACCATGAAGGGCTGCTGGTGGCTAGGAAGAGACCTCTTATAGACACCCCAACACCCTCATTAACTGTGATTTCTCCTCTCTGTATCTGCTAAGCCTCAGTTTTCCATATTCATAAAGTGGGGGTAAAAGTTTCCACCCTGTGAGGTTGAAAGAATTAAGTAACTGGATATGCAAAAATGGCTGTTAGACCTGATTCAGGACTCCTTATCAAGACACTAAAATCACAATGGAAAATGAAGCTGTTTTTGTAACATTCAATACCATCCGTGACGCGCTAAAGCCTGAGGAGACGACTTAGGAAGAGAAAGAAAAGCAAATGAAATGGAAACCTTGGGTCTTTCATTCCTTTTATTTGGATCAACCAAAAAAACGTGATCCAAAGTGGCTTTATTCTTTTCTCGGGTCCCTCACGTCTAATAAATTACTTCATTTTAGAACACAGCAAGAAGAAACTAAATCAACCCAATACAGACGTTGATAAAACTCGATCAATTTAAAATGAATAATTCAATCAGGAAGGTGTCCAAAGGTTGCACTAAATCTTTCCCAACATCTCTCTCATACTTAACATTAAGCCACTGACTGAAAAGATTTTCATCACCTCAATAGTGAATCTAGGAACACACCCTGCAGGACCCCAGGACCTGGCCCCGTTCCAGAACATTCATCATGTATACACAAATCACAGAAGAAAAACGCCATGCTTTGAGCCAGGGTTTTTTGGGAAGTGACTTTTCTTGGCCAGAAGTGTTTTCTAGTCTCTATTCTTCTGTTTTTAGTTCTTAGCCTCACATAAAACCACAAAACAGTTCAATACAGGTTGTACTCTTTAGTGTGCACCACCAAAACGATGGTTTAAGTTAAACAAAGTACAAATCAGCACATTTTGGCCACATAGTTGTTAGATTAAAAACACAGGTTCTAGACAGGGTTTCCCTGGTTTAGGAAAGTTTACTTTGTAACGTCTGGAGAGCGCAGATGGGGAAGGGTAGGGGAATACCAAAAGGGGTGGAACTGAGAGAAAAGGGAAGTGAGGCAGATCAATGGGAGAGAGGGAGCTGGGATGCATGTTGGCTGAGGCCAAGGGGTAGAGGACAGAAGCCTGGAAATCAGGCTGCAGAAGAACTGTGGTGGTGGAGGTTGTGGTGCTTGTGGCTGGTGTGAGCAGGCTAGGTTTACACGAACTGTGGAAACCCTGGGACAGAATAGCAAAGAAGGCAGATAGGGGCTGGGGAAAACCTAACTGGATCTTTACTGAAAAGGAGAGAGAGAATGAGAGAAAACAGGAGGGAGAAAGAGGAACAAAGGGAAGGGGAGAAAGAGAGAGAGAGAGAGAGAGAGAAAGAAAGAAAGAACAGGGTACACATCTCACAGCTGGCTTCTCAACCAGTCACTGGGACCTCACAGCAGGCATGGACTTCCCTTGAAAAAACTTTCCATTTGACTGGCGGGTCAGTTCAAGCCAGGTCCCTTCCTGCGTGGTGACGGGCCTTCCTCATCAGTGAAATGAGAGCAGCAGAATAAGGGACTCACAAAAGCATTCAGAGAAGATGCAGCTGAACATCCCTACCACCCTGGAAGTAAGATTCAATTTAAAAGAATTGATTCAGCCACAGCTTTTCAAGAGCAATCCCGTATTGGCATAGACATAAGTTTATTGGATCAATGAAGCATCCAACACATTTTCATTGAACACTTAGTACATGGAAGGCATTGTGTTGGCTACAGAGGACAGACAAGAGAAGACTCAGCCCAAGGCCCTGCAGGAGAGTCTTCAGATACGGAGATGGGCTGCACTCGTGACAAGCAGGGTAACAAGCTGAGCCAGCCCAAGGATCAGTGGGATGGTGAGTCCTGTGTGACTTGACTGGCCACGAGGTACCCAGAGATCTGCTTGACCACTGCTCCTGGGTGTGTGTTTGGGGATTCTGGGAAGAGATGAGCTTCTGAATGGAGGGTCATCCTCAAGGAGGATGGACATTGTCCCATCTCTAAGACCTGAACACAACAGAAAGGCAGGGAAGCCTGGACTCTCCCCCGACCCCACCCCACCAGCCTCAGGCCAGATCTGGAGACCAATCTACTCCCACTTCCAGTTCTCAGGTCTCGGAGCTAACCATCAGCTTCCCCGGTCACTAGTCTGTGTACGGGACATCTCTTGGCCTCCATAATCACTCAAGTCGGCTTCTCTTGCACACCTCTCCATTCTCCCCCTCTCAGTTCTGTCTACCCTGGGGATGTTGATTAGCACAACAGCCAACAGCCAGCACAACACCAACCAAACTCTCTAAACCCTCTCTGGTCAGCTCCTGCCAACTTCATCCAAACCCTCCCCCACTTCTCCAGCTTTGGTCTCAACCTGACTGCCACGTTCTCAATTGTCTCTTTGCCCAGAAATCTTATCGGTTTGCCTATTGTGCCCAGACTCACAATCAGATCTTTCTGCACCGTTTTCAGATAAACCCAAGCATCACTCCCCTGACCCCTGCCTACCATGCCAAACCTAGAATTTCTGCATGGTGCCCACTGACCTTTCCTCCCCTCCTCTCTCCTACAGCCAAGTGATCATGCCAACTGCTACACTGTCACACTAGTTAACCCTGCCTGGATCCCCATCTTCTCAATCAACAAGCTGTGCTGCAGTTGTTACATAGACTTTCTTTCTCTCAGGACTTTGACCCCATCACCTCTTTGCTAAGGTCGTGCATCTCCTTGCCTTCAAACCATTAAGAAATCCTCCACCACACGGGGTGACTCTGCCCTTGAAGACTGTGATGAAACTGCTTGTGTTTCTTTTCCACACACTGTGGGTATTCCCAAGTCTTCCCTTGTGCTGTTAAATTCCACGTGACATTCTGCCATGGTCACATCAGATGGGCACCCTGGGACCTACTCTGTTGGCCCACAGCAGGTTTTTTGGTATCCATATTGACCCAGTAGAACCTGGTCTACCTCTGCAACTAAAATTCTTCCTCACCTGTCTGGCCCCAAAATGCTCCCCCTGGTATCCACGGTGACAGGACTCCCTTAGTCCTCCAACGCTCTCCCCCAGTGACACCGGACACACCTCAGCTTCTCTCTATGGCCACTCCTACCCCCCCAAAGCAATTTACCTCACTTTTTTTTTTTCTAGCTTAGCAATTAAGCTCCCATAGACCCAATCAGCTCTGGAGCCTACGTTTGCATATCCAAAAGCTCATTAGTGTCCCTTCTAAATCAAAGAGCCACATACTCTTGTCTCCTTTAGCTGCAAAGAGGACAGAAGCCCCAACTTGTCAGCCTGCCTCCTAATCCCTCTGCCATGGGTTTATCAAAGTCCCAGAGAGAAACATGCTAATTCACCCACTGACAAAAATGACAGACAGCACACCTTTAGAGGTAAAACCGATCAACCTTTTTCAGAGTTGTTTCCTGTTCCGTGTAAATTACCCTGTCTTCTTCCCTCTCCATTCAAATTTAGGCTTTCAGGTCTTCTGTACACTCCCTTGCCCAGAGCTGTGCCCACTCTCCTGCTTCACTCACCAGCAGCAATGTGGTAGCAAATCCAAGGCTGCCTCCACAGTGGTTCTGTGCCCTGGTCTCCACTGCTGACATGTCATCCTCCCAACTCTCCATCTGGTCCTTTTGCTAGCAAGATCTAGCACCTTCTCTCTCCAGGCTCAAATGCTGTCATCTGTCTTTTTCCTTAAACCTGCCCCTGCAGCAATATCTCTGTCCTACCCTCCATCCATCTCTACCTCCCAATCCCTTGCCACTAGAACTCTGTCCCAAGTCCTTCCTCTCCTTGCTACTCCCTCCCCACAGACAGTTCCTGCCCTCCTTATTCTCCCAGCTCCTTGCTGGACTGCTACCATGCTGTCTATCTTGAATGCTCAATGCACCTGCCCAACCCATGGAATTGTGTGCCACAGCACCACTTCCCAAAGTGGGTACTGGGAAATGCAGGGTTCAAGTGTTCAATGAAACCAAGTTTCTCACCTTTTCCCAGGTTCTCTAGAAAGCAGAGCCAAGGGCAAGAGTTCGATGGAGGTTTTTATTTGTAATCACACACTAGCGCAGAAGGAGTCAAGGAAACATGCATACAAAAACAGGAAAGACATAAAATAATGGATTAATCCTAACGTCAGCAAGGCATAAAGACACAGAACTGCCTCAGCAGATATGTCCAGGCATGTGTGGCATCTCTAAAATCTCCTCAGAAGAAAGTACACCTTGGAGAAGTCTGTGGGTGGAGAAAAGATGGAGAAACTCACTACCCCAAGATCTCTTATGATCAAGGCTCATCTCTTGAGGAGCTAATCCTGAATCTGATTCATCCTGGTTGGCCCACCAGCCCTGGCTGGCAGATAAGCACCCATGTGGGTACAGTATTTCATCCAAGCTAAGGAATGGAAGGACAGCTCAATCTAACAGTCCAGAACAATAATGTGGGGCCATGAAGAAGTTTACATCAATGTGGGGCCAGGAAGGAGTGGGGCTTTACATCAAAGATGTAGAGAGTGCCAGGCAAGTGGCACCCTGACAAAGAAGAAGGCAGGGGAATCCAACACAGAGAACTAAGGCAAGATCTATGTTTGGAAATAACACATGATATGTTCCCTTCCAAAAAGTCACAAATTATCTCAAAAGCTTTAAGAAGTCCTTACAATAAGCTAGGTGTGGTGGCGCACGCCTTTAATTTAAGCACTCAGGGTGGAAGCAGAGGTGAGAGGATCACTGTGATTTCCATGCCAACCTGGGACTGCAGGATGAGTTCCAGGTCAGCCTGGGTTAGAGTGAGACCCTACCTCAAAAAAAAAAAAAAAAAAAAAAACTTACATTTTTCTTAACAAAGACAACAGAAAGCAGATAAGGTTTCAATATTTTATTCAAGTTTTACTTTAATTACAACATTTGAGGGGGAGGATCTAATTCCACACAAAATGGAAGACTCTAAAATGTACCCATTAAACTGCTGAAAACTAAACTGAGTGATGGGAATATAAAAAGAAGAAAAAGAAGAAGTAGTAGTAGCCGTCTTACAACAAAGGCCATTCATACCCCAGACTTAATTAGGCTCTGAGCTGTTTTTATATACACGCTACCATAAACTAGTTCTGCAGAAAACATACTTTGGGGAAAATCATTAAAATTGTTTTATTCCCCTTGATACCAAAAACTTCCCCATCACTGACCACTTTAGGTAAGAGTTCGATTCCCTCCTGGAATAGTGAGTGTAGTGGTCACCTTCTGGGTGCTGTGACCAAACACCCAACCAGAAGCAGCCTGTAACAGGAAAGGGCAAATTTCAGGCGTACAGTTTGGAGGGGAAGCTTTACCATGGAGGAGAAAAACAACCTGCTCACCACATCACACATCTGCAGCAGACAGAGAGCAGCAAGAGCAGGCTGGCTCTGAACATACAGGAGGATGGCCAAGGTCAGCCACCAAAACAAACCTCCTCTAGCCAGGCTCTGCCAACTGGGGACTAAGTAGGAAGCTTAATGACAAACCCCTGAGGCTATGGGAGGTATTTACCTTCAAACCACCACAGGGGAGGCAGGGTGATGACTGGCCCCGAAGCAGGACTCAGCCTTGTTCATACCAAATTGAACTCCTCACTGCTCTACGAGGAGCCCATGCTTCCCTCTGCAGATTGCCTGCTCTGCCAGTAGTGCGTATCATCTTCTCTGTGGCTAAATGCTGGGCTGGCAGATCCCACCTGAGCCTGCAGGCAGAGGAAACAGTCTCCCTTCCGCCTTTGGCTGTGATCTCCACACCTGTCAGAGGGCACTCAGACTCCTGCCTCTTGTTTTACACTTGTTTTATTTCCCCTCCCAATGTGTGGAGGCTCCGATGCCTGAGGTGACTCTATTATTTGTACCTGGGTCTCAAGGAAACCCCAAAAGATGGCTCTGCACATAATAGCCACTCCATGAATCACACAAAAATTAGTGCCAGGAACTGGACAGCAGTAGGAACCTCAGGAAACAATACACGTGCAGACTCTGCTCTCCACCCTTCACGCACTCCCGGCAGTGTGCACGGATTCACCTTAAGCTCTAGAGCTCTTCCAAGCAGAATATGTCTTCCAGGGAAATAAGATACTCCTTTTGAATTTGTACCTTTTAGAGCCATTTGGCACCAGAGGAGGAAAGGTTCTAAATGGAAACATAATAAACTGAAAATTTGTTTACTAAGAAAGCAATCTGCTCCCGGGAAGATGGAAAATGTTATTTTAAAGCAAGAACTGCCAAATTTACATACTCTCGGGTATAAATGATAATCCTCATTAGTCTGAGAGCTGTAAACAAGGTCGTGCTGATCTATGGCCTGTGTGGCTACAGCCAGATCCTGAACAGAAGGAAGGCACAGCCTGAGGCTCAGGAAGTGTTTAGGCCCCTTTGTGCTGGGTCTCTAGTTTGGGTCCCTTCATCACAGTACTACCCTCCAGCCACTCCTATGCCTGGTTAAGACAAGGCTTGAGTTTCGGAAGGGAGGCCCTCAAGGCCCGGATGCACTCTCATTATCCATGAAACTGTTGATCGTCCTAAAGATCCTTCCCTCTCCGTGGCACTGTGGAGGCCCTGAGTGACTAAGCTGTTACCACAGTCAGCGCTGGGAACACATTAGAAGAATGAGAGCTGGAACGGAAGACCCTAGACTCTCAGGTAAGCAGCTGCGGGCTTTCATGAAGCCTCTGTCTTCTACAAGAAAGTAATGCAAACTCCATTGGAAAACAGAAAAGGATGCAAAGAGTGGAGGGAGGAAAAGACAGTGACTGCCTCTCTCAGCACTGTGAGGTGAACTGAATGTTTGCCACCTCTTAGTCCTGATCATTTCTCTCCATCTTTAGATCTCCTCATAACTGAATGAAGCAATAATTTCACTGCTTTTTGGTGCATGGGTATGAGGTGTGTTCTGGGAAGTCAGAAAATAAGGGAAGCCCAGTGTCCACCCTCAAGAAGCTTCTTAAAAATATTTATTTTTTAAATTTATTTGCATTCAGAGACAAAGGAAGGGAGAGAGGGTGGGTGTGGTGGTTTGATTCAGGTGTCCCCCATAAACTTAGGTGTTCTGAATGCTAGGTTCCCAGCTGATGGAGATTTGGGAATTAACACCTCCTGGAGGCAGAGTATTGTTGGGTGTGGGCTGATGGGTTTTATAGCTGGTTTCCCCTTGCCAGTGTTTGGCACACTCTCCTGCTGCTGTTGTCTATCTTATGTTGGCCAGGATATGATGTCCACCCTCTGCTCATGCCATCGATTTCCTGCCATCATGGAGCTCCCCCTCGAGCCTGTAAGCCAAAATAAACCTCTTTTTTTCCCACAAGCTGCTCTTGGTCAGGTGATTTCTACCAGCAATGTGAACCTGACTGCAACACTAAAGAGAAAGAATGGGCACACCAGGGCCTCTAGCCACTATAAACAAACTCCAGACACATGAGCCACTTTGTGCATCTGGCTTTATGTGTGTACTGGGGAATCAAACCCAGGGCCATTTGGCTTTGCAAGCAAGTACCTTACCACTAAGCCATCTCTCCAGCCCTCAAAAAGCCTTTAATGTGGGGGGAAGGAGGGACATTGTCATAAAAACTGTAATGCAAGCCATCTCCCTCATCTGTAGCATAGAGACCCTTTCCTCTAAGGGTTCTGCATTTCATTTCCTGCTTATCCCCTGGACCTGATACAGACAGCTGTTCGTACAGAGTCTGACATCTCTGATAAGCAGTGGCAGAATGAAGGACTCCCGTGGGGTTCATTTACCCACAGAAGCTGGAACTCCTGACCAGGACCCACTGCACAGGTTTCACTTGAGAGAGGCGCAGCTGCAGAGAGGATCAGGGGAAGGCGTGATAAAAGCCTGTCCATGCTTGAGCCCAACAAGTCCAAAGCATCTGGGGGGCAGCCCCACACGACGTCCATCCAGGCAGCTAGGGCTCTGTGGTTACCTCACTAGCCAGCTGTTGACCTTGGGCTGGGTGTCCATGTCCTCCAGTCTATGCTGTCTGGTCTGGTGTACACCACAGCAATGAGCTCTTCCTAGGTTTGGGACTGTGTGGTGATATGGAGTGCAGTATGAGGGAAGGGAATGGGACAGTGGGACCTGGTGGGACTTGTGGGTTCCAGGGGCTGCCCTGTCTGATGATGAGGTTGAACACTGGGGTCTTGTCTGGAGGTGAATGAAAAAGTGCCAAGGAGCAATGGTGAGCCTTTCAACAAAGCTGAAAGGGCAAAGGGGTGCATGTCAGAGTCTCCTGTTTCCCCCAGGGCCCAATCAGCTCCTTGGCAATGAAACATACTCCCCAAGGGCAGGTTAAGGCACCCCAGCAAATAGCAGTTAGCTTTTGCTTTACAGGAACAGTACGGAATTTACAAAGACACATCTCTCCTCTGGAGGAGAGCAGAATCAAAACACAGTGTAGAAACTCTTGTTTCTCAGGAGCAAAGAGAGACACACCCCTTTTAGTTAGTGTACATGGCTTAGCATCGCCTCATAAATTCACACAGGTACAAGCAATCTTTCCTGTGCTAAGAGAAAAGTGACAGATTTGTCTGCAATCTGCCTTGTCTCTACAGATCCCAGTAGCTTTCCCCACAGTAGAAGCAAAATATTCACGCGAGGAGGATACTGACTGGGCTGGCTGAGGGCATGTACATAGGAACTGGATCAGCTCCTTAGAAGACCTGACATACTGGGGACAAGACATCTCCACCTGTCCCCTCTGCCATCCAAGTTCAAGCTGGGGCTTCCCTGCACAGAGCTCTGCGTACTGAAGGTCCCCAGGGGTAAAGCAAGATTGCTCTAACCATGCAATGCTCAACCTCCTCTCTACCCCTTGCTAGATAGGGGAGTCACATGGAGGTGTAGCGTGTCGGTGGATAAACAATGGTGAATCCCCAGGGACCTATGAGGGGGTGAGGGCCACAACAGAGAAGTGTGGGCAGCACAGCACCATCGTTTCTGCATTATTTACACTGACCAGCAAGATGGAAAGTGCAGTCCAGCAGTGGAGATAATGAAGCCTTCTCTAATTGCAATTCAAAATGTTCTGCCACGTAAAGCTGGGTTTGTTTGCCTCACTCTCCTTTCCGTTCTCTTTCCCTTCTGGAGAGAGCCCAGACCAAGCACAGCGAGAAGAGGAGCAGGTTCCCTGACTCAGGCTGGCCCGAGTCACAAGGGAAGAACTGAACTGAGATGAAAGGCCCCATCTCCTGTTTCTCTCTGCTATTCAAGGCCTCACTCTGGACCTCTAATAAAAAATAAATAATAGGTTTGAAGCCTCCTAGTTGTGGCAAGACAAATGCTATTGTGTTTTGGGTTTCAACGATATGTGATAGACTGGGAAGCCTGTTTTTAATTCATTCCCGTGGCTTTAAAAGAACAAAATAAAACAAAACAAAGAAACACTGAAGGGCTTAAATGTCATTTATAAGATGATTCCCCCAAACTTCCTCTGCATAGATTTATTCCCTTTACTAACAGGGTCTCTTTGAAGTACTTAAATGAAATGATATTGTTTCTTTCCCTAGATTTTTCTTTTCTTTCTTTTTTTCTTTTTCTTTTTTTCCAGGTAGTGTCTCACTCTAGCTCAGGCTGACCTGGAATTCACTATGTCATCTCAGGGTGGCCTTGAACTCACGGCAATCCTCGTACCTCTGCCTCCCGAGTGCTGGGATTAAAGGTGTGCACCACCATGCCCAACTAGATTTATTTTTCTTGATCCTGAAGAATCAAAAGCCAGCAGGAACCACCGTCTATAGCCTGTGAGAGTTCTAGGAAATATGTAAATTTGTTCTTTAAGCTTAAATAAACATAGCAGATGAGATCTTGAGGACTAGGTGGATGACCCCTATTTCAAGTTTAAAGAGCTAACCCACAATACTGTAGTATTCGGAGATGGAACCTTTAGAGAATAATTAGAGCGCAATGAACCCCGGAAGGTGGACAGACCCAATACCTTCACTGAGGTGCTGGAGACCTTATACACTCCTCCCTCCCCCAGTCATATGCACAGAGGAAAGGCCACGTGACGACCATAGAGAAAGCAACAATCCTCATGCCGAGAACAGTGTTCACAGGGTACAGAGTTGGTTAGCACCTTGATCTTGGACCCACAGTTTCCATAACCTTGAGAATAAATGTGTGTTGTTTCAGCACCCTAGTATATATAGGTTGCTTTGTCAGGGTGGCCTGAGCCAATACAGATGTGTCCAGCTGGAGTTCAGAATCTGTCTAAAGCTGGGGAGATGGTGGCTCAGTCTATAAAGTGCTTGTCTTGCAAGCATGAGGACTCGAGTTTTATCTCAGAACCCATATAACTGTCAGGCATGGTGGCATATGTCTACAATCTCAACACTGGGGAAGCAGAGGCAGGAGAATGCCCAGGGCTCATTGCCCAGCCAGTGTAGTCTAATTGGTAAGCTCCAGGCCAGAGACCCTGTCTTAAAAAAAGAGGTGTTGGGGTCCCCCCCAAGGCCAGCTCAGGAGGGACGATAGGGTATCTGCCAAATTGGGGTGAGCAGCGCGGAGTCACGACACAGACTCCGGGAGTTGGGTGAAAGCGGAGTGAGAATCCACAAACTCATTTATTTAGCACAATGCACATAGGTTTTAAGGGGCTGTTATTCCTTGTATGGGGCGGTCCCCTTTTGGTGACCAATGACAGCTTGTCTCTGGACAGGACATCTCGTAGTGGGCTTCTCGCGAGCATGGGGCTGTAACTGTTGTCACATCAAGCCTGCACAAAACGCCATTTTTACAGAAGCCACTTCCTGTTGTCTTCTGCCATGCGGTCTGGCTAGGACCAGGCCTGTATTGTGCCATACATATCCTCCTTTTTGTTTTTATTATTGGCAACCCTGAGGGTCTGGCTAGGACCAGGCCTGTATTGTGCCATACAAAGAGGTGGAGGCATCTTTAAGGATAACACCTGAGCTTGTCCTGTAGCCTCTACACACACATGCATATACATGCACGGGCACACCTGACACACAGGTAACACTCATACACACAGAGACACACACTCCTCCACAAAGTACAGGAGGTATTGGGCACTTCCTATGAACATAAGTCAGTGACAATTCAAACAATCTGACAGGGCAGGAAGGAGAAGCTCAGTAGGTAACTGCCCCGCACCTGTAGACAGCAGGTGGCCCCATCCTGACAGCTCACACAAAGGCATTTCCTGTGTCCAGAAGGACATTTTGTTGATCCACAAAGCTGTTATGTCTTCATTCTGGGGCTCGAATTTACGCATTTGGATGAGCCATTCCCTTGTACCATTGTTTCCATGAACCTTTCTTGTGGGTTAGTTGTTGGGTTCTGTGACCATAAATAAAATTCTTCCTGACTTTCATAAGCTGGGCAGTGCCATCTTTACAGGTTCCATGAGCTGTGTGGAGCTACAGAGGAAACTGAGTTTGGGAACGGCCACCACCCCACCTAAGCACTGCTTGTGGACAAGGCCTGGAACACTGCCCATGTGAACACCCCCTCAGCAGCAAACCAGCTGCCCAACTGGTCACCCCAAATCCAGTTTCCAGCCTCTGCAGCAAGGACCAAAATCAAACCAATGGTGTCTAAAGTGAACTTTAGAAGAACTCAACCGTTGGCTACAGAAGTTAAATCTGTCCACATAGTTTATTCGGCTGGGGAGAAAAGTCATCAACAGTCTTCCCAGCAATGGATCCACCATGTGTCCTACACAACCAACCAGCCAGCCACGATGTGCCCACTGGGGCAATGGCGGCATGACTTTTACTAGGGAGTCTCTGGTTGAACCTGAGACCTGCTCCATGGGAAGGAATTCATGCCTGGTACTCAACACAGTGTCAAAAGCCTGTGGCTGAGATAGTCACAGATCCTAGTGGGAAGTGTTGTTTGGCTAAGTAAATTCATAAAAATACCCATAAAAATACACTCCGAATGTTTGTGTTTATTCTTACCTTTGGACGGAGAAACGTCTTTTTGCAAATGGTAGTGACTACAGGGAAGACTCAACATTAGTCAAAGTCCTGATAAGTGGCTGTTTACTGTTCAACACTAAATGAAATATCTCCACCATGCTCTCCAAGGCTCAAGGGAACCTTCTGGAACAGTGTCTGTGTAAGTGAGGGGGAAGCACAAGAGCCAGAGGATGATGAAGAACATTGTGGAACCCCATTTTCTGAACATGAAGTGGCTGTTGCACTCCTGACCCCTTAGCACTAAACCGGAACAATACTGGGCCCATCCACATTCCAAAATGGATGATAAAGGTGGGACAAAAAGAACCCCACATCAAAACAGAAAATGAGGGCTAGAGAGATGGCTTAGCAGGAAAGGCGTTGGCCCATGTAAGCCAGATGCACATGGTGGCGCATGCGTCTAGAGTTCGTTTGCAGTGGCCAGAGGCCCTGGCGTGCCCATTCTCTCTCTCTCTCTCTCTCTCTCTCTCTCTCTGCTTGCAAATAAACAAATAAAATTTAAAAAAATAAAAACAGAAGATGAACTAATCAGAAAGAAGGGGTTCAGTGAGGGAATGGAGTGAGGAAACTGTATATGTTGGAAAATTATAAATAAAAATATAAAAATAAACTTAAGGAATCAAGACTGAGGAGAGAACTCATTTGGTAAAGTAATGGGTATGCACTCATGAGGGCTTGAGTTCGACCCCCACGAACCATAAATGGCAGGCTTGGTGGTACGGCACACACCACGCAGTTAGGTGCATCTTTGGAGAGGTCCTGTTTCAGAAAGACATGGACAGTGTACCTGAGGACCACCATCCAAGTTTGTCCCTTTGATCTCCACATACACCCATGTGCACATGCACGTCCCACCCCACACACACATGCAAATGCACCTCTCTCTCTCACACACACACATATACCAGACACGCGGGGAAAAAAAGTAAGGGGCTAGGGAAATGGTTTAGCAGGTAAGGTGTTTGCTTGTGGAGCTTAAGGATCCTGGTTCGAGTCCCCAGGACCCACGTAAGCCAGATGCACAAGGGGGCGCATGTGTCTGGAGTTCGTTTGCAGTAGCTAGAGGCCCTGGTGTGCCCATTCTCTCCTTCTCTCTGCCTCTTCCTCTCTCTCAAACAAATAAATAAAATATTTAAAAATATATATTTTTTAAAAAGTAAGGAACTTCCTATTTACAGAGCAAAAATGGAGACAGAAGCTCCACAAAGCATACCACAACCTTGCCTTCCTTAAGTATTCAATAAACGCACGTAGAATTGAAAAACCTGTCAGAAAAGGTAATAAACACACTGTTTAGACTTGGGCTAATTACACTCTCGGTTTCTTCTCTTTTTCCTGTTCTTAATGAGTACTGAAAGAAGAGCATGGGAAATGGAAGAATAGTCGGGGCAGGGGTTCAGACGGTTCTCAGCAAGTAGAAGAAAGAATGGAAATCATCACTACCTTAGCACAAGGCAGCCTGGCCTGAACTAATTGGGATGACCCACCCCACTCCCAGGGAGAAGGTTATTTGATTACGGAGTCCTATTCAAAGGCTGGCTTGGAGGAAATGGTCACTGAGCAGGTGCAGGGTGTGACTGAAAAGGCTCACCATGATTCAGGTCTTCCATGCTGAGCCTGTCATTGTTCTCCTGTGGGCAGCTGCCTCTGCTCAGTGACAGTGACCACATAACACCTGCCTCCTGGGCCCATGAACAAGCAGAACCATCCTACTTTCTGTTGGCAAAGAACATGCTTAATCATAAAACTGCCCCCACAGCGAAGAGCCCTCTGGAAGACTCTCCCTTTCTACCCCATCCATAACTCTGTGGGGCATTTGCATTCTTCTGCCTGTCCAGCTCTCAAATGCCCAAGGTCCCCTCCATGCCCAGATTCAGCTCCATCATGGCCTCAGATTCTATAGCTCATCATCCAGCTCAGCCCACTGGCCACTTGTAGACCAGAGAAATGGTTCCAAGTGTGTCATAAGGTGATGTCACTATACAGCTCATCTGCAGCTCTCATGCTCGGGGACATGTCCAGACTCCTCTACAGACACTAGAGACTCTGCCATACCAGGCCCCTGTGGTCGTTTGAATGTGAATGGCCCACACAGACTCGTGTACTTATCGTTAAACCTCATATTCCATCCCCAGCTGGTAGACCTTTGGAAGGGATAGCCTTGCTAGAGGAGGTGTCTTACTAGGCGAAGGGGGTTAAGGTGTATTAGTTCAGCTCTACTGGGTGTTCAGAGCTCACTCAGTTCAATCTTGTTGCTCCTGCCCCACTGTTGTATGAAGATGTAAGACAACTGTAAGATGTAAGACATACTTTCTCTACCATGATGAAGCTTCCCCACAAAAATGTAAACCTCAAATAAGTTCTTCCCTCCCACAAGCTGCTTTTTATCGGGAGTTTTGTCTTCTCCCAGTAACGAGAAGGTAACTGCAGCCCCACAGGCTGGGTGCTCGAGTTATTGGCTTAGTACTATCCCTTCCTGTAACTGGAGTGGCTAGCTCATCTAGTCAAATGGATGAGCTCGAGGCTCAGCAAGAGACTATCTGAAAAGTTAAGTAGAAAGTGATTGAGGGAGACAACGCACACCAACCTGTGGTCTCCCCCCCCCACACACACACATGGGCACACATACCGTGAACACACGGGGAAAAAACATGTCTTACCAACATTCATTGAATGCCACTCAACTAATTCCTGGAAGGTCTGGCAAAGCAATAGAACAAGCAAACACTATGAGTTAACTTTACAGGAGGAACTGATTATCAGTCCTGTCGTCCACAGTGCTTTGAACACAATTCACGCCCACATGATGTTTATAGAACTGGATGGAAGGTGAGTCACTCCTTTCTGGTCCAGGGGCTTTATTTAAAATGCATCCTTTACTGATGGCCAGGTAGCATCTGCACAGAGCCAATTCATGCAGTGCCTCCAGACTTCCCTCACAGGAGAACACATATGGAATGGGTGAGAGAACAGAATAACACGATGAGAAGAGCCAGTGACTGGTGGCTATTTAAGACTGGGTAGTCATTCACTGACTAGCTTTAAAACTTGATAGCAGATTTAACTCAACATTAAGAAAACAGAACATTTTAGACCTCCCTATGACTCACATTCTGAGTGAAAACCTGATCCCATCCAATATTCTCAAGTGCTGTATTAAGTGAGTGTGTTATGCTTCTCCTTTTATTATTTAAAAAATGTTTTAGACTGGCTAATAATTTTTAAAAGTGATGCCACAAACTCCCTTATTAATTTTTTTTAAATCCTCAAAAAAGGCTACTTCCTTAACAATAAAACTAATCTGCAATAACACCAAAGATTTTATAGATTGGTAATTATATTGGCATTAATAACTGATATTATATGTACACATTTATATTCCAGCTATCACTAAGTAGATTATCTACTTCAATAGGCCAGCTCTAAATTAAATATCCCAGGATACCAAACTAGAATTTAAAAATAAAAATTTCAATATGATAATCCTACTTTTATTAAACCAATGTAGTGGAGGAAAAAAGAAACTTAAAACACTGTCTCCCCAGGACAATGTAAAACAAATGTGAGTGGTGTAAGTACAAATATCTTGGTATACATTCTGACAGAAAAATTCATACTACAGATGGTAAACACATAAATCACCCCAGATTAAAGATGCACGCATGAAAAGTAAGCAAGCAACCAAGATTATAATGAATTCTGAGCATTTATATATTGACAAAAATCACTGGGCAAAATAAAGAACATTAATTTGTGTTAAAATAAAGCGCTTTGTGGAGCAAAGCTTGAAAAGCCTTCAGGGAGCCGTCAGCACAGGCAATTGCACAGGCGCTCCGTGCCTCACTATGCAGTGCTGTGGGACTTGGCTGGGCCACTGCCATCTGTGCTGGTGACACAAGTTAATGATCACATTGTTGTAAATTAACCTATCATTAGAAAACAAGAAGTCTCTCCAGATAAGACAGCAGTGGAGATGTTTTGGAAGAGCAATAGATTCAATGGGAATCCTTGCCATTGAGTGGGGGGGGGATCATTAATTACACCATCTTAGCTAGAGAGGCAGTGCCTAATGTTTGTTCAAAGCAAGGGATGCTGGTGTTTAGTTGAGAATAACAGCTAGTTGTTATTGCTCCTATTTCTCAAATGATCAAGCCAGTGTTTCGGTTTAGGAATACAAGGAAAGGGGGTGTTCAGAGAAAGTGATGGTCCTGAGGGGAGAGAGAGAGAGAAGCACACACTCGGGCTCTGGGAAGAATCAGTAAAGACAGGGCTGTGTGAACCAGGACATGGTACACTCTGTTCACTGAAATGGGAAAGCATCAACTGTATGTATACAGCCAAGTCCTTCATCCAGAAGGAACCAATTTGAACTTCATGTGGGAGGAAAGAAAACTTCCTCCACTGAGCATCAAGCAGAAACCAAAAGGAACCATGGGCACGGCTGTGCTGGCCTCATCATGGAGGGTCACCAATGAAGTATCACCACTGGGCAGAGCATACCATAAATGAAGACCATACAATTTCCTGTCTTTCAGTGACCTCCACTTCCTGGGACAGAAATGCCCTAGGCAGCAGCATTTGGGCTACTGGAAAGAGGCCACTGCTCAAGAAGTCATAGCATTCTTATCACACTTCTGTGGTGGTTAGATGTATTGTCCACACAGCCTCAGCTGTTTTTAATATATTTTATTTTTAATTTATTTATGAGAGGGAAAGAGGCAGAGAGAGAGAGAGAGAGAGAGAGATGGGCATGCCAGGGCTTCCAGCCACCTTGTGTATCTGGCTTACTTGGGTACTGGGGAATCGAACCGAGGTCCTTAGGCTTTGCAGGCAAGCACCTTAATGGCTAAGTCATCTCTCCAGTCCTAGCCTCAGGTATTTTTGATTGTTTCCTACTTAATCTTCAGCAGGAAGAGCCCTGATGGAGGAGGTTGTCACTGGGGGAGTGGGGCTGGGAAATGGACCTTGAGCCCAGCCCTAAGGTGTGTGTTCAGAGTCAGCTCGTGCTTACTGGTGTTTATCTCTCTGTGTGTGTGCTATGGATGGATGAGGAAGTGAGCCAGCTTCCTCTGCCACGATGAAGTTTCCCTTGGAACCTGTGAGCCTGAAATAAACCCTTTCCTCCCATAGTTGCTTTGGGTCAGGTGTTTGTGTCTCAGCAACTAGAAGGTAATTGCCACACTTCTCTAGGAAAAATGTCCTCCTGATCCCAGCTCCACACACAGCTGTTTCTCAGAATGGGCTCTGATGTAACTCAGGTACTGAATTGACTTAGCTTCCAATTCCCGTCAGCTGCTAAACAGCCAAGCACTAAGATCAGGCTCTCTGGGCTGGGGGTAATCAGTAAAGTGCTTGCCTTGTAAGTAGGAGGACCTGATATTGGATCCCCCATTCCCAATGAGATGGCTTGAATGTCAAATGTTCCCCAGAGCACTGTGGTGGTTTGATTCAGGTGTCCCCCATAAACTTAGGTGTTCTGAATGCTAGGTTCCCAGCTGATGGAGATTTGGGAATTCACACCTCCTGGAGGCAGTGTATTGCTGGAGGCGGGCTTGTGGGTATTATAGCCCGTTTCCCCTTGCTAGTGTTTGGCACACTCTCCTGTTGCTATTGCCCATCTGATTTTGGCCATGGGGTGATGTCCACTCACTGCTCATGCCATTGTTTTCCCTGTCATCATGGAGCTTCCCCTCGAACCTGTAAGCCAAAATGAATCCTCCCCCGCCAAAATCTGCTCTTGGTCAGGTGATTTCTACCACAATGCAAACCTGACTGCAACAAGCATCAAGTGATCGTGACGAAGCCTCGTACTTGGTCCCCAGTGGGAGGTGGAGCCTTGCTGGAGGAGGTGTGTCACTGGGGACAGGCGTTGAGGTTTATTAGTGTTCAGTAGCCCATTTACTCTTGCTTCTTGCTCGCTGGTGCTCATGTATAAAGACAGGGTGCCCTGGCTGTGTGCACCCCTATGCTCCATTCAAAACTGTAAGTCAAAATAAACTCTTTCCTCCCATAAGCTTCTTCTGGTTAGAAGTTTTGTCCTAGTAGCAAGAACAAATTGCAACTTAATCCCTTAAACAGGAAGATACTCAGTAGTTAGTCTAGCCCACTCTGAGCTCTAGGTTAACTGAGAGGTGATGTCTCAAAAAAAATAAGGTGGGGCTGGAGAGATGGATTAACAGTTAAAGCACATGCTTTCAAAGCCTGATGCCCCAGGTTTGATTCCCCAGTTTCCATGAAAAGCCAGAAGTATAAAGTGGTGCATGTGTCTGGAGTTTGTTTGCAGTGACAAGAGGCACTGGCATGCCCATTCTCTCCTCCCATCTCTCATAAATAAATATTTAAAAGGTGATGTTTAAAAAACCAGGGGGAGGGGTCAGAGAGATGGCTTAATAGTTAAGGCCCTTGCCTGGGAAACCTAAGGACCCAGGTTCAATTCCCCAGTACCCACGTAAGCCAGATACACAAGGAGACACATGTATCTGGAGTTTGTTTGAAGTGGCTGGCAGACCTGGCATGCCCACTCTATCTGCCTCTCTCTCCCTCCCCCTCTCTGAACTAAATAAGTAAATAAATAAAAATATTAAAAAATAATAAGGGGAGAGCAATTAAGGAAGATACCATAAATTGACCTCTGGCCTCCACATATACATGCAAACATGAGCCCACAAGGCATCCATACAGATATGCACACTGAACATACATGTGTGTGCAAAAAATGAAACAAATCAAGCAGGCATGGAGAATGGGCCATGCTCTCTGTGATTTGCTACCAGTCTCACTGTTGGTTTTAGTCAACACCAATTGGTTTCCCCTCATTTTCTTACTTACAACATATGCTTGTTCTTTTATTCTTTTAAACTAATCTTCACCAGATTTAAATGAATTTTAAAACTAAGATAGAAAATTTGAGTAAATATTCAAAATATAGACTCATTAACTTTTCAGATGAGAATTTTGAAATTCAGTGAATCACTGATGGTAATGTAATACTAGGAAAAAACATACACCACAATAAATATTCAGTAATATCATAAACTCAAAATAAATGTTTACATGTACAGTGGTAAAAGATAATAAATCTACTAGTTTATAATTTCTTTGGGAAAACATTTTATATTCATTAGTAACATAAAACAGAAATACAAATAAATTCAGGAGCAAAACTTGCTGGAAGTGGTGTGGTGTTTGAAAGAATGTGATGGCCAATGTGGATGTTCCGAAGAGGACATCAAAGTGTGACGACTCACATCGCATAGCTAACCAAAGGCCACATGGTTGCCTCATCAAATGCAGATCACAAGCTATGACGGATCCGCCCACCACAGGCTATGGTGAGACTCCCCCAAGGGCCATCAAAATATGGCCAGAAAATAACCCTGGGGAGGACATTCAGAATATTCACCAACAGAAAGCACCAAGGATACTGAGTGTGAGTGTGTGTGTGTGTGGGATCTTTCAATTTGTTGAATACTAACCATTTTACTAATGCAAAAGTAAGTTACCTGTAGTTCCTAACCAGCAGAATGTAAAATCCAGTGAAGAAAAATTTGGGTATGCTGTGATGCAGAGAACCACAATCAGTGCAGTGATGGGTGCAAAGAGGATGGATGGACGTGCCCAGAAAGACAGCGCCGGTCTCCTCTGAAAGGCTGCCAGGGAGTGAGAGGTGGAGCATGTGCGCTGTCTGGTAGCCGACTACTGAAGATTAACATCGCGTATGGGCTCATCTCTATACAGCCACTAACAACACCAGCTCGAACAAGAAGCCTCTTAAGGACCCTGTTGAGAGGCCTTTGGAGGTGGTGAGAGAGTTGACAAATGGGCAGCCATGCAAACCCTTCACCTTGGACAGGATCAAGACGTAAGGGAAGGACCCAGAACCCCACAATCACTTCCTGGGGAAGCCTTCTGAGGAACAATGAGCGCGCCCGAGTCAATCACCCAAGGGCCAAGTACAGGACTTAGAGGCTCGTGACAGCCAACTGCATCTTCTGAGGCACTCGCTGCCAGGCAACACACACCGCACTTACTGGTTTTCAGTTTACTGTGGTAGTTTGGTCTCACCTGCACAGGAACCTTTGTCTACTTTGTCTAAATGCCAAGGCATACTGAGACACTTGGTAAATATTCAAACAAATTAAGATGAGTCTTAGAAATATTCAAACAAATTGAGATTGAGTCCTAGAAACCTTCCTACTAATTAATCTGGTGCTTATAAGAATAATGCCACAGTTAGAGCACGCGCTCACTAAGCACTGATTTCCCCAAGCACTTTATCACATCGATCACACTGTTTCATCCTCACAACAGCCCAGGAGGAAACCGAGGCACGGAGGATAAGTATGCCTTGCTGGAACTCACAAAGTTAGGAAACAGAGCTAACCTACAATGCGACCAACTGACATACACAAAGGTGTGAGCCACGATAGTTTTTAAAGACCCTCACAAATATCTCAACACGTGGGACAGTGTGCATAAATATGCTATATTCATAAAGGGAACATTGCCTTTCCACCAACACATACCAGAATATTCCCAACCTAAGACTATCCATATACTAACCATAAAAATAGTACATAATGGCTGGAGAGATGGCTTAGCTGTTGAGGCACTTGCCTCTGAAGACTAAGGACCCATGTTCAATTCCCCAGTACCCATGGAAAGCCAGATGCACAAGATGGCACATGCATCTGGAATTTGTTTGCAGTAGTGAGAGGCCCTAGCATTCCCATTCTGTCTGCCTTCTTCTGTCTCTCCTCTCTTTTACTCTCTCTCAAATAAATTTAAAAAAATCATACACAAAATTGAAAATATTAAAAAATAAAAATAAAAAATTGGGGAGAAATGCACCAATAGCTTCGGGACTAGAGTGATGTGTGGATCATTTTCTCCAACTTGTAGTGTTTGATGATTGATAGTCCACACAAGGCCCCACTCTGGAGTTGACATATGGATGAATTTATGTATAAGTTCCCCCTTGAATCCATGCCCCATATGCGTTCCCAGTACTTACACCAAGCATCAATGGCATTATGTTGCACCCTGCTACTCCAACCCCTTCCCCAATTTTATGTCTTATAGACTTCAACCATGCTCTGCATCATGGGAGTTGCAGCTGCCTCCACTCTACTGCAAGCAGCCATGCCATTCTACTTGAATTCCCCCTGGAAAGTCCCCCAAGAACCCCGCCTCTAGAAGGAGTGTTCACCATGAACCCTAGTGGGCCTCCCTTATTTGATAACTCAAAATGTCTCTGGGACACATACCCAGGCACCGAGGGGAATCAGTGATGGACCAGTTCTTGTGGACTCTGACTAGGAACTTTTAGATTGTTCTCCAACATTCCTATCTTCACTGCACGAGAATTCCTATCGCCATACATCTCCTGACAGCATCTGCCGCTTCTCAGCTTCCTAATTGCTGCAAGTTGACGAATGACCGTGTGTGGCTCCTATTCACATTTCACTCAAGACTACGTCCACTGATGTCCTCCTGCGCTGCTTAGGCCTTCTCCTTTACTCTTCCGTGAAGGGCACGTTGGCGTCTTTGTCATTTTCTACTTGTACTGCTGTCTCCTCCATTGTGTTTCCTTAGCATTTTGTGTAGTCCTCAATACCGGTGCTGATCTCAGATGCTACATAAATCATCTCCATCCAGTTACCTGTCTACAATGCATGGAAACCAGTGGTTTTTGATATTAAATCAACTTTATCATCACTTTGTGCTTTCCAGAAGTTTAAAGTTCCTTAAAAACACACCACTAAAACCTCGAAGGTAAATGAATTATATACATTCATTTAGAAGGAAATTATGCTTTGCTAATACTCCTCCTAAGAGAATCAAGCCTCCATCCATATTAGTTTCTTTACCTTTGATAGAATTTTAGTTTAAGATGTTCACATCCACTCACATATATAGTTTGCATTGTTAGAGAGGCATCTTTTGTTTAACAACATGTTGGTTGTTACCACCATAATAAATTACAACAATTCTTCTGCATTGATAATACAGCAAATATCACACTGTCAGTAACCAGTTGTGGTCATTTGAATGTGAAGTGCTCCCC
The DNA here is from genome assembly GCA_036365145.1 of Orientallactaga sibirica. Classification (NCBI taxonomy): domain Eukaryota; kingdom Metazoa; phylum Chordata; class Mammalia; order Rodentia; family Dipodidae; genus Orientallactaga; species Orientallactaga sibirica. The sequence continues at coordinate 2,081,402 of JAEOAD010001941.1, read as the reverse complement.
AACCAACACCTCATGTGTTTGTCATTAAGATTCAGTCAATCCCCAGCTGGTGACAATTTGGGAAGTGGGGGCCTTGTTAGAGAAGGAGGTGCGTTAGGGAGCATGTATAGGGGTATTATAGCCTGGCTCCTTCTTGCCAGCCAGCTCTCTCATTCTCATTGCTACCTTCCAGGCCATATGTGAGGAATGATGCCCGGCCTCTGCTGTGCCATGTTTTTGCCATTCCTCTTGAAACTGTAAGCTAAGATAAGCCCTTCCTTCCCGTGAGCTCCTTCTGTTCGGGTGCTTTGTCCCAGCAACGAGAAGATAACTGCTACACCAGTTTACTAAATCCTGTTGGCCTAGAGGGCCACACCGTCTATAAGTAGTGGTCATTTCATCTATTCCTTGAGTAGCACTGGACAGGACATCAGGTGGCAGAGATAAAAAGAATATTCAGTAGGTACGTCAGGCTCAACTCTTCTTCCATTTGAATACATCTAAAAAGTAAAAACTACATTTCCCAGGTTCCTTTGCAGCTAAGGCTCTGGGTATAACTCAGGATCTGTCAATTAAATGTATTCTCAAAGAGAGGCCATTTTTCTGCTCCAGATGTTGATTGAAAGAAATTGAGACACACTCGTGTTTCTTTGGCTGGAGGCTACACTTAGACATCTAGCCAATCTACGTATGGGGTAGAAGCATATGGTAATGAAAGCAGCGATGTCTTGTGTCCTGGACTGCATTCTCTCTCTATAGTGGTGTGAGCTTGCATCCACCCTCCACCCCTTCCAACTTGAAGTCACTGAGCCATTGTGCTACAGATTTCTACTGCAAAATCCAGATTGATCATCTCCTGGAGCAAACAGTAACTGGTACCAATTGCTGCAGCCAATATGAGAGGGAATCTATCTAATTTTTCCATTAAGTATAATCTTTGATATATTTCATGATATGTAACCTCTCTTCCTAATTTTTTCCATGTGTGATTTTCCTGAATCACAAATGGGTATTCAATTCTGTTTCTGTGGCCCTGCTTGAGATAACCAGCTTTCCTTTCACTTCTAATGCATACTATTACAGTCCCAGATTTTCTGATTAAGGTTCTGTAGTTTTATAAACTAAGCCAGGCATCTATTTTCTATCTTGAATAACTTCCAAATGATAAGCATTGAGTCTTTCTTTTGAAAGTTTAGTAGACTCACCTATACAATTTCCCCTGAGGTTTTTTTTTTTATTATTATTATTAAGAAAATCTTTGGCTGCTATCTGCATTTCTTTACGATATATGGATCTAATCATGTTCTCTATTCCTTTTGATGATAGTTTTGACATTTTATATTTTTCCTGAGAATTTATTCATTTCATTTCACTCTGCACTCACATTTATCAGTATATACTTGTTCCCAAGTCTTTTAAATCATTTGAAAGTTTCTTTGTTCCACAGCTATTTCCTCCTGGTGTCTCTACATTTTATTTTAGCCTGTCTTCTCCTCCTCTCAGTCTTACTTTCCTTTCAAAGGGTCAGGTGTAAACTGCCCCAATCTGCCCTGTCTTTCCGTGCTCACACACCACTCTGGCTTCGCAGCTTTCCTTTCTAATCTTCTCCTTTTCATTGCCATGGATTCAGCTTAGTTATGCCTCTTAAAAACTTTTTTGTCTCACATTTTCATCTTTATTTACTGATAAATGTAAATCAACCATAAAACCCCTTTAAGCACTTCTTGATTTATTTTCCACAGTTCCGACATTTAAAACCTTCATCTTGTTTCATTTCTGAAAACATCATAACTTCGCTCTTATAACTTTTTAACTCAAGGGTTATTTTGAACTATTATTTAATTTTTACCCATTAGGATTTGGGTAGTGGAAGCTGTTGTCATCTTGTTATGTTGTACTGTCTTTGTAACACCTTCATCCTTGGGAAATGATTGAGTCACCCTCTGTGACACAGACACATGGCTTTAAAACTATCCTTCCATATGAGCACCATATATGTATATGTATATGTTGTTTGTAAGTATTCAGTTTAGGTAAAACCGAGTAACTCAAGGTCACTCTTTGCACCATTTGGGTTTCTTTCACCTCTGCTTATTTTTAAAAAATGTTTTATTGACAACTTCTATAAATAAAAACAATATACCATGATCATAATCCCCTCTCACCACCATCCCCCGAATCCCTTGTCCTTCCCAAGTAGTCTCTCTATTTTGATATCACCTTTTCCCTCTGATTGTTCAGATCTTGTGGAGGTAGCGTTAGCCCTCTGCTTATTTTTTGAGCATATGTGTGTCCATTTTTAGACCGCAGCATGTTAAACAAACAACAACAACAACAAAACCCTCTGTAACTAAAACTGGTTTTATCCCTGCGGTTCTGTAAGTTATTGCTGCTATGTTTTCATACAGACTTCTTAAATTTCCTTTTAGTTTTGTTTGCTTGCTTAGTTTTCTAAGACTTCCTGTCCTGGAAGTCATGGTCCTCCTGCCTCAGTCTCCAAAGACCCGGCATGACGGGTGTGCACCACCATACCTATACCCATGTCTTGGGGGTTACACATCCCTTTTGCTGGTTCACACCTAACATCCCTTTTTGCCGCACACTATATGGTATGGTGGTTCTTCTTTGTGCACTTTCTATCTTTCACGTCCTTTTATTTTCAAGCTTTGTCTTTCTGAACTGTGTTTCTTATGGATAACTTAGGATGGATAATCCGGTCATGATTTACGGCAATCATTGCCAGATTGGGTGTTTCTGGTCACGTTTTCCGTCATTTCCCGTTATTCTACCTTTTGCTGTCTTCCCTGCCCTTGTCTCCTTCCCTTGGACTTTTAATCAGCTGCACTGAGTTCACTTCTGATGGTTTAGAAGCCACACTGTGTTTTCTTATAATTCAGTGTCTTCCCCTCATATCCACCCTTCCTTATGCTCATTTAGCCTACTCTGAAGTCCCAGTGGCTCCCTTCCATGGAATAATGAGGCATCATCTAGCATTTTTCCACATCTTCTCTATCTGTGGCCCTGGCCCATTCATGCTTACCAGTGACTTCCCTGCTCTCACAGCTCACGGGCTCATTTCCTTCCTGTTCAGTCCCTCAGCCTGGTTATACATGGAAAGCTTTAAATGGACAGCTTTAGAAGGCTTTTGTGTTTGCGGGTACTTATGCCTCCATGTCTGACTGACAGTGTGGCTGGAAACACAATTCATTCCGAGCTACAGGAAACACAAAGCAGAAGAGGCTGAGAAGTACTTAGTGTTATAGAACCTGAAAAATGTTAAAATGGTAAAGATTGTATTACATACGTCTTCTACAACTTGAACTACTTCCATTGAAAGCTTTCCTCCAGACACTTCGGCTGCCCAGCTGCCCCGGCTGTGGGGGTCCTCTTCTCGCCACATACAACAGCAGCCTGCCTGCAGCTGCCTAGGGGCTCCGTGGGGCCTTGTCTTAGTTCTTAGCCCCCACACTGCCTCCTGCACTTAACTTTCCTGCACTTCGAGGGTAGGTGAACTGGTTCACCACCTTGGCTGGGACTGAAAGTCAACACCACATCTTACATTTAAATGAAGTCTGTGGAATAAAATGTGGGGACATTTCCTGTGATAAATATGTCTTACTTGAAGCAGGATAAAACCACAAACAACCACCTGTTCTTTTTAAAGGTAGGGGTGAAAGCTGATAATGGCAGGTTATTTTTGCCAAGAACAGAGTATGATCCGAAATCCACAGACAGAAGGGGATCTGTTGCACTTGGAGTAATTTTTCCAAGGATACCACACAGTTGCCCAAGCAGCCAGATGCAATTACGCAGGTAAGCACTGACTCTGAGCAGGGCATGAGGGAGAGGTAGCCCTGAGTTCTACCCCACACAGACACAAAACTGTGGACTGGTGGACACAGACAATGCTTATTGTGAGTACACATTTTTCTCTCTGCTGCATGTGCTAGTCTATTCAAATTCGATACGGAAAAGGTGAATTTAACAGGAAAACTTTGTAAGTAAAACATTCATGAGTTACAGTCCTATAGACAATCTGGTTCAAACTGCAACCAGAGAAGCCTGTTGCTGGCTTGATACAGACCACGTATCCTGGCAGGGTGCACATGTTCTTTGTAGGCTGGCTTCTAATACTGTCTGTTTTCCGTAGCTCCAACAAGCAAATGTGAAAGCAATGCACAACCCACATAGGGAGAAAGTAAGTCACTGCATTCAAATGAAGGGACCCATTCTTGACTCAGAAATTACTGAGTACTTCTGTGCATTGATATTATGCCTGGTCAGTATCTACCATTTAGGACAATGAGTACCACACATGCCCTGTTTAGAATCCACCTCTGTGAGACTACTCTTATGAGAGGTCATGCGCTCAGAGATGCCCATCATCACCTTGCTCACTTCAGCTAAGAAACATTCCTGGGATATTCAGAGGGGAAGTCATTTCTGTCTTGTCTCCACTCGAGGCCCTGTCCCAAGGAAAGTGGCAGGCACACGGAGAGTGGCCAGAACTTGGCATATCATACTAAAGCCAAGAAGTAGACGTGCTAGGGATGTGACCCCAAGAAAAGAGGAGGGAGAACATAAAGGGGATGATCTTAACAAAACTCTGGAGACAGTGGTGTTTAAACAAAGACCTCTAGACAATGATTATGTACAAGGCTCATTTCTAGCTTATTATCACAACAATTACAAGGGTGGCCTGGGCAAGGTGGGGGAAGAAAGCCACATTAAATTCCTTCAATATGAGGCTGGAGAGATAACTCAGCAGTTAAGGCACTTACCTGTAAAGCCTAATGGCCCAAGTTCAATTCCCCAGTACCCATGTAAAGCCAGATGCACAGAGTGACACATGCATCTGGAGTTCATTTGCAGTGGCTAGTGGCCCAGGCATGCCCATTCTTTCCCTCTTCCTCTCTCTCTTTGCAAATAAATAAATGGATGAATGAATAAATAAGTGAAAAATGTGTTAAAAATCCTTAAACATGTAAAAATTGTTAGGTATGTGCTGGGAAAAATATAGCAGAGAAAGATTTTCTGTTTGGGAGTTGCTGTGAGAATTTTTAACTAAAGTGGTAGAGAAGACCTCTTGGGAAATGTGAGTTGTGAATTAAGACCCAGGGGAAAAACAGAGGAGCTAGCCATGGGGACATCATGGGGAAGGAAGGGCTGTCCCAGCAAAGGAAATAAATTTCCAGCCCCGAAGCAGCAGCAATGCAAGAAAGCCAAAGAGCAGCAAGGACGTCCCATAGGCCATGGGAGCAGAGCGAAGTCGGAGCAGATGACAACTCAGGCAGACTTGGAGACAGGGCAGGCTAGGGCTGACAGGCGGAGACCAGTTGAGGACAAGTGCAGCAGTCTTGGTATGTTATGGTAGCAATAGCAGCAGGGATTAAAAGTGATCAAATTTAGAATACCTCCAGGTACATTCAACAGTGTGGAAAGTTGGACAGAAGCAAGCAAGCCAAGGATAATTCAGGAATTCCTGAACACAATTAATGGTGAATCAGGAGTGAGGGAAAGTGCCTGAGATGGGAGATGTAGCTCAGTCAGTATAGGATGCTTCCTAGCATGCGCATGGCCCTGGCTTCCACCCCCAGACTGAGGGAGGGAAGGAGAGAGGGAGGGAGGAAAGGAGAGAGGGAGGGAGGAAAGGGAGGGAGGGAGGAAAGGGAGGGAGGGAAGGGTAGAGGGAGGGAGAAAAGGGACAGAGGGAAGGAGGAAGGAGGCAAGGGAAGGGAGAAGGGACGCAGGGAATAAGAGAGGAATGAAGGGAGGGATGGAGGAAGGGATGGATAAGGGGGTAGAGGGAGGGACAGAGGAAGGGACAAACAGACATTTAGATGTTATCCACATTTAGATAATACTTCCACAGAAAGTAATTAACTCAATGGACACTTGCATTTCTCAAAAGGAACACAAGAACCCCTAGAGCTGAGCTAGCTAGAGGTCTGTGGGTTTATTTTGTAGAAGTGGATTACTTTCTGATGAGTAGCATTTAAAATAATTTTGTGAAAAACAAGCCTTCCTAATATGAAGTTGACCTGGGCACTGGAATGAGTTCTGAAGATAAAACGCCCGACTTCAAAGCAGGGCATGACTGGCTCCTGCAAGCTCCATCCTAGTCTCCTGAGGCTATACATTGTCTCTCTCCTGTCAATGCAAGTTTTCCTCATGACTTCCAAGTTCTGAGAGCTCAGGACTTTTCAAGTTTATTTAACCATCAACCAGCTGGAAAGTTTTCTTGAGTGTGGAGCACTGTGGTAGGAGCTGGGGCTAGCATTATCAACACAGAACCATGGCCCTATGAAGTCTTCCATCTATGCTCATGATACGGAGCTCATCTGTGCTTAGTTTTGTTTAGGAAATTAAAGAGGAAAAAAAAAATACAATGCCATCTCAGTCTATACTGTGAACTGCAAATATTTGTGCCTATAAAACTTTATGAATGCTCAATCCATGTTCGGGTGAAATGAATGACAGGCAGATAAAGTAATAGGTGTTGCAAGACACTTAAAGATGAGGCAGAGGGCTGGGGATGTGGCTCAGTTGCTAGAGGGCTTGCCCAGCGTGCACCAAGCCTTGGGTTTGACGCCAAACCCAGCATAAAACCAGGCATGGCAGTGCATGTCTCTAATTTGAGAAGTTGAGGCAGGAGGTTAGGACATTCTTGGATATATAGTGAGTGTGAGGCTACCCTGGGATTCCTGAGACCCTGTCTCAAAAGAAGAAGCAGAAAAGAGTCTCGACAAAGGACTATAACTGAGGAAGCCAGGAATAATCTTTAAGGCTACCAGCTGTGTACGTAAGTACTCCTGTCACTAAATAAAAACTTAAAACTTATTTTCCATTTTTCAGGTCAAAAAGGGAAAAAAATACCAAAAAAACTTCTTTGACATTAAGTGTATTTTTCCTGGAAATGGTTCCGTGCCAAGTCCACATGGATCGTCACATAAACCACTCTGGATAACAGAGTGGACAGCACATGCAGCTACTATTTTACAAAGGAGACAGGAGCACTGTTCAAACCCAGGCTCCCTGTGCTGCAGAGCTATCAAGTCAGACAGATATTCAGTAACTTACTCAATTGTAAAATCCTTGCAGGAGCCACTACTCTACACTGGGATTGTATTTCCAAGTGGACGTATTACCCTTACAATAATAAAAATATTTATCAGAGCTAGGCTCAGTGTCTGAATTACAAACAGCTTCAGGGAAAGGGCTCTCAATGGGAGTGTACATGCTTTCCATTTTCATGCTTTGAGTTCAAAAAATATGTTCTGTATGCAACTGAAAAATTTTCGCCACTTAGCCATACCTTGTAATATGTATTAGTCAAAATGCTTCTATCAAACAATCTTACATACGTGCGTGAGTAGGGTAGGGAAAAAATGACCAAGACTATGGTGGACTACAGATTTGCTTAGCAAAAATGTGTGTTTAAAACATTAAAAAATTCAGTATTTCCATGTGTCTAAAATATTTTTTTTTTGTTTTGGATTTGACTGGTTTTTGTTTTGTTTTTGTCTTATATTATTTTTGTAACTCAGGCTGGCCTGGAACTCACCACCCTCCTGCTTCAGCCTCCCACGTGCTGGGACCACAGGCACGAACCACCATGTCTGGTTTGAAATACTTTTGATAATTTCCAGTACAGAGTTGGTTGACATGACAGAGTGGGGAAATTCTACTAAAAGCAAAAGCTATTCCAAGTGAGTGTCCCAGGGACAATCATGGACTTCTAGACTTTCTTGAATAATTTCTTCCCCCAAACAAATTATGGACTAGAGATTTCCCTTCCCTTTTTGCTGATGTCTGTGGAGCCCCTGGAGGCCATTAGTGATCCTATGTAAACTGTGTGTGCAAAAGAGCCACACTTCGGAGATGGTCATTTAAGAGAGGGCTTCCCCAGCGCCACACTCCAAGGATCACAGCTCTCCTGTCCTCTCTAGCATGCCTTTGCTCACACAGATAGCCAGCTCCAAGATCCTTATGAGGAATCCTCCATCTTTCCAGGAAACTCCTTTAAATATATGAAGAGAAATGACATGAAACTGTCATCTCTGTAGGATACAAAATATCTGTTGAGGTAACAATAGCACCTATTTCAATACAGTTTTACATAACAGAATATACCTAGGCTATGACAGTGCACAAAAATCCTTGATGAGTACAAATGTCAATCTGTACTGGAACCTTCAAACTTTGTGAAACGAGAAAAAAAAAAAAAAACAGAAAACAAGAAAAAATAACCATTCCTGTTTCAGTGTTGATCAATGGTAACACACACACATGTACGTGCACAGAGTTTTAATGTAAAATAAGAGAAAGACGGAGGAGAAAGATTGTTTGATCAATGGGAGATTGATTCCAGGAGCCAACTCTTGCCCTTTACATACCAAAATCAAAGGATGCTCAAATCTCTTGCATAAAATGACAAAGAATTTGCATGTAGCCTGTGCACATTTTCCTACATACCTTAGATTATCTCTAGATTAACTGCAATATCTAACACAATGGAAATGCCATGTAAATAGTTGTTAGACTATAGTACTTAGGGAAAATAGCAAGAACAAAATAGTCTACTCAGATTAATAGAGATCATTTTCCCTGAATATTTTCAATCTGTGGATTGTTAAATCCAATAATTTGATAGTAGAGAGGGCCAGCCTTACCCTTATAAACATATATTTTAATTTGCATGCCGTTGCATAGAACTGCTATACAGTTATCTCCAAAGGTAGAATTTTGCTCCATACTATACTGGGACCAGAATTTTACACAGATAATCCACTTTCTTTCAGATTTCCCTACTCTGACTTATACTCCTATGTATTTAATTTGATCAATTGACTTCATGACTTCTTAGATGGTCAAATTATGAGTGTGGAAATCCTCTTTATTATTCTGTTAAAGGCTTCAGGGTCTGTAGTATTGTCTCAGTTCATTCTCATTAGTCATGTGTGACTTTTTTTTCTCAGTGTTGTTAGAGGTTTATCAATTTAATTGATTATATTTTCAAAGAACTAGCTTTTTGCTCCACTGGTTTGTATCAGTCAATTTAATGACTTCTGATTATTTTTCCTAACTTGCTTTGGGCTTATTAGGTTATTTTGTTCCCACTGTTTTGTTCTTTCTTTGGAAGTGCTGGGGATGGAATCCAGGGCCACACACATGCAAGTCAAGAGCTCTGATACTGGGCCACAAATTGAGGTTCATACAGAAAGGAACTGTAATAGCTGGTGAGACCTCTGTCTATTTAGTGTGTGTGTGTGGTGTATGCACATGTATGTGCCATTGCAGCACCCATGCACTCACCTGCAGTGCAGGGGTGCTTGCCTGTGGTGGGCGTCACTTGCCTGTGATGGACAAAATAGAGCTTTGTGTATCCTGCTTCATCACTCTTCTGCTGGTTTTTATTTGATCAAGTGTTTACTCATTCTGGAGTTTGCTGTCTTCCACAAGCCAGGGCAGTTCCCTGGTCTCTGCTCTCCTTTTCATGACTAGGGTCAGTGTGGTGGCCACACATAGCTGTTTACAGGGATTTCAGGCCCTAGTGCTTATGCAGGAAGCATACTTAACCACTAAGCCATCTTCCAACTTTTTTTTTTTAAGAGAGAGAATGGGTGTGCCAGGACCTTCAGCCTGCTGCGAACAAATTCCAGATGTGTGTACCCCTTGTGGCACATGTGCGACATTGCATGCTTGTGTCACTGTGCATCTGGCCACAAGGGACCTGGAAATTTGAACATGAGTTCTTAGGCTACACAGGGAAGAGGCTTAACAACTACGCTATCTCTCCAGCCCACAGCTTCTTCATTTTTAAGGTAAGCATGTAGTAATATGGGGTTTAGTCTCAACACTGCATTTCTGCATCCTATATCTTTTGAGATCCATATTTTTGCTTACATTCAGCTCTACACATTGTTTCCCTGGAGACCACATTTTTGACCCATATGTAATTTAAAAGCCTGTGGTGCATGTGGACATTTTCCTACTGTCCTTCCGCTGTGTATTCCTAGTCTAATTCCATTGTGACTAGAGTCTATTTCAGGAGTGTGCCTCTGTCGTAAACTTGCCCCATCTTAGCAAATGCCCCAGGAACTTTGGAGAAGTCTAGGCAGTATGCATTTGCTGATTTAGGTGGTGTGTAGACAGGTCCATAAGGCTCTGTTGGTCAACAATATTATGTGGACCTTGTGTCCCCTTGCTAACTTTTACTAGGCAGTTACCCTGTTTGGTTTAGCACGCAGGACCTAATCTGTCTTGGCCATTTGAGGTTCTGGATCTCTAGAACTTTTCCATTGTCCTTTGAGTTTATTTCCTCCATCTGCTACTCATGGGATCCCCTCCCCATCACCACTCTTGGTGCCTGAGATAGAGGGGTATCCACAGGCTTGGTATGGGTGTCAGAAGAGGAAACACTGGCACTTAGGGCCACAGATATAAGAAGCTTCCCTTGGGACCTGTGTTGTGTACACCAAGAGGCTACTCAGCAGGACCATTATTTATGGACAGATCCCTCTAGCACGTACTTTCAGAAGCCCAGGTGCCCCTCAGGGGAAAAAGCTTCTCCTGGTCTCCTAATATTTCTGCACAGGTCCTGTATATGCCATTGCCAGGGGATGCCAGAGGAGAGCAAAGGAAACAGGTCTATACCATCTACTCTCGCCTGGATGTTTTTACGTTTTTGATAGTGAACAAGCTGTCTCAGATTTATCAGCAGAAAATAACCACCTCATAGAATGCCATGAACTAGACAGGCAGTGCCAGAAAAGTTCAGAGTTCATTCTTCTTTCTGTGAAGGACTAAGAAAATTGCTTCTGCTACACAATATAAAGCAATAATTAAATTTTGTGGAAAAAATGAGAAAAGGTCAAAAAGGAAATCTATCAAATAATTATACTCCTAGATGACAGGACCTTAGGTTCTTTTAAATTTTCCTTTTTTGTATTGTTCTATTCTCCAAGTGTTCTACAACAGGTTTTAGTTTGATGATCACAAATACTTGATGAGGATACTACAAATATATACCTTATCAGCCCTAAAGGTGCTTACTGCAGTATCTTCTATACAACCTTCAGATAGTGAGGAAGGTGGTGAATGCAGCAGGCAGCTCTGAACTTACCTCCCACAGCCGGGTCCATGAATCATCAGAATAAAATGACCAGGCAAGAGCATTTGACTGCTGTTGCTTTGTTCTAAGAAGGTAATGATGATTTTAGAGTCTTTCATTTCCCTTAACCCCCAAAATGACTTAATTAGCAAACTGCATGAAAGCTAAGACAAATGGCTTGATGTGATTCAAGGCCACAGATAAGGTAAGATCCCATTGTGTTCTCAATCCAGCTCGGAAACACTGCTCAGAATCACATCAAGACAATGGATCTTTCTCAATGTGCTCCAGCAAAAGTAATAAAGCCACCTTATTAGCCGATTCTGCCTTCCTTTCAGATTATGGCAGCCGAGGCGAGGTGGGTAAAAGTTGGTTCGCACTGGCAGCTGGTGCAGCAGACAAGATACACACGTAGACCTCTATGGAGGCTCTGGACTGCCACTCCTAGCATCTACACCCAGACATATAACTAAGGCCATGAATCTCCTCCATTCCCAGCAACAAAAAGGGCCAGCAGGATGCCACCTCTCACTTGGGTGTCATACCATAATCAAACATGAGCCACTTAGGCCATAAATTCTGTACTTAATTTTCTACAACTTGTGTCCATTAACTGATGAATGAGTACAGAAATGCGGTAGATAAACAGAGTTTCATTCAGCCATAATGAAATTGGGGCTGGAAAGACAAGTTAGCGGTTAAGGTGCTTTGTCTGCAAAGCCTAAGGACCCAGGTCTGACTCTAGAATGTACATGCACAAGGTGACACATGCACACAGGTGGTGTGAAGTCCACAAGGTAGCACATGTACATGACTGAAGTTCATTCGCAGTGGCTAAGGCCCTGGCACACCAATTCTTTTTCTTGCTCTCTCATAAATAAAAAATAACAATAAAGAATAATGAAATTATGCAACTGACTGGAAAAAATGGATGGAATAAGCCTGGCACTTGCCTGTGAAGCATAAGGACCATGTCTGACTCCCCAGGACCCACATAAGCCAGATGCACAAAGTGGCACATGTGTCTGGAGATCTTCTGAAGCAGCAGAAGGCCCTGGCAGACCCATTCTCTATCTGCCTCTCCCTTCTCTCTCTCAAAATAAATTAATAAAAATTTTTAAGTTTTTTTATTATTATTGGAGAGAGAGACAGAGAGAGGGAGACAGATATGGGTGTGCCAGCGGTCTCTTAGCTGCTGTGAACGAAATCCAGATGTGTTCGCCCCCTTGTGGTCAAGTGTGGCATTGCGCCCTTGCATCACTTTGCATCTGGCTAAATGTGGGACCTGGAGATTGGAACCGGCGTTCTTAGGCTTAGGAGGCAGGCACCTTAACCCCTAAGCCATCTCTCTAGCCCATTAATAAAATTTTTAAAAACTTAAAAAGTCTTTAAAAGCTTGATAAAATGACTTATAGTTTCTGTCTAAATAATTCCCTTAAAAAAAAACTTTCATAGGCTAGAGAGATAGCTCACCAGTTAAGGCTCAGGCCTACCAAGCCTAAAGACCCTGGTTCGATTCTACAGGTCCTACGTAAGCCAGCTGCACATGGTAGCACATGCATCTGGAGTTCGTCTGTAGTGGCTAAAGGCCCTGGCACACCCATTCTCTCTCTCTCTCTCTCTCTCTCTCTCTCCCTCTCTCTCTCCCCCTCTCTCTGTCTCAAATAAATAAAATAAAAACTTTCATTAAAAAAAAAAACCTTGAAAAATTGTCTATGGTTATTTCTAAATGTAGGGGAGAGCTGAGGTCAGCCACAGTGATGTTTCTAGTTTGATTCTTGCCAAGCTGTAATTGCAGGGTGGTGGCATCCAAAGAGGCAGCCAAGCAAGCTCAGGACTGACTCAAAAATTACTCACATGGGGCTGGAGAGATGGCTTAGTGGTTAAGCACTTGCTTATGAAGAAGCCTAAGGACCTGGCTCAAAGCTCGATTCCCCAGTACCCACATAAGCCACATACAGAAGGTGGCGCATGCATCTGGAGTTCGTTTGCAATGACTAGTGGCCTTTGTGCACTCATTCTCTCTCTCTCTCTGCCTCTTTCTCTTGTCATTCGCTCTCAAATAAATAAAAATAAACAAAAATTTTTAAAAATTACTCACATTAAAGTGCTATATGAATACATATATAATTTGTGTAATTTAAAGGCTGTACCCAACTTTAGTTTCTCCTGACATGGGAGAAACGCCCTGCTGATTTTTCATTGGATTGGAAAGCCAGGATCATCTCGGTGTACTGAATTACATACAAACATTAAAAATTCATTTAATTTCAAATACCATAAACTAGTACACAGATGCTCACTGTAAATAATTCACATATCCATAAGGTACAGATATATTAAAGTAACATGACCCATATTAATAAATACTGCATCATAAACACAGATGTGCACTCTTTAAAAAAAAAAAAAAAACACTGGCATCCGTAGAAAGGCCTAAACCATCATGCAACTGTAAGAATGAGCAAATATTTAAAAATATTTTAAATAAGTTTGAATTATTAAAAAGTATGCTTTAGATCCGTAAGTATTGTTTCCCCTATACTGTTCATACTGTAATGAAATTTACTTTAACAAAAAAAGGCAGAAAGTTTAAGCTACTACAGTAATTTAAAGCTCCAGAACAATACTGCAGAGATTATAAATTTCTCATCTTCAATAGAATGAAACATTTCCTAGAAACATCAAAACATGAAAAGAAAATAGGAGGAAATATGACAAGAGTTCTTAAAAACTTTCTTTTTTAAACCATCACTTGTCATAGGAATAACTATTAGTATCATATAAAACATTTCAAATTTAACTTCACATTTTAATGATGACAAGAAAAAAAAAATCTGCCTGAATCTACTGAGTGAACAAGAAGCTTCCTCGTTTGCTCTCTGTGTTAAGGTGCATTTTGAGTAGCCATCCACTAAGCATTAGGGGTGGAGAAGACCATGAAGTGGCAGGGAAAGAATTACTCCAGTGAACAGAATCCCAGCACAACCAGTAAGGAGTGATACCATATGTCTGGCCATCACCAATGAAGTTGAAGTAGGAGCATGTGACCACTAGGCTTGGGCAAAGTAATTGTGCAAACACCTCTGATTAAAACCCTGATGAGGTATATGAAACCCATAATTCTTACTCCTGCCAAAGGAGACTGATTTTAAGTTTACCAACTCATCTGTAGTTTGTGCTTTCTCCTATGTGTATGTACATACATGGTATACATAGACACATACACATATGTGATACACATACTGGGACATGCAGATACACAGGTATGTCTACACACATTTGTGCAGGCACATGGGTATGCGTATGTAATGCTGTCAGTGCCGTCCACAAGCAGTGACGACTGTGCTTGATGATTCCAAGAAGTCACAAAACTAAATGTGTTCTCAGGTGCAGATTTGGGGAGGCGATAAGTAAAGCTAGATTGTTTTATGTTAGTGTTATATTTACCAAAACCGAGTTCTGTTTCTCCCTTTCTGATTCAATTTTGGCTTGAGGAAAAGGTGGATTGTGCGTAAAAAAAGCAAGCCATGACTGAGACCCCTCTTGATGAATTCACTGGCCTCCAATAAGTAAATGGGCCATGGTGCCGAGCAGGGCCATTGTGTACATTAAGGTGCACAACCATTTACAGAACAATTGGCAATGGTGTTGTCCGGGGCCAAATTTAAAATATCACTGTGATAGTTTGCAACTTGTTTATAGAACAATAGCCCATGTCTAAAATACAAAGTAAAAACAAAACCAAAATACCCAGTACAGAAAGTAGGGACTTCTGATCAGTGGTTGTAAACACATTAAATCTAGTCTGGTGGGCACTGTGATTCATAACACATCTCCATCCTATTTCACGCCAAGTACAGTAAAACATAAAACTCACTGCTCTGAAAAGAATGCACTTTTATTCTTCTTAGCACAAGGGATATTTATCACACTAGGTTATTTAAAAAAAAAAAAATTAAATGACATGACAGCCCAGAAGGAATTCTACATAGATTGAATGATTGGTAAGATATTATACTGGTTACAAAGGTGCAAAAATGAGGTGGAAGAAAAAATAGCAGTACTGTGTCAACCCTGTAGTGTCTTTCATAAAGGGATACCTACCCCCACCCACAAGATGATAAGAAGGTAGGCACTTCACACTCCATAGCCTTCAGAATGAATTCTAAATTCTAGATTCCACCCAGAGGAAATACCTGCAATGGAAGGTAACTGATGGTAGGAACCAGCCTCTCCACTGTCCATGTTTCATACTGTTCTTCCACAGAGTTCGAAAGAGAAAATGAGGGAAGTACAAAGAGCAAGCTCTCCCTGGGAAGCCACTGGCTGGGAGATAAGAGAGAAGGGGCTGCTAACCCCTAAGCAGGTAATCCAGGGACACTCCCGGGTAAAGCCTATTGCAGTTCCAAGCACTGAACTGTAGCACAGATCTCTGATTCATGTTAGAGGAGGAACTGTTCAGAGTCAAAGAGGAGAGACTTTCTCCAGGAACTTACTAATATACACTACTGGACCAAAGATAATAAAAATGCACTCATCAGTCATGTCCGTCAAAGAAAGAATGGACATGAAAACCTGTTATGTCCACCAACAGATGACTGGATGGAGAAAACATGGCATATTTCACAATGGAGTATTTTTTCACTATTTGCAGGGAAATGAGTAGAACTGGACATTGTCACGTTAACCAGAGAAGACAAAGTTAAATATTACATTTTCAAACACAAGCTGTACATTTAATACTCTCTCACACACTGAAAGTAGAAGGGGATTTGCTTAGGAAGAGGCAGGAGATCAACACGGTGGGAATGGGAGGAAATCAGGCAGCATAATGCAAGGGGAATACGGGCAAGAACCTGGACAGATGTATGGAAAGGTCACCATAAACCAGTTTGTCAATGGGAAAAAAATACAAACCAAGCATTTCAGATGTCAGAGGAAGCTGAAAATTCTCTCAATGTGTCATGCAAAGATGTCTTGGTCAACAGTAGACTGCTCAAAGGATGGTCACATTGTGCAATCTGAGAGTCAATGTCAGGACACGATGCATGTCTTTGAAAGCACAGTTCATACAACTGTGGGTAAGTTTTAATAATCGATAATGGTTGCAAATGACTGTTACTGGGTTTTGTATTCGCTAGGGTTTTCGTTAGCATTATTTCAGTTTATCCCCTTTTAAAGTTTCCTATGGGCCAGTGGTAGAGCACTAGTTCAGCATGTACAAGGCCCTGGGTTTCACAGCAGCACCACAACAGAAACACTAGCAAAACGCACCCACTTAGATGGGTCAGGAGGTAAAGCACTTGCTCCACGAGCACGAGGACCTGAGTTTGACTGCAGGAACCCACATAAAGCTGAATGCAGTAGCATATGTCTGTAATCCTAGCTTCTGTGATGAGATGGGAGGCAGAGACAGGAGCATCTCTGGTAGCTAATGGGCCGACTAGCCTGGCATTTGCAGCGGAGAGCAATAAAGAGACTCTGCTTCAAACAAGGTGGAAATAAGGACCGACACCTGAGGTTGTCTTCTGGCTTCCATGTGTGTGTAACCATGCTCACAAGCATGAATGCATACACTCACATCATACGTACATAGAGACATACATGAGATTTTTTTTTTTTTTTTTTTTTGGTTTTTCGAGGTCGGGTCTCACTCTGGCCCAGGCTGACCTGGAATTTACTGTGCATTCTCAGAGTAACCTCGAACTCATGGCGATCCTCCTACCTCTGCCTCCCGAGTGCTGTGATTAAAGGCGTGTGCCACCACGCCCAGCTCACACATGAGATTTTTTTAAAGCAGTAGGCCACATTTCTCCAGAGCAGCCTCCTGCATTTCCTGTCTACCACTCTGACTACATCAAGACACCATGCCTAGTGTCTAATGTGCATTATCGAAGTTTGTTTAAGGACACTCTAGAAGTTCCCATAATGGTGACATCACTCAGCACTGCATTTCTCAGAACACGTCTCCATCATTAGCTGACGTCATTAGAAAACTGTCGATGTACAAAACACACTGGGGCACACAGAGCTTTGCTATAGCAAATGGCAGTCTATTATGGAGAGAAAACTAGTGTGATATCAAATACCAAAAATAATAACTTACTAAACTGGCATGGAGTTTCTGAAGAGCAGTATGGATATCCATTTCAAAAGTCTTAAAAACCATAAATGACCTCAGACCCAGTTTTCCCATTTCTCGGGCTCAGTTTTTTTAATAAATCAAAGATTTATTAGTGTATTCACAAAGATGTTGGTTATAGTATTGTTTATAACAACACAAATAAAATAAAAATCAAATGTATCATCTATTAACATTTAAAATGTGACATTGGGGGGCTGGAGAGATAGCTTAGCAGTTAAGGCGCCTGCCTCCTAAGCCTAAGAACGCCGGTTCCAATCTCCAGCGGTTCTAATCTCCAGGTCCCACGTTTAGCCAGATGCAGTGATGCACGGGCGCAATACCACATTTGACCACAAAGGGGGCTCATGCATCTGGATTTCGTTCGCAGCAGCTGAGAGGCTGCTGGCACGCCCATCTCTATCTGTCTTCCTCTCCCTGTCTGTGTCTCTCTCCAAAAATAAAAAAATTTAAAAAATTTAAAATGTGACATAGAAACTTTGCAGTCAGGCAGACCTAGGCTCACACTCTTCCTAGATCACTTGTCTACTGTTAGAACATTTGTTTCCTTGCTGACAATTTCATACATGCATGCAATGTGCTTTGATCACAATCAGTCCCCATTACCTCTTGTTCCCTCATCGACTCCTGCTGAACTCCTTGCCTTGCTAAGTAGACATAATCTCAAAAAGCCTCCTAAATACTTCTGCTTATATCCATAGATTAGTGCGTCTTTCAGCCTTAGAGGCTTCTTTTGGCAGTGAGCAACAGTTAATACACAGACTCATAACTGGTTCAAATGCTGAGAACAAGTGACTATTGCATGCTTCATCCTAAACAGCACATCTGTACTATCCCTTCCAAGGCCCAGGGAAGGAACAGAAAGACTATTAAGAGCCAGAGGATGGCGAGAAGGGCTATGAAATGCTACCTTCTGGACACTCCATGGGCCTCTCGCTCATGAACTCAGAGGCCTTGGTTATCTGCACAAGATTGCGTCCATCAATACTCTGTGATAAGTGGGGAAGGGGCTCATGAGACCCAACCCTTCCTTCAATAGGAGCTATTGGCAGTGTCAGAACATCTTGAATAATTTAGTTGAAAATCTTTCATGTACAGTGCGAGGAGAATATTTCAATCATTTTCTTTCAGATGTATGGTCAGTTCTACCAATGACCCGTGGAATAAATCTTCTCTTCCACGCTGATTTTTACCAGCTTTATCCCATGTCAGATCTTCACAGATACCTGACCCCTGATCAAGTCCACTGATCCATTTCAGGGATAATGCACACTGGCTTAAATGTGAGAAATTTATAGTGCATCATATGTGGGTTTAGGGTTGCCTCACATATATTCACATATATTTTTTCAAGATTGGGCAGCAGATTCTTGGATTTGTTTTTCCATTAGTACTTTGAAAGCAATAAAAGATGTGTTTGAAAGAATGAAGGAGAGAGTATGCAGGGTGAAACAGGATACTCTTTCTAATACACTCTTCAACAAAAGCCTAGGGACCAACATGACCAGATGAATGTCTGAGCAGAAGATGGCCAGGAGAAAGCGAGATTTAACTTTCTTTTGTTTTCTGTTGTTTCTTTGACACAGTCTTGCTATGCCATCTCATATGGTCAAGAACTTGCTATGCAGCCCAGGCTGGCCTCAAACTGGTGATCTCATGCCTCATCCCGTCAAGTGCTAAGATGACAGAAGTATGTACCACCATGTCCACCTCAGAAAATTAGCTTAGAAAACATTCATTTTGGCACACAGTTTCAGAGCCTCAAGCCCTGAGTAACTGGCCACAGTAAGTTTGGGGCCTGTGGTGAGATATCCCATTTCAGGTGTGCCTATTGAAGCATGAGTCTGACAGCAGGAAAAGGGGTGGACCAGGGTCTCACAATGACCCAAGGACCTCCCACCAAACCTCACACTGCCCTGGGACCAAGCCTTTAATACCACGGCATATGGGGAGGCCTTTTCTTGATGCCAAGAATCTAAACAGAATCCACATGTGTTACCTAGCATTTAGTACTCATTGGTTAAAAAGGCAATATTACCTAACTGTTCTAATTAGCATCTTCTTATCAGCACCATGAGATTGCCCACACAGTTTCACTTCACTGCTAAGAGCTCAACCTATTACCCAGATACAGCCTTTGCCCCCAAAGCTCAAGAATCTCAATGTACTGTCAAAAAAATCATGTCTATTTACCACATAATGTGCTATGACCTATAGCTTGATTTCATATTTTTATCCAAGTCAATTATAATAATTATAACTATTAAGCTGTATTTTTTTCTAATGTTATACAGTCGGCTAGGAAAGCACTTAAGGGCTGGGGATGTAGTATACTGGTAGAATGTTTGCCTGGCCATGTATGAAGTCCTTGAGTTTGATTCCCAGTAGAGAAAAAAAAAATCATGTCAAGTAGAGTATTAATGGGAACCAGTATTAATTTCAAAGTCTACAATTAAGTATGATTTGTTTAATTATGGTACAAATCTCATGTTTTCAATCTAAGAATAAAGTCACATATCCTAGAAGTAAAAAGGTCATGTTGCTAATGCTGGTCAACTGGAAATGACTACATGGTTCAGTGTCAAGAGGACAAATTATTTGAGACTTTCAAAGGTGCTCTTCCCCTTTCCCGCCATTAAACGTAACAGTATGGGTAGGTGACATCATGCATGTTTCTTCTACCTGCATTTATAAAATAACCTACGTGCAGAAAGGATGAGTTTTAAATGCTAGATCATTTTACAGTCTTCACTTGACGACACTGAAGAGGCGGGTAGCCTGAAATCTGAGGAATGATAAGCCATGCTCGAAATGCACCATCATTATAGAAGCCGAGCTTTCTGGAGGCCTCCCGTGCACTTGAACAGTTGTGCTATGAAGAAACTTCTGGCAAAGAGGTGGAATTGAGCCAGGCACTCCTGGATAAAGCCCACCTGAAGCAGCCCACCAAAGTCCATCCTCTGAACTCTTTTTCTTTCTTTCTTTCTTTTTTTTTTTTTTTTTGAGGTAGGGTCTCACTCTGGCCCAGGCTGACCTGGAATTAACTATGTAGTCTCAGGGTGGCCTCGAACTCTCGGTAATCCTCCTACCTCTGCCTCCCGAGTGCTGGGAGTAAAGGCATGTGCTACCACACCCGGCTCATCCTCTGAACTCTTCACACACCTGCTGCACTTGGCTCCTGATTGTTGGCTTCCAAGTCCTATCTTCAGCACGCAGTTTGGTGCTGGGTGTGCCTGCATGTGAACAAGGACTTGTGGCCTGCCATCGACACGGTACTGAAAGGGGATGTTCTTACAGAGCTTGCTTATACAGAGAGCAGCAGTGCACCACTGTGTCTCCTTTCTGGAGAGGTTTGTGACCTCATGTTCCCCAAGAAAAAAACAGAAGCAAGGGAGCAGATGAGCAGAGCGACTTAAAATACGCCCAGTCGTGACTTGGCTTCAAGGACTTTCCATCTGATCCAATTCTGTCCTCCGTGTCAGGCCTTCTCCATCCTTGCTGGATCATGTGGTCCCCACACAAGCAGTACCGTCAGCCTCAGAGAACTGGGAGGCAGAAGAAGCGTCTCTATGGCTAGGGCTCTGTAGGCAACACACACTCACCTCAAATTTGAGAAAACTCACAAAAGTTAAAAGTGAAACTACTCGTCTTTGTTCAGGAATTTCACAGTGATAAAAATGTGTGGTTAACAGTATTAATGAGTTGAATGCCAGGTGTGGTGGCACAGGATCACCATGAGTTTGGAGCTACCCTGAGACTACATAGTGAATTCCAGGTCAGCCTGAGCTACAGTGAAACCCTACCTCAAGAGAGAGAGAGAGAGAGAGAGAGATATTAATGGGTTGTAACATAGTTAAATGACTACATCACAGTAATTTAGGTGTTTGTTCTGCATATGCAATAGATAATAATGCAAAAGAATGAAACTGCAAGTTGAGGTAATAAGGTAACCAACAAGCAAAAAGACAAAGTTCAGATCCCCAGAACCCATGTAAATGCTGGGCGGGCATGGCAACATGCCTGTAATCCCAGCACTCATGAGGCGGAGGCAGGAGAACCCTGCAGCAACCTGGTTAGCTAGACTAGCTGACTCAGTGAGCCCTTGGTGCAAGGGAGAGACTTACCTAAGTGAAGTGAAGAGCACCGGGGACGATGCCCAATGTCAATCTCTGGCCTGTACACACATGCGCACACATGTGTGCATGCTACTGTACACATATTCAAACATGTATGCATACACATGCAAAACAAATGAAACAAAACTTTTGGAAAACTAAGTACTAGATACAAATAAACTTTACCCATTTCTTTTTTAAATTTTTTAAAATTTTTATTTATTTGAGAGAGAGAAAGAGGGAGAGAGAGAAAATGAATGGGTGTACCATGGCCTCTAATCACTGCAAACAAACTCCAGATGCATGCACCATTATGTGCATATGGATTACATGAGTGCTGGGGGAAAGAACCTGGGTCCTTAGTTTTGAAGGCAAGCACCTTAACCACTAAGCCATCTCTCCAGCCGAGCACCTGACCCATTTTTCACCTCAGTACTGCGTTATGATTTCTCCTCCTTGGCTATAGTGACATTAACACACCATATCCAAAAGTTTCACAAATGCACTCTTGCTTCAACTGAGGCCACTAGCACCCATCCCCAGTCCCTAGCTGCAGCCTCACACACTGTTAAGCTCTGAAAAGAGGATTTCAGGCACATGGGCTCCAGGGGAGAGGGCTGCCTGTGATTTCCACTCATTGCTCAACAGCCCTGCCTTGATTGAACTCCATGTACACAATGCACACTGGCTGACATCCTGAAGTAATTCATGTGAATGCAGGAACGACATGCAAATAAATAAGACAGTATGGATTTCCGGAAGTACAGTTATGAGAAAGCATACTATCCTTGAGGCTGGAGCAACAGCCCCAGCAGGTAAGAGTGCTTGCCACACAAGCCAGAGTTTGAGTGGCCAGCACCTATGTAGTTGAACAGGCATGGCCCCACACACCTGTAGCCCTAGCTCTGTGGGGAACAAAGAATCACTGGGATACCCTGGCCAGTCTGCCTGACTAAAATTCAGTGAGAGACTTTGTCTTAAGGGTGAATGAGCAATAGTGGACAGCAATGTTCCCCTCCAGCCTCTGCATGGGCCATACCCTCCCCACACACAGAATGACTTCCATTCCTGTCATGCTACAATTCATCTCACATCAGGTTCTCCTTTCCATCAAAACTTTACTGCCAATTTGGTTTAAAATCACTAACGAGAGACCATATGCCATCTGTTGGACTGTGCATTTGGCGGACTGCTATTATTTTTCTAACCCACTCATCAATCCCGGGACACTTCTCTACTTCCTCTCTTGCTGCCCATCCCTTACCGTATTCACACCAGCCATCACTCACTGTTGCAGCTAGCTCCCTGTTGCTGGCAGAAAGTACTTAACCAAAAGCAGCTGATGGGAGAAAGGGGTTTATTTTGCCTTACAGGCTTAAAGAGAAGCTCCATGATGGCAGGGAAATTGAGGGCATGAGCAGAGGCTGGACATCACCTCCTGGTCAACAGCAGCAGGAGAGTGTGCCAAACACTGGCAAGGGGAAGTTGGTTTTAACACCCATAAGCCCACCCCCAACCACACACTTCTAATAAGATTCCACTTCCAAAATTGCCATCAGTTGGGGATCAATCTTTCCGAACACAGGTTTATGTGGGACACCCATCAAATCAGCACACTTACATTCTGAAAAAGGTGGCAATGCACCCAGCAATAGCCCATTAACATCATTAAAAATGCTCTGACTCTGGTTGGAAGAAGTCTTCTGACATGTATGGTGTCCATCCTGCAGCATACTGGCTAGCTCCATTCCCCTTGTGGAGTGCTGGAAAGATCAAACTCTCCTGCCCATCAACAGGGTGTGGCCAATGAAATGCAGGCTTTTCTGAGCCAGGCAGATGGATAGAGACAGGGATGTATATAAGGATTTCTACATCACACTGGACAGAGATCTGCCAACTACCAGCTATAGTGGTGATATAGGCTGCTCCACGAACCCCTGACAGTGGTGAGCAGAAATCTTCTAGCCAGTCCATGCTCGCTGTGAACATTAAGCATGTAACAAACTTATTTTATGCCACTGAGATTTTATACCAAGAACTGCTTTAACAAAACCTGGTTTCTCTGAAGTTTTCAGAATAAAAACATCAAAATCTGCCTTAAAAATAGAGAAACGTTAAGGCAGCTGACTTGTTCATGTTCATGCCGAACTTCTAGAAGCCAAAGCCAACAATCGTCAAGCGTTGTACCAGGGAACATGAGTACACTGGCGCCACATTTCCCAAGTGTGGTGTTCTGAATGTCACTCTGTCCCCCAATAGTCTCAGGTGTTTGTGATTGAGCCTCATGACGTTTGAATGCTGGGTTCCCAGATGGAGGCATTCTGAGAGGTGGAGCCTTGCTGGAGGAGGTGTGTCACTGGAGGAGAATCTTGAGGTGTGTCAGGCCAGTACTTGCACTACTTCTACCTGAGAAGTGAGGGCTAGCCGCATCTCCTCTGTGATTTCTCTACCATGACGACAGTTCCACCAGAGAAATGAACCCTTTCCTCCAATAAGATGCTTCTAGTAGGGATGGAGGAGTGCCCAGCATTGAAACACCTCTGTCACACCCTCCAAGGCTCAGAGACCATTGCAGAAGAGGGGGCGGATAGAATGGAAGAGCCAAAGGAAGGGTACAACTCCTTACAATGCAACTGCCCAGACAGACAGAAATTGGCCTCGATATCCATGACCTTCCAGTGCCTAGCAATACCATCGCAAGACCCTCATAATAGAAGAAAAAGATGATGACATCAAATTAAAAGAAAGACTAATGGAGAGAGGGAGGGGATATGATGGAGATTGGTGTTCTAAAGGGGAATGGGGGGAGGGCAAGGGAGGGGAGGGAAAAATATGTTGTTTTTTGTATGTAAATATAGAAGGTGTCAATAAAAAAATCAATTAAAAAAAAAAGATGCTTCTAGTATACAAACTGGGATCCAAAAGGAAAAGATACTATAAAACCCTTTACTCTGAACAACAGGCTAAAACATTGATCCTTCAGCAGGCCCGCAGAGGGAACACCCGAACCACAGGAACCTGGAGAGAACACCATGAAAGCCAACTTTAATCTTGTCCTGCTTCTCTTTCTTTTCTTTCTCTCTCTCTCTCTCTCTCCCTCTCTTCTCTATACTCACTTTCTCTTTTATATTATCTATCTTTTTCCTCCCTCACCTTCCTAGGTGCAGACCCAGTGCCAGCATGGGGTTAACTTCCACAATGAGCTGTTGCTCTGAAACACCTACAAGGTTTTCCAAAAAAGACAGACTTTGGTCAGAGTACTTGGTGACCCACCAAAGGTTAATGGTAAGACCCTGCTGTCGAAGACAGCATACGTGTGTGAGACCAAACACAGAGAGACCTGGCCAGAATCTGGAAGAAGGTCAGTCCCCAGACAGTTAGCTAGTCTAGTACCAAAGGGTGCTACACGAGCAACTGGCAGAAAATGTCCGACATTGGTCCAAACAACTTGCAGTCTAAGATACCCAGCAGGAAACAACTTGACGTAATGCTCATACAAGTGCAGTAGTGGCAAACAGCCATGGTGGGTAACCAACTGCTCTTGATTTGGCTAATAGATCCACTCAGTGGAATGGAACTCATTGCTGGAACTGGGAAATAAGTCAAAACCACGTACAAAAAATGAGCTCAGTCTCCAAGATCAAGATACCACCAAATGTGGGCTAGAAGAGAGATAACGCATATAAAATTCCCTCCAAAACATATATGGTCATCCCTTCTATCTAGTACTAACTTCTCTCTCCATTGGAGAATTTGCTTATCTTTTTTCAGGTGGACAATGAACCTGAAGGGAGGATCAGCTAACCACACCTCACCAGGACCCCATCTGAAACCATAGAACAACGCAGGGGAAGGGCAAGAATACAGCATTCATAGCGATCATGATACCAGAAAAAGGCTGAAGGAGATAAACACAAAGAACATCCAACTCGAACTAAGCCAGATATCCAGTGACAACAGAGGCTCCCAAAACCTCACCACTGAAGCAGAACTAAAATGACCCCTACGTGGCTCAGGGAAACTCGCGGAAGAGGGGGCAGAAAGATTGTTAGAGTCACAAGTTGGGGCTTTATGCACAGAGACTGGGGCATAGCCCCCAGAACTCTTGACTAACCTCACAATGCATGACCCACATTCCCCATTGATGAGGGTCCCTTTGAAAGTGGGAGGACAGGGAGGAGGACAATGGAACTAATACTATGAATGTAAAATCAGAATAATATAAATAAAAAATATATATTTATAAAAAAAAGATGCTTCTAGTAACGTGTTTTGTCTCAGAAGTAAGAAAGTAAACGCAAAACCAAGTGAAGAAAGTGAGCCTGAGAAACATTCAGTAATAAGGATAGGCCGTACCTCTCATTTAAGCACAGTCAGAATTGGGCCACACAGTAGACTCCCAGTGCAACACTCTCTACAGCCCTACAGTGCTGTGCTGGAAGCCTGTGGCTGCATGGTCCTGCCACATCCAACTCTGCTTATTCTGACCAAAGTGTTCTTTTCTAAATTAAGTTGCACAGGGAAAATGTCTTATTATGTTAGCAGTCATAAACTGTTGGGCAACCAGAATGAATACATATGGTCTTTGGAAAGTAAAGGATTCTCACAGAACTATCCTAGAAAATTTATAATCAGTCAAGCATGTCACCGCAGGCATTTAAAAATGAAATTGAGGCTATAAAGGCCAGAGAGTCAGAAGCATTTACTAAAAAGAAAAGCCTTTAGCCAAGGATAACACAATTTATGAGGAAAATAATTCAAATCTAAAAACCATCCAATTGTTATGGTTGACGAAGGAATTAAAGAAGGTGAACTAGAGCGTAGATGAGTAGCCATAATCACCTATGAGTAAAGAAATGACCGTTTTTCAAAAACATAGCCTATCTTAGGATAAAAGAAAGTTCACAGAACTTACACTGTTGGTAGTGCTTTCACATAAGGTGAGCCAGAAATAAGGACTTTAATTTAGACGCTAATGCTCACTGAATGCACATAACCATCCTTCAGTAGACAGCCCTCCCCAAAGGAAACCCGCTAATTCCCACCCTCAGCCATTTTAGACAAGCCTCACACAGGGCGCCCCAAACACAGTATTCTATGGCTCAGAAGCATCCTGCAGGGCTCGAGTAAGCAAAGGGACACCTTATCTTCCCCAACTTGCCTGTGTGTGGTGGTGTGACCTTCATTGCCCACCACTAGGACTGACCCCTAAAAATGGTATCACCAGTCAAGATCAGACCATGAGAAAGCAATTCCCCACCCTGCTATGTCTATGCCTCCAAAGGACAGACTCAAGAGCCATCTCCATGGCAGGAGCCTGGTGCTGTGCTCTCCCCTCACATTCACAGCGAAACACCTGGGGCGTGACAGTGACAGCCAAGAGGAAGGGGACATTTTCAAAAGGGCACAGCCTATGCAAATGCCATTTAAAGTGACAACTCATGGATGGTAACATTTCAGGTTTGCTTGCTAGATGCAGAAACATCCGTTTGTCGATTTCCAGAACTAAAATAATATCAAGACATAACCTCAGTGAGCATGGAGACCCATGGGCAGGGGATCTTAGACACAGGAGAAAGTGCTTTTCAGCGTGTCCCAGCACAGGGAGGAAACAGAGGCAACCGTGCACTGAAGGTGACCTTCCAGGAGGCTCCTGGTGCCAGACAAGTGGTGGCCGAGGAGCATAGAGGCCGCGGGAAGCTCTGCACATGCTCCTGTTGTCCAGCATCCTTTGTGGGAAGCCTCTAAAGTAAGGATAAATCCATTTGTACTTTCCTTCTCAGAAGTTTTTATCTTTGATGGCTTTTTTCTTTCTCTCCCTCATTTTTCTACTTAGGCCTGAAAAGAGGCCATTTTCAACATCCATGTCATTGCTGAAGATCCATCTAGTTTATCCAAGAATAAAGCTAAACCTGCCAACAGCGTCTCCGAGAGGCTTAGTGACAATAGTACTGCAAGGTACATTCATAAATTCAAGTGTCTTATTTTAGGATTAAGTATTCTAGCTACTTAACATACCAATGAATAAACACTTATTAAATGCTTTCTATGTGCCCAACAGGGCAACCTGAGGCTAAGCACGCAGCGGGCAACCCACCCAGCCTCATTCAGGACAGTTCTTCTGAGACCCAGAGCTCTGCTGGAGCTGGGAAAGGAGACAGTGCTAAAGGGACAAGCCTGTGTAAAGCCATCGGGTCATGGCCCAAAGCTCTACCAAGCACTATTTGAGAAGGGACTTTTGGATGCACCGAGTCACCTTTCTAATGTTAACATTAGGGAGAATAGACACATGCTACATTGTAATAGTGAAACTGTCACAGTTTTTGGATTTCAGAAGTGAGATTTTGCCCAGTTCATTCCTGGCTCTGACGTCACGCGTCTGCTTTAGCAGGTTACCGGTAAAATCACCACCATCCCATATAAAAATGCCAGTTTGGGTTTGATTCTGACTTCTCATCCCATGTTAAAATTTTAGATCAGTGCAAAGCATCTTATAATACACTAAGACAGTGAGAAAATTTTAATTAGTTTACAAAGGCTTAAGTATAGATTTTGGTCCTTTTCCTTTCAAAGACTTTTCTTCCTTTTTTTTTTTTTTTTTGAGTTACGTAATGACAACACATAAGGGCATTGCTTCTTAATACTATTAAGCTTAATGATTCTTTAACAATATACCGGGTTAATAGTTTATTTGCCTAAGTCATTCACTGGATGCTGCTTTCTTAGCAGATGGATTTAACCCAATTTAACAGTCATTTGTTGAAAAGCTCCCAAATATCCCTATATATCAGACACATGAATAAATGCAGAAACTAACTGCATAGACTTTAAGAAGTTTAATGTTGTGGAAGGAAAAATAAACAGCAAAATGCTGCTAAATGCTTTATCTGTGATTTATGTAAAATGTTATGGGGAAAATGTCAGGGAGATGTAAGGGACTGACAATTTCAACTGTGCCCAATGTAGAGATAGGAGGAACACACGAGTAAGAATAGGAGAAGAGGGCGGGAATGAATGAAAAATTCTAAGCAAAAGCAAGCACATGAGAAGAGGCAGGAGGGTGCAGAGGTACACAGAAGGCTGTGTGTGTGGCTTCATAATTCCCGTAGTGATAACAAATGATCCATTTACCTTGAACACATGAGGGTACCTGAAAGGGGAGTCCCTTCTAGTAAATGGCTATGGTTTGTAGTATAGACTATTTCTAAATTGTAAATTATTCTAAGAGTGACTTGCACAATTATGAACTTTCAACATTAACAAAAACATACTCCATGTATCCAATGCCTTTTTTAGTAGGATATAATTAGTTACACATAAGGATGCACTTTGTTCAATTATGACTTAAAAGGCTTATGTCACCCAGTCAACAAAAAGTTTAGCAAATGTTATTGATTTTGTCAAATGTTTAAGAGACTTTAGAAAACTATTCGGTGGTAACTAACATGATATGACTTGGCACTGGGATTGTAACTGGGATTCTGTCTAGTAAAAATGAAACAAAACAAACAAAACAGAAACAGCAGCAGTAGCAACCTCCTGGGAGAGAAGCTGCTGTCCCAACTTCTGCCTGTCAAAATGAGACAAAGCTCGTCCTATCATGGTGACACTCTAAAAATACAGTGAATCCTTTATTGCTTTGTGTAAATTCTTTCCAAAAATTCTATTTCTCTAAAACAATTTATTAAGGATGCATAAATGATGGATTTCCTCCTTTAAAAATACTTAAGGTCAGGCTAGGGAGTTGGTAGAGTGCTTTCCCAGCATGCCTGAAGCCCTGGGCTAGATCGACAGCACTCTGCATAAACCAGGCAGGGTGGTACACACCTGTATAACCCCAGCACTGGGAAGGTGGAACCACGAGAACCAAGATTATCCTCAATTATGTAGTGAGTCTGAGGCCAGCCTGGAATAGAGAACTGTCTAAAAAATAATGACTATTAATCCAGACACCTTTCTTACTAGAGCTTTAAGAAAGCAACTTTTATAAAAGGAATGTGTTCAGAATGATACACATCAACCCTGTCTAATGCTAGACGAGAGCCAGCCATACAGTGCTGATGTGCATGTCCCCACATCCGCAAGAGTCACTGTGCACATGCGTCTCACAGCATACATCATAGCAGGCATCCATCACCCTTGCCAGAGTTCTCCACAGCCTGTCAGACCCCAGCCCTGCTCTCATCAATTCTTGACCTGCTCCACCCTCACCTTGTGGAATCGCCCCTTTTTCTCTCACCTTCCCTTTAAACCAAGGTCCCCACAGCCAGGGCCTCTTCTCTAATTCCAAAAAGAACAAATCTGATCTATGTGTACATTTTATTTATGCTTCAAAGTATCATAAATTTGGATTTAAAACCCAGGGTATTTTGTGTAAGTATACGATGTTTTGTTTCAGTCTAAAAAGGCAGGATGTGAATCCCCATAGCATCTGACTACAGCTGGGCAGCGGCAGCCTCTGTGGCCAAGGCAAGTGTCCTCCACCATGCCGCTCCTGGACCCCAAATTGAGGCTAGACTTCAGTGCCACCTATCGTTCTGAAGTGGGCACCCTTTATTTGCTGACTTGGATCTTGTATGCATTGAGAAGGTGAGTCATGAAATACACAATATAACTCGTCCTTGCTCAGTCATTCCTGCCTTCACTCATTCACACCACCTCGATGGTGGTGACGGCCTAGTTCATTCATTCAACATCCACTCATTTAGTATCTAGTACACATCCTGAATTACACCAGGTTGCAGGAGTCTAAGAACAAATGTGACCCTACTCTGAAGTAATGTGGACAACCCTATAATCTCTGCTGA
The DNA here is from genome assembly GCA_036365145.1 of Orientallactaga sibirica. NCBI lineage: Eukaryota > Metazoa > Chordata > Mammalia > Rodentia > Dipodidae > Orientallactaga > Orientallactaga sibirica. Next base: position 2,051,243 of record JAEOAD010001941.1, on the reverse strand, counting down.
GCTTGCCATTCCCACAGGAGACTGCCCGGTCTCCTCTGCACAGGCTCTGGGGGCTGACACTAGAGAGGGGCTCTAGGAGAGCTGTGACCATGTGGATCTAGGCATATTCACCCCAACCAGGTGCCTGGCGAGTGGTAACCGGGCTATCACCCTTTGGTGAACCAGGTGACTCTTCTCTGTCACTATGACCCTCATGGAGGAAAAGCCCACCTGCCAATAGATTCAAGTTCACCGACAGATCACAACACAGCCAGAGCTGTCAAGCTGCTGGAGACAAAGTCTGGTTTACAGCAACTTCTTTGCCAATAGCTACCTAAGGCAACGTGGGGTCATTTTGCGGCTGTTTGTTCGTTTGTTTGCTTTTGTTACCAGATTTGCACTCTGTCATACTTCATATCCCTCAGGTACCAGTGTTAAGTGGAGGACCCTCACAGAAGGAATCAGACACTAGTTCCTCAGCAGACATTTGCTGCCTATCAACCTGCACACCTGCCCTCTTCCTGTTTCTACCAGGAACCACAGAAAGCAGCAGGCCAGAGCTCTGAAAAAAGCTGTGAGTGTCAAGACCTTTCAGGCTCTGTGACTTTGAGCCACGAGCATACGTATTAAGAAAAAGAGGTTTGATGGACATGTAAAATAGCTGTAAAGATAAACAGCAACCCAGCCATGCAGGAGTACACAAGGTGGGGTTCACGATGTTCCAACGAGAAGAGACTGATTCATGCTGACCAACAGGAGATCAGTGACAGCCTGGCAGGACGTGGGAACTGATAGAAAATGGACTTGAAAAATTCATGGTAGGATGATTGGAATGCCTGGCTTTAAATGCAATGGGGCTAAAAAACTCATTAAAGAACACAGTTAAATATGTGTATTTTACTATATGTAAATTATACTTCAATTAAAAGATAAAGAGACTGAGAAAAATAACAATAAAAGACTTTAATGAGGTGTGATTTAATAGACAATAAATAATATGGTTTTAGATTTCAATTAAGTAACTACCAATTGATAGTTCCTTCAAAATAGCATGCTCGTTTTTATTAAAGCAGATCTTTCCCAATAAAATTTCAATTGCTAAAAATATATGTAGAAAGGTACAAAGAAAAGAAATCACTTCAACCTCACTACTGGATACAGACATGGTTAGCAATGGCTTTATGTACTTCCAGATGTTTTCCTCTGCATAAATTTCTTAGAAAATTAACTCTAATTCAAACATGCAAAGGGAAAAATTAAGAGTTGGTGTAAAAACTAAAGAAATGAAACTTAAATGTCAATTAACGTTTAGATATTAGACATTGATCAGAAATAAGTATGCTCACAAATGTCCTGGCAGAAAATAACTTGCAAGAGGAAAGAAAAAGCGTTAAGGTGCTGCACAGACATGTCATGTGTGGTGACTGGCACATGCTAACATAATCGGGGAAGTTTGGGGCAATTGTTAGCTCTGACAGTGAGGAATTTTGCTTTCTTTTAGCCTGCTTTGAGCAAGAGCAGTAGCAAACTTTCATTTTTTTATGTCAGGGTCTATATTTGTAGCCATGTGTGTTTGTGTATTTTATTTAATATGCCAACATTTACATAAAATGTATACAATATTCAGGAATTTAATAAAAGGAGAGGCCTATGTAAAATGTTTTCTTATATCCTAAAGGAATGCAGTACATAGAGACTATGTAAGTGAGTCAAGTTGGAGACGTCTCTTATTGCTGAGAACATGTTACATCAGAGACATCAAGAACTCTGCATGACATCACACACTTACCGAGGACAGCTGATCCTGAAGAATCCTCTGGGTTCTGCTGTCATTCCACACATCATAATGTATCCATATGACACAAAGTAATCAATGTTAACGTTAAGAGTGAGAGCCACGAATGCATAAACCTAACATTTAGTACCAAACGATGTAACTAGAACATCATACACTTTACTTTAAAATGATGCCAGCGTATCAAAAAGGCAGGCCATTTATACTACCATAGTCCTCTTTGGTTTTAATGTAGTGAAAGGACGGCCCACAGTTAATAGTCACTCTAATGGAAATGAATGTATACTCTTTATTTGGTTAGCTTTAATACCTCTAAAGGAAGTTGGTGCATTCCATTAACTCAAAGTACAAGGCTAAGTGTATTTCTTCTCTCTTTACAAGGTCCTCCACGTGTACTAAGATTAAAATTCTCAGACAACCTCCATCATTGCTCTTTCTATACAAGCTGAATTTTCTCTATGTAATGCCTGCCTGTTATTTTTACACTCACTTGAAGCCTTTAAATTATTTTTACATGAAGTAGTTTCCCTACAAGTAAGTTTATGAGAGTGAAGAAAATGACCCATTATCTCCCTTAATTAAGGATCAAAGTAATGCAGAATCTGTTAGGAGTTCTCCACCAGAAGCAGCTCACCATTCCACAAGGACAGAGTGTATGCTATAATTTTCTTTTTTAGTTTAAACCTAATTAAACTCCTACATTATACTGAACTTTGAGGTAGAAACTGCAGCACTCCTGAACAAAGATTTTCTATTCAAAAACAGACAAGGACTCTGCTCTCCAATCCTCCAGCCCAAACCTCCCAAACCCAAAACACCACAAACAGATAAGGTTAATATTTGAAAACCAAAAAAAAAAAAAAAAAAAAAAAAAAAAAAACTGGGCTGGAGAGATGGCTTAGCAGTTAAGGCACATGCTTGTGAAGCCTAAGGACCCTAGTTGAATTCTCTAGGTCCCACGTAAGCCAGATGCACAAGGGGGCGCACATGTCTGGAGTTTGTTCGCAGTGGCTGGAGGCTCTGGCACACTCCCCTCACTCTCCTTCTCTCTTTCCCTCTCTCTGTCTCAAATAAACAAACAAATAAAAAAATAAAATCTTTAAAGGTGTGTGTCACGACGCCCTGCTCCAAGAGCACATAAAAAAATAGTGAACTTTCAGACCTTCCACAATAGCACAACACACTTCCATAAACATGGCTGAGCAAGCACCTCTACGATGAGTCATTCGGATATATACCTAGGAGTGGTACAGCTGGGTCATATGGTAAATCTATCTCTAGCTGTCTCGGGAGCCTCCACACTGATTTCCACATGGCTATACCAGATTACATTCCTACCAACAGTGTAGAAAGGTTCCTCTTTTTCCACGTCCTTGCCAGCACTTACTGTCATTTGATTTTTTGATAACAGCCTTTCTGACAGGAGGGAGTTTTAATTTGTACTTCCCTGAGGGCTAATGATGTAGAACATTTTTTAGATGTCTATAGGCCGTCTGTATATCTTCTTTTGAGAACTCTGTACTGAGTTCTTTAGCCCATTTTTAATTGGGTTGATTTCTTATTTAGTTTTTTGAGTTCTTTGTATATTCTGGATATTAATCCTCTGTCAGATGTATAGCAGGCTAAGATTTTCTCCCATTCTATAGGTTGCCTCTTTGCTCTATTCACAGTGTCCTTTGATGAACAGCTTTGTAATTTCATAAGGTCCCAGTGGTTGATTAGTGGTTTTATTTCCTGAGCCACAGGGGCTATATTCAGAAAGTCATTGTTTTTATCAATATGTTGAAGGGTTTCCCCTACTTTTTCTCTAGCAATTTCAGAGTTTGGGGTCTGATATTAAGGACTTTGACTTAATTCTTTTACAGAGAGAGAGAGATAAGGATCTATTTCCATCTTTCTACATATAGATGTCAAGTTTTCCCAGCACCATTTGTTGAAGAGACTTTTGTCCACTGAGTATTTTTGGCATTTTCGTCAAAGATCAGGTGGCTGTAGCTGCCTGAACTAACATCAGGGTCCTCGATTCTGTTGCATTGATCTACATGTCTGTTTTTGCATCAGTACTATTTTTGTTACAATGGCTCTGTAATATAGGTATGGTGATACCACCAGTCTTATTTTTGTTGCTCAAACTTGTTTTGGCTATTTGATTTGTTTGATCGTTTGGCTATTGTTTTTCCAGATGAATTTTAGAATTCTATTTCTGTGAGAATGTCACTGGAATTTTGATGGGGATTGCATTGTATTTGTAGATTGCTTTTGGTAGGATTGCCATTTTCACAGCATTGATTCTTCCAATCCAAGAACATGGGATGTCTTTGCATTTCCTAGTGTCTTCTGCGATTTCAATCTTGAGTGTTTTAAAGTTTTCATTATAGAGATCCTTCATTTCCTTGGTTAGGTTTATTCTAAGGAACTTTATTTTTTTGAGGCAATTGTGAATGGGAGTGATTGAAGGCTACTGATTTCTATGTGTTTATTTTGTATCCTGCTATGTTCTATCATTTTGTTGAAAATACCTAATATGCCTTTGGAGTAAACTTCTCCTTCTACTATGCCCTGAATTCTTATGTTTGATCTTTTCATAGTGTCCCGAATGTCTTGAAATTCCCATTCATATTTTCCTATTCGTTTGTGTTTCTCTTTGTTGGACTGTATTAGATCTGCCACCTGGTCTTCTAGTTTAGATATTCTGTCTTCTCCTTGATCCATTCTACTGGTGACACTTTATAGAGTTTTTTTTTTTTTTTGACTTACTCTGTCTTTCATTTCTAGTATTTCTGATTGGTGTTTTTTCATTTTTTTCTATTTCCTTATTCATGTCATGTATTGACCTCCTTATTTCATTAAGTTGGTTTCCTGTGTTCTCCTTCAGGAGTTTGTTTTCTTCTTTGATTCCTTTGATTTCTTCATTGATTTCTTTGAACATAGATATAATCTTTTTTTTGGACAGGCATTTCATCTAAAACAGCCTCACTGGGGGTCATTTCTAATGGATTTATAATTTTGGTTGGGATTATATTGTCTATTTTTTTGTGTTACTTGTATTATAATGCAGACATTTTTGCCTTTTTTTTTTTTTTTTTTTTTGGTTTTTCGAGGTAGGGTCTCACTCTGGCTCAGGCTGACCTGGAATTCACTATGTAGTCTCAGGGTGGCCTTGAACTCTTGGCGATCCTCCTACCTCTGCCTCCTGAGTGCTGGGATTAAAGGCGTGCGCCACCACGCCCGGCCATTTTTGCATTTTCAGTTAATTTGATGCTTGGGTTTTCTAATTATCTGCACTGTTCTTAGTTATGTAAATCCAACTTTATATATCTTCAGGGTAGGCATTTAAGATGCCAAGTATAACTTTTTTTTTTTTTCCTTTTTGGTTTTTCGAGGTAGGGTTTCACTCTGGTCCAGGCTGACCTGGAATTAACTACATAGTCTCAGGGTGGCCTTGAACTCACGGCGATCCTTCTACCTCTGCCTCCCGAGTGCTGGGATTAAAGACGTGCACCACCTCGCCTGGCCCAAATATAACTCTTATACTCCAAGAAAACAGCAGAAGTGACCCTCGGTGTTGAGTCTGCCTGCTATTCAAGTATTCTAGTAGAATGACAGAGCAGTTTATAGACAAATTCTAAAATTCAACTGAGCAATATAAACATTCAATCCAAACCAGCAGAGAATATTTGTGCCAGACTGGGGATTAAAACAAACAGATAATCTAATAAAGCCCAAACCCCTAAGAGTGTGTGTTGCCACACACCCTTAATCCTGTCAGCTGAGAGGTTGAGATCTCTGGTTTGAAACGGGTTCCAGGTCAGCCTGGGGCCAAATCAGACCCTGGCCCCAAAAATGAGAGATGAAAAAGATCAAGGCCTTATGAGTCAGGAAACATCAAAGGCAACCACAGTTAACCCCCAAATATAGCTTATTTGAGAATGGTAAAGCCAACCAAGAATATGTACCTCATAACCTGCCCTGCCATGGAAAGAGAGATGAGCACTTGCAGTGCAGGCCTGCGTACCTGGCTTTGTGTAAGTAGGCCCAGTTACCTTTTGGGATGGCTTCCAATCTCAACAATGCTGAGTGCCCACCCTCTCGGTAGCACTGTGGATCTGGTGTTCTGACCAGCTGTGCTGGATGCCCTGCAGCCAGGGCTGAACAAATTCTCTGGAGGTTCACAGCACTGGCATTTAGGGGATGGGAAGCTGTGCAAGATGCCTGGAGTTGTATCAGAGCAGCTCAGCTGGTCCCATTTGTGTTCTCCTTCAGCAGCTGCTCAGCTGGTCCCTGCTATCTTCTCCTTCAGGTTTCTTGAGTTTGCAAGTAGGCTGATGTGAGTGGAAAATCCCTCCACCTGGTTACTGCTCCTATAGCTCTGTGCTGGCTGGGCAGGCGGCTACACAGACTGGGGCTGCTGGGGCCTTGGCCGGATTTTGGCTGGTTTCCACCTTTCTGGAAGATATTAGTCTCTCCTGCTTCTCTGCTGTGTTTGACAATAACTTATACACCTTTACTTTTTAGTAGGAGAGTATGTTCGGCTGTTTTATCTGTTAGTTCCCTCCCGAGACTGCTTTGGCATGGCTATACTCTGCTGCCATTTACCAAGAAATCAGAATTCAAGTCTTTCTTATGCTTAGTATAAACAGCTTTCTAGTATTCCTAAGCAAAGGGGAAGGTAATGTAGAAGGAAAGAAGTCAACTATATACAGACAGCTGGAGAACCTCACTGAAGTACGATGCATCGTCTTTTCCAAAAGATGATGATCAGGGGCTGGAGAGATGGCTTAGTGGTTAAGGCATTTGCCTGCAAAGCCAAAGAACTAAGGTTTGACTCCCCAGGATCCACATAAACCATATGCACAAGGGGATGCATCTGGAGTTTGTTTGCAGTTGCTGGAGGCCCTGGCACACCCATTCTCTCTCTCTCTCTCTCTAAATAAATAAATAAATAAAAATAAAATATTTTTTTAAAAAACGCTGATCACAAAGTGACAACTACTGCCCCCCAGGCCACGGAGGTCTGCAATATGAAAGCCAGAAACCAAACTAATTTTAAAAAAAAGAAAAAGAAAAACAAGAGTGTCATCCATACCTAAGACACAGTGTGACACCATCTCACTTGTCAGGAAGGCTGCCATCAGCCAAAGACAAGTGCTGACAAAGGCATGCGGTGAAGGAGCTCTGCGTGTGGTCCAACTGCCCCGTCGCTGGCTGTGTACCCAGAGGAACCAAATGAGGATTCAGATATCAGAGACATCGGCACTGTCACGTTCTCCACAGCATCACTCGCAACAGCCAAGCCGTGCGAGCACCTGAGAGTTGACGATCAGAAGGAAAGACAAAGAAAATGTTGGTGTTTCCATCTCATAGCATGGTAGTTGGTCTTACTTATATGAGGAAACTTTGTAATAGGCAAGAAATGGACAAAGCTGACACTGAGGGTCATGATGGCCAGTGAAATAACCCAGTCACACAGGGCAAGCACTGCATGACTCTGCTTATATGAGGATCACCAGTAATCCAACTCACACAGACAGAGAAACGATTATGGTGGCCAGGAAGGGGGACTGAGGAGCTGGGAGGCAGCAGGCATACAGTTTCTGTGCCGTCAAGTGAGGGTGTCCTAAGACCTGCTGCTCCGACTGTGCCTGAAGCAAACAGTCCCGAGGCCTTAAAAACCCAACAAGAGGGTTGATCTCCTGGACACGTTCATAGCACAGTATAAGAAAAAAAAAAAAATCTAGAGAGCAAGTAGAAGCAGATAGTAAAAAAGTAGAAGAAAAAAACTGCTTTTCAGATTTAAAAAAAAATTATAAAACAGCAGAGGAGCGGTATTCAAAGAACTGAGCGATAGAAATAAAAAACATAAGAGAAGGATCAACTCAGCAGATCCAAAAGGAAAACATGTGAGGATTCCAGAGGGATAAAAGATAGCGAGACAGAAATTACAAAGGGAATAACACAGAGAGAAAAAAAAATCCCTGACCATGAATTTCTGCAAATGGAAGATAATGAAAACCTAGCACCACTGTTTTTCAGTATAGACATAGAGTGATAATTGGCTTTCATATGGTTCTGCTAGGCTGTTACAATATTTACACTTGAAACAGTGCTAATAATATAAACCCTTATTGTCCAGGGAATAAGCAGAATTTGGGCATCCCTTTTTGAATAAGGAAATTTAAACACTTAAGAAAGTCTGAGTAATTCTGTATTCTTTAATCTTCACCAAGGGCTCCTACTCAACTCTTCAGTTCATGGTTAGGGCTCCTGTCCTCCACTCCTGGCATGTGCTCTCTTTAGTGCTGTCTCATGTTGGAAAGGGGATTATAATTAGAGCTAAACAAATAAATAAAAGCCTTTCTTATCAAGACTGCTAGCAATATTAATGTCATAGCTGAAGCAAAAAAGCATGGGGTTTGGAGACAGGAGATTGCCATTGCTAGTGTGTGTAAGCCTGGGTATATGTAGCTTCTCACCTGTGAAGAGCAGGTGAAAGTACCAGAAGACCAGACATCCTAGGGCTCAGTGACCTCCCAGTAACTGGACTGTGAACACAGCTCTAAGTGCAGAAACAACATGGGGTCATGTAAATGCCTGCATAACCACCAGAAAGGAGGAAGAACACAGGCTTCTCTCCTCAGGCAACTCGCTGGGTCCTCAGGGCTCTGACCTGCCATCGCCTATAATTCCTAAGAAGCCACGGAGAGTGAACCTCAAAAACCACCGGCTTACTAGACGAGGTGACAGGAGATAGTCTAAGCAGGAGAAAAGAAATTAAAAGCAAGCAGGTAAGCACAACATTCGTTTACTCCATATCGAAAACAGTGATGCTGAGTCAGTGGAGACATACCGATTATACGCTGAAATCAAGGCCATAAGAAAGGAACAAGAGAGGAAGTATATATTCCCTAAAATTCCCCGTCAAAATGGCTCAATTTAAGAGTTTTAGTCCTTAAAGATCTAAGATTCAGTTACCTGGAAAACTAATTTATGATCAGTTACCTGGAAAATTCCACAGAATTCTGGGAAATGACCAGATAAATGGGGTATTACTGAATATGCTCCTTCAGCACAAATGAATGAATCAGAGATAAGACAAAAGCCTGCTTAATTTTGGGAGCTCTTACTTCACCAAAATGGCCAAGTATTACCCATGAATTACTTGCACAGGTTTCTTCCTTGTGAAAATGAGTGTGATCAGAAGTATTTGCTTTTCTTTCTGTTATTTAAATTGTAATTTGAAACATTTGAGTGGACTTCACCAGCTGAGCATCCCTAACCCAAAAGTTCTCAGGTCAAGAATATCCCAACTGTATGTTTCAAGTACCAATATGTAGAACCTTAAAATATTCAGATACGTCCCATGAGAACATCAAAAATGTTCCTTTGTCAAAAATAAATTTGCCCATGTGTGATTATTGCAAATTGTCATTACATAAGTGAAGGCAACAAAAATAAATAATAGAATTCTCTATAATAATGAAGGAGAAAATAGTATGGATGATAACAAACAATGAATATATTAAAATTACTTATATTTCATTTATGAGACATATTTACATAGTGGTATAAGCACTAATTTTGTGCTCAATATGTTTTATCTAAACAAATTCCCTCCTGGCTATGTGGGGCTCAGTGAGCAAATCCAAAAGACATATTAACCATTCAAATCGCATACAGCTTAAATTCAGTTTTTTTTTCTAATTTTAAGTAACTAAATTTTAATTTATCTTAAGTTAAACCTTCTAAATGCCTATTTAACTAAATTTCTGTCACATCTCTCATCATCCTTAAGAAATCAAACTAATCATGAACATTTTAATTCCAAGCTGAGAGGAAATACAGGATTGACAGCAAGTAGTATCAAAGGACACTGACTAAGAACCCCACAAAGGATCTCAATTATTCAGACACAATGCAGACCCATCAGAAGACTCACACTGAGGCCTGAGGAGATGGCTCAGTGAATAAAGCCCTTCCCATGTGAGAGTGAGGACCTGAGTTTGGATGCACAGAACCCTCAGAACCAAAGGCTATGGTAGTGGCATCTATAATCCCAGCAGGCCTACCACAAGAAGGGAGATGGAAACAGGAAAATCTCCTGGAAGATTCTGGACCCACTGGTCTGGCTAACAGAGCAATGAATAAGAAACTGCACCTCAAATAATGAGGAAGAGGAGGACTGACATCTGAAAGTTGCCCAACAACCTCCACATGCACGTTATGGTATGTACATGGCTGCATTCCTACACATAAATACACATACGTACATGCCAGAAAAAAGTAAAGAGTTCACATTTAATCTTGACTGAACTATATACACTGGGTCTGCACTCTGATCTGACTATGAGGAAGAGATCCAATACTCCAAATAGAGTTTACAGTAATCAAGTCCTAGATGCTCAAGTGAATGATTCATTCACCGGAACATGAGATTAAGATATTTTGGTAAATCCTCCAAGTTATAATTGCCAACAGTAGCCACACTACTATATCATTTCAAAATCAAAGAAATTCAATAATTATTAACTCTACAATAACTTTTACAAAGGTGTATGTAGGACTGGAGAGATGACTTAGCAGTTAAGGCACTTGCCTACAGTGCCAAAGGACACGGGTTTGATTCCCCAGGACCCAGGTAAGCCAGATGCACAAGGTTGCACATGGGTCTGAAGTTCATTTGCAGCAGCCGGAGGCCTTGGCATGCCCCACCTCATTCTCTCTCTCAAGTAAATAAAAGCACTTTTTTAAAAGGTGTGTGTACACATGCACATGTGTGCATGCGGAGGCTAGAGGACCACTTTAAGTCTGTCTCAAGAACATTATCCACCTTTTATTTTTAAAAGACGGGGTCTCTCATTGACCTGGGGTTGCAAATTAGGACAGACTGGCTGGCCAGTGGGTCCCAGGGATCCTCTTGTCTCAGGCTCCCCTGTTAAGATATTACAGGTGTGTGACACCACATGTGGCACTTTTACTGGGGTTCTAAGGATCAAACTCAGGTCTTCATGCGTGTGTAGCCACTTTACTGACAGAGCTATTGCCTCAGCTCAGGCACTCCAATTACAAAAGTTATTCTAAGAATCTTTCAGTCTGACTTTATTGGATAGTGGTATACTGTTTTTTATACAGAGGAAAATCATAAGGTGAATTATTAACACTTTCAGAAAATATACTCTCGCCCAAATTTGTCCACAGATAGAATCGTAAAGATTCTTTGGGAACACATTAGGCGAATGAATGTTGATGCTCCTTGAGTCAATCTAGCCACCTCTGTGATATTTTTTCTTGTATATCATATATTATAGACTTCGTATTGAAGGTAATTTTGAGATACATGAATAACTTTATATGCCTATCTTGTAAAAAAAAATAAGCATTATTCTGTTAATATGACCACAAATAAAAAGAATACAATTTTGTTATTAATTCTATGTATGTGTGTTTTAAAGTTTTTCTTTTAAGTAAACTAAAATAAAATGCTGACAAGTATTGATGTGAACTTAACTACAATTAAGTACATATGTCGAATGACTAAGAATGCTATCTATATCCACTACAAACCCTAAGGTGGCACTGGGTGTGGTGGAGCAAATCTGTAACCACAGCTCTCAGGAGGCAGCAGGAGCAGTGTAGGTATGAGGCCAACTTCATCTTCATAGAAGTGACAGGCCAGCTAGGGTTATACAGTGAGAGGCTGTCTATATCCTTCACTGTAGAAAAGATGAATGTGTCTCAACACTCTATCCCTACCTTATCCTTTCTGACTTTAAAAAAAAAAAAAAAAAAAAACTTTCTTGTAGTGGCACACGCCTTTAATCCCAGCACTTGGGAGGCCGAGGTAGAAGGATCACCGTGAGTTTAAGGCCATCTTGAGAGTACAGAGTAAATTCTAGGTCAGTCTGGGATAGAGTGAGACCCTATCTTGAAAAACAAAACAAAAAAAAAATCTTTCTCAAAAATTACCATATTCTGCTGGGCGTGGTGGTATACACCTTTAATCCTAGCACTCGAAAGGCAGAGGTAGGAGGATCGCTGTGAGTTCAAGGCCACCCTGAGAATACATAGTAAATTCCAGGTCAGCCTGGGCTACAGAGAGACCCTACCTCGAAAAACAAAAACAAAACAAAAAATTACCATATTCTAATAACATAAATTTTCTTTTAGAGTTTTAGGGTCATAAAAATTACTAAAGTGAGGGCTGGAGAAATGGCCTAGCATTTAAGATGCTTGCCCATGAAGCCTAAGGACCCAGGTTCAATTCCCTAGAACCCATGTAAGCCAGATGCACAAAGTGGCACATGCATCTGGAGATTGTTTACAGTGGCTAGAGGGCTTGCTGCATCCTTTCTCTTTCTCTCCCTTTAACAAATAAATTTTTAAAAAATTACTGAAGTGTTTAGCCAGTAAGAAAAAGAGTCATGAACTACCATTGAAAGCATTTTAGTGAAAGGCAGTGGACATCTCTAGAAAATGCCTAGAAAATATTATTTTGTGAAAACTAACTACTACTGGGCTAGAGAGATTTCTCAGTGGTTAAGGCACTTATCTAACCACCTGGGCTTGATTTGCCAGTACCCACATAAAGCCAGATGCACAAAGTAGCAACTGCATCTGGAGTTTGTTTGCAGTGTCTAGAGGCCCTGGCACATCCATTCTCTCTCTCTCTTTCTCTGTCTCGTCTCTCTGCCTTTATCTACATACAAACAAATGAAAATATTTTTAAAATACCTATTTCTACACCCTTAGAAAAACCAAAGCAGATCATTTCAAAGACTATACGGTCTATTTTTAAATGTATACAAATAAACTCTTCCTCTTTTGAGAAGATATAACACACTAGTATGAGTATAAACTGCCCCAAGGTCCAGGGACTATATCTTGGCAATGTTGTCTTGAAGCCTTCAGAAGTTCTCAGTCTTTAATGAAATCACTACATTCCAGAAGTCTATGTTAGGTACAAAATGATATCTGCACAGGGATTCATCCCACCACAGTGAAATACTAGAAAAATTCTGAAAGCACAATAGTAAATGAACTGCTTTGTATGATGCAATGATATTTCTCAATTAAAATATTGTCAATTGTGCCAGGAGTGGTGGCGCACGCCTTTAATCCCAGCACTCGAGAGGCAGAGGTAGGAGGATCGCCGAGAGTTCGAGGCCACCCTGAGACTACATAGTTAATTCCAGGTCAGCCCAGACCAGAGTGAGACCCTACCTTGAAAAACCAAAAAAAAAATAAAAATAAAAATAAAAATTGTATTTAAAAAGAAAAGTAGCTATGAGGTAAAATGGTGTTTATAAAGCAAGAGATAGAACTGTAGCTATAACATGACTCGACTATGTAAAATTCAGAATAAAGAATACCAAAAGGAAAAGCTGATCATTTCTCAAAGAGTAATTTGTCTTCTTTACGTATTATTAGAACTTCTATAACACACACTTTTCAAATGAGACTTAAAAAATAAGATATCTTTAAAAGTAGTTAGCGTTCCTTCTTCTTTCTTGGCATGCAACAGTGTGCCAACCATGGCTTGGCACAATCTCTCCGTGTGTCCCTAGGACCAGGGAGGTGCTGCCAATGTGTACGGCTAAGCTCTCAGGCAGCGCCTGGTGAAGCACTGTGCACAGTGGACACTGTGCTGGCCCAGGGACCTGTTAAAAGGCCACCTCATGAAAGGGATGAAAATTAATGATGACTACCCAGATTTCCAAAGAGCAATCCCATCGCACCTTCAACACTGCAATTTGTTAGTCTGATTTTACTTTAAACCTCAGTCACAGCAGTTACAAGGTACTTTGCAATACCAGGCTTTTCCAAATAATTCAGAATCGTCGCTCTATCACCTAATGATACATGACATAGTCATGGGTTCAGGACCAGATCATGGGCATTGGGCAGGGGTCAGTATCCTGCTTATCAGCTTCTTGCTACACTCTTGTGGTCACCTCTCCCCCTCAGTGATGAACGTGACACTCTTGTTTTCATGCCATCACAACTCCTGTCATTACTCAGTATGCACACAGATGACCCAGCTGTCCCATGAACTCACCCTTCTTCTCAACTTGGTCTCCTCCCTTCCAACACTCTAGAGACCTTGACAAATCTCAGTCTCAAGCATGCTGGAAGACCCCTGGCTGACGTGTTCAGCATGCAGGCTCACTGGACTTGGGACTGGAGGCAAGCTGCAAGGTGATTATCCTGCCAATATTCTGGCCCTCATGGACTCCTGCATGGGGCACTGCTTGCCCTTCTCGCTGGACACTGGCTATGTTCACACTGATGTGATCACTGGCTTTCACAGGCTTTCTTTCTCTTCCTTTCTCTCTCTGTGTGTTCTATCACCACAGACACACATTTCAAACCATGAAACCTGCCGTGTCTAATTCCAGCACTTGGGAAACAGACATAGGAGGATCTCTGTGTGTTCAAGGAGAGTTTGAGACTACATTTTTTTGGACTAAATCAAGACCCTATCTGAAAAGCCAAAAAAAAAAAAAAAAAAACTCAACCTGATTCATTCATACTTTTAATTCCAAACTAATACCACAAATTCCATATATAAACATACATGCACATACATAATACATGTATACGTGTGTGTGTGTGTTTGTATTTTACTTGAGACAGAGTGAATATGGACATGCCAGGGCTTCTTGCCACGGCAAACAAACTCTAGACATATGCACCACTTCATTCATCTGGTTTTAAGTGGGCACTGGGAAACTTACCCTAGGCTGGCAGGCTTTGTAAGAAGGTGCCAAGCCACCTCCCTATCCTCCAAGTTTCTTTTCAATCTACTTTCTATACTTGTGATTCTCTGTATGCCAGTGATAGACCTAATTCCTTTTATCCTCACAATTTTACTTCTTTGCTCAATGCTTGTATGTCATCAGTTTACCAGTTATGCTGGCTGCCTCCCTAGGTCTCCATCCCGCTAATCCCATAATCCCCAATTTTGCTGGCCTCTTTTCAGCTCCCGAACTGAAAAGCAAAGCAAGAGAGGGATATGAGGAACCCATAAAAGCCCCAAACCTGTTATTATCTGAGACTTCCTTGTAACTAACACAATGCCTCCCACTTTTCAGTTACAAAAAACAAACAAACAACAACAACAAAATCAAACACCCTGGGGTTTGTCTCTCCTGCTCACTAAACCTAATCCATCCTTTAAAACACATCCTGAGTCTTGTCACTTCTCCCCAGCTCAGGGAAGCACGGTGGCAGTAAGATGGCCCTGCACAGGGCGTTCCAGGATGGGAAGCAGGTAATCAGCACTGAGTGAAGCACAGGGAAGACCTAAGGCCTCTGCAGATGAGAATCACGGCGAGAGGGTGGAGTTGAAGGCATGGGGTGGGGGCAGGTAAGACCTCTCCAGAGAGGCAGTGATCCAGCACAGACCTCATTGATGGACGATAGGTCCAGGGTATTTTAGGGAAGGAAAGAACAGTTTAGAGGCTTTGAGATGGGAGTAGTTTAGAAAGTCTGACGACCAGGAAGGTCAGGAGGGCTAGATGTGAGTCATCTCGGCTTGATTGAGGAGAGGTGAGGCTCTGGAGACATGGTGGGGATGACGGAAGGGCTTAGATAGGACATGGAACAGGGTTTGGATATTCTGTAGGAGCATGAGTTGCTCTTAGAGGATTTTGAGAAAGGTATGAACTTCCTCATATTTATTGGGGGGGGGGTAAATCACCGTGGATACCAACTGGAGAACAGAACATAGGACAGTGAAGGAGAATGAAATGGACTCACATTACCATCTGTGTGAGTGATGCGGAGGTCTTGGGTGTGTGGGAATTTAGTAAGCATTTGCTAAAATGACACACTAACAGGACTGTATACATAATGAGTGTCATGAAAGAGAAATATGATCACCTATAGATACGGAGTTATTGTAACTGTCAAAACAGCAGGGTTGGTGACCACTAGCAACATCAAGGGCAGACCATCAAAGCAGAGGTGTGCACTAGTATATAATTATAGCACACTGAATGGAAACTGAATGTGGATTTACTGCAAGGTAACTGACAACCAGCTGACTGAACATAATAAACAAGAAACAGAGAAAGTATCTGAAAAAAGGGGGAAAAAAAGAAAGAAAGCCTTTCTTAGCTGCACAAGTGACAAATCTCTTCATAATCATATAAAGGTATATCTGGAAGACATATACAAGATTCAAAGCTGCATACTCCAGTGGTTTGTATATGCATCAAGAATGAAAACCAACTAAGTAAAAGGCCAGACATGGCTCTTTGCAACCATGACAAAAGAAAAAGAAACAGAAGTGGTGCACACATGAGAAAGATTGATGGCATGAAGAAAAACCTGACAAAAATAAATGAGGGCCCAGGAAACAATCATGGTGGTGAAAAAGAGAAATGGGAATGACCACCTCATGATGTGTTCCCAAGCTAAGTGATGGAGGAAAATCATAACAAGATGAAAAGTCCATCTAGTACCTACCCAAAGACAATAAGAGAACACACCCACACACACGTATATGCACACACACATAATGCCCTCATTTTACAGTGTATAAGATTATATGCTATATAAGGGTGGGTCTAATAAAATCCCTACCTAAAAACAATTACATGAAGTTATTAAACAACAAAGGGGTTAAAAACGGGCCTTAAACTTTCTAGGAGCACAGCTCAGCAGCTGACCTTTTACCGGGCATGAGCAAGGACCTGGTGGGTTCTATTATCAACACTGCAAAAATACTTAAAGTGAAAAAGAATACATAATAAAAATCACAGTAAACCCCAAAACACATCCAATAAAGGTCAGCAGGGGAATTCTTTGAGGACAAGCAAAGTTTACTTTAATCTATAGCCCCAACCAACTTTAAATCCTTGTTGAAATCTGAATTGTACTTCAGTGACAAAATTAAATAAGATTTTTACATTAAAAATAATATGTTTTATAATTGGTCAAAGCTTCAGGGATTTCTGGGCAGAAGAAATCTTTTATAACGCAATAGAGGACACTAGGGGAAAGTCATTAAAGAACAACTATAAGTATGGCTTCCAAGTCGATATCATCTGTCCCATGTTGTCACTTCATTAGATGTGGGGTTCCACCTAAGCAGCCTGAGTCAGGACACATGACATATGGTAGGTATACACATCTTCCAGGTCTTGGCAGCAGCAGATGCTATGGAATCCATGGTCGCTCTCTCCACAGCCTGGCATGCTTACAGACTGCCTTCACACGCAGAATCTATTCAATAGTCCATTCTCTTTTCAATCTATTTTCACTCCCTGTTATGATAAGCCTCTGGTTATCAATTTGCTAGGTTTTAGAACCACCATCGAAACAAAACTGTGATCATGTCTGTGAGGGATTTTCTAGGTTAGCTCAGTTAAGGTAGAAGACCTACCCTAACTGAGGGTGGCATCCTCCTATAGGCTTAGTTTCTGGGCTGTATAAAAGAGAGAAGGCTGAGTGCATGTTAAGAATTCCTCTTTATTCTTCCTCCCTGCTCATGTGATGATACACCACCAGTTTCCTGCTCCTGCCATGCTTTCCCAGACATAACATATACTCTGCCCCTCTGGAATTGTAAGCTGAAATAAACTCTTTCCTCTCCCAAGTTGCTTCTGGGCAGGTATTTTATCACAGGAACTAGCAAGTGACTGGTACACTCACTCAAATTCATCCACAGGTGTGGAGCTTAAGCCTTCTGTTCACCTCTGGACCTCTTGCTTCTCTCTTTATCCTGGATAGCTACAGTACATGCACCAGCTTCCCCGGCTACCTGACAGACATCTCAGAGTGGCCTGCTGAAAGCTAAACTCCCAGCCCACACTCTCATAACTGCTGCTCTCAGTATCTCCATCTCAGTGTATGAAAACAAAAGCCCTCAGATGTCAATTAAAAAACTATCTGCAGCCTCCTGGGCTCCATTTTTTTCTATCCTTTTCTTCAGGGGAATGTGTATGCATATGTGATCCGTGAATCAATCTTTCAGTCTGTCTCTCTGCCTTCCTTATTTCCTCTCCCCTTCCCCCCGTGTCTCCCTCTTCCATCTATCCATACATCCCACCTTTAAAACAACCTTTAAAACACTTCTGCAAATCCTATATTTGCCACCGTCTCCACTACTTCTGCCTTATCCAATTATCTCATAGTGTTTTGTTTGGAAATATATCTTTTAAGTTGCCTTCTAATTGATCTCCGTGCTTCCCTTCTTCCCATCACAGTGTTTTCAAAACAGCAAACAGAATAATTCTGTTACAAATGATTGTGAAATCTTGTCATTTCTATGGTGACTCAAAATTGTCTCCTGGTTTGTCATCCTTCTCAGATTATCTTCTGGAAAGGCCCTGATCCATCTCATGTTCCTGACCTTACCACTCTTGTCTCAAGCAATTTTGTTTTCTCTTCTTTCTGGAAAGCTCCCCTACCCCATATACACACATAGTTATCTCCCTTCAGGCAGCTTTTTGTGTAACTGTCATCTGGTCAAGAAGTATTTATTGAACAAATAAGTCAATCAGTGCTGTCAGTGCAGCTGAGTGGTGAGGCGGGCCAGGCACTGCAGGGTTGTTATCCCTGTGTTGGAGCCACAGCATGGGCCAAGAACTAGAACAGAGTCTCACAGGGACCATACAGATGTCAGGTCATCAGCAGACAGGGGCCATACCTGTAATCATAGTAATACTGCTGTCATGTAAATAGGTGGACAACCAAACATGCAACCAACTGTTTGGCGAGGATGAAAGTAGAAGAGCAAACTTAACATTGTCTGGTGGAACACAGACACAACTAGCCACCCCATTGCCTGAGGATGTACTTGCTGCTCAGAGAATGAACTTCCAGCTGGTGCCACTGGCTGCCACTGTCAACTGCTGGTCATAGAGTCAATAAGAAAACAAGGCCGAATGAACTGAGAGACATCACTGCAATCTGGCCTTCTTGAGACAAGTCAGGAGTTTGGTCATGTGACTCCCATGTGGGATGAGCCATGCTGCCTTGTGCTGGGCCCATGTCCATGTGTCTCACCCCCACACTGGGGGCTTTTTGCCAGCGCAGACAACATTGCAAGGATGCGGTACCTACACATATCTCTGAACACAGAAAACATTAATTAAGAAGAAAATAAGCTTTTCCATTTGGTGACTATTTAACGATTCCATCAAATTTCTGGTCAACTGCATGTAGTGTTGGTCAGATTTTATTCCAAGTTTTATCAAAAATACCCAAATATTGTCATTTCTAATTCAAACATGTTGCCTACAGTTTTCTAATCATTATCTACATGATACATCATGATACAAATGTTAAAGGTTTACCAATTTACCACTTTGTATTAAATTACAAATTTGCCTTGAAGAGGGATTTTATAAAACCATTACCCACGCCCTGTACGTTGTAATTAAATAAGTCAAACTAGCCCTTAGGGACCTCTTACTTTGAAATGAAATTTCGGAGTCAAAGAGTGCTTATAACCTTTCCTGGAGTCATGTCCACAGTGCCATTCTGAACTTAAACTAATCAGATCTCCATAGAAAGGCTAGTCACACTCACTGCTGTGAGCACTTGTGGATCTTACCACCACCCCAGAGGATCAATATGGCAATGAGTTTAAAGCACGACCCAACTTCTGAAAGGGCACAATAAACCTGGAAGCTGGATGTCCTCCAGTGACTGAGGGCAGAGGCGGCATCTCTACTGCTGTGCCAACCCTCCCTGCAGCCAGTGCCCAGCACAGGGAGCCAGAATCACCCAAGCACGGGTGTGAAGAATATCTCAGGACGCCCTTTATGAGCTGGCCCCAGAATGAACCCAGAAGGTACAAATCACAACAGCTCCTGTATACAAGGCGCACCAAATGTTAATTTTATGCCTCATACACAAGTCACTCTGAAACCCATGTGTGTATGCACACACACACACACACACACACACACACACACACACACACACCCTGTGTAGCTTATCTGTATCTATCAGGAAGATTCAGCTCAGTGTCAGCTGTGCATCCAAGATGCTCTCAAATCATCTCTAAGTACAGCCTCAGGGATAGAGCATGGGAGCAGAATTAAAGAGCAGAATTTGTTTTGGTGTCTGCCACTCACTATTAGATGAGCCTGATAAACTAACTCCAGATGTCCGCAGTTCAGCTATTCATACTCAAATAGAGAAGGCCATCCTTTCTATGCTGAACCAGTTCTGACAAGCTGTGCTGCATCAAAAGGCTGACACAGGGGAGGCGTGTCATCCTGCTGACATCTCAGCCTGAGACTTAGGACACACAGTAAGACCAACGCTATTAAAGGAATGAACAAGCAGTCACTGAAGGCCTAAACCTTTTGGAGTCAACATCCAAGATGGCCTAAGTAAGCTGGAGCTAAACTGGTTAGTATGGCCCAGGCACTGGACCCCAAGCTCACCATCCCCTTGGCCCTTTCTCTACTGTACTGTCCTGCAGTCGCTAGTAGACTGGCCAGCCCCATATGACTCTCCTGCTGAAAGACTTACTTTCTCATTTAGGCAATCATATCTAAATCCATTCCATTACCAACTCTGGAAACCTGGTCCAATGGAAGGGATTGGCTCCTCTTTACTTAATCAATACAGCCTCTCTGACATGGAAAACATTAGGCACAGTCAAATATCACATCTGCTCAGGCTTTTCCCTGCCTTCAGGAACTCCTCAATCCGCAGTGTCAGAACCCAAAGTAGTCTTCAAAGACGCACCCAGGTGCTTCCTGCTCGTCAGGTCTCTCTCCTGCCTCTGCTCTCTCAGCCTACTACATTTTATATTCTTGAAACACAACATAAGCACGCATCGCAAGTTCACAAAGGAGCTTCCCTCAACTCTGTGTCAGACATCTATGCCTCACAATCTGGGAGTGGCACATGTATGGAAGGAACATGTATGTATGAGAGGAAATGGACACACAGTGGCAGGCAAAGTAGTCCCGGAAGACTCCTTGAGCCATGGACATGAAGGTGTGATTTGATGATGCAACAGGGACTTTGCAAGTGAAACAGAGAGGTTATTGTGGATTATCTGAACAAGACCAATCCCATCACAAGAGCTCTAAAAGAATGGAGATGTGTCACAGGGGACATGAAGGAGTTGCTTTTCCAGGAGAGGGCCCTATGGAATGTCAAGGAATGCAGGGCTGGAAAGATTGCTCAGCGGTTAAGGTATTTGCCTGTAAAGCCTAACAAGGTTCTGTTCCTCAGTAGCCACGTAATCCAGATGAACAAGGTAGTGCACGCATCTGGAGTTCATTTGCAGTGGCTGGAGGCCTTGTGTGCTTGTATCCCCGCCCCCCAGTGTGTCTGTAACTCTCAGCTTGCAATAAATAAATAAAATATTTTTTTAAAAAAGGAGGAATGTAGTAAATAGCTTAGAGAAGCGAGGACCATGAGGCAAGGAGGAGGCTGTGTCCCGCAGCATCAAGGAACAGAAGGAACTTAGCCGGTCTGAATGATCTGTCTCTTAACTCCAGAAAGAACACAACGAGCCCCCAGCACCTTTATTTGGGCCTCGTGACTCTACGGGAAACAGGCAGTTGAATCCACCACACCTACCTGCTACTCATCTGTGAAACAATAACCAAGTGCTGTCCTCAGCTACTGAGCCTCAGGTGGTGCACTATGACAGCAGTAAGAGACTGATCCACTCACCAATATGAATGTGCCATAAGAGACAAGAAGCCTACAGACAACATACAATGTTGGCAAGGTTTCCCAAACACCTGACTGGCAAGATGCTGGTTAGATGTAGGGTCAACATACCCAGCAGAATGGGGATCAAACACCAGGCTTCATTCACACTTCTGCTTCTACCAGGGAGTGTATGATGAGACAGAGAATCCCACAGCCAAACTAGAAGCAGAGTAATTGAGTCAAGGGAGGCAGAGGCAGGAGCCACAAATTTAAGGCCAGTATAAAATACAGAGTGAGACCTGTCTTTAAAAAACAAAAGAAGGGGCTAGAGAGATAGCTTAGCAGTTAGGGGACTTGCCTGACTGCGAAGCCTCAGGACCCATATTTGACTCCCCAGGTCCCACATAAGCCACATGCACAAGGTGACACAAATGCAAGGTCTCACATGCACACAAGGTGGTGCTAACGTCTGGAGTTCAATTGCAGTGGCTAAAGGCCCTGGCACACCACTTCTCCCCCACCCTTAAAAAATAAAGGGCTCAAGAGATGGCTCAGCAGTTAAATGCACTTGCTTCCAAAGTCCAATAGCCCAAGTTCAATTCTCCAATACCCACATAAAGCCAAATGCACAAAGTGGTGCATGTATTGAGTTAATTTGCAAGTGGCAGGAGGCACTGGTATACTCAAACTCATTCTGCCTGGCTGCCTCTTCTCTCTCTCTCTCTCTCTCTCTATCTCTATCTCTATCTCTCTCTCTCTCTCTATCTCTATCTCTTAAGTAAAATAAAAATAATTTTACAAAGAAAAGAAAATGCGATCGAGGCCAACATATTAAAACTACCAGCATGCAATGGAATTAACATAAAGCATGAGGTCCACATTACAATTTCAAACATGCACACAAAACATTCCTTTATAACCAAATGCACGGTTTGGGGACAAATGAAGGATTTCAGGTTTTATCTTTACCACTAAACATAGCAAAATTAATCAGCTGTACAGGAAAAAAATATACACAAAAGATATTAACATGACACTATGGACACACTGAATGGAGCCCAAGGAAAACCTGCAAAGGATGGTCTTCACTAAGAGACAAACTACATAGAGGTAAGTCAACAGTAACTCAACAAAGTGAGCAGAGATTTGCCCAGAGGCTCAGGGAGAACACACAGAACCAAACTTTGAATTTGTTGGTTGAAATCCTGAAGCTCTGTCATTTGTATCACTGTACAAAAAAATAGCAAGAACTGTCAATGTGAAGCCAGAAGAGCAGCTCCAGTTAAGAATCTTTTTTTTTTTTTTTCTTTTTTTCTTTTTCGAGGTAGGGTGTCACTCTGTCTCAGGCTGACCTGGAATTCACTATGTAGTCTCAGGGTAACCTCGAACTCTCAGCGATCCTCCTACCTCTGCCTCCCGAGTGCTGGGGTTAAAGGCATGCGCCACCACACCCGGCTTCCAGTTAAGAATCTTAAACATTGGTATCTATAATATTTACTTGTATTATCTCAAACAGGGAAAAAGTACCATTAAAGTAAATAAATTTTAATCTAATTTATATGATTTTTAATCAAACATTTTTTCCAAATGTAGAATAACATGCTAATTAATAAACCTTTAGGAAGCAAGTGGACACTTGTCCAAATAAAATTACCCCAAATTCCCATAAGGAGAAAAATCACTAATATTATTAGCCTATTAGAAGCTTTTCTGATGTATGTATTACTACACATTTTATAAAATAGTGAACCCTATAAAAATTACCATTTGGAAGGCTGGGTGGGAAATTTTCATATTTTATTAACTTTTCATCTTTCTAACCTTCTGTCACATACATGGTTTTCCTCTTCCAAATTAACAGTAACTTCCATATGTGTAAGGAAATTCAAAATTTCTAATCTTTCAAATACATATTAATGCACACCTCTGGATGGAACTGAAGCACAATGAAATGCCAACTGACTGAATCTTCTGTCTGAGATTTTTGAATCCACTTCACAGGTTAAACGATGCCCGAAAGATACTTGAATCAGTGCCTGCCACACAACAAGCAGTGCAGAATGTCAACGGAGAATTGTTACCGTTTTCTCCAAGAAAGGAAATCACAAGAAATACAATAATTTTTGAGTGAAAAAATTCAGACTTCAAGAATTTTTAATTTGTATCATGTTTTTCTCTAGAAAGAGCTGTACAAGATAAGCTATTGGCCCTTGAAGAATGCGCTTGCTGCCTTTACTAGTGCTAGGTGTATTTTCAGTTCATACTATCTTCTAAGACAAAAGCAGGAAAAGCTCTGTAAATATAAACATTAATGTCTTACTGAAACACTGAAAGACAAATCATGTTGTGACAAGGACATTAAGCTAACTTAATTTGGCTCTTTACGTACCCCTGGTAGGCTTCTCTTTCAACAAGACTGAGGGTACGTAAACAAACAAAAAAGGTACTAAACGAATTACCATTAAACTAAGGAAATCTACCTGGTTAAGGATTTTGTACGTGGCAAGAGCCAGTTCAGCTCTGGTGTCAGCTGCTAGGTGACAACCTAGAAGAACAGAGCCCATGGCACTCTTTAAGTACGCTGGGGAAAGGAAATGTCCGGTGGCCATAAAATCTACTGGGCTACATAGCACAGATAAGCTACACACTCCGTCCCAAGAGTGGTGGGTTAACAGCGTGGACAACTTGCAGACTACAATTCAAGATGCTAACTCACCCCAAGTATGGGATGACTGCAGCACTCCTGACTCCTGAAAGGTGGTACAGGGCTTGTTCTCTTAAGTGCTCATGGACCACAGGCTGATGAAACAGCTGCAGTAACTTCCTGCAGGAAGTGAGCAGAAGAGACAAGATTCTCAAGAAGATAATGCAAACTATGAAACACTGCCTGACTTCCTCTGATTTTCCCAAGGAACTGATAGGACTCCATCCCTGGTGCAAAAGAGAACTCACACATGTTCAAGTCAGGACGTGCAGCACAGCAAGACGGCAATGCAAGGAACCAAGGGGACATGAGTCCCACGTGAAGACACATTGAAAACATCAAGGTTCCTTTACACAGGAGTGTATCATGGACACAATTGCCCTTTCCATATCAAACTGCATGTGCTTTAGTTCTGGGTGCTTGTAGAGCCCCTGAAGGTGATGTCTCCAGTGAGGGGAGTGAGTCTGACCATTCTTCCAGCAGGCTGAGGAGAGCATTCCTTTCAGAAATGGTTCAGAATGAAGATATCACTAGACCCAAAAAGGGCTGTCATACAACTATGGATGACATAGTCATCATTTCTGAATGATGTAATTGGTCACAGAGAAAAATTAGAGATGTTTCTTAAAACTCTGACCCCCTGGGAAGAGACAAACACTCTTCTGTCCCACCACCCTGCCAAAACAAACAACAATAAAACAATTTCAGTAACAGCAGGCTGGTGTGGCCCAACAGAGCACTTCACAGCTCCTTTAAGTGAGTGCTTTTGCATGTCCCCAAATTATGGGTAATGAAGTCTATTATAGTTAATGAATCCTTATGGAAACAAGTGCTTTTCTTTGAATGATTTTATATCAATTTTTAAAATGTCTAATATTAGATATCTTTCAAAATGTTAATTGCCAGACAATAACCAGAGTTCTTTGCACTAGCTGACATGAACTTTTACAAATTATCATTTAAACAAACCCATAATAGTTCATCCAAAAGACTATTATACCCTAGTTAATATATTTTACAACATTGTGTCAAAATTTTGTTAGTATACTTGAAAATTAATTCCTTAAGGTCATGAAGTGTTAAAAATACTTCATTTAGGTATCAAGAGGATATTTTCATAACAGATTTCACAACTGTGTCTTGAAATGTAAAACAGCCTTTTAAAGTAAAATACTTAAAATCACTTATTGTACTTTCAATTATGAGCCTGGAGCAAATAATTTCAACTTATAAATAAGTAACAGGAGCTGGAAAAATGGCTCAGTGGTTAAGGCACTTGCCTGCAAAGCCAAAGGACCCAGGTTCGATTCCCCAAAATTCACATAAGCCAGATACATGAGGTGGTACATGCATCTGGAGTTCATTTGCAGTAGCTAGAGGCACTGGCACACCCATTTTCTCTCTTTCTCTCTCTCTCTCAAATAAATAAAATATTAAAAACAACAAAAAATTTAAAAGAGAAAAATAACCAGCAGAATAGTATGTCATATGTAGTTTCTATTCAAGACATCATTTGTATTTGTATAAGTATATAATATATGTATACATACACATATATATGAACATAGTATATGTGCATAATACATAAGGACAGCATTCATACACTATTTAAGTTTCTAACACAGGCTCTATAGTATAACATAGAGTAATTTATAATTATATCATATGTGGAAATGTGCATATAATCTATACATACCATATCTGTTAAATACTAGACATACATACAGATGTCTCTTTGGGGAGTAGAGAAAGGGTCTCTGTTATCTAGATTGACCTTGAACTTGTGACCTTCCTGCCTCAGCATCCTGAGTGCTGGGATTACAGCCCTACTAATAACTCTTTGACCATATACATGTCTGCTTGCCCATCGCACCTCCCCAGTGCCCCAGCTGAGTAATGGGCGAGATGAGCAAGAGTGCTGCTTTCTTGGTGAACCTGGTATCAGCACAAGGGTGAAGGAGACAGACACAGAGAACACTCAACTCCTGCCAAACCAGAGATCCAGAGACACAGAGGCTCCCTAGACCTCATTAATGAGGTAGACCTAAAATGATCCCAACATGGCTCAGGGATATTCGCAAAAGAGGGGGCAGAAAGATTGTTAGAGCCACAAGTTGGGACATTACGCACAAAGACATGGCCTTTTCCGCATAACTGATTGCCACCTCCACAATGCACGACTCACATACCCCAATGAGGAGGGGGAAGGGCAGGGAGGAGGCTAACGATGGTACCAGCATGACTCTATACACACTATCTACATAAATAATAAAAAAAGAGAGAAAATGTCTTTTTAAAGAATGTAAAAGAAAAGTTGTAAATTTTTCTTTTTAATTTTACATACTTAAGACTTAACACATTAGTTATCATTTGGTAAGTTATAAGTATAAACAATAATTGTCACAAAATAATAACATCTGTACAAAGCCCTGATTGTATGTGAACATTTTCCAAGGTTAAAAGGAAAACTTTCTGCTTTGTCTATCCTCTAGTATTTTTCATTAACTTTGTTTCAGTCTTAAAATCTGACCAACATTAAGTGTTTTGCATTTTGAGACTATCAATGGCGTTGAAAAACTGAAAAATGCACAAAGGAGAGTTCATCTCAATATTGTTCTCTGATTACCTTTTTTTTCCCCCTACAATTGGGAAGTGATTTCCAAATACTAAAACAAAGTGATTTATTCTTTCAGTTCTAAGCTTTGAAGGACAAGAAAAGTTCATGTATCTTAACAAGACATGCTAGGTGATCGGGAGAGGAGGACAAGTGATTTTTATCAAAAACAGCTCTCAACATACATTATAGAGCATGTAACAGCACAGTATCTGTTCTTAAGTGAAACTGCTCATGAAGTTATAAGTGGAATTTAAAATTAGGAGTCACACATGGTTTTAGCTTTAACATTATCCCATCACTGCCGCTAAAACATTTATCAGGGGCCTCACACACCTGCTCCTATGCTACATGATGCCTAAGGAAGCAATTTTTGCCTTCAGAGTCCTGCTGGTCAG
Organism: Orientallactaga sibirica; assembly: GCA_036365145.1. NCBI lineage: Eukaryota > Metazoa > Chordata > Mammalia > Rodentia > Dipodidae > Orientallactaga > Orientallactaga sibirica. The sequence goes on along the minus strand of JAEOAD010001941.1, from coordinate 2,024,121 downwards.
AAGTGTCTCACTTTCTGAATTCAATTTAGACACAGAAAAGAATGAGTTTTCTTCCTTCCCTCAAACAAAGGGCTCTTTCTTCTCAGAAACCTTTATTCATGGTTGTCACAACAGGAGTTCAGAGTCAGGGCCCAGCCACAGTCTTGTCCAGGTCCACAGAGTTGTTCAGTAAAGGCAGAATAATAAGTCACTACACCTTCTGGTCTCAGTCCTCTCCTACCAAGTCCAGGCCACTTTCTCCCATTTACTCTCTCCACCCCTAGAATGCCAGGAGTGATGCCCAGGGAAAAACAGTGCCAAAGGCACCTTCCAAGCCTGTTAAAGCTTCATTATGGAAACTTTACATTCCGAAGTAAAAGGGCCTAAGGGAGTATTTTTATGATTAGTATTGGACAATCTTTGCTTTTATTACACTTAAAATACATTTTGTACATACACATCTATATGTACATATAGTTATAAAAATTGGGACAGAAATTGCTATTAGCACCCCAATACAATACAAGTTTAGATTTTTCATGGAGCTTAGAGTTCTGGCCAGTGAGATGCAGTGTATATTCCAAAGGGGAAGCTTCTGAAAACCTCCACAGAAGACAGCTAAGCTGATGTTATTAATTGTCCATTTTCCTCTGTTCTCCTCCTGAGTAGGAGCTGGGGAACACATCACCCAGACAAGGGGAGACATGTAAGGGATATCCACACAACTACAGTGACCTGATTTATTTTTGAAAAAGATGACAAAAATATATGCCTTTTTTTTTTTTTTTTTTACAAAAAGAAAGGAACTCAAAATACAGAAAAGGTTTTTACGTACAATAATTTTAATGGCAATACCATAGTATAAATGTAGAATAGAGACATTTCTAACAGATAAATGCCAAAGCTGTTTACAATCTCAGAGCTCTTAAAATGCTGTGAAATATTTTTAGCAGGCAAAGATTTCATTGTGATGTTAAGTGAAGGGAGACAATAAATTATTTCTATCCCAAATCTCAAGAATCCACACAAAACAGTGTAAGAATTGAATGACAGGAAGAAAGTTATGACATTAAGAATGTTTAATTGCCATGTTAAAAAAAAGGCCTAATAGACACCTCACCGCAGAAGATAGATGGTAACTGAGCATATAAAGACATTCTGCACATGCATGCCTTGGGGACATCTAGAGTAAAACATCACCACCACTACACAGTGAGGAGACTCCAGAATCTGAAGCACTGACCACACTGAACGCAGGAAGACAGGGCAGAGGGAATACTCAGTGATGGTGGGAATGTAGCCTTGCATCCACTCTGGAGGGAGAGGAAGTGGGCATTCCACAGCTGAGCATGAGCATGCAAGGTCAAAACTGCAAACATGTCCCCCTGCAATTCAGAAATGGGACTCAAAGACCTGAATCAGATCTCTGTCCTCAGACTGATCGCAAGACAGAAGCCTCAGTTTGGTAACAGCCATCTAACACCAATAGTGGGCGTTATCACGCATGCTCTTACCAAGCCTTTGCTCTTCGTCATGTCCTTGACTCCACTGAGCCCTTGCCCTCCAGGACCTCATCTTCCTCCACCACTATAAAAAAAAGCCCAGATGATGACACCAAAATGAAAGGAGAGACTGATTGAGAGGGGGAAGGGATATGATGGAGAGTGGAGTGTCAAAGGAGAAAGTGGGGGGAGGGAGGGAAGTACCATGGGATATTGTCTACAATTAAGGAAGTTGTCAATACAAAAACAGCTAATAAAAAAATTAAAAGATAAAGTTAAAAAAAAAAAGCCCAAGTCAGATCTCAGAGTCCCGTTTCTTCTACTGCTGGGATTTAAGAATGTGCCCATTTCTTATTGTGTAAGTACTTCGTACTTCTCAAAGCACGGTGTCCTGGGAGGCACCTTAAAGTCCAACTTCAGGATGGCTGCAAGCTGGATGAATTCGAAGTCAAAACCACACAACTTTAACCTCAGGACCAGGAGCCGCTCAGACACAATAAAGAATCAAGATTGTAAATCATGAAATTACAACCTAAGACTAAAACAGAAACACCCAGAAAGGCAGTACTGTGCCAAATCAAAAGCCTAGACAGTATTAGACCGATTAAGTGCTAGATGCAGTTAAAAACCCTCCCTACTGGCCAGCCGAGGGGACAGTTTTAAGATCACTTCCTTACTCCTTGTCAATAGATGCTCAGTAATGCCTTCTTTTTTCAGAAATTGATGTCATGGTATTGGCTTCTAGGAGCATCAGATGGGGAAGCTTTACACGGTATCCAAGGTATTTGTCTGTTGCTAATGAAACTAAGCAAGCCTCCACCACAGCATCCAGCTACAGAGCCCCTTAGGACACCCCAAAGGAGGTGAAAATCATCTATATGCATACAAAAATTTGGCCAATGTTTATGGGGGCTGTACTCATAATGAGCCAAACTTGGACGTAAAGAAGATGTCCTTTAGTAGGTGAATCAATAAGCTCTGGTGTACCCCGATGGTGAAGAGCTGGATACAGTGTAAAAGACCAGCAGTCACTGAAGGATAGGAGGGATGGACAACCAGGAAAAGGACAAAGGATGCTGAGGGCAGTGAAAACATTCTGTTTCATGCTTTATGCTGGGTATGAATTCTGGGTAAGTTTGTTTGAACCTGTAGAACATGTAGCACTAAGGATGAGTTCTAACAAACTATGGGCTTTTGCAGATAATGATGGATCCTTGTTGAGTCCCTCTGGCAGGGGAAGATTACAGGGAGGCAGGCTATGCCAGGGTGGGGCAGACCTAGAAACTGCTCAATTGTAATGTGACCCTTTAAATGCCCTATGAAGTTGAGGCTGAAGAGATGGTTCATCAGTTAAAGCTGCTTGCTTGCAAAGCCTGACTGTTTGGGTTCAGTTCCCCAGCACTCACATAAACCCAGACACACACTGTGACATATCCATCTGGACCTCAAAGTCAGGAGGCTTTGGTGCACCCGTTCTCTCTCTACTCTTCCTGCTTCTCTTTCTTTTTCCTCTCTCTCACACACACACAAATATACACACAAACATTCTCTCTCTCTCTCTGAAATTAGCATTTAAAAAATGAAATCTACTAAAAAAGAGTGATTCCCTGGAAATGTTAAGATTGTAGCTAACATTTTTATTTATTTGCTTTCTTAAGCTTCTTACATTTTACTCATTTTTCTGTAATGAGCTTGTTTTATAATAATTTTTAAAAATAATTGCTTGACAAATATGCCAGTTAACACAATTATCAAGGGTAAGGACAGATTAGAGGGTTGAAGGGATGGATCTACCATATTAAGCAGATAGGAATAACTGCTAAATAAACATTTTGACAAGCCATTTAACAGAATCTGACAATTTGATTAGCAAATTTTACCAAGTAGTAAAATGTTCATTAAACAGAATGTTTTAATAGAAAGGACCAAATTTATTAAAATTACCTAAATAATCCCCTTACTGTACTTTAAATAATTAAGCTTCAAAAAATTGAGGTTATTTCTGTACTAGAGCTTCAGTTAAAATTCTTATGTCTGGGCTAGGAATGTAGCTCAGCAGTACAGCACTTGCCTAGCATGTGTGCATTTCGGGGTTCCATTCCTAGCACTACCATGTATATCCTTATTCCTGAAAATCAAATATGAAATCTGAGCACATACAAAGACAGTATTACCATAAACACAGGCATCAAAATGCATGTTCTTCAGCAGAGTGGCAAGAACCATCTATTCTTTTTTCTTTTTTTGGGTTTTCGAGGTAGGGTCTCACTCTAGCCCAGGCTGACTTGGAATTCACTATGTAGTCTTAGGGTGGCCTCGAACTCATGGTGATCCTCCTACCTCTGCCTCTCCAGTGCTGGGATTAAAACTGTGAACCTCTGCGCATGGATGAGAGCCATCTTTTCGCTTCTCATTCTGATGGCGTGTCCTCTTACACAGTAATAGCTGAGGGCCTCACGAAGTTCCTGCTGGACAACTTGCCCATGTTCTTGTGGTTTCCCTTTCCTCCCCTGACCAGTATCTCCAACTGGAGACCACTGCACATGCCCAGTGTTCTCTCCAGGCCTCTTTCCTGAGATCCTGAAACAATGTCCTCACTGCTCACAGGTCAAAGTCTCCCCCCCACCCACTTCCAAGATCTCTCTAAAACCCTACTTAAAACCACAAGCCAATCACTGCTGCCACTATTGTCAACCCATCACACTTAGCTGTGTTCAGTACGCTGCTGCAGAGCTATTCCTTATACTTACGATGGGACTGTCCCTGTAACACCCGCCCCCAACCTAGAAAGCTCTCAGTGGGGACAGGAGCTCGTGCTTGTTCTGTTCTCAGACATTTCCCAAGCTTGACAGCTTAACAGGCATGTAGCACCTGCCAAATCCACAAGATGAATGAGTATAAATAAGGGTTATAGCTATGGATGGCAAAAACACACATCACTGACAAAAATGAATTTAATTCTATTAAAACCAGTGGCATGTAAGTTCTATTACATGGAGGCAAAGTAAGAGAAAACATAACCCACTATGAAAATAACAGGTAAACTGGGCTGGAGTGATGGCTTAGTGGTTAAGCACTTGCTTGTGAAGCCTAAGGACTCCAGTTTGAGGCTTGATTCCCCAGTACCCACGTAAGCCAGATGCAGAAGGTGGTACGTGCATCTGGAGTGAGTTTGCAGTGGTGGAGGCCCTGGCAAGCCCATTCTCTCTCTCTCTCTCTGCCTCTTTTTCTGTCTGTTGCTAATAAATAAATAAAAATAAACAAAAAAGAAAGAAAGAAAATAACAGGTAAAGGATGGCTTGACTGGGAAGATGGTCAGCAGAGATAGACTTCCTTCTCCAAATCCAGTCCACCCTCCCTTACCCTTTTAATGCTCTAGCAAAGCCAGCTAAGACAATGTCTCATGACATAAACAAAATGCTGCAGGGCCAGCGAGCCTGGTAGAAGGTGATGCTTCATACAGACAGACCCCAGTACCAGGAACACCAAGGGCCACAGCAAAGCCTCTGTGCCAGGCAGATACAAAAGGATATTCAGGGCTGGAGAAATGGCTTAGCGGTTAAGGCATTTGCCTGCAAAGCCAAAGGATCCCGGTTCGATTCTCCAGGACTCACGTAAGCCAGATGCACAAGGAGCACATGCATCTGGAGTTCATTTGCACTGGCTAGAGGCCCTGGCATGTCCATTCTCTCTCTGTCTGCCTCTCTTCTCTCTCTCTCTCTGCTTGCAAATAAATAAATTTTTAAAAATTTTTTAAAAAGGATATTCATATGATTCCTGGAGACAGGCAGTTTCCCCTCTCTGAGCACTATTCTTTCCCCATGTAACCAGCATGGGAGGTTTGCATCATTCAATGAAAGCTAGAGAAAAACCATCCCCAGGCCTAAGCTCTGAGAACACGCATGCCATCTACTTTTTGATAGGCATGCCTCTTAGGGCAATCTGAAGGCAGCTCTCCCAGCTCAACCCCGTGAGCCATGACTTGCCCCTGAAACACCCTGGGAGCTTTCATATACTTATCCTCACCCACCAGAGATGCTGATTTAATTAATCTGGAGTGAGACCTAGACAACCATAGCTTTCAACCTGTCAAATGACAGCAAATGCTGGGGAGGAGGTGGGGTGAAAAGGAATATACTGCAGGTGGGAATGTAACTGATGTATCCACTATGGAAATCAATATGGAGGCACCTCAAAAACAAGAACCAAAGATAAACAGAAATAAAACTACCACATGACCCAGCTATAACCACACCTAGTGACTGGGAATATACCCAAGGCAGTCTAAGTCAGCCCTCCACAGAGACACCTGCACATCCATGTTAACTGTGACACTATTCACAAGAGCCAAGATATGCAATCAACCCAGATGCTCATCAACAGATGAATGGATAACGAGAATGTAATGTGTATGTACATATCTCTATCTCTGTCTCACACACACACACACACACACACACACAAATCAATGGAAATTTAATCAACTATAGAATAAAATTTACAGTGAAATGAATAGAATTGGATGTTATCATGCTAAATAAAATAAGCTAGACTGAGAAAGACATGTTTTCTCTCATAGGTAGAAACTAGACTTAAAGATGCATATAAAACATGAAAGTAGAAGGGGAACGATGTAAGGGGAGGAGGGAGACTAAAAGGAAGGGGGTTGGAAGCACAAGAGGGTATTAGGGGAGGACAAATATTACATGTTTTCTCTCATATGCAGAATACAGCGTGTGTGTGTGTGTGTGTGTGTGTGTGTGTGTGTGTGTGTAGTAGAAGGGAGTTTACAAGGGGAAGCAGAAGAACCAGCAAGAATAGGACAAAAGAGAGTGTAGGGGAGAGAATATTAGCAAAGATAGATATAGAACTGGGTGAGGGGGAATACTAGCAAAGAGTATGCTGGGGGTAATATTAGCAAAGGAGAGTGTGGGGGGGGAGATATTCACAAAGAGAGTACTAAGGAGAATAATGGCATAGAAAGAGCGCTTGGGGGTACTATTAGCAAAGCACAATGGTACACATGGAGAAAAAAGCCCCACTAGGTGATACTAGTATGTGTTATGAACTAAGAATGACTGATCTAATCTGTTATTCACTAAACGATAGATTCCAAATGATCTATGTGCCTGACAAGAGGCTTTTCTTAGAAATCCTCCACTAGCAAGAACAGAAGATACCTGTGTCCTACAGGCCTATGGGGTCTACCTTGTCAAACAGGCCCTGCCAGTCAGACCCAGAGCCAGCAGTTACAGAAGCAGCAGACACAGTGGCCTACAGTTAGGCCAGTACAGCCATTTGAGGGCCTCAGAAACATCTTACCATTTGAACCTCGGGTCTAGATGTATAAAACAGAGGTGATAAAATGTACCTGGACTATGATCTAAATATTCAACAAAAACCTTTAAGAGCTTTAAAACACCACCTCTTGGGAAGTAAGAACCATCATTACCCTCACGGGACACACAAGATAATCATAACACAGAAAGGAAAAGGAAGGAATGTACCACAGGTCATGGTTATGCCTTCCCCAAACTGAGATCCATCCCAAGCAGCTCCCATCACTAGTAATAGAAACATCACAGACAGAAAAGCCAAGGACCCTGAAAACTTGGGTACCAGATATAGTGACCTGGGAGCCAAGCAAGGGCATGCCAGACACAGCTGACCTCATTGAATATTCTGGCTGCTTCCTTAGATGTCTGTGTGCAATGCCCCATAGGCATGCACACAGGGAACCATACCTCATCCTGAGTCTGGGGTGTACTAATGGGCTACCTGCTTTCTCTGACAGGCCATGGCCCACAGCCGTCACTAGCCATGAAAACACTGCAGACTCATTAAAACCATAACAAAACTCTACCCTACATTCAATGAAAGAAACACTTATAACTCTAGCATTTGTTGATTTAGTCACCTACAAATACTGACTGAACACCTGCAGATGGGCAGTGGTTCCCACCAGGAGCTATAAACCAGGTAAGAGACACAAACGCATGTGGAGTATGGGGTGTCAATGTGCCCACAAGGCAATTCCATAATGAGAGCTGTAAATGCTGAGGCAGAAAGAGTACAGAACACCCTGAAGAAACAGGAAGGGTTCTTGGAACCAGGTCTCTAAACTGCATTCTCAAGAATGTCAGAGAAGCAAGAGCAGAGATTAGGTAGACTGGGGGCAGATGAGTTTGAATGTCTGTGGGACAGGGAATTCAGCAGCGGGTTGTCTACTTCAGCCTCAGCTCAGGAGCAGAATATAGCCACGGGAACTGGAAAATAACCAGGTCCGGGATGAAAACTCAAGCTATGAACATGTCTGTTTTGGGTCTTATGCAAATATGTGTTTTATTTTATTTCAAGCTTCTCTAACACATTTTCAGTGTTCCTAAACCTATCTGTTTTTTGTTCACTTTATTGCTGAGTAATAGTCAAGCTCATGAATATACCAGATTTTATTAATCCACTCATCAGCAGATAATTGCTTGAATTCTGCATGTTAGGATGTTTTTTTCAGTGCTGGTGACCTCATGCAAGACTCAGGCATGCCAGACAAGTGCAACACCATCAACCTACATCCCCTGCATCTACTTTTTTTTACATGTATGTGTGTTGTGTGGTGTGCATATGTGAATGCATGTTCATATGTGTAGGTGCACACATGTGTATGCATATGCATGTGCAGGCCAGAGCTCAATGTTGAATGTCTTCCTCAATCAAGCTCTTATTTTTTTTGTGAATACAGGGCTCACCAATTTGGCAAGATGAGTTAGCCAGCTTGCCTCCTACCACCCACTGCTGGGATTTATAGGACAGGCTGCCATCACACCCAAGATTTGCATAGGTGCTGGGGATGTTTGCATGGCAAGTTCTTTACCAGCTTAGCCATTACCCCAGACTTAATTCTACTGAGGACTCATAATACTGCCAGGAGCAATTGTGTACACATTTTTTCCACAGATGTATGTTTTCACTTTTTATACATATTGGTGAACAGACCTTCTAGGTTACATGGTGATTATGTCTTTAACATTTTAAAGAAATATTAAAAGTGTTCCAAATGGTTATTCACTAGTGAAGTAAAAGGTATTTTTTTTTTTATCCTTGTCCCTTTTATTGCTTTGGTTTTAGCGTTGTGATTTAGAAACCTCCACCTAAACTAGCTTCCTGAAGCTCCACTACAGTGTTTTCCTCTGTTAATTTCAGCTTATACAGTTACCTGCTTATTGCTGGTAAACAATACAAGAACAAAAGCAGCATAAGAAATGAAAGGGTTTATTTCAGCTTACAGTCTCAGAAGTTTCATCATGGCATGGCAGAGCAGAGTCTGGGCAGCACGTCTTGCTCAGCAGCTGTGAAGTAGGACTGGCGAGGGGAGGCAGAGTTGTAACTCAGCAAAGCCTGCCCCCAGCAACACAACTCCAGCAAAACTCTGCTACCCAAACTGCCACCAACAAGGCATTAAGCATGAGGGTTCCTCACAAACACACGAGGTCTGGGGAACAGTTCACATTCAAATTACAAGCTACAATGTATTTTGAGTTAATCTGTGTGTGTCATGTGAGGCAGGGGTCTAAACCATCTCTTGTGGCTATCAGGTTGTCCCACTGCGATTTGCTGAAGACTACGCTTTCGCTAATTCATTTTAGCACTCTTGTTGAGACAAATGTGAAGCTTGGTTTCTGGACTTTTCTACGTTATATGACAATACTATATATGCAAGAGCTTTCTAAGTCAGAAGCGTAGTATCTTGGTAACTATAGTTCAGACCAAAGTTTGAAATTTGAAAGTGTAAGTACTCTAACTTTGATTTTTCCCAAAACCTTTTGGATTTTTTGAGATCCTTTATGTTTTCATGTGATTTTTAGACAAGTATTTCGAATTCAATGAGAGCAAAAAAAAAAAAAAAAAAAAAAAAAAAAAAAAAAAAAAAACCTGGAATTTATTTTAATACAAATTGTGTAATATATAGGATAATGTATTTCAACAATATTCAGTCTTCTAATCCAAAAAAACATGACATGTCTTTCCATTTGTTTTGATCATCTTTAATCGCTTTTAACAATGTTTTATCATTTTCAGTGTATTATCCTTATATTCTTTTGAAAACTATTCTAAAGGATGTCCTTTTAAATATCATTAGTATACTCATTTTTGTAATTTAATTTGTGGATTGGGTACTGTGTTTGATAAGACTCAATTACTGCTGGCTAAAAGTGACTCAGTTTGAAATATTATGAATGCTGTAATCAAAGAACCCAGCTCTTCCAAATAGTGATGCTGGAATCCTGAGTCATAATGAGTATTTTCTTACTTCATTTTTTTCCCTAGGGCTGATAAATTCTTAAGACTCTTATAATTACATATAATTTAAATATCTTGCCTTAACATTCACTTGCCATTTGCAGAGGAGGACAAGACTGTAAGCATACCAGTACTGTTACGTAATTTTAATTAAAAAAAAAAAAAAACCAAAACCAGAGATGGTATACTGGCATCATTATCTCTTCCACTATGCTGAAAATAGCTTACAATATTAATGATCCCACCATCTCTTTAGGTAATTCCAACTTCACAAAGAACAAAATATTTTACAAACACTTCATTAAGCTCTACTATATCAATATGATTTGGTTGGATCACGATTAACATCCTTGTTCTCAGTTTTATAGTCACGAAAGTGTGTTATAGAACAAGTAAACAACTTCCTCAAGGTCATTCAGGAAATCAAGAGCTGGAGCTGATTTCTAATAAAGGCTTTTTCATTTGTCAAGAAAGGCAGACACGTACTTATGCCAAATATATAGTTCTGAAATATACATGAATCTAATTTTTATATAAAACCAATCTATAAATGTGTTAGAATGCTAATAAAAATAATCTTTTGAAATATCTTGTGAAATAGTGATGTTACTAAAACAATGAATAACAACAACCTCTAAAGCAGCAATCCTCAGTGAATAATCCTTCAGTAAACCTGAATTTTCACCTCATGGAACTGTTTAATGGTAGGAACTAAACCCCAATTGTAAGATTTCGAATTTTTGTTAAAGGTTTGCCTATTGCTATTATAATAAACATACCAAGTTAAACAGAATACTCAGATCTGGGAGGTAGAACAATAAGAAGGATAAAAATAATAATCAAAGGTTTCAAAGTACTTTAAACTTCCCCATGTCTAGAAATCAACAGGAGCCAGTGCTGTGAATCTCAGACATGAAAAGCAAGGGATATTTCTAAAACAGTCTCTTCCATTCCTTTTGTGAACATATGCATATTCACAATAACTGCACAGTTCAAATGATTATGCCTACTTCAAAAAAAGAAAAAAAAAGCAGCCTAAAGTTGTGGTTCAAACCTATGATCCCAGAATTTAGCAGTCTGAGACAGGAGGATTGTGACTAGTTCAAGGCCAGCCTGCATTATATAGTATTTTTCTCCAAAAATATACATTCATACATACATACATACACACACACATACTTATATGCATGATTATGATAATGACAGACCAGGAGTATTTCCTTGAGTAATGAGGAGGGTCACAGGAGGAGTAAAGAACAAATTAGCTAGAAAAGCACACCCACCAGTTCCAATAAAATGGATTAGAAAAACAAATTTCTCTCAGATAATTTGCATTGACACTGAAGTTACTTAGGATTCTGTTACATAAAGACAAAATATCCCCAAAACACAACCAGAAACAAACAAAAAAAAATTATGTTTCTGTGTTACCAAAATAAATGCCCCAATATGCACACATTAAAGCAATTTAAACACACAGGCCAGGCCTTTAGGCTGTCATTCAGAACCTCACTTACCTGCTTTCCAAACACCCTCATCAGGACTCTTCCTGACTCTTTAGCCCACAGCAAGTAGGCAGCGATAGATCAGAGAAAAGGAAAGTATAGCTACACGGCTCAATAGCCACGTGGGAGAGTTGCAGGGATTTTCTTAAGGATGTACATTCGTTCCAGAGATAGCCAAAAGGAGTAGAAATAGATGAGATTCAAAGTCCCACCCACATGTTCAGGTTTTCAATCAGCTTGTCAGAAAGTCATGTTGCACTCAAAGCACATAACTGACAGTCATCTAAGGGAAGACTTCAACAGACACGGTAGAAATAAAATCATTAAAAGCAAAAAGGAGGGCTAGAGAGATGGCTTAGTGTTTAAGGTGCATGCCTGCCTGCAAAGCCTAAGAACACCTGTTCGAAGCTCCAGGTCCCACGTTTAGCCAAGCACACAATGTTGCACATGCATACGAGAGGGCACACACGTCTGGAATTCGTTCACAGAAGCTGAGAGGTCCTGGCGTGCCCATTCTCTCGGTGTGTGTGTGTCATATTAAAAGTAAAAATAAAAAAATAAATTAAAGAAATAAAAAATAAAAAGCAATAAGAGGGCTGGAGAGTTGGCTTAGCGGCTAAGGCGCCTGCCTGCTAAGCCTAAGAACACTGGTCCCAATGTCCGGCAGTTCCAATCTCCAGGTCCCACGTTTAGCCAGATGCAAAGTGAGGCAAGGGCGCAATGCCACACTTGCCCACACGGGGGCGCACGTATCTGGATTTCGTTCATAGCAGCTGAGAGACTGCTGGCGCGCCCATCTCTGTCTCCCTCTCCATCTCTGTCTCTTTCTCTCTGTCTCTCTCTCTCCAAAAATAAATAAAAAATAATAAAAAATAATTTTAAAAAAAAGCAATAAGAAAGCAAACATTTTGTAGAGAAGAAAACAATTTTTAATATATCATTAAACTTTTTAGAGGGGCTGGAGCTCAGTCGTTAAAAGGAGTTGCTATGTAAGCTTGATGACCAGAGTTCAGATTCCCGGAACCCACATAAAGATGGACACAAGTGGCACAGGTGTCTATAATTCCAGCATGCCTGCAGCAACTGGGGATGGAGTCAGGAGAACCGTTAAGTTTCCAGGTCTGGTAGTGTGGTGTCCATGGTGGCCAAATAGTAAGAGAGACCCTGACTCAATCAAGATGAAAGGAGAGGACTAACACCCTAAGGTTGTCTGCTAATATTCACATGCATGTGCCCGTACATACACACATTCTATAAACATGCACCCCAAATACTTGGTGAAATAAGTTAAATTAACTGCCTCAAAATAGAGGGGAAAAAAGAGAGAAAAAAAATCAAATAATGACAAATGAAAGGAAAAAAACATCCAGTTTAGGAAGACAAAAGTCCCAAACATGGGAATACAAGAAAGAGACAGACAAAAATAAAATCACTAATGATTCTAGGAAACTTTCCAGAACTGAAGGACATGATTTGGGGGTTAAAAGGACTCACCACAGCAAGGCCTATCATTGTGAGATTGCAAAACATTTGGGAATAAGAAATTCTTAAAGAGAACATAAAATCACATAAAAAGTAATTAAGAAGCAGAATGGCTTTAACTACACACCACCAACACTAGAAGAAAAGGGTCAATGGAGCAATACCTTCAAATTAGCGAAGAAAACAACTCCCAAGAATTCCCTCTCTCTTGTCAACCTGAAAATGAGGGAGGAAAATGCTATGTTCTTAGATATGCTTTAGATACACAGTGTTGGCCAGGAAGCTTTAGTCCAAAGATGCTAAATGATATGTTAGCCCAGCAAAATAGAATCACCCAAGGAGGAGGGAAATGGACACACACACACACACACACACACACACACACACACCCTAGTATCAATAAGGAACAGAGAATGAACATGGTGACATGTTCACTAGGATGAGGGCTGTGTAACACACGTAGAGGAAACTACCTCAACTTCTGCAAAGACTAACAGATGGATATTTTGACTTTCTACAAAGATTTATCCTGCCCCACCTCCCTATTTAATCACCGCCTAATGACAGACAAAATGCCACAGGAAGCTTGACCTAGACTGTACTTGGCATGTCCTGGCTACATGCCCATGCTACCTTCCACCAATCTCCAACCCCTCTGGATGCCTTCTCAGCTGAAGACATTGCTGCCACCCTGCCCTGGTCTACTCTGACCCACTCCTTGGAGCTTTGGCTGGCAGAGCATCCTTAAAGAGAAAAAAATAAATTTCATCCATTGGGAAGGTATATCCGGCAGACCTAATTCATGACCTGAATAGCAGCCGGCCAGATATTCTATTTATATAGCCCTGTGTTTCCAGAGCTTCCCACCAAGTTCCAGTAAGAGGCTGCAGTGAACTCCAGGACAAAGGAAGTGCATCCATGACCCTTTCTTGCAGCCTGCTTGGCCAACACTCTCCTTCCTTCACAGCTTCGTATAAGTTACTCTTTTTGGTGTTTTCTTTTAATCAACCACAAATTTCTTTATCCAATATAACAATGATGCTGATCTTACAAAGAGCAAGAACACATTCTGTGTTTTCCTGTGGCTCACAGAAAGAGGAGGACTGAGAGAAATGCAGAGGACCCCCTAAGGGGGAAGCTGTACTTCCATGCTCATTCTGTTTGTTTACAGTGTAATTATTTTATATACTCTTCATTCTAACATACACATAATACTTTACCATTTTTAAAAAGTGAAAAAAAAAAAACAGCACAAAAGGCTAAGTCATTAAGGAATGGTTGTTTAATGAGCTATTTTGGTAAAAACAAGTTAGTGTCTAAAAAAGTTGAGTCTGTGTGGCTGACATTACTGGAAAAGGTTGGGTTAAATCAATGCATCAATCTACAAAGACATCCACCTTTGATAAACCATTTAGTGATGAAATAGATAAAACCTTGGCTAGTCAGAAAGCCAGATTTTACAAATTAAGTCAATCTTCATAACAAAAAGTTGTAGGAAGGGAACACGACTAAAATCTTTATTGTTATATGATGTGCAACATCAGTTTTAAAAACACAGACAGAACAAAACACTAGAATTATAATTATACTTTGGATTTCCACCTATTGTTATCAATTAACCAATGAAAGTTGGCTCCAGATCAATGGTATGCATTCTTGCATGGATGTTTACCTGCCCTTATCACAGCTGAATCACCTGACCTGGCCAGCAGCACAAAACAGGTGCCTTTCAGAGGGACCTAAGGGGGGGATCTGGGTCAGAGACAACCATGTGGAAGATATCTGCACAGAGGCAATTGCAAGCTGAAGCCCTGGTAGTCACGAGCACAGTGTATAAAGTGGGAATGAAATGAGGTTTACAAGTAAAATTTTGAGACAATCAAGTGGCAACTATACCACGGATAGCAGAGGAGAGAGACATGAGGGGAAGTTGTTTAAAGAGTCTGACAGATGAGAATAGCTCCAGGGAGGAAGAATGGTTACCCATAGTGATTTGTACTAGTAATAAGTGGAAGGTTAGCCTCAATGGAGCACACAAGTCAGAGCATTATGCTGACCACACCCACATATCTAGTCTTCCCAACAGGGCAGTGAGACAGACGCCACTGCTGCATCTCAAAGAAGGCAGGCCGAATGCCCAATCCTGGAAAGCTGGCAGACAGAGACCAGTCCTAAAACGCAAGTCCATCTAAGTGGTGTGTGCGTGTGTGTCGATGCATGCTCATGTGTATGAGGGTACACACGTATGCACATGCACGTGGAGACCAGAGGAGAAACTCAGGTGTCATCCTCGGGTACATTATCCACCTCTTTTGCAGACAAGGTCTCTCACAGGCCTGGTGCTCACCAAACAGGCAGGTGGGCCTCAGCGATACTCCAGTCTCTGCCTCCCAGTTCTGGTATTACAGGTGCACACCACCATGCCTGGCATTTTATGTGGGTGCTGGGGATAGAAGTTGGGTCCTCATGCTTTGAAGGCAGGTACTGAGCTATGTCCCTACTCCTCCAACTAAGTGTTATACTAGAACATTCTAAGAGACATAAATCTGCCTAAGAACACACATTTGTATACAAATATTTTATACTCTGAAGACATGTCTACAGTATATAAAATATACCTCATAAAATGTATGTCTTTCAAGTCATGTAATGAGTTCTTTTTCACCCCCATATCCTGCATAGACAAGCTGAATTTTAAAAACAAGTGCAAAACTAGTTCTAAGAATAAAGGTTTACTTCAAACTGAATGTAGACCATGACAGCTCACGGGTTTTAAATGACCAACTTTTAGAGGGCTAGATTCTTTAAATCAATTATGATCGATACAAGCCAGATGGCTGGACTGTCAAAGTGGATAGAGCTGTCTGCATGATAAGGTCACTGCATCTGTCACTGGGAGACTTTGGGAAAAGTGTCACATCTAGCAACTCTCTAACCTCACAGCCCATGTATCTGGGAGAAGTCCATCAGGGATTGAGCAGTGCAGCGAGGGGATTAGACAGGGTTGCTGGGTGTGACAGTGTTTGTCTGTCAAATTATTGTTTGCATTTCCCTTCAGCAGGAAAGACAGGAAGCTCACCACAGCCTAAACGGCATCTAAAGGGTTTATCAGAGGATATGATTTTATTCCTTCATCCTCAAACCACTTTTACTCCATCTCACTACAAACAATATAATCTTAACAGGCGCCATACTGTGCCTGCTATCAGGGAGGATATTACCATAATTAAATGTTATTTCTGCAAGGACGTATGTGTTACAGGTTGAAACAAGATCATATATGGTATTACATTGCAATCTGCAAACTGTCTCTCTCCTGCTGCTTTGGACAGTCACTTCAGAATAGCAATGATTGGAAAGCTATAACCCTATCATAACAAAGGTGCAATGAGGTCTACAGCACAGAACTAAGGAGGGAGGGATAAAGAGCATCTATCAAAAAATAAAATGTAAACAAGAGCAGGTACCTTGACATTCCCCAGAAGGACTATGTTTATCCACACCAATCTGCAAGTCCTGTCTACCAGTGCACAATTTCAAACTCTCAGCACTGGGGACATCTATCTTCAGAGCAAATCAATTTTTAAAACACGTACAACCACCACCTTCATGCAGAGGTGACATCCTTGCAGAAGCATCTGTCTAGGTCTCTCTTGTTTGTTCAACAATAGTTCAAAATGAAGCCACAGAAGATCAGCACTGGTAACCAACATTCCTCTCTAGAACCATCTGAACAGTTATACACATGTTGTGAGCAACGTGTTCATTGGACAGATGACCTTTCCAACCTGTAAGGATTATCTAGTTATTCTGTACTGAGACTGAGACAGGGTAGAGCTGTGAATATGGCGGCTCGATTGTCTGCCTGCTTCTCAACCAATCACATCAAGTGACCTCTAAAGAGGCACTTCTAACCTAACCATGGGAGGCAATGGATTTTATCTCCAAGTCTGGAGGAGAAATTAGCCAGGTTCAGCTTGAATTTGTACACCTTAACTGAGATAAATGGGCTAACCAATGGAAACATGAAAAATGAAAAATATGAGACATAAAATATGTGCAACAGAGACATTTTACATAGAACAAAATGTTGACAGAATTTTAGTGTCATGCAGAATGTTTTATTTGGCCTGAATACCCACTAATTGATATATTAACCTTCACCATACAACAGATTCCAATGCATTCACTGTTCATGCAAAACATTATTAAACCTGTATTTTATACTTAGGAAGCAAAACAAGATAAAACAACTGCTCTATATTATGCTAAACATATAATATAGATATCCTAGGTTGCAGAGACTAATGTATCAAATAGAACAACATTTGTTAAACTGTGGGTCACAAACCATGGGGTCACAAAACTGAATATAGGGTCACAAAAAGTTTTGGCAACATTGGGCTGGAGAGATGGCTTAGCGGTTAAGGCGCTTGCCTCCTAAGCCTAAGAATGCCAGTTCCAATCTCCAGTGGTTCCAATCTCCAGGTCCCATATTTAGCCAGATGCAAAGGGCGCAATGCTACACTTGACCACAAGGGGGTGCACGCATCTGGATTTCATTCTCTCTGTGTCTCTCTCCAAAAGAAAAAAAAAAAGTTTTGGCAACATTGAACAGTTTCTGAACGTGAATGTGCAACATCCAAAGACTAATTTCAGATCAAGCATGTAACAAATATAGAGTATTTCTGACAGAGCTTCCCCATGTTGCAGCACACAGCTTCACTGCAGACTGGGTTCTCAACACACAACATGTACATTCTGCAGTGTGCATGGAGTTACACGATGCAGTGCTGATGGATACTGGCTGAGATGCCTCAACGTAGATTCAGGACTATTATATGTTAGCACTGTGTGTACATGCAAAGTTTTCTGCTCTTACAAGAATGTAATGGTATAGCCATGGAAAACAAAAACGCAGTATTTTCCTACCGACATTCCTCTGCATGTAAGTATCAAATCTGAATAGCTTTAGATTGTATTGTGTGAAGATGTTTAATTTTAAAACTTACTTGAGGGGCTGAGATGGCTGAAAGTGTAAGAATGCTTTTTGTGCAAGCATGAGGACCTGAGTTCAATCCCCTGCACCTGTGTAAAAAAGCCATGTATCCCCATGCATGCCTGCAACCCTGAGGGGGCAGAAGCAGGAGGGCTGCTGGAGCTTAAATGAAAATGAAAGCTTTCATTCAGTTTAAATGAAAAGAGAGCTGATGTTTCAGTGAGAGACCCTGTCTCAAGGAAAGCGAATGGAAGAGCAACAGGGGAGTACACCCGGTATCTTCTTCTGGCCTCTATGCGCACATGAGGTTAGCCTGTCTTCACACACCCCCACACACATACATCATACCAAAAAACATTGCTAATTGGGTTGCTGACTTGAGTTTCATAAGAAATTTGAATGAATGATCAGGGCAAAATCTCCAACAGTTTCTGAAATGGCCCTAAACACATGTCTGGCATTTTGTGCTATGTATTTATGCAAATTAGTGTTCTCAACACTGGTGATTATAAAAGCAAAATATCAATCAGCAGTGGAAAATGTCAAAGTTCTTCTATCTTTATACTCAAGATCACATAAAACATCTTGGGTAAAAAGAGGTCCCAAGTGAAAAAAGTTTAAGAAGCCTCGATTTGTAACAAACACACACACACATAAAAGTGATAGAAAGGTTTGATTCAGAATCCCTCAAATGATACCATTGGAATTCCAAACCATACTCTCTTCATGGAGTGAATAACGAGGATAAAGACAGGAACCACAGCTGAAACGCAGCACACACTTCCACACCAAGTGCTGGTCTCACTCTTCTGATATGCTCACCAGACCCTCCAGAAACCCAGCAGGACTGTAGTCTCATGTTCTGAGGAGGCCATGCTGGCAATGATGTGAGAGTCACACAGATGCTAAGCAGGACACAGGTCCAAAACCAACCCTATACCACCAGGATCCAAACTATTATAATGACTCTCCTCAGGGCAACTTTTTACTATTAAATCTTGTTTGATTTCATAGCGACAGGCCACCATAAAAAATATGACATGTTCCAGTTACATTTAAAATTATTCTGGAATATGGGAAATGAAAATTTAAAAACTACAGGTAAACAAATCCAGGCTAAAATTAGATGCTAGCTCAGGGGGCAGGTGGTTATTCTCTGCTTGGCTTGTACCAGAGCATCCAGACAAGGAGGACATCAGAAACAAGGACACAGAACATGGCAGGACCCAGCTCTAGGGCCAAGGAGAGCACTCTGGCACTCTCCTACAGGGCATGTGTGGAGAAGGCAAGACAGAGAGCAAACACTGAGATGAGTGATGTCAGAGCTCCATGGTGGAGTAGTTGGTGGAGGACTCATGGGATGCATAACATCATCACACTTGTTTTTATGAAGAGTGATTCTGACAAGGTTGGCACCATCTGAGCATGGGAACCTTGGGGCATTCCAGCTGTAAGCCTCAGCAAAAATAACAGAAATGGAGGTCCTTATGGAGATGAAGGTTCCCAGGGCCCATGGTGATGTGTGATCAACAGGGTGTGGCCATTATGGATAGCACTGAGGGGACACTTGACATTACAAGTACCAGACACCAACAGAGATGTCCACCACCTTGGAAGGCTGAGCTCAGGAGACAAAAGGATGAGTCAACACCAGACTGGAGGTGGCTTCAAGAGCTAAGGACAATGCTAATCATAAATGCATGACTGGTGGCCTGGGACTCAGAGAGTGGCCTACACTGTGGATGGAAACATACCAACACCAGGGGAGCAAGGGATGTGCCAGAGTGTGAGAACCCATTTCACTTTTTGCATCAAATTCATCACATAAATTTTATGATGTCATCTCTTAACTACAGATCGTAATCAATGAAGAAGGTGACCCAAGTACCTAAAGCTTGCAGATATTCTCCCTTTACATTATGGTAAAGGTATAATCACTTTGGTGATTTTCCTGATATATTCTCTGTCTTCTTTAATAAGATGCATAGGGCTGGAGAGATGGCTTAGCGGTTAAGTGCTTGCCTGTGAAGTCTAAAGAACCTGGTTCAAGGCTCGATTCCCCGGGACCTACATAAGCCAGATGCACAAGGTAGCTCATGCAACTGGAGTTCAGTTCGTTTGCAGTGGCTGGGGGCCTGGTGTGCCTATTCTCTCTCTCTCTCTCTCCTCTCTCTCTGTCATTCATAAATAAATAAATAAATAAATAAATAAATAAATAAATAAATAAATAAATAAATAAATAAATAGATGCATAAATTTGGGGACTGAAGACAGTTGGTAAGGTGCATGCTATGCAAGAACAAGGAGCTCAGTTCAATCCCTGGAGCTCACATGTCAAAATGAAATCTAGGTATGGTGGTACACACTTATAATTCCCAGGGGTAGGGAAGAAAAAGATAGTTCCCTGAGGCTCAATGGCCAGACAGTTTAGCCTACTTGGCAAGGTGCAGGGTAGTGTCTCAAAACACAGGGCCTCTGGGAGATGGCTCAGTGGGTATAAAATCTGACTGCACAAACATGAAAATCTCCAACACTCACATTAAAAAAAGATTAAAAAATAACAAAGATGGGCATGGTGGTATGAATCTGTAATCCAGTACTGGGAAATTGGAGACAAGGGACCTCAAAGACTGACTTGCTAGCTAGTCTAGCTGAACCGATGACTCCCAGGTTTAGGGAGAGACCCTTTCTCAAAAATGCAAGATGCAAGAGTGATTGAGGAAGACATGGGGCCACAACCTCTGGCCTACAAACACACGCTCCCATACACATAGAAACATGCATACACAAATTCAGACAGCCCACACTCCCCACACAATACACATGTCAAAAATAAAACAATGGATGAAACCTGAGGAGTAACATCCAAGGTTGTCCTGTAGACCCCACATCCACACATATGCATACCACAGATATACATGCACATATCTTTTAAAAAATATATTGTATTTACTTTATTTGAGAGAGAGAGAAAGAGGTAGATAAAGAGAGAGAGAATGGGCATGCCAGGGCCTCCAGCCACTGCAAACAAGCTCCAGAGGCATGCGCCCCCTTGTGCTTCTGGCTTACGTGGGTCTTAGAGAATCAAACCTGAATCCTTTGGCTTTGCAGGCAAACACCTTAACCACTAGGCCATCTCTCCAGCCCCTACATGCACATATCTACAAGCACAAAGAAAGTACAAAATTCTGTGGTCATGAAGAGATGTAGGTCATGAAGAGATTGCTAAGAAACACAGAACAAGAGTTTGTGTGGCTGGAGAAAAGGCTCAGTGGTTTAGGCATTTGCTTATAAATCCCAAAGACCCAGGTTTGATTCCCTAGTACCCATGTAAAGCCAGATGCACAGAGTGATACATGCGTCTGGAGATTGTGTGCAGTGGCAAGAGGCCCTGGCATGCCGCTCCCCCTTATCTCTCCCCTTGCAAATAAATAAAAATATTTTCTTAAAAAAGAGCTTGTGGTGTTGCATATGTTAACTGGCTTGACTTGGTCATTTTAAATAGGTTGTACCATATAATATGTAATCATAATTTGTGGAAAAATAAAAATACTTAACTCCTTTTAATAAACTTACAATTTCTAACGCTGCCTTACTATAATGTGATGATGACATCCTTAGAAGTGCTTACTATCTTTGGTTTTTTTATCATCACTCTAAAAGTCTCCTAGTACTGTAACAGCCCCCAATCCATTCCAGGTAAGATGACTTGTCAGTTGTCATTTCCCAGTCTCCCTATCTCTTAACTGCCATCTTTAACTTACACGAAAATAGAATGAAATGCAACACATCACTTTATAATTTTATAGAAATGAAAACTAGAGTCAAGATACAAAGGGCCAAAGAGGCTTCCTTATGCAGTAAAAGATGCAGTATTTATGAGTTTTATCACAGCTATCTGAGGCAAGAGCAGGGAGTGAGGACATGTTTGTTTGTGTTCCCCTAGCTTTCTGGACCACACCTGACTTCACAAGACTTAGGATAAGAATTTACTTTAAAAATAAATTTTTGAGAGTTGGGCATGGTGACACACACCTTTAATCGCAGCACTCGGGAGGCAGAGGTAGAAGGATTGCCATGAGTTCCAGACCACCCTGAGAATTCCAGGTCAGCCTGGGCTACAGTGAGACCCTACCTTAAAAAAAAAAAGAAAAGAAAAGAAAAGGAAAATCTTCAGGGCTGGAGAGATTGCTTAGCAGTTAAGACACTTGCCTGCAAAGCCCAAGAACTCATGTTCAAATCTCCAGGTCCCACATAAGTCAGATGCACAGTGACAAAGGCACACAATGCTGCACATGCGCACAAGGGGCGGCACATGTCTGGAGTTCATTTGCAGCAGCTGATGGCCCTGGTATACCCATTCTCTCTCTTTCTCTGCCTCCTCCCCTCTCTTCCCCCTTCTTTCTCTCTCTCTCTCAAAATAAATAAATAATGAAGAAATCTTCAGACTTCCCAAAGCTCTCCTATGCATAGCACAAGAGTGGATGCCTGGGTGAGCCATCTGTATGAGAAACTCTTCCACCCATTTTGGCTACACAGAGCCCTTGAAACACTGGGTGCTCATATGCCACTTAAATTGATATTTCCAATTCAAACTAGAAGGCTGGAGGGATTGTAATGGGATTCTGGTGCCAATTCAATCTGGCTATTCCATGTAAAGACACATTCAGACTGATCTGCTAGAGCAAACCCAATGTTCTATAAGTGACAGAAGCTGTGTGCTAAGTGAGAGAGGATGATCAAAGGCAGCACTGGTGAGCTAACACAAGAATTATTCTTTTCTCCAGCAAAAGAGAAATTGAAACTGAAAAGTCCTCACACTGCAAAAACCCTGACTCATGAAGATGGCACTCAGAAAAAGTTCTGTCTACAATTCTCCTTGTCTTGTATTCAATAAGAACACATTCCAGGAAGACCAAAGTTCCTGACCATCAGTGTGGACACTTCCTTGTAAATTAGAAATAAAGGAAACAATATTCTGAGGTGAGAACAACACACTACCGTGGAATAACATTTTTTTTCAACTTTTTTAGAACAAAATATGACCATCTGTGGTGGTTTGAATGTGAAATGTCCCCCATAGCTTCATGTATTTGTGACTAAGCCTCGTACTCAATCCCCAGCTGGTAGAGCCTTGGGAAGAGGGAGCCTTGCTGGAGAAGGTGTGCCACTGGGAGCAGACCTTGAGGTCTGTAAGTCCAGCCCACAGGGTGTTCAGAGCTAGCTCACTGTTACTGCTCCCTCCCAGCTGCTGTAGCAAGATATGAGCTGGTTTTCTGCTCTGCCACGTTTTCCCTCAAAACCGCAACCTTTCCTCCTGTGAGCTGCCTCTGGGCGAGTGTTTTGACCCAGCAATCAGAAGGTAACTGCAACTGCATCCATTAAAACTCCAAAAACACCAAAGCAACTCAGGGAACTGAGCTCTGACTTGAAGATGTAACGTTCTGAGGTGAAAGCTGAGCTCTCAGATAATGTCCAGGATGAACAGACACAAAAAGGAGTGGGTAAGTGGACAAACATATGTTGTCTCTGAACCCAATGCAGGCATACGCAGCTTTTACTGGATCTCAGTCAAGCATCCAGCGTTTGCTTGGCTCATCTTTAAACACACAAAAAAAATTCAGTCAGAAGTCAACTAAAAGTCAAAGTTAGTCTTTTGTTCCATCATGAACAGCTGTGTCTTCCTGCCTGTTATTGCTGAAGAGTTGGGATTCTGTTCTATCATGAGGCTTAACAGGATGTGAGGATGTTATACAACAAACACATCAGTTAGCCATACAGTGATTGGGCCCTGGACATACATGAACTTGGTGATATAGGATCCAGTCTGTTGTGTGACAGAAGGAGAAAATGAACTCTCCTGTAGTCCACAAGGTCCTCCTGCAAGGTCACCCAATTTCTCCAACACACACACACACACACACACACACACACACACACACACACACACACGACACCAGCTTCTTAATTAGAAACATTACTCTAAAACTCACTTGCCTGCCCTTACATGTAACAACTTCAGCAGAGAAGAAAGGTTGAGATGAACACAGAAGATGCTGAAAATGCTCTCGATTTAAATAAGCAGTTATTAGTGTTTCTTACTGTATTATATCCCTGAAAAAAACAGTGCTTAGAGGAACATCAATGTATAACCTGTCAACTACACAAGTCACATGTGGCTTTGAAAATGAAAGCAACACCTAGAGCTTGTATCCAGAGACCAACAGCAAGCCTCCATAATTGGAGCAAAAGGTGACAAGCGTGTATTGCTAGAATACTGTAAATGTCCGTGTTTCCCCTCAGCAGCCGCACTCACTGCACCAACTAAACAGCAGTCGACAAGACACCATCACCAATGTTAATTACTACTTCTAATTCTTAATTTAAATTCTGCTCCATAGTAAGGAATCTTTAAATGGTGACTTTATACTTTGATTACATAATGGTTGGCATGTAAGAATAAGTATTTTGCTTACAGACAACATTGGATTTGTTGCTCCGGTTCATTTAAAAAGATGTAACACTGGAGTTGCTTTTGGTAGAGCAGAGAGACAACATCAAAAATTTTACCTCAGCTGAGAATGTGTGTGCTTCCTTAATTAGAAAGACTTCAGGAGAGATTAGAGCTATATGTTTATTTCCTGTACTAAGTAAAATCCCATCAGGCAAAAATAGGTAATTCTATAGAAGTGAAGACTGCTATCAGAATGGTTTATGAATGAGGAAAAAAGAAGTTCTCTAATCTTTCACTCATTTTATAGGCAATTCAGCAACACATTTCTGTAACGTCTACCATAAAACAGTAGCAACTGCATTGTTTAAGGCTCTAACACAGTGGGGCTCTAACTTGGCTGTGTTCTAAAATATGGAGACTGCACAAATATCCATGCCTGGGCACCTCCCCTCCGCCCCCGCAGAGGCTCAAAAGTAACTGGCTAGGAGAAGGTGCTAACCATGTCAGTGGTCTTAAGAGCTCCCCTAAACATCATATAGAAACCCAACTTGTGTCCTACTTCATGTTGGGGTATTTATTATGCTCTGAACATATTTTGCCTACCTAGGTACAGTATTATTGTCGATCAACATGGGGAATGTGAGCAGAACCGAAAGTAAGCCCCTTAGAAGCCAGAGATCTTACTACCCTGCTCATGCACACTGAGGCCCCATGGGTATATGCTTGAAGTACCCACTAAATACTTCACACAAGACCCTTACCCCTTTTCTCCTGCAGTGTGTACAAAGGGAGATAACCCTTATGTAGCTGGCAGCTGGGAGGCTAAAGGCAATGTTCCAGGGCACAGGCTATTGGTCAGGTGCCAGGTCTGGTGGTGGTGGCTATTTCACATTTGCAATTTGGTCCCCCAGAGTAAGCACTACACAGCAGTGACCACTTAACAGAAGCTAGTTTGCCCTTAGAGATGAGAGGTCAGGAGGAGCTACTATTCTCTGAGATCCCAGAAATGGGAAGAATATACTTCAGTGGGACACAAAGGGAGAACCAGGGCAAATGCACCAATGTGAGAAGGCTACCAGGTCTTCATTCATGGGCACATTCACACATCTCCCTGTTCTTCACTCAGTCAAGCAGAGGTGACAGGACATAGAAACGTCCTAAATAGCCCATCCTTAACAAAAGATCTTTAAATAAGTAACAGGAGAAACAGAAGGGAAACCTTACAATGACATACAGGACCAGGAATAACAGGTATATCACAGGCACCTAATAACTCTATGTTGAGTGAGGGGATGCATTTATTTTACACTGGATATGATACCCAGTCCAAATCTCATGTACCTTCCCCCTGAGTAATAAAATCACCCTGAAAGAGCTATTAAGAAAAGTAAATCCAGGGAACTCATTTCTCTTCTCCTAATTGGTATCACTGATAAGGACTATTAACTTAAAATATGCTTATTTCCTATGAAAAGAACTTAATAATCCATCATTCATATTACATTACCTGGATGCAAAGGAAAGAACCTAGCAGTTATAAGATTAAACAGCTACAAGATACACTGTACTCCACTAGTAATAATTTCACTTAAGACAGATTTCTTTCCACTTAATTGGTACCTATGCTTGCACATCAACAGAAATAATTCCAGCTTGAAAGCAAGTGACAGTATATCATTTTTGTGTATTCTCTCAACAAAAAATGAAGAAAATAACCAGTAAGCACAAGAAAGAAAACAGAAACCCAACTGACAATTAGGTCTCTAGTGTTAGCCTTGGACAATTTCATATGTAAACATGAAATCATTTCTTCCTGACAGGGTTCATTTAGTGACACCACTTCCCACTTCAACATTTCTCCCCAAACTTCAACTAGTAATTAATTGGCATAAATCTTGCTGCATTACCATATATACTCTGTGACCAAATTTTAATACGGCTATCTCATCTGTATTCAGAAAGTTCTGTTAAACCAATTATTTCTTACACATCACCTTAAAATAAATCTACTTTTTTCATATTAGAAGCTTTACCTGGATTACAAATGCACAAGAAAAAATATCAATTTAATAAAAACAAACGGGGTAGGCTAATAACATCTTGAGTTATACTTCAATCTACCTCCAGATATGTATGCACTTTTTATTATTACTAATAATTAGTTTCTGGAAATGCAGTTTTCAGAGCTGGATAAGCAATAAGGAAGACACAAAATTTGCTCAAAATCTTATGAGTCCGAATTAGTTTTTAGCATGTAACTATATCTCTATGATATACAAATAGCAAGAAAATTTTATAGTAAACATTTCCCAATGGTTGAACAATAACTTATTATAAAGAAAAGTCACTCTAAACTTTCTATGATACACTTAATTGTTTATATCCAAAACAATGTGCAAGTTACACCTGAAAGAATGGCTTCCAAACAAAG
Organism: Orientallactaga sibirica; assembly: GCA_036365145.1. Lineage (NCBI taxonomy): Eukaryota > Metazoa > Chordata > Mammalia > Rodentia > Dipodidae > Orientallactaga > Orientallactaga sibirica. The sequence goes on along the minus strand of JAEOAD010001941.1, from coordinate 1,997,471 downwards.
TGTGTGGCTCACTTACACAGTTACCTCTGATAATGTGACCCCTAAAGACAATATGCAGGTCCACTCAGTCCTGGATCCTCATTAGTAGACTGGTCTGTCCACTCTGGCAGGAATCTGCTCTTCAGGAGGTCAATGTCCCTGCCACACCCTAGCCTGACCTCTCATGGGGAATCATATCTTCTTTCTGCCATCCACAGCACTTGCTGCTGTGCCTGGCTTGGGAATGAGCACACAGCACATTCTGCCATGGGAAGGGCTAGTGAATGCATGAGAGGTTCTAGGAAAGCCTCCCATATGTCTATGCACTCAGACCCAGACAATTAAGATGATCCTCACTTCAACCTCTGGTCATTGTTACCCTGAGCCTCCATGAAAGGCCAACTTAAGAGGATAAACCCAAGCTCAGGCTCACAAAGGGGAAATGGACACACTTAGGTTTCTGATACCACTTAGTCTCCAGCTAAAAACCTCCAAAACTTCCCTATTCCAGGGCTCCTACCATGAGGATAATGTCTTTCCTTCTTGTCTGAGCCTTCTAGAGTTGGTTCTCGTTACCTGTGGCTCAACGCATCCTCAGTGAGCATCCTAATGCCCTGCAAATCATTCTGGGACCACACAGCATTTAGAAGCTTTATAATACACCATGTCACAAACTAAGCCTTAATTCCAAAGAACATAAATTGTAGAGATCACATCCTCAAGAGATAATGCAATAAAAAACAGAACCTAAGGACAAAAATATAAACCAAAAACAAATACAGGAAGCTTTTGCATTCTCTATAATACTAAATCACTTAATAACGAAGCTAAAAAAGCAATCACAAAATTTTTAGAAAATGACATTAAGAACATTTTACACAGAGAGAGAGAGAGAGAGAGAGAGCGCACGTGCGCACAAGACTCGGAATCACAGACAAGGAGATAAAATGGATATGGGGGCGGGGGAGACAGAAACATACTAATCATTCAACTAAGGACCTAAGAAAGCAAACAACAAAACACAAAATAAAGATGAAGGATTTTAAAGAGATGGATTTGGAAAGGTTTGGAATTGGAAAATTAACCTGTGAGTTCCTTCAAAGTGCATAGGGAGAGACAAGCCTCTCGCTTGTGACACAAAGAATTAGAAAAATCACAATATATTATAAGCAGAATATGGAGCCACAGAACCAGGGAAGTAGACAGCACAAAAATCTAAACGACACTACATTCAGGAAATGCAAACACAGAAGAGCACCAAGATTTCCTCCTTTATCGTGCCTTAAAGGAGCCTTAATCAAATTTGATTATGTTGGGCATTGAACTCTGGAGGGCCAGCCACTGTCATCACTAAGACATTTCTTTCTTGTCTCTCCCTGACCCAAATCTATTTTGCAATATTATCCCTGTTGAGAATTTATGTATTAATCACAAGTATGTTTTAGAAAAGTAAGGATATTCCACAGTGATTCAACAAGGGAAAATCCTAGAAATACCGAAAATAATGTACAAAGTTATAAGAACATCAGAAAAATTACTACCAGAAAATTTAACAAAGATGAAAAGAATTTAACAATGATGATTTTACAGGCAGGAAATACCTAAATGTCAGTCTCATAATCCTTACACTAAATCAAGGTTTGGCAAACTAGAGCCAGTAGGCAGCTCCAGCCTACCACATTTTTTCACAATCCACTATGGCAAAACTGAGATGTGATGACAAAAAAAAAAAAATCATCTCTATCTAAATTTAATTTTTAAAGCTAGGAAGAACATAGAAAATACTAGAGAGATATATTAAAACTTGTATAAGAAGAAATTACCATGAGAAATTATAATTTCTCAAAAAATATTTTAAAAGGCACCAAGTACAGATGGTTTTATGAGAGACTTTCCAAAGTCTTCAAACAACAAATCATTCTCATATTATATATACTGTCCTAGGACAAAGAAAAAAATATTTTTACAGTATCTGCATAATGTATTGTAGGAGCCCAATCTTAGTGAGTTCACTGACCAGGTAAGCAACAGTAACATAGAAATTAGCACTTACACAGGTGCAAACAAGTTCAGATAATTATTTTAAAGAATAAAAGTCAAGTATAGTGATGATATGGTGCTTGTCCAAGATGTATTAACAATTTTTCAATGACTAAAAGGAGAGAAACAAAACTCCTGGTGAATTTATTATAGTAAAAGAAAAAAACATCATATAATAATAAACAAAACTCCTGGTGAATTTATAATAGTGAAAGAAAAAAAATCATATAATAATAAAAGGCTGCAATGCCATTGATAATATTCAACCCCGTTCCTGACAGAACGCTAAGCAAATTCAGGCTGAAAGGGCACATCAGAAAATTCAAGAAAACACACTGGATAGTAACCCATTAGAAGCACTCAGTAAGACAGGGAGTAGAAGAAAGGGCATCTACTCTGGCTCAGAAGTCATTGACGGTAGTGATGTTTGCACTGCAGTCAGAGTCACAAAAGTTGAGAGACACAAGTTCTGGGAATCAAAGGTGATCATTATTCACCAACAACGTGAGTATTTACCTAGGAGAACAGAGAAGCAGTAAGATATGCCTTTCAAGAGGACCACATACAAGATCTCGTCAACACAAAAATCAATACCTTCTTACATCTCCAAAACAGCCAATTTAAGAATCTAATAGAGACAAGCAACAGAAACCCTAAAGTAGATATAAAACTAAAAGAAATGTGCAAGATCTTTACGAAGACAACAATAAAACTTTACTAAAGGACATAAAAAGAGCCAGAATAAATGAAAAGATACACTCTGCTCACGGTGAGACTTAGTACTGTAAAGTTGTCAGTTAACAAAGTAATCCATACAATGGAACCCCTGTCCCCATCAAAATTCCAGCAGGATTTTGAAGAATTTCACAAGTTAATCCTAGAACATCCAGAAAATTTTTAAAAAAAATTATGAGAACAACGAAGGCTATAGATATAGTTTTGTGGTAGAGTCTTTGTTTAGCATGCATAAGACCCTGGGTTCAATTCCAGGCATCACAGAAGAATCCCTCAAAAAAACATTTAAAAAGTCAATATAAGAGCTACAGCTATGCAATAGGAAAACACTGTCATTTTATATTAATTTAATAGTATTATATTAATTTAGGGGGAACCAATTAGATCAAAAGGAAACTTAAAAGCCTTGAAGTCTTCAACATTGTCACCTTTGTCACAGATATCATGACTAACATTAATTTAGCATTTCTGTGCCAGATATACTCCTAAGATTATCACAATAATTAGCTCACTTCATTCTTACAATATGCTTAAGGAGGTATTTTCTTTATTCTCAAAACTAAGACACAGAAGGTTAAATAAATAACTTTCCCACAACTTTTTCATGGCACAACTGGATTCGAACCCAATGCATCTGCCACAGTAACATGCACTCTCCTGGCATAGTGGCATGGACTTGCAGAGTTTGCTGAGTAAAAAGGTACAATTTCCAATCACGATATGTTAGGTATCTTTCCTGTACCCCTCTAGCTAAGCCTTGTGCACCCTACCCTGTCTCTGAGGCTGACCTGCTTAGACTACATCACTTGCCCTATGGCTACCAAGGATGTCCAGCAAATGAAGGATGCAGTCACCTTTAAGCCATCTCCTTCACTCATTCCTGTCCACCTGCCATATGACTTCATTCTGTAAGGTTTCCACAAACCTCACAACATCCCTTGGACCTCCAACATACCTACCTGCCCTTTTCTCATAAGTCCTCAGGGTAGAAAAAGCAAACATTACCTATTCCAGGGCATGGATTTATTCTCTTTAGCTTCATTAAAAGGCCACAACTTTGTCAAACTCCCTGTCTTAAAGCACCTTCATACTACTCTTGGTTAATCACACAATGTTTTCTGTCGGGACTATAACTGATACAGTGAGAAAGGAACAATGACTATCTACTGTCCTTTTGTGGAAATAAATTGTAAAGCCTTACATCACAACAAAAAAGCAAAATTTTTAATATGTGTGTGTGTATGTATGTATTAAAGGAGTAATCAAAAATTAAAATATGGGCTGGAGAGATAGCTTAGCAGTTAAGGCACTTGCCTGCAAAGCCTAAAGATCCAGGTTCAATTCTCCAGGTCCCACATAAGCCAGATGCACAAGATGGCGCATGCACCATCTTGTGCATCTGGCTTACATGGGTGGTGGGTATTCGAACCTGGACCCTTGGGCTTTGCAAAGCACCTGAACCACTAAGCCATCTCTCCAGCCCTCCACTCACCTTTTTTTATATGTATTTGTGTGTGTGTGTGTGCACGCATGCGTGCATGCATGCATGAATACCAGGGTGTCTTACTGCTGCAAATATATATCAGATGCTTGCATCACTTTTTGCATGTGGTATTACATGGTTGCTGGAGAGCCGAACTGAGGCTAGAAAGCTTTGCGGGCAAGTGCCTTTAACTGCTGAGCCATCTTCCCAGCCTCTTAATAAATTCCTTCATAGACATTATCAAAAGAGGATGTGAGAAAGCTATACTCACAGATGGGTGACTCATTCATTGTCAAAAAAAATGTGTATTGACTTTATACCAGTATTATTTTACTGAATCACAAACTCTGATTTGAATCTTACGTATGTAGTATATATAGCCAAGCAATAAATATTGACATGTAGGAAGCGATTAGTTTAAGGGAAGACAGATAAAGCGCTGGAGAAAACAGATTAGTGTAAGTATACAGAAGCCTACAAACCTTCTGGAAACCAGCTACAGTACATGCATTAGTGTGATGCCTTACAGCCTTCGCTGAAACCACACAACTCAGCAAATGTAGTGCAGAGACAGCCACAAACAAGACCCAAAAAATTGACTATTTCTGTGTTCCAATGAGAGCGTGCTTACAGAACCTGACGAGGGCCAGATGAAGCCCTTGGCATGATTTTTCAACCCCTGCTATGGAATGAAGAGCAAATAATTTAAGTCCATTAGGAAAGTTGTGAACATAATGAAAATAAAAATAGTCTATTGGACACCACTAGACAGGCTTATTTTTGCCATAATTGTCTTACTGGTAGTTTGCTAAATTATTTTCACATAAACATTTACGCATACTGAGATTGCCTCATGCATACTTCAATATGCTTCTTTAAAAGATGAGGAATGGTGAAAAGGTGGGAAAGGAATCTAATCAGCATGGCCATGGTAGGAAAATGGAGATGAAACAACTCAGTCCATCTTCGGGTCACTGGCATGAGTTTTATGTTTAAAAGAGGGAGAAGTATGGCAAGAGGGAAGGCAGTATAGAGATTTAAGCAGTCTTGGTCACAGCGAGGTCTGGGTTCATTATCTTGACAAGATAAGGAATATGGTCACAGAAATGTAATGAGTCACTACCTGATGGGCCCATGGGAAGAATACATGCTTTTTGACCCCCAAAACCAAAATAAATAAATAAATAAATAAATAAATAAATAAATAAATAAATACTTTCTGAGTGCCTGTTACACTGCCATTACCACTACTAAAAACAATTGCTCAGTTTCATCTTACTCCTAGACCACACATACATTTCTGCAAATGTCTTCTAATGTAGCTTTTATAATTGGCTCGATACAAATCAGGATCCAACGGAGGCCACTGTCCTTCATCAACCCCCAACTTTGACTGTCATTTTCTCCTGAGCTGCTCCTCACCCCATACTGATGTGTGAGGGAGAAGCATGTGGACTGCCAATAGATACGGCTGACCAGAGAATCAGTAGGAGAATAAGTTGGAAATATATATGTATATATATATATGTATGTATATTAGAATGCAAGGTATGGCAAGTAAGTAAGTAAAAATAAAGCAACATCGAGAGATTAGAGTGAGAAATTCTAGGCAACACAGCATAGGAATCCCTTTTCCAAAAAAAAAAAAAAAAAAAAAAAAATCAGAGGGAATAAACAATGAACAGCAAGTCTTCCAGAAGGTATGTAGACATAAGCCATCAGATTCAGTTCAATAAATCCCAGACATATGATGATGAAACCATACACCACCAAAGACAGACAGACAACTCCAGGAACACCAGTTCAACTTACCAAGAGCTTCTCACCAGCAGCACTGAAACCCACAGACAATATGGTATTTTATGATATAGGAAGGAAACAACTATTAATTTAGAATAATGTCTTCATAATACTAACACAAAATACCTGTTACCCACGAAGCCTATAGAAAATAAAAATTCTTTCAAATACAATGGCAAAATGAAGGTATTTTTCAAGGCAAGGAAAAAGTGAAACTGTGAAAGGAATGTCACAAATAAAGCTCATCCACAGAGAAGGATGGCATGACAACTGCCCCCAGAAACCAGCAAACACATACGCGGTTCCTTCCAAGCAAATGCTGAACTTATATAAACCAACAATATCGGCACTGAATATAGTTACCAAAAAAGAAAAGAACTAAAAATAAAGTGCAAATGTGAACTAGAAAATGACCAGAGACAAAATCATTCATTCGGAGGCTCTTTGTGAAGCAAATGGCTTTATATTCAAGAATGCCATTAATTTTTTAAGAGAACTACAAAAAGAATAGAAATAATTTATTATATTCAGTGTGGTAGAAGCAAATATTTAAAAAAATTATTTTAAAAGTAGAAAAATGAGCCGGGCGTGGTGGCGCACGCCTTTAATCCCAGCACTCGGGAGGCAGAGGTAGGAGGATCGCAGTGAGTTCGAGGACACCCTGAGACTACATAGTTAATTCCAGGTCAGCCTGGACCAGAGTGAAACCCTACCTTGAAAAAAAAAAAAAAGTAGAAAAATGTAGGGCTGGAGAGATGGCTTAGAAGGCACATGCCTGCCAAGCCTAAGGACCCTGGTTCGATTCTCCAGGTCCCACATAAGCCAGATGCACAAGGTGGCACATGCATCTGGAGTTCATTTGCAGTAGCTAGAGGCATTGGCATGTCCATTCTCACTCACTCTCTCTCTAATAAATAAACAAAAATAAAATCTGTTTTTAAAAAGTAGAAAAATATCAAATATAAGTACAAACTTTTGTTAATCATAATAAATTTAATTGTATTTTTTACATTTTTAAAGATTTATTTATTTATTTATTTATTTATTTATTTATTTATTTATTTTAGACAGAGGGAGGGAAGGGGAGGGAGGGAAGGGGAGGGAGGGAGGGAGGGAGGGAGGGAGAGAGAGAGAGAGAGGGAGAGAGAAGAGAGAGAGAGAGAGAGAGAGAGAGAGAGAGAGAATGGGTATACCAGGGCCTTTAGACTGCAAATGAACTCCAGATGTATGCACCACCATGTGTACCTGACTTATGTGGGACCTGGAGAATCAAACCTGGGTCCTTAGGCTTCACAGGCAAGTGCCATAACCACTAAGCCATCTCTCCAGCTCTAATTGTATTTTTTTAAATAAAAATAAATACTGTCAAAAAGCCCTCAAAGTCTGCATTCAGAATGCCCATACATAATCATGTGTATAATGCTTACAGGAGACACATTTAAAACACAAACATATTAAGAGATTGAAAATCTCAAGGGGAAAGGCTATACCCTGGGAATGCCAGGCAGAAGACTGACCAGAGGAAGTGAAAAGCATCTTGACTCCATGCTTGAGGGTCTAAGAAAGATCTCTTTTCTTGAACTTCCAAGCTTCTAGAGGCTGCTTGTAGCTCTTGACATGTGGCCCTTCCTACTGACCTTCACAGCCAGCAGTGGCCTATGGTGTCCTGGGCTTTCTTCTATACATATGACCACACTGGGCCCACAGGTATAACTTGGGACTACCTCCCTATTTTATTTTATTTTATTTTTTAATTTATTTTTTTAATATTTTATTTATTTATGAGAGAGAGAGGGGAAGCAGCAGAAAGAAAGAGAATGATGCACGCCAGGGCCTCCAGCCACTGCAAATGAACTCCACATGCATGTGCCCCTTGTGCATCTGGCTCACATGGGTCCTGGGGAATCAAACCAGGGTCCTTAGGCTTTGTAGGCAAACGCCTTAACCGCGAAGCCATTTTCCCAGCCCATACCTCCCTATTTTAAACTGGCATGGTTCTGGGTTGCCTTTATTCCCTCTGCTACTTAGGGGATGGGGTATGCAGAGATTCAGGGATTAGAATGAGACCATCTCTTGGGAAAAGGGAAGGCAACATTAGCCTGCATACCGTATCACCTAGTATCTTCAAACTGTACAAAGAAAAACTGTAAGAATTTGAGGAAATGTGCAAACTCATCACTCAGTGGCATAGTTTAACATAGCCCAGTAATTGCTAGATAACCAAATCAAAAGCAGTCATTAAAGATACTGAAGATTTGGACAACATAATTAACAAGCTGATTCACAGATATTTTTAGAACCCTCATCCAAACAATTGGAAATTTGATGTTCTCATGCAACGTGAACCATTTATAAAAAGTGACCACACACTGGGTCATAAAGTCTTAACGAGTTCTAAACAATCAACTTAATACCCATCACATCCTCTAACCACAAGGTCATTAAGTCAGAAATCAGCATTTAAAAAAATTAAGACATCTTTTTCATTTAAACACATTTCTAAATAATTCATTAATGAAAGAAGGAAACATAATTACTTACACAGGAATAACAAAGAGATCAGAACTAATAAGTAGCAAAAGTGATCAGGAAAAAAAGATTAAAACTTTGAATACTTAAATTAGTGAAAAATATGTAGACTAAGTAAGACGTCACAATTTAAATTTTGGGAAGGAAAAAGAGTATATATAACTAAATCCAGCAGAACCTAGGAACTAGCCAAAAAGTAGGAATATATAAATTAGCAGAGATTCAATATTAGGTCACCAAAATCACTAATAATACATCCAAGACAAACCTATGAAGATTACTGAAAAAGCAAATTTATAAGAAATTTTACAAAGTACAAGACAAATAATCATAGTAAGCATTAAAATGCTGCTCACTTGCTCAGTTGCCAGCATGTTCCAGTTGACTCCCTGGTTTGGGGAAGGGCTTGGGGTGGAACGCTTGTCCTGAGAGGTAGTGCACACTGGGGTCGGAAGCCCAGGTGCAAGGTCTGGCTCCACTTAACTTCAGCAAGTACTTCACTGACTTGCATCTGTCTTCTCACCCCTCAGTCAGTCAATTCTCAGCTTCCACAAGGCTGTTGTACCAGATGTACAACATGAGGGGATAATAAGGCTGCTGAGATTGGAAGAAAGGGGGAAGGAAAAAGGGACAGAGCCTGGGTTAAGGGCCATCCATCCTGCTACATAGCAGGGCTTGTTAGCTCTGCTTCCCCAACTACTGCTAACACATTGGACATGCCTGGTTGTTACCCTCAGTTCTCATGCTGCACAAGCAGCTAGCAGTATGACCCAGGTGAGCCACTGGACCCCATGTCTGTCGTCCACTGCAAAGTGGGTGATTTAAATGTGAAAGCTTCATGCTATAAGCTGCAATAAGATACTGAAGCACAGAGGGGTACCAGTGTGGTCTAAGCATTCTGGAGCTAGAGGCAAGAGGATCCAGAGAGCAAGCCAGCCTCAACTACTTAGCAAATCCAAGGCCAGTCACGGTACATGAGATCATGCATGAATGCATGGGAGGATGTGCACAGGCACGTGTGTATACACACACACACACACACACACACACACACACACACACACACGGCATACTATTCTATTTATTTCAGGTCCTTGGGAAAGTGGCAATATTCATCATATATATTTATTCTTTTACAACATACTTTAGGGATGGGGAAATGTCTCAGAAGTAAAAGGCATTTTCTAATAAAGCCTGCCAGCCTGGGTTTGACACACAAAGTGGTGCTTGTGTCTCGGTTTTGCATGTAATGGTGGTAGGAGGCCCTAGCACATCCATTCCCATTCTCATTCTTCCTCTCTTTCTTTCATAAATAGATAAAAATATTAAAACCTACTTTATATGCCATTTTGTATTGTTTTCTAACCACTTAGTCTTCTTCCTCTAATTAAACCATAAACTTCTTGTGGCAGAAAAAAAAAAAAGAAAAAACATGCCCCCATTCTCCCTTCACAGTACCTAACAATGTACTGGGCTTACACTACATGTTCAAAAAAAATTGCTCCAAATGTGTGACATGTATAACCTAATCTGTCATGGATAACATTCCTGCATCCATCACAGAAAGAAATCCAAAATCCTAAAGCACCAAGGCTAAAAATGTTTCAAATAATTTGTTTCAGAGAAACTTCATTTTATACCTAATTTTCAGTGAATAAAGTCCCATTGTGTCTTTAAAACTATCCTAAAAGCTGAATGGACTATAAGATGCAAATCACAGGAAGTTTGTCTTGTTGTTATCCATTTCCTTACAATGTCACCTATCATGCCTTCACTTGACAACAAGTTACACTGGACTGCAACAGCATTTCTTATTTTTGGCCTATTTTCAAAACCACAGCCACTCTGAAAGTATGGCTCAATGTGTAAATTTCATCCAAATTTGATCATGAATCTAAATTGACTGCTCATGTTGTTAACTTTATTAATGACTCCTTAATTACCAAGGTTTTAACTACCTGTAATTTGAGGATTAACACATATTAAAAATAATGGTGTGAAATAATCCAATTTACAATATCAGAAGTTGATAATGATTTTCAGAAGGAAACAAGGTGTAATAAAAATAATCTGGATTCCTAATGTCATTTACTGACAACCACAGCTTTCTATCATGTTAACATTACATGCTTATCTCCTCATTAGTAACTCATCTCACTTATTCCTCTTGCCAAACCAATTATAAAAAATTCTTTTCAGACTCAAAGGAATTAACAGGACACTAAGACTTCACTGGGTTTCTTCTGACTTAAGTAATTAGCAAGCACTTACATATGAAATCCAAACAATTTCCCTAAACTAATTAAGGAAATGAAGGACATCAAAATATTACCAACTAACAGCAACTCAAGGCCCATACACTAAAGAGTCCTCAAACAGACAGAACTACCACATGTTGACAGGGCTTTGCTAGCCAAGCCAGGGACCAAGTTGGGATGTAAATAGAAGAGAAAAAGAGGTACATAAATAGAAATACAATAAACTATGTGTAAAGGAATATTTTAGAGGCATGCTTTGGATGTTAAATAGCTTTGGTATTCCCAATGCTCTAAGTATATAATATAAGGTTAATAAATGATAATAGCAGAAAATTGCATTTATAGGATAATTTCTTCTAAGCTATTCAAAATGGAAGAACATAGGATAAGACACTTTCTCAAAATTTAAAAAAAAAATGTGCCTGGAATTTCTCTAAGAGCACTGAAAAGCTTGCTTGTCAACTACTACTTTATTACTTTCTGTGTCTTTTCAGTGATTCATTTCAGACTGATAGTTTCCCCTCCTTTCAACCCAGTGTCAGTTCCAACCTGGTCAGTGGATCCTCCATGCCCAAGAAATTCTTCTTACTACATGAGAACTTCAAGCAGGCTTTCATAGACATGTGAACTTACAACTTAGGTTCATTAGCTATTTCTTTTTGAGCTGTAGATGATTAAAATTAACAGTTTAGTGGAAATTCAGCTTGAAAGCAGATTTTCTATTTCTTTAACCACTATGAAGCCCCGGATAAGACCTTCAGAATGGCTGTTCAGTGGTTGAGTAAGGGCTGGACTCTTGGAAGCCGACAGCATTTTGAGCCTGTTAGGTATGTCAGGCTTGCTCCTGGGTCAAGAGACGATAAACCAGGAGTCTGGACAAAATTGGAACTCTCTCCATATGTGTGTAAGTTTGGATCTTGGTAAACAACAAATTCAGAAACGAACAGCTGAAAATTCTTCCTGAGGCCCCAGACTCCAACCAGCCTGTGAGAAAGTGAAACCCCCTCATGGCCCTCCACGACACGCTTACTGTTGGTGTGAAATGTGGAAAATGGAGGGAAGGAAGTTGCTGAAGGGTACTGGTGTTACGGCAGCCACTTTGTACCTGTGGTGAAATAGAAAACTCTGTGCAGTTCCCCTGAGGATGAAAGCCTTGATCAACTTCCTTATTTTTCCTGTCATAATTCAGAGAAGCAGCTTCACCTGGTCTGAAATCTTGGGAAGCAATTTCCATTTCTTTGGGAAACCGCCTGAGAGACTTTTTAATCTCTCTTTAGGGTGGAGCTTTCTGAAGATCAAAGTGGCTCACTCAGAAAGAGGAGTTTTCTGCCAATGGCTAAGGGGAGAATGTGGACATGAAGCACACTGCTTAGAGAGTCGCCAAGGAATGAGGCAATGGATAAAGAACAACTGACCCCTACCCTCACCCCCCAGGGTCTATAGAATGGGGAACTCAAGGCACTCGCGCTATAAATGAAAAACCAAACAAAACACTGTCTTTGGAAAACTAACATCGAAATAGGTGCTGAGTAAAAATTAAGCCACAACTGCGTAAGCAATTGTGCAGACACGAATGCTGCCCCATGCGCTTCCTGTGCAGGACTTCATTTCCACTGAAGAATTAATGTCTGAAGCAACAACTTTATTAGTAATAAATTCCAGATGTAGAGCTAGGGAGACAACTCGGCAGTTCAAGACCCTTGCTTACAAAGGACGCCAGCCTGCGTTTGTTTCCCAATACCCAAGTAAAGCTAGGCAAACAAAATGGTACAAGCATCTGAAGTTCTTTCACTGCTTCAAAAAGCTCTGGTGTGCCATACTCAATCTCTCTCCTCTCTCTTCTCTTCCCTCTCTCTACGCTCCCCTGCAAAATAAATATGTGTGTGTGTGTGTGTGTTTAATCCCAAATGTAAAATCAGCCTGTATATAATGATGAACCTAATATATTTACAACAAGAGTATTTCATGACATAACTTCCTGTAATTAGAAAAAAACCAAAATGTGCTCAAAATTTTATTAACCAGAGTCTGCTATAGCCTTTGGGGGAAAAAAAAAAAAAAAAAAAAAAAAAAAGTTTATGGTGGTGCATGCAGGTAGGCAACCACTGAAGAGACAGAAAAAAGATCCAAGAGTTCAAGGCCAGCAGGATAACTTTACTGTTTTACCTCAAGGCTACATCAATGCTCTAGCCCTGGGTTATAACTTAGTTTTCAGGGACCTGGATCTCTTGTCCCATCCACAAGGTATCATGTTGGTCCATTATATTGATGATATTGTGTTTATTGGACCAAGTGAACAGGAGGTTATGATTTAATGTGCTTGGATGTCAGTCTGGCAGTGGGTGGACTTGTAATGGTTTATAAATTGTCAAACTGACAGGACTTAGAATCACCTGGGACAAATTAGCTACTTTAGGCTAGCCTCTGCGCATATCTGTGAGGAAGGTAGCAAAAACCACCAACTGTGGGGTCCAGGGCTGTATGAAAGCAAAGAGCCGGCTGAGCATTAACATCCATTACACTCTGCTTCCTCAACGTGCTGAATGTGACCAGCTGCCTCAAATTCCCGCCACCATGCCTCCATGCCATGACAGACTGTAACCTCAAACTTTGAGCTGAAATACACCCTTTCTCCCTTAAACTCATTTTTGTCAAGTATTTTGTTACAGCAATTAGAATCTGGCTATTACTGAAGAATTGACTTCTTTTAAGAATAATTTTATTTATTTTTGAGTGATAGCAGATGGGTGTACCAGACCCTCTTACCTCTGCAAATCAACTCGATACATATGTACCACTTTGTGCACCGTGCTTTATGTGGGTACTTGGGGAACTGAACCTAGGCCAGCAGGCTTTATGAGCAAGCACCTTTAACTGTGGAGCTCCTAAAGAATTAATTTCTGAAGCAATGACTCAACTGATACAAAAATCCCAAAATTACAAATCAGTTGTACATAATGACATTAATCTAAAAACATGCTGTCAATTGGACTATTTCATGACATAACTTCTTGTAATTAAAGAAAAGTCCAAATTTATACAGTTCACGCTCAAAATCATATTAATTAGAAACTAATAGATCCTTTCAGAAAACACATGACTTGGCATGACAGTGTCATGTAAGCTTCCTTTAGACACTATTTTTATGAAAAATAAAGGACTGTAATATTTGTCTGAACTTTTTAACAATCTAAGGAATGATTCTCTATGAATTACTTTTTCCACTCAAAATTATTGAGATATCCACTCATTCTTTAGTCACATTACATTATAAATGCCTCAGATGAAGAACTACATTAAGGAGAGATGGCTTAGTATTTAAGGCACTTGCCTGGAAAGCCTAAGGACCCAGGTTTGATTCCCCAGAACCCATGTAAGCCAGATGCACAAGGTGGCGCATGTGTCTGAATTTCTTCACAGTGGCTGGAGGCATGTGGTACACACCCATTCTCTATGTGCTTCTTCCCCTCCCCCTCTCTCAAATAAATTAAAAAACATTAACTGAAAAAAAGAACTACATTAAACCAAAAACTCCATAGAAACAAGGTTTCTAACAAATTTCTGATGCATTTTTAGATTTATCCAAGCACTGCCCCAATGCACAAGGTAGTAACTAAATCTAATACTAAAGAGGGTAGGAGGAAATAATGGAAAATTTTCCTTCACAGAATGAGTTGCAAACATTTTACCTTAACCTTGTTCATCTTTGGTTTTACCTCAATTTGTAATGTTCAGAAAGAAAGGGGGGAGGGAGGAAGAGAAAGAAAGAGAGAGAGAGACAGACAGACAGAGAGAAAGAAAGAAGGAGAGAAAGAAAGAAGGAGGGAAAGAGAGAGAGAGCGCTAATGAATTAAGTCTGGGGAGATGGCTCAACAGTTAAAGGTACTTGCCTGCAAAGCCAGCTAGCCTGGGTTAAATTACCAAGCCATCCATGTAAGCTATATGCAAAAAGTTGTACAAGTATCTAGTGTTGTTTGCAGCAGCAAGATGCCTTGGCACACCCATATACAAACAGACACACACACACACACACACACACACACAAAACACACCGAGTACATATAAATACATAACTAATATTTTTAAAGAAATGAATTGATTATGAAGGCTTAAACAAAGGTGCTCATTAGGACACTTGATATTGCAAAAGATGAATTACAGCATCCAATGAACTAGAGTTACAGATAGTAACTTCAAAACAGTTTACCATGAGCCAGGAATGGTGGCACACACTTCATAGGGAATTCCAGGTCAGCCTGGACTAGAGTGAAATCCTACTTTGAAAAACAAAACAAAACAGAAAAACAGGTATTTATCTGGATAATTTTTGATCATAGCATCTAGTCCATTTCTCCAAAACCAATCAAATTGATATTTTACCATGCTTCTCATAGATCATTTTATTCTTGATATATTTTATTGTATCTGGAGGTACATCTTAAATACTTTTAAATGCCAAATGTACAGGGGGTAACAATTCTTAAATGCCTATGCATACAGTTTTTAATTACATGAATAAAATAATTTTCCTTTTCTAAGAGAAATGTAAGTGGTATTTAATTAGCTTCAATTCACATGTTGCTCAAAATATAAATTCCAGTGTTTTTTTTAATTACCAGCAAATTAAAAGCACTTTTCCATTGTAAAAGTAATATGTGTTTATTATAGGAAAACTATTTTTGCTCCATGAAGCAGAAGCCAAATCTAAGAAGATAAAAAGGAGCCCAAAGTCTACCAACTCAGTATAAACACTTTTATTAACATTTGAGTCATTCCTTAAAAGTCTTATTGACTTACTACCATATATATTTCATGTGGTTTTTCTAAACATATACATCCATTTATGCACATAAGGCAGACTTCAGAGAAGTAGGGAGGAGATGCTAATAAAGAACTTGACGGTACATGTTTACCATGGATGGTTTGGTAAATATTTCTAACTTCAAACACAGAATGCCTCCAGTCACTCAGCATGAATTTAAACACAGAGTAGAGCTTTAGTCAAAATCCCTGGCTATGAAAATGCCCTTTATGTTGTTCAGCTACAACTCTGCTTTGGAAAGGGTAGAAGATAATCCTCTTGACAGATTATCATAACCGTATAAATAGTTCTGCCATTATTAGCAAAGGCTACAATAGGAAGGAACCTGTTTTTATTTTAGGTGATAAGCAAGGATGACAAGCAATTGCATATGAACTATGGATAAATGCAGCCTGGCTCTGGAGGGAGGGTCGGCGGGGCGGGGGGGGAGGGAGACAGAGAGAGACAGAAGGAGGGAGGGGGAGAGAAAGAGAGAGAAAGAGAGAGAAAGAGAGAGAGAACGAGAACTAGATACCAACACAACATTGTTGTGACTGATAATGTTCCCTTTGCTAGGCAGGAGAGAGGTGGCCTTTCCCCAATACTAGAGAGGTGGTATGGTTTGATGTGCAGTGCTTCCTGCTTTGAGAAGTGGCATCTGGTGTGTCAAGAAGGAACAGCTCACTTGTGAGCTGAGAACCAGCTTCCACACCTTGCAAGAGGGAGCTCCAGAGCCAGCCAGCTCAGAATCTGTCTCAGCCCCTGAGGCCTCCCAGGCCAATGTGAACTGAACTAGTTTCAGTCTCCTGTCAGGTTCTGTCAGGGTTTCCAGTGTCCCATCCTATGAGGGAGAAGTCAAGGCACACATTGCAATGTAGTGTCACCTTCTACAAGGTCTATTTGTGGAAAGCCACAATGGGCTCTCCATCTCCTTAACCACTAGTCAGAGAAAAGAACTGAAAGGAACTTAGAGCAAGCCCTCTTCTAAGAAAGGAACAGATCCACATGTGAGCACCTCTCAGGCGAGGTTTATATTAAAGCCCTCCAGCTGGCTCAGTTTCAGTCTCAGACGAACCCCAGGTTGATATCCTGACATGAGCCACTGACACATGAGCTCTAACACATCACTTCACATTGGCTCATGAGACACTCCTCCTATACCTGCCAGACATGCACCTCAATAGCCAAACAGATGATTCGTTCCCATGTCTGGTAAAGTCATGAATCCTGCCAATAACCCCAAGTGCACACAGACCCCAGCACTGAGCAACGCAAAGCCCTTCTAAGGAGAGAGACACTTCCTTGGTATGAAAGGACAAGAAAGCCCAGGAATTCCGAGAAGTCTCTCTCCAGCGTCTGTCTTCCATTGTTGAAATCTAAAGGTATGTTGAGGTTGTTCACTCTTTCATACCAGGTTCTTTCAACTCTCATGTTTCAGTTAAGTATTTTTCATTCTTAGAGAAAAGCAGTTTGTGTTATACAAATGTAGGGAAATTGTGATGACCTCCAGAGACCATCGTGTACCGATACAGATAACAAAGGCCATGAGGGCCTGTGTGGCAGGGCAGGAGCCTGGAACGTGGCACATCAAGACATTCACTAGAGGCTGTCCTCCAAACCCACTCCCCATGCTACTGCAAGGCACAACTGCACATGGCTCTGGGGTTTCCTGACCTAGTCTCACCTTGGAGTCAGCTCTACTCTATACGAACCCTCCAACGTTTGCTTTCTGTGAGAGATTGTACCTTTCCAGCGCCTTACTCGGTGCCACCTACAACTAGCAATAACGTTAGCCTTAGCAATACCAAATGTATTATTTTTTTTAAATATTCAATGGAAACTTTGCTTCACTGTCAAACACTAAAGGAAAAAAAACATTAGGCAAATGTGTATTTTTCTCAGCGAGGATTAATTTAATATATTATAGTGTTAAAGTCATGAGTTATTTGAAAAAAATTGCCATGAAGAGAACTGAACTAAAAACTAAATTAATCATAAAACTAAAAGATTTCAACCAAAGTACTTTATATGGGTATAAATATACACATCCATACAGTGAATGTTAACATGTTACAAGTCCTACACACATACCTATGTACACACATGTACACACACAAATAATAAAAATGGAAAAAAATAAAGATGGAACAGCTTATTATCCAGGCCTGATGGCTAGCAGTGTGCCCCATGCAAGCTACTGGCCTCAATGTCTTCAATGCAAATTGAGCAATTCAAATTGGAAAGCTTTTGTGGTAGTCTATTAACTTTGATAAGATACGGATGCATGGTGGCATATATCTGTAATTCTGGCCCACAGAAAGTGGAGGTAGGAGGATCAGAAGTTTAAGGCCAATCTTAGCTACATAGTGAGCTTAGGGTCAGCCTGAGTTACATTAAAACCATACCCCCAAAAGACAAAATTAATTACAGTTTTTCACAAAAGCAAACAAATCTATAACTAGAAAAAAAATGACAACAGGAAAAGTCATTCCAAGTCTTGACTTGAATATTTTGTAGCAACGGTGAAAAAAAAGGTTCCTTGACCCAGAAAAAAAAAAAAAAAAAAAGTGTTTTAAAACACATTTATAAGATTCACTTAGGGAAAGATGTGACAATGTACTAGTATTTAGAAATAAGTGCAGGAAACACTTTAGATCCATTTTTACAATTAAAATATACTAGAAGGATTTAGATTATTTTTAGAATGAACCTATCAGAGAAAGGGATATTAATGGTAAGAGGACCATTTCACATGCCCACTAGGCACTACAGATCTGAAATACCAGGAGCTCATAGCAGCCTAGAAAGCATGGAAGAACCTGGGATGAGGGCTGGGTGTGGTGGAGCACGACTTTAATCCCAACACTCAGAAGGCAGAGGTCGGAGGATGGCCATGAGTTTGAGGCCATCCTGAGACTACATAGTGAATTCCAGGTAAGCCTGGGCCTGAGTGAGACCCTACCTCAAAAAAAAAAAAAACCAAAGGAAAAAAAAAAGAAAAGAAAACAACAACAAGAACCTGGGATGTGAGATATCTACAGGGGCACCAAAGAAGCCAATGCAAGTTTGCAAGTTCTAAAGTCACCATGTCATTAGCTCCTCCTCATATGGCCCTTGTGGAAGGAACATGGTAAGAGTCATCAGACATGAAGGCCAAAAACTGTATGGAGGAATCAGAGACAGACAGACAGGGGGAGGGAGGGAGGGAGGGAGGCAGGTTAGTATAAAAACATTCACAAGCCAAGGTCTGTCTCCATTTCCCCTCTTGGGATATAAAGTAGTTTAAATGGGCACTGAAGCCTCAATTTAGAAAGGGAGAAGTTGGGGCTGGGGAAATGGCTTAGCAGTTAAGATGTTTGCCTGCAAAGCCTAAGGACCCTGGTTCGATTCCCCAGTACCCATGTAAGCCAGATGCACAAAGGGCACATGTGTCTGGAGTTTGCAGTGGCAGGAGGCCCTATTGTACCCATTCTCTCTCTCTCTGCCTCTTCTGCTTTCTCTTTCTCTCAAATAGAAATAAATAAAATATTTTTTTAAAAAAAAAAAAAAAAAAGGGAGAAGTTGCAAGAGCTCAGGTGGTAAAGACCAGGGTTGCAAGGTAATTTACTGGCTAGTATCGTGGACTGGCACTGGACTCTGTACTTATCACTCATATTGTATTAATGTAAACTGCCACTCTTACTTCACAGATGAAGAAAGGCTTGAAAATAAACTGACCTCTGTAACAGCTTGCTCAAAAAACCACATAGCAAATGTGACTACAGGATCAAAAGCTCCATCTGCCTCACGTCATTCATTCACTCACTCGCACATTCATTCATTCAGCAATGTGTGACTCCAAACCATATGAAGTAGAATTGTGCAGGACCCAGGTTATAAAATGATGGAGGAGAACAAAACATCTGTCACTGGGGAAGGCACATCAGTTAAATAATTATAATGATAAATGTAAAGTGACACGTGTAAAGGGCTGAGAAGAACAAGCAGTTCTACACATCTTTCTTATCTCTGTAGAAACTGGGTTGGCTTCCTGAGGAAATGGAACATGCTAAGATCAGCAGGATGGGGTGCAGGAAGTGAGAGTCATGGAAGGAGGGAAAGGCACAGCGCAAAGGACCACACAGGAGGCAGCAGGTACACACTAGGAGAAGGAAGGAGGGGAGCACAGGGTGGCCTGTTACCAATGTGGAAAGCCAGGCAAATTCATTCCAAGTGGCCCACACTGAGAATTCTCTCTCAAGGTGCTCAAGGTAACCAAGTGGGAACAATATGGTTTTATTGTTGTTTTTCAACAATCACTTTAACAATAAGAGGCAAGCAGGCCTGATCAGTGACACAACTACCACAGTTTTTCAAGAGAAAGAGGGTGACAGTGTGGGGCAAAGTGGCAGCAGGAGGGATAGAGGGAAAGGACATACTGCATGGCCATTCTGTGAGGAAAAATGGCGACAAGTAGGTTTGCTTTGGCCAAACACAAGAGAGAGCTCCTTAGTTCAACTTGTGTGTGACTGGACCTACATGATCACCAGGAAAACAAAGGATAGAATTCAAAACCAAAGTACAGAAAAAGCCCTTAAGCATTTAGCAAAAGGAGATGTTGGAGATGTACCCAAGTTTGGGGAAGCTGAGTTTTGGACAGCTTAGAACAGAGGGAGTTTCAGTTTAATGGCTTGTTTCTGTCAAACACAAAGAAAGGTCGTCAGCTGGGAAGAAGCAGAAAGTGGAGTGGGAAGAGTTCTCAGCCACAATGAAGCTCCCAAACTGAAAGATGATGACAAAAGTCACACAACTGCCTGGTGCCAGGCAGAGTCCTGTCTCGCTGTTAACATGCACTGTCCTTACACCATGTCAGAGCGGGTGCTGCTCCATCCTCCCGCTCTGCTGGCTTTTAGTCACATCATCTCCCCCATACCAACTGTTACACAAATGACATTTTTGGATACTAAAATCACACGACTACACAGGCACAAGGAAGTTACTTTAAAACTTGATAGGCCTGTCATACCACTGGTGGTTCTGGTTTTAAGTAACAGAAACCAACTTTTCTGTGCTACACAACAAGGAAACAATGGAGGGAGATCATGTTGCACTCAGAACTGTCACA
The DNA here is from genome assembly GCA_036365145.1 of Orientallactaga sibirica. Lineage (NCBI taxonomy): Eukaryota > Metazoa > Chordata > Mammalia > Rodentia > Dipodidae > Orientallactaga > Orientallactaga sibirica. Next base: position 1,976,742 of record JAEOAD010001941.1, on the reverse strand, counting down.
GGACTGGAAAACAAGCTTCCAAAACAGAGAGACAGTGCAGCCAAACTAGTCAAAGTCAAGGGCCAAGACAGCCAGAGCACTCAGGTTAGCCACTGGGGTGTCAGGGCTCGTGCCCTTCCAACCAGGGGTTTGTAGGACTGTCCTCAAAGGTGGTTTACAGCACATGACAATCCATGAAATGTCACAAGATCTCCAAATCCTACAATGCCATATACACTAGCAAGTGCCCACATCAGATCTAGACGACTCTCAAATCAAATAGCATGTATCCTTTCATGTTCATGGATTATTTAGGATGCAAAAAAGACACACCACTTTCAAAGACTGCTCTTTAGTAAGAAATCTAGTCTTAGACTTATTTTAAAAATACCAAATGAGGGCTAGAAAGATGGCTTAGCAGTCAAGGTGCTTCCCTGAGAAGCCTAAAGACCCATGTTCAATCTCTCTCCAGATCCCATGTAAGCCAGAGGCACAACAGTGACACAACGCAAGGTTGCACATGCCCACTAGGTGGTGCAAGCATCTGGAGTTACAATTGCAGTGGCTGAGGCCCTGGCATGCCAATTCTCTCTATCTGTCTCTCTCTCTCTCTCTCCAGAAGAAAGAAAAAAAATACCAAATGAGAGAGAAAGGGAAAAGGAAAAGGAAAGAATTAGCCTGAAGTATCTTTCATAATTTTCATATTCATCCTACATTTTATATAATTGGGCTGCTTTTTAGCCTTGACTATGTTCTTTTTTTAATTTTTATTTATTTTGATTTATTTGTTAGAGAGAAAAAGAGGCAGAGAGAGAGAGAACAAGTTCACCAGGGCCTTCAGCCAGTACAGACAAACTCCAGATGAATGTACCACCTTATGCATCTGTCTTAAGTGGGTCCTGGGGAACCGAACCTTGGTCCTTTGGCTTCACAGGCAAGTGCCTTAACTATTAAGCCATCTCTCCAGCCTATGTTTTTTTTTTTTAATTAATTCACTCAAAATGACTAAACAACGTGATGTCACACACATTTTTCCAATGTCTTTAAAATTATTATATTAGTATGGATAAAATAACCTACAATGTAAGGATAGGCCAAAAGCAAAGAAATGTCAAAACTGAAGTCATTAAACTTAGAAGTTGTATGAATGGGGCCCTGGTACAAATCAAACACTATGCGTGACCAGCATGTGAATCGTCATCAGAACTATGGCTCTTCCACTAAAGCACATTTCTGAATTCTTTCTGAAAAGAATAAATGAGTAAGTAGCATGTAAATCATCATCAGAACTATTGCTCTTCCACTAAAGCACATTTCTGAATTCTTTCTGAAAAGAGTAAATGGGAGCTGGAGAGATGGCTGAGCACTTAAGGCGCTTACTCACAAAGCCTGAAAGCTCAAGTTCAATTCCCCAGGACCCATGTAAAGCCAGATGTACACAGTGACGCATGTGTCTGGAGTTCATTTGCAGTGGCAGGAGGCCCTGGCATGACTGTTCTCATGCATGCCCTTGCTCGGGTTCTCTCTCTCCTTGAAAATAAATAAAAATTTTTTTAAGTAAATAAATTATCAATTATAATATCATAATTATCACCAATGAGGAAAGATATTCTTAATCCCAGCTTTCCAATGATACAGTCTAAAATATATTTATTGACTCAGAATCTGAGTCCCTAAAAATTAATAATTCAGTAATTAAGCTTTGTCAGATAAAATTATTATTTTATTTTTTTTTGTTTTATTTGGTTTTTCGAGGTAAGGGTCTCACTCTAGCCTAGGCTGACCTAGAATTCACTATATAGTCTCAGGGTGGCCTTGAACTCACAGTGATCCTCTACCTCTGCCTCCTGAGAGCTGGGATTAAAGGCCTGTGCTACCACGCCTGGCAAAATTATTTATTCATCCATTTCCTTCCCTTTACCAAAAATTCTTATAAAGACCATAACATAATCACACCTAAATATACTCATACCAAATAGGCCCAGGACCCATGTGCATTTGTCATTATCTCTATTCTATACAGTTGGCTTAAAGAAGTAACATTATTTTCCCACCAAATAAGAAATAAATGTTGGGCTGGAGAGAGGCTTAGCAGTTAAGGCACTTTCCTGCAAAGCCAAAGGACTCAAGTTTGATTCTCCAGGTCCCACGTAAGCTGTATGCACACGGTGGTGCCTGCATCTAGAATTCATTTGCAGTGGCTAGAGGCCCTGGTGTCCATTCTCTCTCTCTTTCTCTTTTATCTAATAAATTTAAAAAAATAAATATTTTTTTTAAATGTTTATTGTGCCTGACACAAATAGCATAAGTTCATGAAAGCAATAATGTCATTGACCATATTAAATATCTCAATTGATGAGACTTCAAAATAAATACTCCAACTAAATTTTTAAATGTTAGACAAAAGCAGAAACAATAAAATACTAATTTTTTCTGCTACCTACAAAGCAGGAAGGCTTTGGAGAACCCACAATGAATGCAACTTCCTTTTTTTTTTTTTTTTTTTTTTTTTTTTTTTTTTTTCAAGGTAGGGTCTCACTCTGGCCCAGGCTGACCTGGAATTCACTATGTAGTCTCAGTGTGGCCTCGAACTCCCGGTGATCCTCCTACCTATGCCTCCCAAGTGCTGGGATTAAAGGTGTGTGCCACCACATCTGTCTTAAAAATGCAACTTTTGTCTACACAATAGCCAACCCCCTTTCCCTCTGGAATGGGATGTCCTCCATAGCTTCATGTGCTTTGAGTGTTTGGTCCCCAGCTGGTGGCACTGAGGGAGGTAAACCTTTTTCAGGCGGTATGTCACTGGGAGCAGACCCTGAGGTTTATCAGCCCAGTACTGAGACTACTTCCACCGAGATGTGTGACAACTTCCTGTTCCTGCCATGCTTTTCCTGCCATGATGAAGCTTCAGCTCTAGGCCCTTTCCTCCAATAAGTTGCTTTTGGATTGTCCCAGCCACACTCTCCCTTCTCCCTCCTCTCTCCTTTTAGCCCCAATCAGTTCAAGCAGCAGCAGATGCAGCAAATGCCCCAGGCCCAGGATATGACCCACAGCTGGTCTACAGGTTTCATAGCAATTTCATGGCCCTGGATAGTGACAAGCCTGCAGTGTCAGCAAGAGCAGGTTCTGGCCAACAAGGTGAAACAACAGGTAAGGGGCAGTGACTAGGAAGCTGTTTTTAAAAAGAAGGCAAATTACTCTGAAAGTATCTCTTTCACGCCTTGATCTTGTCCCTACTTCCTGCCTGGAACAAAAAGGCAGAGCCTCAGCTATGAGCAGGAAGAGCCGGGTTCCTGGCAGCACTGGGGACAGAGCCATGCACAGACTACCAGCCAGCATTACAGGTAAATGCAAACACAGAGGAGAACCAAAATCACCTAAAAGAAGCCTATCTTGGGAAAAGAAAGGTGTAAAAGTACAGTGGGTTCTTCAGTCAATAATGTCACAGATTGAAAGAAAATACTGTGAAGATATCTAATATCTATAGATTCTAGGCAATCCCATCTAGTTTTACAGATGTATTTGTGTGTGTGTGTGTGTGTGTGTGTGTGTGCGCGCGTGCGTTTGTGTATGTATACGCATGTGCGCACATGTGAGATTTGAGACATTGATTCCATGAACTTACCATGGAAACACAGAGATCAAGAATCATGAAGACAGTCTGGAAGGACTGGAGAGATGGTTTGGTGGATAAAATGCTTGTCGCACCAGCACGAGGACCAGATTTAGATCCCTAGCACCCAGTGAATGCCGGGTGGGCTTAGTAGCCCTCCTGTAATCCCAGCACACAAGACATAGACACAGGATCCCCAGGATGAGCTGGCTAGGTAGTCTAACCAAATCATTGAGCTACGGATTCGGTGAAGAACAATCAAGGAAGACACCTCCTGCATCAACCTCTGGCCACCACACAAGAGCACACACACTCACACAGTATGTATGTGCACCTTCACCCATGTGTGCCCACATGCATATGTTCCCATACACGAATGCGCACACACACAAGCATGCGCACATACACAAAGAAAATAGTCTTAAGGGATAAATTTTGAAAATTTTCCCCAGCAGAAATAAAGACTGTAAAGCTACAGTAATTAGGATATTATGAGGTAATAGTCCACAGACAAAACCAACTCATACAACAGATCTCTGTTGAGGAAGTTCACTCGAGTTATGATGACATGTATTACTGCACTGGAGAAAGGATGCTAATACTGATAATGCCACTTTCCTCGTGCAAAAAAATGGAAATTGATCTTGGCTTCATACCAGGAGTAAAATACAATACTAGGCCCAATACCTAGCACAATTCTAAAGGTGCTTTAAAAAGAGGGGGGAAGGAGGGCTCTCGGAGATAATAAATTAGAATAGAGCAGAAGAGTTGAAGGACCCACAGAGGAAGTCTCCCAGAAGAAAAAGAAGAAAGCACAGAACTAAACAATATCAACAAAATCTTGAAGATGAAGCCAGGAGATTTACCTTTCCAGTATAAGTCCTTCCTCATTCTCAAAGCAATGCCTCCAGTGTGACACCGCTACCTTCAGGGCCGTTGCTACAGGCACTTGGGATAAACAGTGAACAGAGATGACAAAAGTGCCTCCACCTTTGAAGCTTGTTTCTCACAGAGTTCCAAAGAGAGATTAGAATAAGAAGCAAAATGAGAAACAAATAATAATATATATTTTATAAGGAAAATATAGTGAATTACTTTCCAGATGAAAGAGCCCACCAAGACACAGCCCAAGACACAGTAAGGCTATCGAAGCTAAACTTCAAAACATCAAAGATAAATAGAAATGGCTACAAGTATTCAGACATGGAAAAACACACAGAACACAAGAATCAAGAGAGCCATTTCATGTCTGGAGAGAATCACTGCAGGTGGTGAGGCAATGGATAACACTGAAAATTCTCTAAGAAAATAATTTTCAACCAAGAATTATAAAACTAGACAAGTGTAAGTATAAAATACAGACATTTACAAAGATCAAAATTGACTTCTTACACCCATACTCAATGGGAACGTCTCAAGGGTATGCTCCAAAATACAAGCAGTGAAACAAGGCTGGGTAGAGTGATTGCCTCACATGCACAAACCCCTGGCTTCCATCCCAGCACAGCAAAAACTGGACTTGCACATCCACAATGCCAGCACTTAGGAAGTGAAGGCAAGAGGATCAGAAGGCCATTCTCAACTACAGGGCAAGTTAGGGATAAAGCTAGGGATAAAGGAGATCCTATTTTTAAAAAAAACTAATAGAAGAAGACGACGACAAAGTCCATGGACTGCAGGACATCAAGAAAGGAAACAAGTGGGACGGTAGTGACGTGACACTGAAAAAGAGAGCTGTGTAGAAGGCCCAAAGAACTCATGCTGATGGAAACAGAGTTCCTATAAAGATCTCCAGGGAAGTAAAATCATCGGTGGGAGTAAAGCCAGCCGACATGTTAGGACATATCAAGGTGAACTGCACAGAGTTTAAAGATGAACTAATGCCAGCGAGAGAACCAAGTGAAACAGAAGCCTATTAAGAAAGGAGCTATACTCCTAGGACACTGGCCCCAGCCATGAGTAGTAATAGTCATGAATGTAAGAACCAAGCTGTGATTTAATCAAAGGTTATGAGACTAGGGGGAGGAAGGGGAAGAAACAGAGTGTGCAGTGCAGTGTAGCCCAGAGGGACAACCACCACTCCACAAGACTGAAAAATGGTGACAAACAAGTCATGAATGTCAAGTCATATTAACAGGGTGGGGTCTCCCAAGAAGCCCCCCAAGAAAAGTCAAAGGTGATCTAGGTCTCCAAGTAGAAGCAGTTTAGGTAGACTCATTCCTCCCCGGGACCAAGCAGGAACCCCAACAACAAACAGATGAGCGCACCACCCCAAAAGGTACAAGAACCTCGCCACAAAGGCAGTGAAAGTGGCACCCTCCCCTGGACCGCTCCCCATGCGAGGTCACCAGGCCAGGGTGAAGGAACACCATCTACAGTCTGAGGGGAAAGCATGCCACAGAAAGGCCAAGAGGGAGGTGAAGAGAAGAGATAACCAAGCAAAGCCTCTAACGTTATGGTCTCACTGCAAACATCTACAGAGCAGACCAAGTGGGACCTGAAGCTGAGTAGGATGAAGTAGGACCACAAGTCTCCTAACAAGACAGTCACAATGGGGCTAGGGAGAGGACTCCGTGGGAAAAGTGCTTGGCAAATAAGCATACAGACCTGACTTTGGATCCCCATACACATGGAAAATGCCAGGCATAGTGGCACTTACCTGCAATCCCAACCCTGGAGAGGCAGAGGCAAAGAACCCCTGGTGCTCACTGGCTAGCTAATCTAGTCCAATTGGTGGCTTCTAGGTTCAGCAAAAAACCAGAGTCTCAAAAGAATAAGGTGGAAGTGATGGTGGAAGTGATTGTGGAAGACCTCAGATGTTGACCTCTAGCCTCCCTACACATGTGCACACACACCCACACACATGCACAAATACCACAGACACATACACATAAAAAAGCCCAACAGAGCCGGGCGTGGTGGCGCACGCCTTTAATCCCAGCACTCGGGAGGCAGAGGTAGGAGGATCACCGAGTGTTCGAGGCCACCCTGAGACTACATAGTGAAATCCAGGTCAGTCTGGGCTAGAGTGAGACCTTACCTCGAAAAACCAAAAAAAAAAAAAAAAGTCCAATAGGCTGGAAAGATGCTCATTGGTTAAAGGTATTTCCTTGCAAAGCCTGAATGCCCAGGTTTGATTCCTCCATACCCATGTAAAGGCAGACCCACAAAGTGGTGCGCGTGTCTACAGTTGATCTGCAGGATCTGGAGGCCTACTTCCCCCCTCTAAAAAAAAGTCAAAAGATCTAAGATATTTATTAACAAGACATCATGCCAACACCCAGGAAAATCACAACTAGAGCACGGAAAAGCTATCTATTGATATCAACAGCAAGATAACACATGGTGGCATTGTGACAAGGATATGAAAGCCATTGTCATAAAATGCATCAACACAATTACATGTTCTCTTGGAAAAAGTAAGAAAAGAAAGAAAATCTCAGTGATTGAAACCTGTTTTAAAAAAAGTCAGCCGGGTGTGGTGGCGCACACCTTTAATCCCAGCACTTGGGAGGCAGAGGTAGGAGGATCACCATGAGTTCAAGACCACCCTGAGACTACATAGTGAAATCCAGGTCAGTCTGGGCTAGAGTGAGACCTTACCTTTGAAAAACCAAAATACAGAAATGGAAAATATAATGAAAGGAGCAACAGAAGCTCCCAGGAAAAGCTCAGGAACAGAAGCAGGTGTGGATAACAGAGGTTGGGCTTTGTGAGTTTAAAGCAAAACAGAATTTACCAAACAGCCACAAGAGAGAGGGAAGTGGCAGAACACTGTGACCTGGAGTTCAAGAAATCCAACAACTCTATCACTGGAATCCCAAAAGAAGAGGATAAAGCCAGTGGGGTGAAAGATAATTTGAAGAAATAATGGCTAATTTGTTCCCAAACTTAGCAAAACACATAAAATTACACAGTTGAGAAGCTAAGTGAATCCAAAGGTACCCACATCATGATAAAAAAAAAAAAAAAAAGGGGAAGAAATATCTTGAAATCAGTAAAAGCAGAAATACCTTACTTTGTTGTCAAATTAATAACAAATCAGTAAACAGCAAAATTCCAAGCACAAATCATGGAGGCTGGAAGGTGTTTAATACATTGCTTAAGTGGTAAGTAGGGTGAAAAAGTCAGCAAGGTTTCTGTATTAATAAAATTACTCATTAGTAATGAAGAAAAATGAAAAAAAGGGAAATCAGAAGAGCTTGTGGTTACCAAAATTTTTCTTTCAATACTCAATTCTCTAGACTGATGCTTTGATGTATTAGGTTCCCATTATAATTCCAGCATGATTTTTGCAGATAAAACAACAGGAAAAGGCAAAGAACCTAGGGCGGCTGAAGCAATCCTGATAGTCTCAAGGCCTGTTCTGCAGCTACACTAGTAAGTCTGCATGGTGTGGACAAGGAACAGGCACAGATCTACAGCTCAGAAGTCTGCACATAAAATTATACACAGCTCAGGCCAGGGAGATGGCCCAGCAGTTAAAGACACTTCCTGCAAAGCCTGATGGCCCAGGTTTGACTCCCCAGTACCCATGTACTGCAAGATGCAAAAAAATGGCACATGCATCTGGAGTTTGTTTGCAGTAGCAAGAGGCCCTGGTGTGTATGTACATGCACTCTCTCTCTTCCATATACATCTGATTTTTTTTACAACAATGCAAAAGAAACTCAGTGGACTAATGGTTTTTAAACATAATGGAGCAATGTGACATCTATTGGACAAAGAAAACATAAAAGAAACTTGGCCTAGATCTAATATCCTCTATAATAAAGAACTCCCAGTGGATCAAAGATGTAAATGTAAAGCTTAAAATTAGAAAATTTTTATAAGAAAAGTTGAAGAGGAGGATGGGGCAGTGAGCAGGGGGAAGGGAAAGGTAGGTAAAGAGTTCTTAGGCTCAAGCTCAGCGTGCTAACACACACCTACAATCCCAACACTTAGGAGGCTGTGGTGGAGAATCAGGAGTTCAAAATCATCATCATCATCTATACAGAGAGGTGGAGGCCATCCTGGGCTACAAGAGACCCTCTCTCAGAACAGGATGAGTTCTTAGATTTAACAGTGAACACAAAGCCATCAAGGACATCTGACCTTATCAAAACAAAATGCTTGTCCTGTGAAAACTGGTCAAAAGATGACAAAACAAACTCCAGGGTGGGAGAGCTCATTTGTAACCCTCATATGCAACAAAGAACCAATAAGGAACTCTAACAACTCAACAGTTGGATAAACAATTTTGAGAAAATAACCTGAACAGACATCAAAAGGAATTTGACATCAATAACCACTACAGAAATGCAAACAGAAACCACAGCCAGATATTCCTACAGGGCTGCCAGCATATCTAAACTAAAACAGGGTAACACTAAGTACTGCCAAGAACACAGAAAGTGTGCTATTTGCTGGTGGGACAGTGCAATATGTAGGCACTCCAGAAAATATTGGGCAGTTTCTCTCCTGAAACTGAACATGTAATTACTATATAACCTGCCAATGACACTCTTGGGCATTTGTCCCACAGAAATGAAAAGTTATGTCCCTACAAAACCCTGCAGATAAATGTTCATGACAGCTTTGTGGATAACAGACCAACACAGGAAATGCTATGATGTCCTCGCCTGGGCAAGTGCCTGACCAAGCCGTGGTGCATCTATGTCATGGAGCACTCTTCAGCAACAAAACAAATCACGCATGACCAAACACAACTTCTGTGATTGCCAAGGCAATGCCAACTGAAAAAGCAAATTCCCAAAAGTTAGTAGTGTTTTTTAAATGATTAGATTATAGAAGCTGAAGACAAATCTGTTACTGAATGGATCAGAGGCTAGGGAATAGGAAGGCTGTGCAAGGAGAGTGCAGGGACCCTTGGGTAATGAAACCATTTGATATTGTGATGGTCGAACAGAAACTAGCCCCTGTGCACACACTGAGGAGTAAGCATGACCTGGGGCACTTGAGTGTCTACACAAGAATAAGGGCTACCTGGGATGCATGCACATGCATGTACACACACACACACACACACACACACACACACACAAGGGGGGAGAAGAACAAAAGACAAATGAGGATGGATATAATTAAGTAGCATGACTTATATGTGTAAAATTTTCAAAACTAAAATAATCAAAATGAGAGTCAAGAAAACAAGCTCATTTTTTACACCTACATCACTCTTACTTTGGTACCTGATTTTCCTTCATATATGTTAATGTATCCTTATTGCATGGTGTTTTACAAAGACATGACCAAGTCAACCTTTGACCTAGACCTCTATAAGAAGCTCCAAGATGATTGTCAATGTATCAATACAAAGACATGAAAAGTTAAAATTGTGACAAAAATAACAAAGAAAATACTCATAATAAAAAAAAATCCTAATGTTTCCCTATATTTTTTCCATTCTACACCATACCTATGCACTGAAGCAAAATCAAGAAATGAATAAGAGCAGTTCAAGAGACCCAGACAAATGAGGATCAACAACAAATCCAAACGTGCCTGAATGCCCATTCTAGGAGAGCTGGAAGACATCACACTATCTTTTCATTCATTCACAAAGTACCGTCCATCTGAACTTGTTATTGCATGCCTATACTCCCAGCCCTGGGGAGGCTGGGAGAAGAAGATCATGAGTTGAAAGCCAGGCCTGGCTATGCAGTAAGACCCTGCCTCAAAAATTATAAAAAGGGTTGGAGAGAGGGCTGAATGGTTGTGTGCTTCCTGCGCAAGCATGAGGGCCCAAGATTGTCAGAGTGCAAATTTCCTGATACCACATTAAAAAAAAAATTTGGGCATGGCCATATGTTCCTGTAACCCCAATCCTAGAGGGGGAGAGAGACCCCAGAATATTCAGAGCCCCACAAGCTCTGGAATTAGTAAAGACAGACTCCAGCTCAAAACAAAATCTGACAGAAGAGCTATGGAGCAGTTCACCCACAAGGTTCCACTGGGGCTTCCACAGGTGAGCCTCCACATGTACCTCAAGCAAGCCTATGGGGCAGAGCAAGGGTGCATACATATGCATGCACCACCACCTCCCTCCCTCCCTCTCTCTCTCTCTCTCTCTCTCTCTCTCTCTCTCTCTCACACACACACACACACACACACAAGTAAAAATAAAAAATAAAAATTTAAGTATTTTCAAAGGCTGAAGAAATGGCTCAGCACTTAAGGCACTGGCCTGCAAAGCCTGATGACCAGGGTTCAGTTTCCCAGTACCCATGTAAAGGCAGATGCACAAAGGGGTACATGAATCTGGAATTCATTTGCAGAAGATGGAGGCCCTAGAATGCCCATTCTGTCTGTCTGTTTCTCTTCTCTGTCTCTCTGCTTGCAAATAAATAAATATTGTTTAATAAAAAGTACTTTCCGCTGGGCGTGGTGGTGCACGCCTTTAATCCCAGCACTAGGGAGGCAGAGGTAGGAGGATCACCATGAGTTCGAGGCCATCCTGTGAATTCCAGGTCACCCTGGGATAGAGTGGGACCCTACCTCGAATAAACAAACAAAAAAAGTACTTTCCACATACCAGCCTGAAATACTAAGCAGCATCCCATCCTGGCTACAGGTCAAAGTACAAAGATAAAGGACCCACTCTCCAACCAGTCCTGTCCTTCATCACAACCACCTAGACACTTGTGAAGCAAGGCATCTGGGGTCCCAGCCAACACTACTTCAGTGTCACTTTACTATAGCAGCCACAGAAAAGATTTCAGAGTTAATGATTTTTGCAAAAGGACATTTTAGTTGTATTCAATTTGTTATTAATGCATTTTCATTACTGCTTTCCTGATGTAACAATCAAAGTATTCTACCCAGGACTATGGTAAGAATCTCCTTAAGATTCAAAATAAATTAATAAATCTGTGCTACTGATGTCAGGAGCCATTACTCACCACCTGTCAGTCATGATCATCAGTCACTGCCTCCAGAGTGACAGAACAAAACCAGACCGTAGTGAAGGCAGTAAATAGTACCAGCACCAAGAATCTGGGATAACCAGTGTCATCTGCGTTCTTAATAAGGCAACATTTACTCCAAGGACTTGAGAAAATTCTAACTCTACAATAAAGAAAACTGACAGAACAACGGTCCCCAAATGTTGAAATGATCAGAGACAAAACACTCATAACTTACTTTCATCATGAAATTCAGCTTAAATGACCCTTGACAATGTTACACTACTTAATCCATTTAGAAGTTCGGTCTTCAGTTCTGAGTTCTAAAAATCTAAGTTCATTCATTTTAATGGGCTTTACATCAATCATTTTTCTACACATCGGAGAAAGTCGGTATGACAGCTCTAAACAGAGAGCCTGCGTGCTTAACTAATACTTGCATCTGGAACCTGTTCTCTTAGAGACCACCCAGAGCAGCACCTGTACACACACTACTGAGCCTTCCCTTATTCTGCTGGGTTGACTGGCCATGTACACTTGGCTTTTAAATGTTTATAGTTAGTTGAGTGGGAGTGGGGGGGAAGAGGGGAGCACTCTGAGCACAACAAAATGGACAGTGGCCAGGCAGAGCAGAACTTTGAAGGCTGACAGAGCTGTTTAATTTCACAAGTGAATTGTTCATCAAATATTTACTATAGCTCAGATTTCAGTAAATTACTCAGTCTTGTGTTAAACAAATTCTTGTCATAAGAACACCTTACATAGTGACAGATAATACAAGTTGAAATGCAATCTGCTTTGTTCAGATTCTGCTGTTGACTTGCTGGCAGGACCCCAACAGTGATCATTTGCAGAAACACCACCCTTCCTTGTCTCTCCACTCTCCAACTGCATTCTTTCCCTTCCCCAGAAATTAGCTGCTACCCTGTTCTTTCCCTCACCCAAACTTGTCTGCCCCCATATCCTCGCCTCTCCCTACCTCATTTCCCCCTGACTTCCAAGCTTCCTCCATTACTTACCCTTTCTCCTATACTTCCAGCCCCCTTCTACTCACCACACAAAGATCAGTGTAAAGTTTTACCCATCTTAAACACAACCCTCTCTGACTTCTCCCAGCCTTCTAGCAGCCCACCCACAGGGAAGAATAACACACAGCACTCTGTACACTCTCTCCACGTGGCTTCCTTCTCTGAGCACCCCAAGAGCTATGCCAGAACATTAGAAAGCTCAGGGGCTTCCTTTGCTTCCATCAACGAGAGCCTCTTTGCTGAAATCCTATAGATGCCTCTGAGAATGAACTGCTGAGACATCTCTGTGCCATCCAACAAGGACTACTGCTTCTTGTAAGAAACTTCATCCTCTCTACTTTCCACACACTGTGCTTTTCTTATCATCTTGTGTGTCAGTCTCTGTAGTGACTTGAATGAAATGCCTCCCATAGGCTCATGTGTTTTGAGTATCTGGCTCCCGGCTGATGGCAATGTGACTAAGTTGTTGGGCCTTTAGCAGGTGGAGCCTTGCTGAAGAAGGTGTGTCACTGATAGTTGGCTATGGAGTCATCTAGCCCAGCTCCATGCCCAGTACTCAAGACCCCTACCTTCCCATGATGTGGACATGTGACCCAGGCTTCCTGGTAAGGCCCGTCATGCTTTCCCTGCCATAATGAAACTTGCCCTAGAAACTATAAGATGAAATAAACTCTTTCCCCCATCAGCTGCTTCTGCTCAGGTATTCTGTCCCAGCCACAAGAAAGTAACTGCAGCATTCCCCTTCTGGGGATGCTCTTACAAATGTTTCCATCTTTGGCCCTCTTCTCTTCATCCACGTGATTTCATACTCTGCCATGATTAAAACCTACCCCAGTGTCAACATCAAAACCTCCAACTGTCTTGTGCTAAAGCCACATCTATGTAGCATGTCCTAAAAGCCTCAAAAAAAAAAAAATGCAAGACAGAATTCACCATCTTCCCATGTCTAAACTCACGTCTCAGGACTCTAATCTCCACTTTCCACTTAACCAGTAATCTAGACATTCGCCCTCCCTTTAGGCTTCCACGTCCTAGCAGTGGTACTTCCTCAGAGCACCTTTACCCCTCCAGAAGGTCCTCCTCTCACCAAACCTCTCATGTCATCACTCACACTGATAAACACACAGAGGCAGAGGCTTCAATCTTCCAGAACAAGAGCCTGGATTCATCACCAGCACGTTACTCATCAGCATCTTCTCTTACTAGCTGAAAGCTTCCCTCCCTCCAATAATTCTGCTGTCTGGCTGATTCTTTCCTTCCTTTGTAGCTCAGTTCTAAGGTTACCATCATCAGGAAGTCCTATCACCCCTCACCCCCATACTCTGCCTATAGACTCCCAGTGACCTTCCTATTCACTTGTTCATACACAATATTACAGTGACAATTCCTTGTCCCCTGGCTTGTTAATTAAGGGAGGGCAATGACTGTGCCCTTCATTTTTGTTCCCCAGAGCCTCACAGAGCTGACACATGGCAAATGTTTGTTAACAAACAAATGAATGAATGAATAAATAGTTACACAAGCAGTCCCTGTCACTGAGTGTCTTGAGTTTAAAGGCTGGACAGTCACTGCAGATGCTCCTCACTGAAAGCAGTATTTAATAACCAAGTACTGTTTCCTTCCTAGAAATGCAGCACGCTGTGATTTGTTCCTGTCCTTACTGTTGCATATATAAGCCCTTCAGAAAACAGTTTTGAAGAGCCCATTTCCAGCTGTAAGATGATGTATCATTGCGACAATGCTATATGTAACCAAATCCTCTCAAATCTGAAATGAACACAAATCTTCTCACTACCTTCTGAAACAGACACTGAACTACCCTGCTTCATTGCTTGTATATGGCAGATAAATCCAGTTAACCTGCCCAACAAGAAGACTTTGGGAGCACCCAGCCCAAAGATTTATTTAACATGAATGAAATTAAGCTATGTCTGGGTTTGAGCCTCTATGCAGGGCATACTTAAAGTGTGAAATCAAAATAAAACTGCCAAGTAGGCAGGTTGCCTCAGAGCTCTCCACAGGTATAGCTCTGAATTCCTCCAGTCCCCAACAGTTACACAGATTTATCTAGAGGGCCATGCCTGTATAGTGCACACTAGGAAAAGAGGGGAAAGTGTCCGTGAACCCTCATCTCTCATGGGTCTGGAAAGAAAATAAAAGCTTGCTTTCTTAGACTTCACAAATGCCTTCCTGCACAGTGCTTGCATTTCGCTGCATTTGTAGAAGAAATGAATATCCCAAACTTCCCCTTTTTACCCAGTTTTAAAATCGTGAAGTTACATCCCAATTTGTGGATTTGTTCACAGTCATAATCCTTCCTGTGCTTCCAATATTAGTCGGCAACAATAAAGAGTATCAGGTAGCATTTGACATTTTGAGCAAAGAGAAATAACCTTTCCAATTTACTAAATCCTGCTTTCAAAAAGTCATTACCTTACTGAAAATGGGCTAAGCTGGGGAAGAAATGCATTCATTTAAATATTTTTTAAAAATACTGATGGCATTTCAATTGAGAGTGAAAAGCACAGTCTATTTACAAAAGGGCATTAGCATAATAAATGGATAGCCAGCTAGAAAAAAGCAAAGCTTGGCTTTTATATCTCACCACATATAAAGGAAATTTCAGATGAATTTAAAAGTTTCATATACAAGCAAAACAGCACCATTCAGCATAATTTAGGACAATATTTTACAGAACTGAAGAAGATAGGAAATCTATATGATAATGATAGAAAATGTGATGACACAGACTTATTTATTCTATAGCAATGAATACCCTATCACTACAAAAAGTTACACACTGGAAAAACAGTTTCTAGAAAATAACCATCACAGAGCTACCCCTAACATACACACTGATCAGTAAAAGACAACTTAATGGGCAAATAGGCAAGTAATATAAAGGGGAAATTCACAGAAAACAAAATTCAATCAACATGAAAAAAGTCAAATTCCATAATGCTCCTTATGCAGAACTTAAACCAACCATGAGATACTGTTTCTCACCCACCATGTTAGCATTCTCAAGAAAGAGTGATGACAATCCTGAAGAAGAAACACAGGAGCCATCTTCCACTTCTAGGAATATCAGCTACAATAAAACACTTAGGGAAGAAACCCAGCAAGCAAACACACACACACACACACACACACACACACACACACAATTAATCATATATATCCTTTGACCCAGCTGTCCCATCAAAAGCCTACCCTTTTGAAACAAAAGCTTTGCTCAATAAGAATAGAGATCTTTAAATAAGTATCACCTCGTTGTAAGGGTAACAAAGCAGAAAATCTCACCCAAATGTTCATCGACAAGAAATAATTGAATAAATTAGTAATCCATCCTATACAGTATACTGTAGTTAACTTTAAATGGCTGATCTATAGCTCTGGTCCTGGAAGAGGAGGGGGCTGAAAGGCAACTGATAAACAAGTATGTTTAGAGTCTTGTTTGTGAGGTAAGTAATCATTATTCAAGTGCAATACATGTGACCTAAACAAATATATACGGTGTGCTTTTTCACGCTTCTTTGAGCAAGGGCAAGGCTGCGTAAAACATACTCCTCAATGTTAAGACTATAAAGAGCACGGGCTGCTAAGAAAAAGTAACTGCTTTGTAAGATGTTTCAGTTGTTACAATTAAGTTATTTAACTTTTCTAATAAAGAAAATATTAAACAAAAAAACAGTCTTTTAATGTAGCTTAATACTCAATATTTAATATGTTGGAGTAGATATAAATAATAATGAATATGGGCTGAGGAGAAGGCATAGCATTTAGAGTGCTTGCTGAGCAAACATGACGATCTGAGCTTGATCCTGAACATCCATGTAAAAAGCCTGGTATGGACATGCACAGCTGTAACAAGAGTCCAGAAAGGGGCGGTACCATAGTGACCTTCTTGGTAATGGGATGAAACATCTGACCACAAGAAGCTAATGGAAGGGAAGGGGTTATTCCAGGCAAACAACTACAAAGGGAATTCTCATCATGGTAGAGAAAGCATGGGCAACCAGCTTATATCTTCAAACCCCAGAGGCAGAGCAGGAGAGAGCAGCAAGAGAGCTCTGAGCAGCCGTAGGCCTGGACTCATAAACCTCACAAGCAGAATCGGACACCTGAGATCTTATTCTGGCCTCCAAAGAAGACACACTGACAGGGCACATGCATCTGAACACACAAAACACACACACGAAACAGAATAACTGATAGATAAGCCTGTTGGGTAGATAACCCTTTCCAAACAGAATCTGTTGTATCTGCATCTACAGAGATTTAAATAAGACTTCAAGTTCAGGGCTCTATCACACATTTTTTGCAAAAAAAAAAGTAGGAACCCTAAAACCACTGCCCATTCTGGCCCACTGATACTCCAGACTGCTTCATTAAACTCGGCTGTCCTTTTCTCAACCTTTCCTTCATTGTTTTTCTATTGATTATGTGATGGTGCCTAAAAAGATGAAGAAACTGTGAAGCTGGAAGAAGATTTAGAAGGGAATCAAGACATGATAAAGCAATAATCTCATAAGCAGAGCTGCTTGGCTGTGTAATAACATAACCAAAGATGCCAGAGCTAAAACAATGCCCCCCCTGACATTAACTAAGTGCTATGTAGTACCGCTGACTTGATGCTATTTATTTCTTAGGGATTGGATTCAAATATGGCTTAATCTTGTGTGAAAACAAGTAATGTTCAAAGTCATCTTTAACTTGCTCTACATATGCTCTTTTATCGACATTACAAGGATTCTACCAGAGAAAATTAAATTAAAAGTAGAGCTTCGGTAGAGTTGAACAGATCCAAATATTTAACATGATACAATTTCTAAAAGTACGTTTGGTGGATTTTATGTATACTGTCTTTTAAGATTCCATTTTTAAGTCTAACAGAGGACAGGTGATTTTTTTTATTTTGTTGTGTATGAAAGACTGGTAGAAAATCTGCCAACTCTCTATTTTTATCCAACTTCCAATAATTGTCTGAAACAGAAAAAATACAAATATTTAAGTTATATAGATCTTGGTTCATAAGATTTTTTTCTAATTTTGTAACTGGTCTAATAAGTTAATGTGCTTCTAGGAATCTGGACTGCTCATCCACAAAATGCAGCCTTGTAACCTAACATTCAGGAGGTTAGGAGAAGAGAGCAGCCAAGCTCATAGCAGGTGCTTACCAAATTATAGTAATATTACAATTAACAAAATGTAACATTTGTGCCAACACTATTAAAAATTCCAAAAAGAAAACCAACTGCAAACAGACAAAAAGCTGGCTGAACATTGCATTGCCTAAATGAAGTATAATCACTAGGAGGAGCAACCTGGCTCTGTCTCCACAGCTCAGTGAGGTCAACGTACTTCTCCCTGTTCCTCCTGCTACGGGCAGTGAAAACCTCTGGATGGCTCACAGAAAACCAACAAAAGGATCTGCAAGGGACAGCAGAGCCAGGCCAGCTTCTGGACATCAGGGCCCTGGGTGTTGTTCTGGGGTACAGGATAACAAAGAGGAACAGACATTGGGGAGAAAAATTACTCTCTCAAGCCAGAAGACCAGAAATGCAACATCCCACCAAGCCAGACTTTCAGACAAAAACTACACTTCTCCAGCCATCCTGCTAGCAAAAAGCCAACCCGGTAGCCTACACTGTCTCCCCTGCTCTGCTGGATCAAGATGTCTCTGCTTCCACGGCCCTGGGATGGTATCAGACACACACAGGGGAGCTGGGATCTCGCTCCCGTGCGGCTGCATCAGGTCCCCACCCTTTCAGTGGGGGCCACGATTTCTACTTCTTCCTTGTGGACATGAGGCACTGCTCTCCCTCCCCACCAATGGAGCATCAGAGAACTGGTGGAAAACTAGAGCGTGTACCACCATCCTCATGATGAAGCCTCTGGCTCTGGCAGGGATGGCTATGTGGAAGGGAGCAGGGTGCTCTCCAAGTCAAGGAGCCAATATGTCCTAACAGGAGCTTGAGACCCCACTGCCATGAAGCAAGAATGGGTATCAACAAAGGCTGAGTGGGGGCCATGAACCACCCCTACCCTAAGCCTGTCAGTATGATGAGGGCACCCACTCCCAGCAGGGATAGCTTCTGAGTAGGTCTGTCAAGTAATAAGGTTTAAATCTAGAGTTGTACAACACGCTTTCCAAAATGTCTATGCTTTTTCTTAAAATATCACCGTCATATCAAAAACCAGAAAAAAAAATCCCAAATGTGATGTCAACACTACAATGAAAGAGGTATTAGGAGGGTCCAGTGCAAAACCAGCAGTGAAAATATACTGCTGCAACCCCAGAACTTGGAGATGGAAGAATGTTACTTCAGCTCAGCCCAGGCCACATAATGAGACCCTGTCTCAAAAAAGTAATTATCATTATTAACCAGCAAGAATTTTAAATTCAGCCCTCTTAAAATACTTTAGAAAGGGCTGAAGAGATAGCTTAGCGGTTAAGGCGCCTGCCTGCTAAGTCTAAGAACCCGGTTCCAATCTCCAGGTCCCACATTTAGCCAGATGCAAAGTGATACAAGGACACAATGACCCACTTGACCACAAGGGGGCACACACATCTGGATTTCGTTCACAGCCTCTGAGAGACTGCTGGTGCGCCCATCTCTAGCTGTCTCCCTCTCCCTCTCTGTCTGTCTCTCTCTGTGTCTCTCTCCAAAAATAAAATAATAAAAAAAATTTATAAAAATACTTTAGAAATACAACTGAAAAAAAAAAAAACAAGCCTAACAAACAATTTTTGAGAAAGTAAATGGAAAGTACCAAAGTCAAAAATACATCAGAAAAAAGAATTCAGTGGAATGGGCTCCATACTGCGATGGAGCAGAAGGGAAGAGGACCATGAAATGGAAGACAAAATTAGAAGTAACTGTGGCAATGACCTTCCCATTGCTGGGACAAAACACCTGACCAAAAGCAGCTTATGGAAGTAAAGGATTTGTTATGGCTTATAGTCTTGAGAAGTGTCTTCATGGCAGGGACAACATGGCAGAGGACAGGTGTGGCACCACTTCCTGTCATATCATCTGGGAGGTAGTATAAGAATGTGCAAGCTGTGGCAAGGAGGGAGCCAGCTTATAATACCCCAACACCAACCTCCAGAAACAAACCTCTTCCAGCAGGTTTCCACCTCTTATATTGCCACCAGCTAAGGACCCGTATTTTCGGCAAAATTACCTTTCAGAAACAAAGATGAAACAAAAACAGTACCAACTGGACAGGAACAAAGAGAATGTGGGTCCATTAGACCTTCCCTGCCCCAAGAAAGTTCTGAAACTAGAAAGTGAGGAGACGCTTAAAATATACCAGGTAAGTGCAGGGGGAAAAGAACGACACGGCAAATAAATAAGTCAACAGTCACATTCTTCTCCTGAGATGTGGAAACTGAATTTTATGGTTGAAACAAAAGTTAGAGCACCATGTGACAAGGTTTTCCATGCATAGACATACTGAAAGCAGTAATACTATAAGCAGAAAAGAGGCAGCTTCTAAGGAGAACTTCAGAGAACCTTACCCAACTGCACGATGATAGCTCTTGACTGTGACAGGGTCCCTAACTACTTCATACCTTCTAAGAACAGAAACAGCATGGCCCCCAACTTCAGTCAAGAGATGCACTAAGCCACCCAAAACTTTTCAGACGGGAAGAAAAACCATTTCCTTTTAAAGCTTAACTTGCCTTACCCAACCATGCTGAAAGTTGGTAATTGTTTGCATCCCATTCCACAGACCTGTTTGCCCATGACTTTTGGGGTCATTTTATGTTGACTCCCTTCTGGTAAGCATAAATTTCATCAGATTATAGCAACTGGTCCCAGAGTTTTGAATTATCAATAATAAAGTCAACAATTTTAATATAAATGCAGATTATATACATTGCTCATATATATTCTTCCTTAAGTCTCCACATGAGTTTCTGGATGTTGTTCTGTGATGAGATCCTGCACTGAGGATATCCAACATGTAGGGACAGGCTCTGGAGGATAAAGCCATGTGCGCTCAGCACTGCTTTGAACCTGAACCCACCAACCCACCCTCCCTCCAAGCTGGACCCTGGCCTACTGAGAACATAGCAAGCAAGAAGAATCTGACACCTGGTTGTGGAGGAGATTTACACAGTGAATGGTGAACTATCCAGATCTGGGCCAGTGGTAGTTCCTTGTCTCAATGCTGTGACACGGTGACAAAATACCTGAGAAAACACAACTTAAAGGACAGAAGGTTTATTCTGGCTCACAGTTTCCAGCAGAGTCCACCATGGAAGGGAAGGTGTGGGCAGCAAGAGGGTAAAGCAGCTGAGAACGTGTGTCCACAGCTGGGCACAGGGAAGGATACCTGCTGGTGCTCCGCCTACTTTACCCCGCTTACTCAGTCTGGAACCCCACTCCATAGGATCGTGCCACTCACACGGAAGGTAGGTCTTGCCTCCTCAATTAGACCTTTCTGGACTCCCCCTCACAGATGCAGCACACCCACTGGTTTGATCCTAAATCCTGTCAAGTTGACAAACAAGATTACCCATCATAGTGGCCACCTTGAAAACAATTTTGAAGCCAAATGAGGTACCTCCTGCCTATAATCCCAGCACCAAGGAGGCTAAGATGGAAAAATCATCAAAAGGTTGAGGGCAGCTTGGGCTACATACATACAAGTGAGAACTTGTATCCAAACTAGAAATAAAAATAACTTTGGGGCCAGGTGTCGTGGCGCACACACCTTTAATCCCAGCACTTGGGAGGCAGAGGTAGGAGGATCACCATGAGTTCAAGGCCACCCTGGGACTACATAGTGAATTCCAGGTCAGCCTGGGCTAGAGTGAGACCCTACCTCGGAAAAAAAAAACACACACACACAAAAAAAGAAAGCTTTGAAAAACTACAGTTCTGTGGTTCTCAGAAGGAATCAGGAAAGGCTCTGCTTTTAGTTCATATACTGCCATCACTGGGTCTTGAATTCATCCATTCATTCACTAAATGCATATGAAATGCTCTGAAACTCAGGGATACAAAAGCAAAAGAGAACTGGAAGGGGAAGAAAGGAAGATCAAAGTGACTCTGGGGAAAGAATGTCACAGAGGCCCAAATAGAGGCACACACCAGGGGGAGAACAAAAACTGGCTGGCAGCAAATAAATCCTGTCAAGTTCACTCAAGGAAGGAAGCAAAAAGCTGGGGCCTGTGCTTAGGAGGAAGCCAACATGTCTGCCTTGTCTCTGAGAACAGACTCAGCCAACCCTCTGTGGTGGGGCAGCAAGAAAAGCCCTGATGGGTAAAGGCTTGTGGAAAGCAGTGGGAAGAGAGCTGGCACAGAGAAAAAGGCTGTACGGTAGTGCCTGGAATCCCTCTGCCTCTTGTCAGGCTCCCATCCTTGTTGGCAAGATGGCTCGAAGTTGCCTCCAAACTGCCGGAGTCCTTGTATTTGGCTTATTGCAGTACACCTTCCCCCCGCCCCCCACCATGGCAGCCATAGAGAATGTTATCACACTTGAAATGGGATCACACGGCCTGCTTTCCTTGGCCTCTGCTATGGTCCTCCCTGCTCTCAGCAGGAAGAAACATGCTCAAGCCCTGTAAGCCCCACCTCTTAGCCACCTCTTCAGAGTGCTCTGAAATTTGGCAGCCCTTATCCTCTGGCTCCAGCCCCATTGGCCTGCCCCACATGCCTGTACCCATCATGTTCACACCTACCAATCAGGTCTGCACTAGCCATGCCTTCTGCCTGCACATCCTCCCCTCCCTTTTTCACCTGGTCAGCTTCAGATCACAGCTCACCCATCACACCCTCTAGGAAGCCTTTCCAGACCTCCAAGGATGATAACCATGCAACACACCCAGCCTTCAGAAGGCCCAGCAGAGTTACACTTGCTGGTGGGACTCTTCTATGCTCAGCTTGCTTGTGGGAGTGTAAGCTGCTGAGGATACTGAACGCCGTGGGTCAGGACTGTACCCACGGCACTTGCTTCGGTATCTAGCCCATAGCAAGCAAGCTCATGATAAGCACTGCCTGACAGTGGAACCAGGAGCCAGGGCTCTTTGAAAATGCACATGCACACGTCAAACAAACCTGACGCAACCTTCTGATGATGCCTACGAATCCAGCAGCCATCTGAACAGTGCTTCTCTCATACTAAGGTAGGCATCACTTTGGGTGATGACAATGACACTATTTTGTTACTGAGTGCTCTTTTCTGTGAGTAGTATTCTCCATCCAAGTCATGTTCTGCTTAGCTTTAATTGAACTTGAAATTATTTGTACTCTACGATGGAACTTCCTCTGGTGATGTCTCTAGCCTGATGGCAATCAAATTTATAACAAAGAATCTAAAAATAAAATACATTATGCTTACTAACCACCAAATAAAAAGATTAACTACCAAGGTCACTCAAGAGCTGAACTCAACACATTCCATTTCCCCTTGACATTAAATCAGAGAGAGCAAGCGCAAACATGCCAGACCCAGCCTTGAGCTTCTGGCTATGTCAGCTTGTGGAAAATGCTTAAACATGGCGTCCTGCTAATACCAAAGATTCCTCACTAGCCATCATCTCCTTCATTAATAAGCAATTAGTGACAAGATCAGATCACATCATCTGTGCAGTTAATCACAGGCTGCAAAAAACTCGGGGTTTACAAATTTTATTAGCATGGCTGACACCTGTCAACTATTTCAGTTAATTACTCCCAAATCTGGATTCTAGCCTTCAACTATTTCATATTTTAATATATTTGGCATAAAGGGTTTTCAAGCTACCATTTAGCTCTTTTGAGTATTTTTGTCTTATTTCTTTTCTAAAATTGTCAGAAATAAGCCCTGCTAGCTTTCACCGTGGCACAGTTTTTTCCATCGCTGAGTAAAATAAACTGTTAATCTATAAGATCTGACTAGCCACATGGCTAAAACTTTCTGTCAGTGTTTATTAAATAGTCCCCATGTTGCTATGTAAGACAATGTTTTGAGAACTCTTAATTACATTCTAAGGACAGAACTCCAAAATTTTTCTGTACTTTAGAGTAGAAAAACATACTTGGGGTCTGGAGAAATAGCTTAGTGGTTAAGGCACTTGCCTGTGAAGCCTAAGGACCCAGGTTCAATTCCCCAGTATCCACAAACGCCAGATGCACAAGTGGTGCATGTGTCTGGAGTTCATCTGCAATGGTTGGCAGCCCTGGCATGCCTGTTCTCCATCTACCTCTTTCACTTTCTCCTCTCTCAAATAAATAATTAAAAAAAAAAAAAAACACACTTGACTTTCTTTCTAGTGGGTTGGATGTGAATGGTTTGTAAGGCTTTGTAAGTAAGCATGTTTCCCTCACCTCATCTAGTAAGTCACTAGTGAAGCCTAAGGGCAGGCTCTAAGATGAAATTAAAATGAAAGAGAAGCCTGGGTTAGGTGCAAAGAAAAGATCAAATGATTAAGAGGAGATGGGAGAGGCAAACGGATGAGAACAAATGATTTACAGAAGGCAACGCTAAAAACAGTTCATGGACCACGCAGGTCAGATTTCCACAGGTAGTCAGTGACAAGGAGAACACAGAAAATGAAAGGTAAAAAGAGGGAAAAGGCATTATGCTAAAAACACATAACGTAACAAGCGCACTAAACATTTCCATCTTCTCATGTTACTACTATAACTTTCCATCCTCCTAAAAACAGACTTCAAGAGATTAAGTGAAACCCAAATTTGCAAAGCCAACAAGGGGGCCACATGGGAATTTGCACCAGGCAGGTGGACTTCATGCCCAGACCACACTACCCTGGCTGAAAAAGGAACACCACCTACAGAAAAGAGTGTGGTCTTGAAAGGAAGACAGACGAGACTACGTACGTGCTGACCTGCCTGCTCACAGTCTGTGGTTGAAAGGCAATAACCCATCACCATTCTGCTTGTGTATTTATGGAACTGGCGAATCAGTCATGGGATGGTAAGAAGACCTAACTTCACCTCATTACTATAATCAACTCTTTAAGAAAACATGAACCCTAACACAAGAAAAGCTAGGTTTGATTCCCTTGGACCCACATAAAGCCAGATGCACAAAGTGGCATATGCATCTAGAATTGGTTTACAGTGGCAAGAGGCCCTGGTTCACCCACTCCCTCTCATTCATGTTCCCCCTCTCTCCCTCCCTCCTCTCTCTGGATACCTCCTATCTCCCTCCCCCCTTAATCCCAGCACTCCCTCACCATCTCTTCTCTCTCTCTCTCTGAATTCTCTCTGGCTACAAATAAAAAAATCTGTAAAAAAAAAAAAGTTTTAAAGGTTCCATGCAGTAAGACACCACTCTTTGAACACTGCTCTAACCCTAGCTCTTTCTTTCCTGACCAAACTTAAGACAGTGTGCATGAGACTCCATCAGTAACAGCTTTATCGCCTCATGTCCCTGTGTGCCTTGCCTGCAAGAAACTCCCAAGATGTGGGGCTACTGGGTGAGAATCTAAATATTCATGGCTCTCCAGCTTAACTCCCTGCTGATCTCACCCAAAATGCCACTTTCAGTGTGTTGTGAGCAGAACCGATGACACAGAGCCAAGACCAAGTCTATCTCAGGACAACCTGTGCAGAGCTCAAGATGCCTCCTGCAGGTCAGGTAACCACTGTTTGGACATGTATGAAGTAAAAATTCTTTGAAAACCCATAAAAATCAAACAGAAAAACAAATTCCCAGTATCCTGCTTAATCTAAATACAAGGCACTCTAAGGATCCCTTTTGTTTTCTTTCTTTTAAAAAAATTTTTATTTATTCATTTATTAGAGACACAGACAGAGAGAGACAGAGAGAGAGAGAGAGAGAGAGAGAGAGAGAGAGGGAGGGAGGGAGGAGAATGGGCACACCAAGGCCTCTAGCCACTGCAAACGGACTCAAGATGCATGTGCCAACCATGTGCATCTGGCTGACGTGTGACCTGGAGAATTGAACCTGGGTCCTTAGGCTTCACAGGCATGCGTCTTAACCACTAAGCCATCTCTCCAGGCCCCCTTTTGTTTTCTATTAGTGATCCTAAACACAGATAATGGTTTTACCTTTTAGAGACCCAGTTCATGGTTTGAAAGATTCAATACTGTTAACATGTTAGTTCTCCCCAACTTGATTTATAGATTAAACACAATCCCAATCAAAATGTAAGGTGAACTTCTGTTTGAAATTAACAAGTTGCTCCTAAAATGCATATCACGTAGGCCAAACGATGAAAAAGAAAAAAAACAAGCTTGAAGCCTGCCCTCAAGAATTATGACGTAATGGTACTCACAACTGTGTAGTGAGAGAATGAAAGAGAGAGAATGAAACATTAAGGCAACAGGAGAGTCCAACAACTAGACTGATGCTTACCTACGTGGACCAGTGACTTATAAGAAAAGTCAAAGGGGATTCCAGAGGAAGAGAGAGAGGCCAGTGGCAAAGTGCACCTCCTGTGTAAGCCTGTGACTGCCTGGGTTTGGACAGAAAAGAAGCACATGTAAAAGTATTCTACACCACCTGTTACCAGGGAAATGCACACTGAAACCTACTACTACTACTTCTATGCATCTGCTAGAACTGCTGAAATTTACAAGACTGACTGGATCAAGTGTTGGCATGGATGCAGAGGAACTAGAGCTATCCGGGATCATGTAGAACCATGTTAGATATAGTTGATTAAATAGTACACCTCCAGTGTGACCCCCCACCAATCTATTTCTATGTTTTACCTGTGATAAAAATAAATCTACGCACACTTACATAGGAACACTTACATAGGAACACACACACCTGCTTTACCGGAGTTCAAAATGGAAATCACCCAAATACCCATCAGTAGAAAGACAAATAAAGGAGATGTGTCCTTGTGATGCATCAGCAATCAAAACCAGGAATAAACCAGGAAACACCAGGGATACATGCAATAAAAATGAATCACAACATGGATTGGCCAAAAAAAAAAAAAAAAAAAAAAAAAAAAACCACAGATCACATACTGTGTGCCTCCATTTCATTTGAGATCCCAGAACATGCACTCTAAAGTGAAGTGACCAAAATGAAGCAGGTTGGTGGCTGCTTGATGATGGGAGTGCCAGGAATTTTCAGACATGAAAGTAAACTTCCAGGGAACGTGATAGTGGGAGTACAGCTCCGACAATGAAATTTTAGGGAAAGATCTGTCTTCACCATCTTAACTCTGGTTAGGATTTCACGATGATACACTCCAATATGTCAAATTGTACTTGAAATATCTTCTGTTTATTTTATATCAGTTTTATCTTACAGAGCAATAAATTTTTGCAAATTAGTCCCATTTAGGAATTAACCTAACTGTTCTGGTCTCATCCACCTCAGAAGCTCCCAGGGTAACACAAGAGCTCTCTGGTAGGAAGGGAAGTTTCTGGGTATGTAGTTACAGCTTCAAGGACTTGAACAATCTTCCTTTCACAAAGCTGAAGGCTTTAAATCATGACAAGCAAGCCATGTATAAACTAAAATGTTCCTTCTGTTCAATAAAGCAAGCTATGATACCTCCCCTGCAAGGTGTACTGAATCTTAACATGCAGATTAGAAGAAGAAGAAACATCTGCTTTTCTTAGTCCACTGGAGAGTAGACGAAAGCCCTGCAGGACATTCCTGTGACACTGAGTCAGTTTTCCCCCAGAAGCATCCTAGCCTACATGACAGTCTGGACCTTGCTTAAGTACTCAAACATGTAACATCCTGCTCTCCATGCAGTCACTCTTAGCAGAGGCTGACCACACCTGAAAACTAACTCTCCAGAGGTGTGTGAGCTGCTGCATGTGCAACGGCTAGGCTGGGAGCTCACATGTGCTCTGGGTATGTATATCATGGCCCGAGAGACACAAGTGCCACTGCAAGAAAGCAGAAGGTATCTTGGATGGAATGTTCATTCGGGGGAAATAAAAGTTGATTTTTTTTTTTATGAGTTAACTATTGTGTTTCTAACTAGTAGGGGCCAATTGAAAATGTCATCCACTATACATATGAGATGCTCCCCAAGTGATGGGAAGGGGAACTGTGGCCACTGAGGGAATTAGTGACAAGCTTTTCAGGAGAGAGCTATTCAAGCTGAGTGAAGTGATTGGGGACGGAGAGTCCAATAGTGAGAGCCCAAGAGTTTGGGTGGGGAAGAAAAGAATCATAGTTGAAGGTTAGCAATGCAGGTGAGGGGTGCCACACCAGCTATGTGACAGGATGGGCTTAGAACCCAGACTTACTATGCTCTAATGTCCAGACTACCAGCCAATTCCTTCTTTCCATTCAGAAGCACCAACATATGGGCCAGAGCCCTCCTTGGTAGTCATTCCATAAGACTGCATTGTCCCCATAGCTGTCCACAGGGTACAAACAGGAAAAACAACTCAAATACTCAGTAACAACAGGAAACAAACACTGACGAGTCCTCTCTCATATATAAATCTTAGACTCTAGAATATTCTATGTTTAAAGTATTTTGAAAGAAGCCACGGTCATTCTGTCCTTACATGAAGGTGACAAATGGAGCCGTAAAACAGATGACATGCATAAAATGATATCTGCACTGAATGCTTTTATGCAGAAATCATCTTCATTATGAACATGAAATAATACAGGTCTCAGTAGCAAACATTTAGTTTGCATAAAAGAAAAAGAATGTATTTTACAAAGCCCTGTGGGGTGTGGGTGGGGACTGGCTGTAAAGACCTGGGGTAAACCTACAGATACTGACGCGTCCTTGGACAACTTCATTATAGCCAATCTACTTCTACATCTGTAAGATGTAAGAAAAATTCCACTTGTCCTAACAATGTCTCCAGACTGAGTGGATCAAATTAGGGAATGAAAAAGAAATCACCAAGCCTCACACACAGAAGGGAGCGTTCCTGCCTTCATGTCCTCTTTCTTAAAGAGGACAATGTTGTCATCTCCTCACTAACAGGAAGTTCCAGTACTACAAAAGACAGAACTTCTATTCAGCCCAAGATTTCACTAAGCTCTCTGAACAATGTTTTTGTTCTCCTTAATCATATCTCATTTTGATTGCTAGTATCTAATGGGCAATTACAGGTTTGCTCAATTTTCCTGTCATGTTTCTCATATGTGAGAAAACATTTATGATACTCTGTTTAAATCTTCTTTATAAAAAGTCAGAGTTCAGCTTTGAAAATGATCACTTTCTTTTACTTCCAACCTAACCCACCTCTCAAATCATGGAAATAAGAATTTTAGAAGACTCTCTTTTTAAGAAGAGTCACTTATTAACTTATTAACTCAGGTTAATAATCTTTCTTCACCTCTTAAAGGGCACTAAACAAGGGAGGTGAAAGGTTACAATAAAATATTCCAAGCTGACTTTTCAGGGTGGTATTGGCTGTCCTTCAGTGGGTGTCCTGAAAACTTTGGGAAGAGCCATTGAAGCAGGCCAGGTTCATCTGGAAGCCTGAGGACCAACTGAGGCCCTTCAAAAATAGAACCCAGCAATTACTCTATTAAGCCACATTAGACATTCTAGGTTAGATCCTTTTTTTCTCAGTAAGAAATCAATCATAACAAGATAGAGATATGCTCTCTGTAGAGGACATGCTATTGTCTATGCAAGCTTTGGCGGAGGCAGCACAGTGCTTGGCAGCATTTTATCTCATCCGACCATAGACCACACAGTACCAGGAAGGAGGGAAGAGGTTGAGGACAAAATCTCTATCCTCATTTAAATATCCTTCATGACTTAGTAGTGATGACTTCCTTTAAGGTGCAGTCACCTTCAGAATATTACAAGAGAAAGAAAAGAAAAATGTGATATGGTTCACGGCCAAGAACATTAATAAAAATTCTTCCTAAAGTAGAATCATTATTTTCATTTGCTATTCAAAATTTTTCATTTTTTTATCATCTCAGTTGCCAATTTTCAATCTTCATTGATTAAAAACACAGCAGAACTCCTTGCATACAAATTTATTCAGGTTTGCAAACATTAAATCATCATTAGATTAGAATGACAAGCATGACAAAATTCATACACTCAAAGAGGTTCGGGGAATATAAAATCTAAAATGTATTGAGTTAGGTTTTAAATAGAACCCACACAAGCTTAAGTTCAATGAAAACTAATATTGCACACTTTTTAATCAATTATTTCATAATCATCCCCCTAAATCCTTTAATTTACTGAGAAATCCTATCTGAAAAGTTTCCGAAAGTCAGCCATAAAGCAGCACTGAAATGCAAATTGGATCTAAACTTCTACTAAATCCATCAAATGTCACCTCACTCCAATCCATCAAGTCACTCTACATGAGTGAATCTCCAAAGTGTCCTCAGTGCTCATTACTGTTACAATTAAGAACCAGATTATAGTGAAAATAAAATGACATGATTACTCTCAACAGTTATGGATCCAAACTCTTTAATGTAACTTATCATGCAAGCCACACGATATCAGGCTCATTTATTACCTTACACACAATTAAGATCTAATTTCCAAGGCTAACATGTAGTCAGCAGTAACAGTCTTGCCTTTTGAAATATTTTTTAAAGGAGAGAAAACCCTTTTTAGATTTGTTTATATCATCTTGTGGATAGCATGAGATTACAGGGGAGAGGTAAGGGCTGGAAATGTACTTTTGGAAGTATTATAAATCCTGTGAAAGAGTACGAGGCCCCAGAGAGCAAGCACAGACACCCAGACAAAGAAAAAGCCCTTATCAGACAGGCAAAAAGGAGTGAGCATAGGCATGTAAAATAAGATGGAGGGTAGATACCATTTAATTCTTCTGGAAAAGGCCACTTCTTAGTCAGGCATCAAAACACATGGCTTTTTGGAGACAGACAATGGAAAAGATCTCCAAGATAATCTGGGGTATTTTTTTAATGCTTGGTAATGTTTTGCTTTCTCTCATATTATTCCTGTATTCCACAATAATGAGAAGATAAAGAAAAATATTCAGTAATAACAGACTTTTGTAAACATATTAAGAATCACAGGAATGGTTGAATAAGTTAAAAATCTTTGATTCATCTGAAGCTGAGTAAATTACAATTAACTCATCAGAATAAGAATTGCCCCATTTGGTACTTTAATCTTTGGGGTCTAATTTCATATTTTATTAATGGGATCCAGGTGGAGTTTCAATAATTAGGGAAAGTCTTTAAAAACAGATCTAGAATTTTAGCCCATCATTTTTCTTTCACAAAAGCCACTGAAAAGACAAAAGATGAGAAAATAAGCACCACCATGAAATGGGCCAGGTGGCGATTAACTGGAGGCCTTGGGAGGCTACCCTGAAGCGTGCTATTTTACCTGAAGTTCCATCTCTGTGGTTCTGCCTGGCGGGGAATGCCAGTCAGGAACCCAACAGTGGTCAGTCGGAGTCTGGCTAGCCAGCACCCCAAAAAAGGCTCATAGAGATAAAGGGTTGGTCCCTAGCTGGTGGATGAAATCATTGGGAGATGAAAGTGTAATAACATTATCAGTGGAGAAACCTTTCAATGAAGCCATAAATTGATGACATTTTTAATATTGGAGACAGAGAGAGAATGAGAATTGGCATGCCAGGGCCTCAGCCACTGCAATCAAACTCCAGACACTTGCACCACCTAGTGGGCATATGTGACCTTGAGATCGCCTCACCTTTTGTGTGGCTGGCTGGCTTACATGGGATCTGAAGAGTCGAATATGGGACCTCAGGCTTCACAGGCAAGCACCTTAACCACAAAGCCATCTCTCCAGCCTTGATAGCATTTTTAAAAGGGAGGCCTAACTGAAGGAACTGGATTACTGGGGATGTGTCTTTGAAAGGATAAATCTTGCCACCCCTTCCTGTCTGTCTCTCTGCTTCCTAGCCACCACTAGGTGAGCAACTTTGTCCCACCACATGCTCTGGCCGCCATGATCTTCTGCCTCAGCACAGGTCCACAGCAATGGCACAAGCCAATCAGAAATAGTGAAAAAACAAACCTCCTTTCCTCAGGTACCCTGCCACAACAACAACAACAACAACCCCAGACATGCCTGCATTGATGATGGCCCAAGTCACTGCACAGGGAAGCAAGGTGTCACACAGCAATATCCTGCTGGTGACACTGTCTTCACTGGCAAAGTGACCTGGTATGAGTCACTTAATATCTTTGGAGCTACATGAGATGGAGATGATACTTCCAGGGCTAGGAGGACTCAATGAAAAGAGCACAGGTGATTCTGAAAACAGAATAAGATTACATATGACTGTGACACTCTGTATTCTCTAAGAGAAGTAGGAGGCATGCATGACTAGGCAAACTTCCTCAGAATAAGACACCCATCCTCAAGAAATTGACACCAAGGGACCGAGTAAAAATGACCTCCCTGCAAGCTACAAAACTGCCTAATTAGGTAATATATGCCCACTTCCTGCAACAGTGGCATGTCTTTTATGGGGTGGGTAGTAACCAATAGCTCTCAGATTAGATTTGAGGCATGCTCCATGGGAGAAAATTCACCCCCAATACTGAAAAACCTAGTCCAAACCCTATAGCTCGGGAGGTCATAAGCTCTGGTAGGGGTGGGGAGTTATTACTGCTGCTTGGCTACATGGATATATACTTCTCACCAAATTGCTCTTCAATAGTTATGTTTATTGCCCATATTTGAGTGATGCTGTCACTTGTGGTTAGAGAAGCTTCTCTTTTCAGATGACTGCTGGGAAGCCTCAAAACTTGTCAAAGTGCTGAGAAGTGACAGTTTAGTGTTCAGCACTAAATGAGACATCTCTGTCACACCTTCCAGTGGCTCAGGAACTACAGTACAAGAGGTGGCTAAAAGTACATGCCAGCCAAAGGATGGAGAGGAGTGCTTTGGTATGCTGTCTTCCAGACACAAAGTGGCCATGGCCTCACCGTGGCAGTTGTGACCAGCACAAGTCCTGCAAAACACGAGGCCCATCCAAAGGTTCTTGTAGATGATGCGGGGGGGGATAAAATAAAATTACCCCTCACATACCAAGTCAGAGGCAACAAAGTAGTAGTTCACTCACAGGTTCCTGATGAAAGAAACAACCTAGAGAAGGGCTCACCTCCCATAATGGGCTTGGACACCAGGCCTGAGCATCTCCCCAACAGCCGGCTTTCTGACCCGGCCGAGTGAAGAGCACAGCAGGTTCACTTCGTAACTAAGTCTTCAAAGAGAACGGAACAAAGTACTTCACAAAATGGGCCAAAATTGCTGCAAGAACAGGTTACAAGATAGACTGTTAACTATAGTTTCGGCCTCTTTTCTATTATTATTCCACCACTGAACTTCAATTGATTGCTTAAATGCAACACTCCTTGCATTCTGTGAGATGTGGGAAACCGTAACACTTCTTTAATGTACTCGAGCAGCTGTAGGCAAAACAGACTAGTTAACAGAAATTAAACATACTAATAAAGCATTTTTAAAGAAATTTTTAACATAAAATTGTGTCTAAAACACAATTCTTTTAGTCAGCTGTGGCAAGGAATCTCTAATGCTATCAAGTCTGTGATATGTAAGAATATCTTTGAAGAAGAGTTTCCCAAATTTACACTAGTATCCTTTTCCCACTAAGCAGGGAGGACTGCTTTCAAAATGTCTCTGAATCCATTGAGCTTAGAAAGGGAGAGAGATTTCCCACATGTCTGTATCTGATGTCAGTCCCATAAGCCTGACACAAGAAGATGAATGGTTTCTGGGCCAAGGAGTCTGCAGTGCATGCTGCAATCCACTCAGGCCGTGTGCTGGGAAATCATTTCTATTTCATGTAGCAGAGGGTCATGTACTGGTATAAGAAGAGAGAAAAAGAGGAAGTGGACACAAACAGAGGAGAATTCACTACCAAATGCAAACAACTCTCTCCTAAGAGCTCAAATACTAAGCCAAAACACTAGAACACATGTACAGCTGAAGATTAAACACAGGGCCTCATCCATGACAGGCAGGTGTTCTACCACTGAGCCACGCCCCCAGCCCCTCACTGGGGAATTCTAGGCAGGAGCTCTACCACTGAGCCACACCCCCAGCCCCGCACTGGGGGATTCTAGGCAGGAGCTCTACCACTGAGCCATGCCCCAGCCCCTCACTGGGGGATTCTAGGCAGGAGCTCTACCGCTGAGCCACACCCCCAGCCCCTCACTGGGGGATTCTAGGCAGGAGCTCTACCACTGAGCCATGCCCCAGCTCCTCACTGGGGGATTCTAGGCAGGAGCTCTACCACTGAGCCACGCCCACAGCCCCTCACTGGGGGATTCTAGGCAGGAGCTCTACCACTGAGCCACGCACACAACCCTCCCCTTTATGAATACCATCTTGAAGGGTGAGAACATTTTTAGGAAAGGACATTCTGCCAAAGGCCTACAAATTATCCATTAGCTAACATTTATCAGAAGTCAGTTGAGATGGAGGGTGGAAGCAGTTAACCAGATGATGTAGGCAAGACAAGGCCAGGCAGACTGTCTTTCGCCATCCACTTGGACTTCTAAAAACTATGCTGTCACATTTGGAAGCAAGTGGTCAGCGGAGAACGTCTGGGGATCAGATAAACAATCAAGGAGAATCCATCTCTGGGAAAGCCTTCCTATAAATTGAAAGAAAAACTAACATAACTAAGAAACCTTGACACCATTATAAAATGACTCATTATTCTATTTATTCTTTTCTGTAAATGAATATTTACAAGTTAGTAATAACAGCTATGAATCTACATAGCAGTGAGGCTTAGCCATGAACTTTTCTCCAGATAAAGGAGTCACAACAGTATTCATCCTCACAGATTTTCAGATTGGTCTGGGACAGTCTGTTTTACATGGAGAAAATAATTTTATCTATTATAAGGTAATTTTGGTATCATATGTGGGGGTAAAGTGGCTCCTTCAAAAGTAACTGAAATGTGAACAATAGTCTTCCTTATAACCCAGTCCACCCACACCCTTCTATGACACTCAGGCCTGTCTACCCAGAAAGACCTGGGCCCTTCTTAAGATTCAGGGCTTCAAGAGGTTTTCAATGCAAAACTTGGAAAATGTATTTCCTCCTCATAGGAATATGCTTTTAAATAACGAAGATGTTTACATAAATTCTACATAGATGAGAAACTGCTGTTCTGTACGGTTACTTTCAACTTGCTTACGCTTAGCTGCTAGGAAAGTTTGTACTCTAGAGAACCGAGTCACAAGCAGGACTGACATTGCTATGGTGAGAGTCAATCCTTCAACGCTATGACATCAAGAGTCTAGAAGCAGTCAAGTAAAACTGCCGAGTCACTCTTGACTGGGGCAGGATGACACTGGGCCTGCACACGCCGGCTCAGCCCCGGGTGTCAGAACATGAAGATAATGTCATGAAACCTGTGTGGACATCACCACTGAGATTTAGAAAATTGCAACTAATGCTGCCCTTAGACTGGAACAAGTTAACACCAAGAGGCAAGCAATGGAGCCAGCTGACTCTCCCTACTGCAGCCTGCAAAACTGCTTATTTAATATCTCACATGAGGCACTAAATTCCCATCATAATTCTATGAAACAAAGAATCTTGTTTTTCCTACTCCATCTACTACCGGCTGTCTTTTGAAAGTGAGACACACACACACACACACACACACATATGTAAATTTAACTTCTGTGAATCACAGTTTAGCAACTGAGAAGAGGTAAAGTCTTAAAGGTATTCTAGGGAGAATCATTTTATAAAGTATAACCAGTACTGATTTTTTTAATCACTCCCAATTTCTTTAAGATGCTATTGTTCACTTTGCTTAAACTCATTTCCACTGAGTAGGTCCTATTTTGTGTATGAAGAAGTAGACAGTCATATCCTTTCTCAAGGTCACAAAGCTAGTCAGTACCAGAGCAGATTCCATCTCAGAACTCTCAATTCCCAACCCGCCCCTTAGTCCACTGGGCCTCGCTGCTCGCCTGGCTGAACCAGAATGGATTAAAATAAAAGATTACCATACAAGTTCTATTCTTCCATTTACCACTCAGGGGCTGTATTTACAAGCAGGATCTTGAGCAGCTGATCTGGCATTCACCTTATTTTATTTATTTATTTATTTATTTTTGCAATAAACCAGTTAAGACAAAAAGGCCCAGTCTTAGTCATCAACTGAACCAATATGCATCTTTTCATATTAATCTCCCAGAAAATCAGTAGGTCGTTAAGTAAAACAGATCAATTTGCCTATAAAGAAATCCTTCCATGTTTTCAGAGAAAGCGAGATCCTGGCCTGTCTTAGTAGTACTGTTCTTTGGGATTGTATGGTGAAAAATGCTTTGGGTGTGAAAGCTTCAATAACAAGCACAGAATGTGCACTGTCATAGTAGAAAATTAGTTTTAAAAAAAAATGGAAAGCCACAAACAGAAAAGCTAAATGCAAATGCATCACACAGCCCAGCAGGCAGCCTGTCACTTCCCTCCATTCTGTCCCATGGAAGAAGAGGAGCACATGCTCAGTGGTGCACAGGGTGGGAGCCACAGTGGCCTTCGTGACAGATGTCTAACTAGCTGTGGATAGCCAGTCAGCAATGGGCTCCTGAATCCAGCTGGACCACAGTCACCCTTTCCTTTGAGATTCTGGAACTGGGTCTCAGAGGCTCTTGTTAAGACTCTCCCGGTCACTGAAAGTGAGGAGATATAAAATCACAAGCTGGGCAAAGTCATATGGTAGCACGTGATCATAGGTCTGGAGAAAGTCAGCATCAAAGAAGAATGAAGTCAGTGTTCACAGAGACACGTTTGTCACAGGATGGCAAGGCCAAATTGGAGGCAGAGCAGAGCAGACAGACAAAGGTACTCCTGCACATTTAACAGGCCCACTAATGCCAGCCAAACCCCCAAATTCCAAAGGTCAAAGTTTCCCATAGCCTTAGAATTGCTTAAGTTCTTAAATACAGTAAACAGTTACTGCTATTAAAACAACATTCATTAATTATGAGATCACAGTCCCAATACACTAGCCATTAAAGATATCTAATGAGGGCTGGAGAGATGGCTTAGTGGTTAAGGCATTTGACTGCAAAGCTAAAGGATCCCGGTTCAATCCTCCAGGACCCATGTAAGCCAGATGCACAAGGGGGCACATGCATCTGGAGTTCATTTGCATTTGGAGTTCATCCAGTGGCTGGAGGTCCTGGCGTGCCCATTCTCTCTCTCTTTCTCTGCCTCGTTCTCTCTCTCAAATAAATAAATAAAATATATTTACAGATATCTGTATGAAACTGAGCCTAAACATTTTGACTCCCATTATCACCAAGGCTAGAACACCAAGAAGTAATGCACTGAATTCACTCCTTCTGTTCCGAGCAGCAGAGAGGGATGCAGGTGTCATTGCAGTGCAGACTTAAACATGTAACAACTCACTGGTCCCCAGTCAGCCATACCACACTGACAAGGGCAGGCTATGAGGCAAGGAGCCGAGTTTCCACTATTCCCAAGTTGGTCTTGAAATGTACTATTTTATATAAAGGTTATGGGCATTTAAATGCAGAAAAAAGAGACAGCCATAAAGACATATAGAGATATGCATATCAAATGGCAATATGGCCTGGGGACCAAAACACATTTTCAAAACTCATTTCTACAGAAAAGTACATCCTAAGACTCATAAAACAGAGCATGATCAATGGTGAGAAACATTCAAATGTCTTTCGTTTAATAATGTTTTAGTCTGGTATGTTTCACTTAAGAACTATGTGATATATTAAAAAGGAATGGGTTAAAAAAACATTTTATTACTAACTCTAGGACCTCATAAAAATTACTTATTTCTTAATCTCTAAACTAACAGCCATAATACCTACTACTGTGGTTTTTATGAAAATTATATTAATAAGAGCCACTCACAAGGTCTGGCATTTTGGAGGCATTAAATAATCTGTTTTTTTTCTTTGATTATATGTTTTCTCAGTCTTCATCTCCCCAAGCCTGAGTATTACTTTAGTTTAGCTCACCTCCATATCAGTTTTTCTGTACACTGAACAGTCTCCTTAACATCTTAAACTCTGTTCCTATTCCACATGTTCAATCATAGTTACTCAGGCTTAACTACATGCTGTAGGGCCTACTACCAGATGGCCAGAGAATCAGAACTTTCACAGAGAAACTATAGGTGAGGTCAGGTTCCTCTGATCCATACTCACTCCCTGCTGTGGTCTCCCACAGGCACCACCATCCCAAACCTGTAAGCCAGTTTGCCCACTTGACTATTGGGGTGTGTCTTTCCTTCCAGGGATTTATTTGTTCTGAGCTGGTACCTCCTTCATACAAGCCTAAGGGCTCTAGATTCATTCCAGAATCAACTTTATGTATGGGCAGGTGTGTCACCAGCTTCCAAAAGACTTGTACAACAATTCCTTTTTCATACCAGCCCTGGCCATCTCATGTCGGTTAGCTCAGCTGAAGAGAGATAGGAGTCCCTACTGGTCACAGATTTGGTTATAAATTCCAACAATTTAGGCAAAACAATCCATTTATAACTTGGATTTCATCACAAATTTCTTTAATAGAAGCAAAAAGAAAGATTTTTGCCTCTATATTATTAAAGACAGACTACTACATTTCTGCCACTTTTTAGGCATGCAGATGAAGGCAGTCATTTAAACCTTCTAATGTTTAATTTCTTCACTTGTCAAATGGTTACAACACACAGGAAGTCCCTGTTTTGCTCAGCTGTAAAATGCTTAAGTTTCAGGTAGCACAGTTCAGTTCACATGGCTCTCCCAATAGCAAGATTCAAATGTCGTTTACCAAAACACATTAGACATGAGCAATTTCAAAAAAGAAAACTTTACTAGTTCCTTTTCTGTGCACAAATCACCACATAAATAGCAAATGTGAATCCAGGCACAGGGAATACACACCTGTTAATGCAGTACTTGGGAGGTCGAGGCAGAAGAATCAATTCAAGGTCATCCTCAGCTAGATAGCAAGTTCAAAACCTATTTGGGATATATGAGATTATGTCTCAAAACATACATACACACACACACACACACACACACACACCAATAACCTATCAAAGCTTGACAGTGACTGGACTCTCACATCTTAGTTCGCGCACAATTAACATAGTTGTGTTTCTTCCATATGTCCTAGTGATAACCTTATTTGTCACTTTACAAAACGTGTTATCCAAGGAGGCAACTGGCCAAGAAAGGTGGACTGACTAATGAAACACTGTTAACACTGGAGGTGAAACGTGAATCAAACATAATCAAAACTTAGGCAAAAAAAGCTCGCTGTGGGAACGCATTTGAAAGAAACAGGCACTTAGGAAGAACTTAACATAAGCGAGCCAAAACGATTTGGGGTAGGAGAGGAGGAGGAGGGAGAGAGGAAAGGAGGTTTCATATTAAAAGAACTGTAGACAACACTTGACAACATTGAAAGAAAAGAGGGTAAAATGTTGGACTCAGATCCAAATTGAGAATGGAGTATGGAAACTTATCAGGGCGCAGAGATGATGCTGGTTGCATGTCATATAATGTGGCACAACAAAGAAGGCAGGCACTGTTCACATTACTCCTAAGTTTTTAATTCTCAGAATTTTTTTACATTTCGCATTATAGCATGCTAAATCAATGATGAGTTTTACTACATTTTATTTCTTTATGCATAGATAGGTATCTTACAGAGTTTCAGTGTTTTAACAAAAGAAAAACTTTTAAAGGGCATAGACATACTGTTATTTACCCCATTAAGATTTCTCTGAGGTTTGACATAAACCCAACATCACTACAGCTCTGCACTGCTGTGCAACACAAGGCCTGTCGTCAGGCCCCTGCTTTGCAAAGACACAGCAAGCACAGCAATGGGGAGCGTCCACACATAGCTGTGGGAGAGGAGGTGAGAAGGTAAGCAAGGGCTAAGGTCTGAGGAAATGTCAGGCCTCAGATGCTCAAGATTAATTTTAAGTTGCTTCAGAATGATAGTCATGGGAGGGATTTCGGGAGAGTGGGAGGGGTTTCGGGAGAGTGGGAGGGGTTTCAGGGGAGTGGGAGGGCAAGATCTGCATTGTAGGAAATTTAACTGGTCATGTTGTACAGGATGCATACCAACAAAATTTGACTCCAAGATGAAACCAAATTAATTCATTTGGGAGAAGAAAAGTCTCTAAGGGTTGTGACCACCTAGATGCAGAAGACATGTGGCATCTTTAGAAAATATTTAAAGCTGGACGTGGTAGTGCGTACCTGTAATCACAGCACTGAGGACGATGAAGCAGGAGGAGCTCATGTTCAACGCCAACTTGGACTGTACAATGAGAACTTGTCTACAACTGAGCAAGGACTGTGAAAGGTGGTGACTAGCTAGAGAGGGGTTCTGAGAATGGCTACAGGTGGCAGACTGAGTGTCACTTTGCTGACATTTGTTGAGTGTGACGTCACAGGTACTGCTCAAGGGCTTTATATACACATTATTAACACAATGGATCCCATGAGAACCCTAGGAAGTTGGTTCTCCTACAATCAGTATTTGGAGAAAAAGCACTGAGGCCCTAGGATCATGCATCTAGAAGAGAGATGGTGATAAATGGAGCCAGGCTGTCCCCAGGCACCCTAATCTCATTCTTACCCCCTCCTCTTCCCTCACTGGCCCATCCCAGCATGCTGCGCTTTGCCTTCCTTCCCCTTCCTGGTTGGGCACAGGCTACAGAACAGCACTGCCCTCTCTTCCTACTCCCATGAAAGCTCTGCTCAAAACCAGCAGGAACAAATGAATGCTTCCTTCCAACTACATGGAACCACAGGAATCAAATCCAGTCACAATGTAACCAAGAAGTCAATAATAATAATTTAAAACATCTAGTAATACCTTCATCTACACTTGTCATTTATGGAGTCAAAAAACGAGTGAGGGGCTAGAGAGATGACTTAGCAGTTAAGACGCCTGCCTGCTAAGCCTAAGAACGCTGGTTCTAATCTCCAGCAGTTCCAACCTCCAGATCCCACGTTTAGCCAGATGCAAAGTGACGCAAGGGCACAATGCCGCACTTGACCACAAGGGGGCGCACACATCTGGATTTCGTTCACAGCAGCTGAGAGACTGCTGGCGCACCCATCTCTATCTGTTCTCTCCCTCTTTGTCTCTCTGTCTCTCTCCAAAAATAAAAAAAAAATTAAAAAATTAAAATTAAAAAACAAACGAGTGAGGAGGACAACAGTAACCCAGGAATGCCACATGGACACCACTAAAGTCTGCAATACTAACAGGCATGGCTTGTGCACAGCTTCCACATGCCTTCCTGCATGTGAGAGTCATCTCTCTCACAATACTGAATACAATGAAAATGCTATGTGAACTGCTGTTACATTAAATTGTTTATGGAATACCAACAAGCAAAGTTTACACATGCTCAGAACAAAGGCAAGTTTTTTGTTTTTTTCCCCAAACACTTAAATCCCCAGTAGACTGAACTGAACAGAGGACAGGTGGTATTTTCAATCCTGATTTCTAGCTCTTGTCTCCACATACACTGTCTTCCTATCCATGGCATTAGCCACCTCTTCCTGAGGGCAAGGTTCGGAAGACAGGACTTGTGTTCCAATTAAAGATCACAGCTGCTTCTTTACACACACTTTTCCCCAGGAAAAGCAGCAAAGGTTTCTAGCCTTTAAATGTCCTCTAACTGCCTGGCATTTGGTATGCACTTTTTTTTTTTTTTTTTTTTTTTTTTTTTTTTTTTTTTGCTAATTAATAGCACATCTGATGATAATGATCTTTAAAGAGTAAACTGAATAGGTCTTTCATTTTTTTCTCTTTTTCTTAAAGAGTGACTGCCATGGTATTGTTTACTCCTGTTGAGGATTTCTTAACATATAAGCTTAGTTCTACTCTACTGATGAGTTACTCAAGAGAGGTCTGGGTGGTATAGGTAAATTCTACAACTACTAAACACAAAAAATAAATCTGCAGTGCTGATTGGTATGAGAGTATTAATTAGCTACTCAGCTTATGCCAAAATAAAGAAAGCTGGTACACGATGACAATTTAAATAGGCCACCAAAGAGTTACTCTGAAATCAGACTCCCAGTCATAGATTTATGCTCAAAGGGAAAAATATTCATTCAAACCTTGATTTATACCAGTCATTCATAAAGTCCTGAACAGATAAAGGCCATAAATCTGCCTGTGTGAGAGCATCAATCAGCCCCACAAGAGGATAGCA
The DNA here is from genome assembly GCA_036365145.1 of Orientallactaga sibirica. Classification (NCBI taxonomy): domain Eukaryota; kingdom Metazoa; phylum Chordata; class Mammalia; order Rodentia; family Dipodidae; genus Orientallactaga; species Orientallactaga sibirica. Next base: position 1,935,086 of record JAEOAD010001941.1, on the reverse strand, counting down.
GCTCCCTCAGGCCACTCAACTGCTGAACAGCAGCTTAAGGAAGATAGAATTTTTTTAAAGTATTTATTTAGCTCTTATAACTTTTCTACCACTTGTTTTTTTTTAAAAAAATACCTTTATGACTATCAAAAAAGAAAAGAATATAGACCTTTAACAAAGAGAAAATATATAATAACTATATTAATACATAATTGATTTGGCTAGAAATGTAAACTATTACCACCTTAAAGAAAATGAAAACGAGACACATTAGCCTTCTCAAGTATTTTATGAGTTTTTTTTTTTGTAATAATGAAGTATTTTGTTTTTGCAGGAAAATTCTTAGAAAACAACATCAAGCAGACTATCAACCAAAAAGAAAATCTTTAAATTGATGCACTAAAATTCATAAACAGAACATAACCCACAAACCACTCATTTTTCTTCTGACAATAATGTTAATGTTTCATGTTTCTACTAGTATAAATGGATTCTTGGAAACAGTACAAGAGGTCAAAACACTTTAAAATTGAAGATGTTGTAATGCTGTTTAAATGTTTAAGGCTATGTTTTCAAAGAAAATACTTATCTAACCATAGGTATTCTACAGAGGTACCAATTGTAAGCATGCCTATAATGCCATGATGCCAGAAAGTCAAGGCAGACAGGTTATGAGGTTGAGAAACTCTTTCAAAAAATTTTAAAAAATTGTATGCCAAATATCTACTTCAACAAACTTTGCGTTATTGAGTATCTATGCATACAGAACTTGTCTTTTAATAATTTTATTACAAATGAGTTTCACAAAATTAAATTGGTATTCATATGCCAAGAATCATTTGTTTGTTGACTGAGACATGTAAAGAGAAGAATGATGGCTTTACTATTTTTAACTTTGGGTTGATAACTATCATGCACATATAAAATGTATTTTGACAATAATCTTTTCCTACTACATTCTTTTGTTCCCTCTCGCCTACCCCTGCCATGGAACCCCTTCTTGCAATTTTGATGTTTTTTTATTGTTTGGGGGGGGAGTTTGTTGGTTTTGTTATTATGCCCCCCATCATCAATGACGACATGATGGGTCCAATATTGTACAGCTAACAACAGCCCCTGTGAGGTTGCACTTTGCGTCTGGAAAACAGCATTACAAAGCACTCCTCTCCATCCTCTTTCGACAGTCTCCTCTGCAATGTGCCCTGGGCCTTGGCGAGTATGACGCAGATGTTTCATTGAGTGCTGAGCACTCAGTAAATGTTGGGTCACCTAGTCACCACCATTTGCAAAAACAGAAGCTTCTCTACCAAAAGTGAGAGCAGCGCTAATCTACAGGTATAAACAGGAATATTTAGAAGAAATTTGATGGGTATAAAGCATCCGTTTAGTCCGGCAAAAGTAGTAGTGTCCCCACTAGGGCCATTCATGTCTGGTACTGAAAACCTAGTCAAAAGCCTAGAGCTTAGTATTTACATTATTGACAGAGACTACAACATTAGAAAACTTTTACATGTTTGAATTTTGATAGCAAGCAAATAGCTATGGTGTCTGTTGGATCTTCTCATATCTAGTTTCCTAACAGGGATTTTTCCAGGTCATTCAGTTGCAAAAGCAAGACTCAGTTTAGTGTACTGAGTACTACGACACAGTACTGCCTAGAAATACACCTCTTTCATATGTACGATTTGCTTTAATGGAAAAGTATAAAAAGCAATGGAATCTATGATTAAAACACAAATCAGGGTGCTCCTATCGATTGACTTTTCAACCTGAATTTATTATTTTTTAATGTTCTCATTGCTTCCCCCCAGAAAAATCTATCCCATGAAATCACAGAAACTTATCTCAAAAAATTCTTTCTATTGAAGATGTCGTTAACCCTGATCAGCTAGTATGCTCAAAGTTCATTTTTCTTTTGATAAGAATCTTACAAATTGGCTACTTATTTTCCTCTTCCCATGACAGAAAACCCAGCCTGGCTCTTCAGTGAAATTTTTACTCTTCTCTACCACCTGACATAAACCAAGCCAACTACACTGACTAATGAAAACACGTAAATTCTTAAGACTCATTTGTGCTCCTACCCTCCTATGGAGAAGGAGACAGGACTCGCCCGTCTCTTCTCTTTTCTGTCCATGGTAGAGCTGCAGTTTTCCCTCACCAGCTCATTGACTGAGGTTACTCCCTACACCTTTCCATGTAAGAGGGGAACTGGTTTAAATCACTGTCAAGTAACATACCTATAATGTTAAGAAGTGCTAGTTATGCTTTTTTGTTTGCAGGATTATATGAGGTGACAGAAACACAGAACACAAAGGTAGCATTTTTAAAATGTTATATTCATGTTTACTTCCCCAAACCAGAGCTATTTTTCTGATCTTCCCTGGAGTTAAGAGTCTACTACATTTGTACAGCTTCCTCTCCCACATTTAAGTGTCTGATTGTCCCTCACTTTCTCATCCCCTAACCAACTGTTCTGTTACCAGAATAGCTTTCTCAGTCAACTAACTCAGAATACATGTAAGCACAGAACTTCAGAATGAATTAATCTGGTGTTTTAAAAGGACCTCTAGTGTTGCTAACGAGCTTTGGTGTGCTTTATGGTACATCTTTGTATCAATGACTCCATTTCACTTCACAGCCGATTGACATTTATTCAGAAACAAGTGAAGTTTTGTTGGTTGTATACTATGAAAAAAAATCGGTCTCTTTCCCATTACAGTGTATGGGTTTTTGACTCTTAATATTATCACTATCCTAAGTGCACTCAAATGTTTTATTGCAATATGATTTGCAGATCAACAGCACGTGTGTGAATATCAATCCTTTACTGAGCCACTGTAGTTTAGCTAGGTATAGAATTCTTGGATCTGTCTGATTTTCTTCCCCTTGAAAAGAATATGCTCATTCTATTCTGAAGCTCACAGAGCTTTTGTTTGTTTGTTTTTTTAATGCAGAGATCTCATTGTATGATTTCTCTTGGTAGTAGAGACTGGGCTTTGTGTCTTCTCATTTGCTGTTTATTTATGAGCACCATCTATTCCACAATCTAATTCCTCCACTTAGCAACTATGCTGCACATCTCTAAGAATTCCTTACCACATTCAAATCATTCCCTTTCAATATCTTTTATTCTTAATAGCCTGAAATTTTCCTTGGGGACTTGTCAGTTCTCAGAGAAGTGTCATTCCTGTATTACCCAATATAAAACTAAACTAAAAGCCAGACTACCTCATGGCTACTCAGGCTCAAGCTGGACACACACACACTGGAGGGAACCTGGAAAACTCAGAAAGCAGCAAGGGGGTTCCCCTGAAGAAGATCCACCTCTCAGGAGCCTTGCTAACAAAAGGGGCAGCTCATTTAAAGAAGAACTTAACCTGTTTCCAAAGTTACCTCAGATGTCCAGAGAGCAGGACAGACAGGGGCAGCCCAGTGGTTGTGCAATCACTGAGTGAGAGAGGGTCTTGTGAGCACACAGCATTCCAGATGTTCTGTAAAAATTAGGGGTGAGGAATTACATCTATCACAGCAACACTCACTGTCAATGCACAAGAACACAATCCCACTCAAGAGCTGACAGACATCTCCCTCGTTGTTGTGCTGGACATGTGTGCGATGTGGTGGGCGTCCATTCTCTAGTCAGTTCATTTCACAACATGATCAGTTTACATATGATAACTCAATACTGAAAACTAAACTATGCACGATGAAACTAAAGTGGGTGTTTGCTTTGGCACCACATATACTAAAACTAAAACTCATGTGGGGGCTGGGAAACTCAGCAGTTAAGTCCAGCCAGGCAGGGATCAATTCACAAGCCACTCACATAACCTATATGAAAAAGTGGCACAAGCATCTGGGGTTTATTTACAATGGCAAGAGGTCAATGGTGCACGTGTGCATGCACACACACACGTTTTTGAAAAAAGTAATCTAAAGCTTCAAAAGTATTCTAAAACATTTAAGCTAAAATGCTTTCTGACTGAAACTAGCCAAAAATATAAAAATTAATTTTAAAAGCTTTGAGAACATGAAGTAGAGCTCAGTGTAGAACTTTTGCAGAGTATACACAAGGATCCAAACTCAGCACTGTACAAAGCTTTGTAACTATTATTATGATAATTATTTAGCCACAAATGGTAAATTTAACATTGATGACTAGGGGTGGAAATATAAAGCACATTTGTTGCAAGAAAAAAATTATTGATCAAATAGCTTCATTTTCCTTTTCTTCCTCAGAAAGCTACTTAAGCAACAAAATAATAAAACAATCAAGTACTGAGATTTAAACTGTGCTATTCTTGAGATGTGGTGAATTCTCCCACAGAGATTCTCTTTTTCTTAAAAAGGCTATGGTATAGCATTCATGTCTCCAAAACAACCTACTCTGGTCCTACTTGCTCCTGGGATCCATGCCATGCTCCATAGGAGACTATGGACACTCCAAAGAGGACTTCCCCTCCAAAACACTAGGAAGACTGCTGAGAGTCCTGATGAAGCAGCCAGGCCACCTGACAAGGGTAGAAGTTCATTAGCACCTAGCCACAGGAGCACCTCTCCTACGTAAGGTAAACTCATCTTTGCTCTGAAAGAAAACTTAATGAGAAGGGAAAATGTAAAAGAAGATCAGAAGGGGCCAAAATCATATGAGTTTTAATGCCTTCATGCTGCTGGCACTCCATCAAATTGTGACAAATAACTGCCATTTCTTCTAACCTTTTAAAAATCTTTTAGGTTAAACAATACTTTCAAGATTTACCAAGCCAGAAAAGCAATACAAAAATGTTAAAGCTGATATGACAATACCGTGAATTCTGCTATAAGATTATTTCTTTAAAAGATACTAAAATGGAGTATTAAAAGCATTTTATTTAGTTTTACTCCAGGGCCTTCTTTTATTTCCTGTAACTATGCAGCTTCTTCAGTCTGCCTCTGACAGGAGGTTCAAGTGCCAGAGAAATCCCTCCCACACCCAGAGCTTTGGCGGCACATTTCGCAATCACAGAGCTGGACTCATTGCTCATTATTACTTACTTCTGAATCACTGGGACATCTCTAGGCTTTGCATATTTTCCAGCTTCACTTATTTATCTTTGCTTTCCCACATTTTGCCCTTTCGATTGTGGAACTTCTATTCAGGGATTAATACGAGGCCACACTGAGCTTAGTTTTGTTCTTTGGAGAAAGCTGTTAATTCTTTTTTAATAGCACAGTGCATTTCGTGAACAGGGGACGCACTGGGACTTACACATATGCAGGTAGGTCGTTATCAAAAGTGCACGTGTAAATCAGTTGTCAGAACCAGGAGCCGATGCGACAAGCACTTAAGACATCGGATTAGTATTCAAATATATTGACCAGCTCCTCAATGAAGCCCCCATCACAGAAGAACCCTACAAAAGAGATGGTGTCCAGATAACTCAACACTTCCCAAACACCTCTTCCCCTGCAGAGAAACAGCAAGGCCTCTGCACTGATGTAATGGGCACATCAGTGAGATCAGGCTGGTGAGGTGAGGTGGGAACATGTGCTCTAAGGTCAAGGAGGGTCCTAAGTAACAGAAGGAAGGCAGAAGTCAGTCCTAAGTGCTGATCATTATCCACACCCAGAGAGGTGCAATGCCACCTTGCAGGTAAAGATGCAGATTCTGAAGGTAGATGGTAGGTAAAGGTGCCCACACGGACACTTCCCGGTAAGCTCACTTACAGGACGTGCCACAAAAAATGGAGTGAGCATAACTGCACTGCTTAGGACAGTTAACTTCCCCTAAGTGTGCATTTGTATTTGTTGTGAATTTTCTTGAGCAAAACATCCTGAACCATCTGCAGCATTGCCCACACCACCTTACATAATATGCTCAGAAAGGTCTCGATGGGACAAGCTTTCACAAGGCCACTTCATTCTGTAACGAGTTACAAATTAGTTCACGCTTATATAAAGAGTTGGTCTTTTAAAGCTCATTTCAAGATCTTTTGAGCTCAGAGATGAAAGCACACTTTTTTATGGGCTGGTCTTTAAGAAAAATGACTCCTCTTTTGGCTGGGAGATGAGCACAGAAGAGCTGAAACATTCAGGTCAATCTTTGCTCTCTCCAGAGCACAGTGCTCTATTCCCACCTGCCTATGATGATCTGTTCTAAAGCGAGTACTCCATTCTAAGCCCTAGCCATTGAGGAAAGAAGTCACAGTCCCCTACCTTGGGAGTCATTTTTTATCCCATTGTTGTAACTTGGCAGGTTCTGACAGAGTCTACTGAACAGGTAAAAAAAAAAATCAAGAAAAGTCACTATCAGTAGAGACATCACTTGCAAATGTCCCAGTGTTTTATGGTAAGCAATTAACGCTTCCTTCATTATAACAAAGATAACACTCTTATTTCTGTTCCCGTCTGTAGTGGTTTGAATGTAAAATGTAACCCATAGTCTCATGTTGAGGGAGAAATAGGATCAAGGTAGTTTTTCAAATAGGTAATCAGCTAGGGATGGCCCAAAGAGGGAGAACAAAGAGATGTCACCCCACATGCCTTGACAAAACTGGAATTCAGTGTCTGATCCAGTCACATCCCTCAACAAAAGCACCCTCTACCTTCTTCCCCAATTTCACATACCTAAGATATGCTTGGGTCAGCTCCTTGAGTCCAAAAAACAAAACAATACAAAAAAATCAGCTCTCTCCCTTACTCACCTGAACCTGACAGTAAAGCCCATCCCAATAAGCTGTAAAAAGGCTTGCCACGTGGGCAAGGGGGTCTTGGTCTTGGCTATTCATTTCTCCTCCTGACACCTGAACTTCAGGGTCCTTGTTCTGATAAGCCTCTCCCCCCATCCCAGCCTTCTCCTTGTATTACTCTCTCCTAAACTATGAGACCTTTGCTAACTGATCTTCTTCTAATGTGAAGAAGAAAACCCTATACTCTCCTGCTCCACTTCCCACCTGCTTCCTAGGTATGTGTGCGTCCCTTTGACTTTCCACGTGTGTGTATACTCCTTTCAGCCTCTCCCTGGATACCAATTTTCTTCAAAATAAACCTCACAATTAATACTTTAATTTTCAGAGTCTGTTTCCTCAGTTCTTTGATAAAATGGAAAAGAATCTAAAAGTCGGGATTCACAGACTGGGGGTGGGTAGGGAATAATATTCCAAAATTCCCAGGTAACAATGCATGAGTGATTAAGCCTTGTTCTCAGTCCCCGGCTGGTGGAGCCTTTGCGAGGTGGCACCTTGCTGGAGGAGGTTTGTCACAATGGTGGGCCTCAGGATTTTGTTAGCCATCCCCCTTTGCCAGTGTTGGCTAACTCACCCTCCCAGCTGATAGGACCGGGTGTGACATTCTGCTGTTCTTGACATGTTCACCCCACCATGGGGTAGCTTCCCTACAAATCTGTGAGGCAAAATAAACTCCTTCCTCCCACAAACTGCATATGGTCGGGTGTTATGACCCAACAACAAGAAGGTAACTGGTGCACCACCATTCTGCTAGGGCCGTTTCTCCTAACATGTCCAGTGACTTCCACTTGCCATGTCCCTTTACCTTCCAGAAGCCGACTTGCCCTATCTCAGCAACACATGTTACTGCTGGACACTGCTGTTTTACTCACACAACAAATTTCCATCAGGCACCAACTATGTGCCAGGCTCTGCAGCACATACTGTGAACACAACGTGAAGATAGTCATGAAAATGACAGAGGCAACAGATAAATCAACGTGTGAGTAAATATTTGATTACAATTGTGATGACTGCCACAAAAGGGAGGTAGGGCAGGTGGTGAACACACACACACACACACACACACACACACACACACACACACACACACACACACACACACTAGGGCCCATCTACCTAAAGCACTCAACCTAGCTTTTGAAGAGGACATGGCACTAGAGGGCATGCTTACAAAGTCATCAGATTAACTACAGTGGGGGCAAAAAGGGGAAAGGGGCTGAAGGGATCGGATGAGCTTGCAGCTCAGAGCCAGGATAAAGCGCTCCGTCTCCAAGAACATGGCTCACATCTACCACTCTCCTCATTCCTAAGTACACATGAAACTGAAAGACAGTTTCTGGAGGGACAGAACCCATCTCAGTCCTGAGGTCTAAACAGGGCTTCCTGAGTTCCTCCTAACCTGGAGGCAGGGGGTTCACAAAACAAGCCTGTACAGTCTGCCCCCTCACAGAAGGCTGGGCATTGACTAGGCCTACCAAGTATACATCACTTGGTTCTACTACTGGCTGCCTGCAGGCAAGCAGGCAGTTGAGGAAGATGTCACCATTTTTTCCCCTCCATGAAACACATAGAAAAAGAGACAAGGATAGAGGCCACGTGGAAACAGTGACTTCATCCATTATAATGTCAAGTTCTGAACTTTACAATTTGCCATGCTTTAGCCTGTGAGAGATTAAAAAAGAAGAGAGAAGGCAAAAGTGAGAGCAGAGTTCTGTCCACTATAAGAACTACAGAAAGGCAGAAATCTCTGTATACCTACTTCGGAATCTGATCAGATATCCTTTTCTCTACAACTACCTAAAGCTATGTAATTTGACACTTGATACAACAAAGCCATAAAGATTTATATGATCCATAATCATTACTCTGACAATGGAGATAAAATCTATTGAGACATCATAAAATACTCTACACTTTAAAAGAGACAGCAATGCCTTCTGCAGCAGGGGTGTCTTACACCCTGCTTATCTGCACACACCATCTGCTTTATTAGTCACACAGAGCTGAGCCTATAATTGCAAACCTCTTGTTATGACAACAATAACAAAATATGGAGGGACAGAGCAGAGATGTAAGCAGAAAGGGGCAAGTGAGTGTTAACCTTCATTCTCCTCGAAATAATTTAAGCAAGCTAGAATGCTTTCAGTTCATCCTTAACTTTCATACTCATGTGCTGAGCAATACAGAACAAAGTGAAGAAAGCACAGTTCCCACTCCAGAAATATATATGGTCTTAGATGGAAACAATCTGTTCATACATACTGAGGAACAACTTTCTAAGCTCAGGAACATGACACAGAGCAGTCACTAGCTCAGACTGGCTAATGTCCCAATCCCTTTCTATACTTATGTGGGTATATGTGTGCATTTGCACTCACATGAGAATAGTATTATTCTATACTTTTCTCAACTTACATAAGTGATGTCATTCTACAAGTCATTTTTTTATGCACCATTGCTTATATTTAAATTTACCCCAGATGAGATTAGTAAGTTTAGATTTGATATAGGTGACTTACAAGAGTATCATATTTTATTTTTCTGAAAAATATACATTTAAATTTCTAGGTGTGCCCTAACTTGATCAATGCATCAAATGACATTATGCTAAGTATGTTTGTGGCACATCCAAGTTTTTTTTCCTAGCCCCTCTACTCCTTCCAGTTCTCGATGCCCTTCCTCCATCAGCTACTGTGATGAATACATTATACAAAACATATAAGCACTTTCTAAATACTAAAGTATGACAGAACCTCCCAAAGTAAACAGTTTCCAGAAATTTCATTCACAGGTATGTAACCAAGGAACCTTTGTCCACACAGAAACATGAACACGAATGCCAACAGAAACATTATTAATAAATAGCCAAAACCACAAAAATCCAAGTGGTATTTCTTCAGATATAAAAGAAAAAAATGAAACATGCAATGTCATGGGTTAATCATGACATTATGCTGAGTCACAGAAACGAATAACAGGACTGTATGTGTTTTGTGTGTCCATATGTAAAAATGTAGAGTGCAGTGCTGGAGAGATGGTTTAGCAGTTAGGGCGCTTTCCTGCAAACCCTAAGGGACTCTCCAGGTCCCACGTAAGCCAGATGCACAGTGACACAAGCATGCAATGTTGTTCCACATGTGCACAAGGGGGAGCACACGTCTGGAGTTCAACTATAGTGGCTGGAGGCCCTGGTGTGACAATTCTCTCTCACTCGCTCATAAAAAATGTGCAGTGCAGAAAGCTCTACAGAAGCAGGATGTAGATTAGCATTGCCACTCACTCTTAGATCTAGTACTTTCCAATTGCTATTCTTGCCACCTTTATTCAAAATCTCCATAGATCCCACTCTTCTACCACATGGGTTTAACTTAAATAGCCTGACCCCCACAAACACAAAATTATGTTTATTATCCTAACAGTATTTAACAATCTCTGGAAGAACCACACTTATTTATTTACTAGAATTCCAGCTCCAAGAGGACAGAAACAGAATGCTCCCTGCTGTCTCCTAGAGCCAGACAGTAGGCCTGTGATAAATACGTGCTCGGGTGGCTTCATCTCAGCTGGGCAGTAGGTCGAAAGCACAGTGATTAAAAATAATATGCATTAGGAAGGTCACATTCCTTAAATCTTCCAGGCATGGATTACTGATTAACCCAAATAAATTCCTAATTGGCAGTTTATAGCAGGCAGCACAGAAGAGACACTAGCTGGGAATTAAAAGCCTTTCAACATTTACAACCTCTACAGAAGGCCAACAGCTATGTCTTCCCAGACCCTGGCTGCATGCTTGTCCACCCAGTTGCCGTAGGGACTAGCCTACAGATTTGCATACACATGTGTGAAGTGACATGAGCAGAAGGCTCTTCTCCAGGGTCCTTGTTTAACAGCAAAGAACTGTAATGTCTGTCAATAAGACACTGGTTAAATAAATGATAGAACAACCATTAATGGAACACTGAAATGCCCTTTAGCAAGGAATAACGTAACTTGTGTCGGCTATGTACGCATGCGGACCTTCCATGTGACAGGTGAAAGAAAGGCTAGACACAGAAGAGTAGGAACAGTTTGGGATGCTTTTGGTAAAGTAAAAATTTGAGGAGAAATACCACCCACGTGTGCATGGGCATGGAATAAATGTGCGTCAACTCCGGGGAAGGAACTTGGTGGCCAGGACTTTTCACTGTAGATGTTTCTAAACTTGAATTTTGAACTACATACATGTATTAGTGGTCCAAATCTTGCATTTTCAACTCTAGTTTCATTGCTCTTTGACTCTTTCTAGATAAATTGAAAATTTGCTTCTTTCACCTCTCTATCTCTAGATTCCTTCTCTTCTTCTCCTTCCTTCCTCGTCATCCCTTTCTCTCTTTCTCTGTCTAATTTTGCTGGGAATGTCATCTTTCATTCTTTTCTAATGAAATACTGCATTTTAAACATCAGGCAAGCCACATCTCTTTTTCTTTGTTTTTCTGTGCATACCCCCTCTGGAAAAATGTTTCTTTTTCCTAAGAGTAAGAATCTCCTGGTAACTCACTCCTCGAAATTCCACACTAGTGTCCACTTCATGCTGCATTCATCTTTCTGCATGTGTATGTTTGGACAGGGCCCTTTCCCAGGACATGACTGTGCCTTTCTCATCTCCATGTCTCCCAAGTGTCTGGTAAACTCCCAAACAAGAGTTGCTCTAGCAAGAGCATGGGCAATGGGGCTCTCATCACCAAATGCTCCCTGGAAACCTCATCTGTACACTATTCTGATTCTTTTCTCTGTCCGTTGATATGATGAAACATGGTTCTATCTATCATAAAGCAAATTTCCAAGTTGTGGGTGCCATTTTGATACTTGAGGTAAAGTACCTGAGAAAATCCTAAAACAAGGAATCTTCGGCAGCTCAGTCAGGCTTGCTTCTAGGTCTGGGAATCTACTCTGCCTGCCCAGTCTGGGCTCCTGAAAATTCTCCTACCCATGGACATATATATGTAACCAAAACAGCAAAAACCCCTCACTCTGATATGCAAGACATTGTGCTTAAGGGTAACTGACCTGGTCGTATTTCTATTTATGTTAATCTATAAGCAATAAAATAATTATATACATCATTGCATTGTGTCAGATGATTTTGATAAGCCTTATCAATTCAAGTTCTGTCATTCCTTATTTAAAACTTATTTGTCAAGGACCTACTGTATGCCAGGCACCACTGTAGACAATCAGTTCATACCCAGGGAACACAAAAACCACCACTACCAACAAAAGAATGAAGTCAGCTGAAGAGGCATGAAGAGAAATCTGTGCACGCGGCAGCTTGGACATTGACTGTAGCGTCCACATGAGCAGTTCTACTTCAGGTCAGATGCATGGACTTGCAGCACAAATGCACAACATAGCTGCATTCTGCAACCAGATCTCTCATTAAGCTGACAAGCCCCACACACTGCTTGCTACTAGGATACTAAGTATATTGGTAAAATACACCAACTGGAAAAGGGAGGAAAAAAAAAATCAAAAGGACAATTCCAGGCTCCAAATTTGAGCTCTTGGCCATCAAGATCACTGAATCATAGACGCCTGTCTCACAGCTGTGCTTACAGCCAATTCTTTTTACACCATAGGCAAATGCATTTTATCTACTATGACTAAAAAGCAACTTACCTATTCTGAGGCCTCCCTCTCTTTGACCTCCTGGCAGTACTTGGCAGTGTTGAACAACTAGGACATGTTGAAGGTCGCTGGTCCTTCAGTGCTGACATGCCATGATGCTTCCTCTCAGCCTCTTGCTCCCTCTCGACTTTGCTGTACACATCTTCCTTCACCCTCCTGTTCTTCCTCAGTGGCTCAAATGTCAAACCTCATGACTACCTTTCTCCAAGATCTCCTCTCTTACAGTGTCTGTCTTGACACATTCCGAAAGGGCAATGTCCATTTAGTACCCAAGGCAGCCATGCACGTGCATCCTCCTCCGCACCACACAGCGTTGGCTCAGCCGCACTTCACACAGGGAGGTGGGAGACAGGTACAAGGGACAATGTGTTGGACGTGGGTTCAAACTGGAACTGCAACTGAAGAGTCATGTGGCCTCTGTTGAGCCCACAGTTTCCACGTGTAGGAAAATTGTAATGTACCATCTCTTTCCAAAGGGCAGCTCGATTCAATTCTGGTGACAATGATGATAATGTTTAAGAATCCTTTATCATGCTCTATTAAGCATGTGATGTATAGCAATCCACTTAAGCCACACCAAGAATTCTACTATTGTATGACACTCCTTTTACAGATGACAACACTGAGGCGCAGGTGGTATGTTGATAAGGCACTTACCTCAGGGGCTGGTATGCAGTCAGTCAATAGTGTCTGTTAGAACTTCCTCTATGCTGCTACTATCAACCATATGCCCCAGAGACACACACAGTCATTTACCTCAGCTCCACTCAGACTGCCACATAATGTCTTGCCAACAATAATGTCAAAAACCACACTCCAGGGATGATCCACTCAGGGCCTCTCCCATTTTACAGGCACTTTACCTTCTTTCCTTCTCTTAAGCTCTGTAATCGAATCTAAATAAAACCTAACCCTAAAACATTTGGCTCTGGCTCATATTTCCTAGTGTCAGAAATTGGTTACAACCCACATTGATCTGTTGATTGGAGAGACCTAGGAGGTCCCCAAAACAAGACAGTATTCTGTCAAAGCACTTGATTACCCACCTGAGGTAAAAGCTAAGACTCTATTGCTGAACATACCACATGCTGCTGATGCAAAACATGGAGACATCTGGCTAAATCTGGAAGGAAACCAGTTCCCAGAAGGTTAGCCTACATAGTACTGAAAAGAGCTACATGAGCTGCTGGGGGGAAATGGCCAACTGTATGGCACAATACAGTCCTGGTCCTAGCCAGACCGCATGGCAGAAGAAAACAGGAAGTAGCTTCTGTGGAAATGGCGTTCTGCGCAGGCTTGGTGTGACAACTGCAGTCCCATGCTTGCGAGAAGCCTACTAGGAGATGTCCTATCCAGAGACAGGCTGTCATTGGTCACCACCCCATACAAGGATTAGCCAGCTAACCCCCTTAAAACCCACGTGCATTTTCCTAAATAAAGGAGTTTGCAGAGGCTCGCTTCCTGCTTTCACCCAACTCCCAGAGTCTGTGTTGTGACTCTGCGCTGCTCACCCCAACTCAGCAGAGACCCTGCCGTCCCTCCTGAGCTGGCCTTGGGGGGGGGGGACCGCAACAGCCAACGCCCATGTGAGCAAGTAGGGGACAATGCTGTAACTAAAGCAACCAGCCTGACGAGATGTACACACACCTGTGCAATAGGGGCACACAGCCTAGGTGGGTAATGGCTCTTTGGTTGGCTGTGAGATCCACTCAGTGGAAAGGAACCCATACATGGAACTGGGAACCGAGTCAGAATCCTATGGAGACCAAGATCATAGAATCCAATGAGAAGATCCCACTAGTCCTTAGTGAGGCTACACCCATCAAAATCTCTCTCAATTAACAATGCTTCTCCCCTTTAACCTATTCTGATCTCACTCTCCACTGGGGAACCTGTTTTTCTTTTTCAAAAGGAATGAGAACCAAGGACAACCAAAATCTATCAGCAAGACAAGAATGGATAGCTGACTCCCTGGCAGAAGATGAACCACCCCTCACACAGCAGCCAGGGCCCAGGTGAAACCACAGAGGAACTGGTGAGCTGAGCAGAAGTTCTGCTTCCATGGAGAGCCTGACAACCTGCGCCACGAGGATGGAGACAGACACAGAGGATACACAAAATGCACCAAAGCAGAAATCCAGAAACTTCTGAGAGCTCAACACTAAAGTAGACTTACAGCACCCCCATCAAGGCTCAGGGAGTTTAGCAGAAGAGGGGGGTGGAAAGAATGTAAGGGTCACAGGGTGGGAGGGAATATCCAGAGACACTGCCTCCCCCCCACACACACACAATGACTGATTGCTGCCCTCACAACTCATAACCCATGACTCCATGGTGAATACCAGCAATCCCACTGAGGAGGGCCCTCAGTGGAGCAGGAGCAGGATAGGAAGTTTCTACTTAATAAATAATAACAGCACTCCAGGTTTCTCTCCTTTCCTCCACTGCATTCATACTCAGAGCACAGCTGTCCTGGGCCTACTGCCTTAGCTCAGTAGTCACCCAGGCCTTACCCAGAGTCTTCCCTGTACTCTGTCTCCAGTCTCACTCAGGTCCAGGATTTCTTCCTACTTGTACTTCCTACTCCTTCCTCCAAATTCCTCAGCCCTCTGCACTGTTCTCCCTGAAGACTGAATTCTGCAGCCAAACAAATTCTGTGAAATGTACACTGTGGAGGAAGACTGTAAATGCTATGAAGGCTGATGGAAGCCGGATGGCAACCTTCCAAAATGTCCTCCACAAAGGACGCTTGACAGGCAATGGAGGCGTGGGCCAAGCAAGGCCACCAGGAAGCAAGGCCAGAGATGCAGGAGTGATTGTGATCAGACAGAGGTCTGTTCTCAGACTAACCCAGGGCACTGGGCCTTGAATGTCCAAATGGCCTAGTTTGAATATATGTCCCCAAAACCAAAACACAATCAGTCTCTCTTAAGGATGGTTTGAGATTCCATTGAAAGATATGCAAATGTGCCTAGCAAAGTGTGCTGTGTGACCTTTTGGCTGTAGTTTTGCTGTGTGCTGTGGTGGCTGGTTGGCTTTGCTCTCTCTGTTTGGCCCTGCGCAGGCTGCTTTTCCTGCCTTTATGGAACTTCCCTGGATCTGTAAGCTTCAAAAATAATATCCCTTCCTCCATAACTGTGCCTGGTCTGGAAGTTCATCTCAGCGAACCTGAAGCTGTCTGCTACAGATGTGTGAAGAAGATCTGTGAAATCTCACTGAGCAAAGGGGTGAAAAAAAACCATGGTGAGATTAAGAAGGCCCATATTCCTTCTGAAGCAAAAGTGTCAGTTTACATTATCCCATTTTGTTTTTATCTCCTGAGCAAGAAAGCCAATTCCTACCTCAAGGAAGGGAGGGGAAGAAGCTAACTACCTCAAGGACATTCTTGTGGGTTTCATCTTAGCCACTGACAGGCCAGCACTCTGGGCCTTGACTGTCAATAGTCCTGACAAAACCACTTAAGCTAATTAACTAATCAGGTCTTTAAAATGCAAGGGGAACTATACATCTGCATCGCCTAATTATTCTCAAACTGCGAATGACTAAATAAACAGTGCAAGCCTTTGGTAAACCAGCGGCTCTGTCATTTGATGGTGCATTACTAAACAGGAGCACAGGCAGACCAGCCCACAGAAGAAGCAGTATCCTGTGTCAGACTGAAGTGTATTTAAATTAAAAAAATAATAATTAAAAAAAACCTTATAGTTCAAGAATCAGTGCTATCGATGCCACTGCCCAACATATTAAAAGTACACATTAATTCCAACTCTAGCCAGATCAGTAGGTTTATGTACACAGGCCCCTAAAGGGAGTGATCACTTCAGCATACAAGCCGCAAAGAGATCAGCTGAAAGCCCCTGGAAGAACAAGAGAAATGAAATCCCCAAATGCATGTCACAAGAATTACACCCCACCTTATATACCGAATTGTATGTTTCACGGAATTCTGGTCATGATTAACTTCAGAAGTAATAATCAGAGTCTAAAGTTGTTCTTTAAAAATATCAGTAGAGCAATGCTCATAATTAAAGGCAGGATTATTTAACAGTAGTATGAAATAAAGGAAAAGGAGTCATTTAATCATCAATGTTTGGGCCAAAACAAGTTGTAAACAGTGTTATTTTCCATGTTATCATCTAGCACTAGTCTCTACTCGATTCTGTCTAGCTTCTGTCTTTGTTCACCCACTCTGCCCAAACCATTCTCCTAAGACTTAGTGCCTGTTCTGAGGGAAAGGGTTTGTCTGCCTCTTCTGTCAGAGCTTTAGTACAAAGCCCAGCCCATGAGCCATGCAGTGAGTAGCTGTAGGGTCTGTCTGCAAGGCTCGAGACTGGGAACTCTGAGAACCAGGCAAACGTCTCATTTAACCTTGTATAGTTGATGCCTGTTACAGTATGTAATCAATATTCAACTATGCAACATAACTACTAAATGAAAGCACTTCACTTTTAATTTACAGTAGCCAGCCTGGGAGTTTTTAATACATTATAATGTAAGGTCACTAACAAAAAGCTAATTTTATTTTAAAAGTACCTAATTAGTTAAATTATGGTTGATTTTCCAATGTCACACAGTGAAATGGACATATTTCTGGATATGAGTAAACTGTAGATACGTTCATTGTTTTCTTCGTTTATTTGATTCAAATATTATAAGTGGCTGAATAAGGTGCTGACAAATCAACCAAATTATTCATCACAAAAAAATGTCAGTTAGCAGAATGAAAATTCCCCAATGCCCAGTATCAGGCAAGAGGGCTCCAAAAAGCACTGTTTTCCATCAACCACTGAAAAAAAAATCACGTGCTGGATAATGGCTATGAGCAAATAGTCTAAAGATTGAAAATTCCAGTTGAGATGCATGGGCCTAGTGGTACAGACCTGTAACCCCAGCCACTCAGGAGGCCTGGACAAGAAAATCATTAAGTTCAAGGCCAATATGGGCAACTTAGAGAAAAGTAAAAAGAGAGCTGGGGATGTAGCTCAGTGGTAGAGCGTCTGCCTAACTCACACAATGCCGGAGATTTGGAAAGGAAAGAGAAAGGAAATAAAGTCTTGAGAGCTATGAAATTTTTCATGTGCAGTTCCAGGAATCCCCCTGGACTGTGAGTGGGTTGTGAACCAGGAGGGCAGCAAGGCACAGTGTGTAAGGACTTCTTTGGTCAGTGCACCATCCGTGGACACCAGCATTCCATATCGTGGTCATTTATCTCGGTTGTGTTCCTGCCCAGTACAGAGAACAGAGTAGAGTTCTGGATGAAAGGATGACCCCTGCCCTCTTCTCTAGCATCACTGACTTTTGCCCATCACTGCTCATTGACCCACACACTCGGCAGTTGATTCAATCTTATCTGTACAGAGGAAAACCCTAGACTAGGACACCACCTGTTTGTTTCAGTATAAAAATAGACTGCCTGCATTACAAATGTACTTACTGCTCACATTTGTTTTATGGGATAGATACTCCTTTAGTCATCAATTAACTTTATAAGTTCCTTTTGTGCTTCTGTTTGTATGCACAGGTACATCTAAATCTCCTTATGATGCGTGAGTTTGTTTGCGGACAGGCATGGTCATTTCACAGTCATTCAAAGCACTTCTGAAGAACGATCAGAGATTAGTATCCACCCAAAGTAGCCTCTCTTATCAAACATGCAAACATTAGGAGATTGACTTATCCCTGTCGTGTGCCCTGGTTGAGAGGGTAAACCTTTGTAGTATGTTTCATTTAAGCCCCAAACAACCTACAGAGTAAGAAACCACAGCTCAGGTAGATTAATGAACTGGCCCCAGTGGAAGAAAGAGGTGAGATTTGATCAAGGTCGGAGGCCAGCATGTCTGATCTTGACAATAAGATACTGAACGTGTAGTAGGGAAGAAAAACATAATCCAGCAAGGTCTCCTCAGACACAATTCCACAGAGAGAAACACATTTGCTAGTTGGGCTTGCTTTCTGTGAGCACAACAAACACTTAACTTATAAAGGTTTGCTTTGGCTCACAGTTTTGGAGGCTGGCCGGCCCCTCTGGGTCTACTGAAGTAGAGTATCTGGGCAGAGGCCCATGGTGGAGCAAGCAGCCAAGTAGCGAGTAAAGGGAGGAGCAGGACCATCTGAGTCTTGATACCCCCGTTACGGGCACGCTCCTAATAGCCTAACTTCCTCCCTCTAGTCTTCATCCCCTAAGGTTCCACCACCTCTTAACAGCACCCAGGCTAGGGACTGAGTCTTCAGGACAGGAGTCTTTGGAGAACATTTTTAGCACTATTTAAGGTCAAATCTAGCATTCCATCTGAAAAGCTGTCCATAGATACAGACAGATAATCAGTACAGCCAAGAGTCTGGTTAATACCCACATCTCACTGAGATGGCAATTGACTTAGTTCACATTTCAATGCACCAGCTTATAAATGAGAGCAGAAATCGTTTGGATTAACCACTTGACTAACCTGTTCTAGAATTCAGAGAATAGATGCAACAGAATGACACTGAGAGGAAAGTAATGAAGATCAAGACAGCTGGTGTCAATCCTCCTACAGAGCTGGGGCCCACTGCCCCCCAGACTGCTTCTGCACTGCCCAGCCCCCAGACTGCTCTGCTCTGCCCAACCCCCAGACTGCTCTGCTCTGCCCAGCCCATGCAGCACTGCTGAGGTCAGTTTCTCTCATTCTTTGGGCTTATGCCACCTCCTGCTCACAATGCTCTACCCTGGGGGAGGGAAAATAGGGGGAGAGCACAGCAAGGAGTGGGGAAAGATTAACCAAAATTAAAGACTTTCGGAAACCTATTACCTTGTAAGTTATTAAAAATGTAAGTTTTAAAAATAAATAAATAAAAACAAGCTTGAGCAAAGGTATTCTGCAAGGGTGGGTAAAGCTGCTCCCAGAAGTCACAGATTAAACCAATACCCTAGGGCCAGGATGGTCAGGGAGGCAATAGATGTCTCCAAAACAATACAAGCTCTTGCCATTGCTCTTGGTTTCCCAGCAAAAACTATGTGGTAAATCCCTATTGCTGAGGACAGAACATGCTTTGGTTAAAGGACACAGGGAAATGAGTCTGGAACTGAGCAGGAAGCTTGCTTCCTGCTGACTAGCTTTCATAGTACCTAAAACTGCAGGCTGCTAGAGAGAAAAGTTATCAATAGTCTAACCCAGATGTGGACCCTGCGAGTTCCTTTACTAACATACCAGGCAACATGTGCCCACTGGTCCAACTGTGGCACCACTGGTATGGGGGTAGCCACTTTCTCACTGGATTTGAAGCATGCTTCAAAAGGGAGCATTCATGCCTAGTACTATAAACCTAGTAAAAGGCCCATGGCCAGGTAGGTTAGAGGTTTTCGAGGCAAAGTCACTACTGTTGTTATGCTAAATGGACAGGCTGTCCAAATGCCTCCTAAATATTCATGTTTGTACCCATACATTAGTCTGCTCTCAGCCTTGATCAGAAAAGTTTCTTTTTGCATGGGGCACAGGTTAATGCAGAAACACACATTTGGAAAAACTGCTACAATTAAGTGACTATCGTGCAATTAGCGCTAAACAGGACATCTCTATCACCCCTTCCAAGGCTCAGTGAACTTTGTGGCAGATGGAGAGCAGTGCTGTGGAATGCCGTCTCATGGGCATGGCGTGGGCATGACACTCGTGAACTCTCAGCAGTTGTGGCTTCTCACACAAGACTGAGCCCTGCAACATTCATTCATGGATGCAGGAAGGGCTACAAGACCCCACTCCTTCCACAGTGACTACTGACAGTTAATGGTTGCTGGGGGAGAAGGAGTCACGATCTTCAGTAATGTAGCTACTGGTAAACTGCCCATACTCCAATAAATAGCCCCTCACCCATATTCAAACCAAAACACCCTAATTTTAACTTGGCCTATCACAGAAAAGACATTAAAATATAAATGGTATTATATAGGAAGAAGGGTTTAGTGGAAGTAAGAAGGGGGTAAGAGAGGATATGGGGAATGAACATAATCAAAATACACCATATACATACATGAAACTTTCAAAATTAAAAATATTTTTTAAAGCTTTCAAGAGCAAAAAAACAAGTAAACAAGTCTCGTGTAAGGATAATGGCAGAAAGACTATGAGAAGCTCAGGAGAGCACACATCTGTGATGGTGTATAGACTCCACCTTTCTCACATACTCTGCATAGTGAACACTAAAGGAGGTGGCCAGCCCACGACGGACTGGCTCCCAGACTTGTGTACTGTGTAAACTCGGTGTTGCTTTGTCTCATGACAAGGCTCTGGCTCTCTGGGTTCACGCTTTACCACTAGCTTACTCCACTCTTCCTTCCAACCTCAACCCATGCGTGTCAGCACATTCACAGAGCTCCCAATGGGTATGCCCTTCATTCAAAGCAAACTATTCCAGAGCCTACGACAGTTTTACAAATAAAGAAGTTGGACCAGAGCAGGGTTGAACTAGATGGTCTATATAACAACACTGAGGCTGGCCAGAGCCACACGGGGCTGCTGGAGGTAAGCCGGCATGATTGCTTGTGCCCTGTGGCAGCTAGTGTAGCTCCTAGAATCCAATGTTCTCACTTTTCATCTCTCTCAATGTGGGCAATGCCTCTGCTCTACTCATCTTATGGCAGTATTTTCATTTATTTACTACAAACCTAAATCGTATTGCATGTATTACAGAGCACAAAATTAACAAGTTACAATATTTTAACATTTGTGCCTTTGAACATGGTCCAAAATAGCTTTTACTTTCTTGTCCAATAGAAACACGTCTGTTAAAATTCCAATCACAGCAGCATTTTAAAGGATCCCACATTAGACCCCTGAGCAGAGCTGGACCATTTTACCAAGGCCATGGTTGTTCAGGCTCTGAGTATTTGACCTCAGTGGTGTATGAACACTGAACAATCAACTGGCTTTCAGCCCAGAGTAGCTTTCAAAACCAGTTTGGAAGCACTTCATAATTTTAAACACTTCAAAGCTCCTCTTGCACAGACTATTCTCATACGCTACAAAAATGTGAAGCAGAAGGGCAGATGAGTGGTGTAGGCAAACAGGTATAGCATAAAAAGTCAACAGACCCCATTATTAATAATGCTGTAAATTCTGTTTTAACTGAGAGTCAATTAACTTCTTGTTTATTGACCATGGCAAAAAATAATAAGTCATGTAGACAACAAAAAGTAATTTACTACAAATAGGTGACAATAGCATACTGACAAAGCTGTATGCTACATAAACATCTGTCTGTGGCTAGTAATGTTACATTTAGACACGTAGGACACAGCTCATACCTCTTTGTATCTTGGAAATAATACTATTCTAGTATGCAGACAGACACAAACCTGAAGTCCCCCACCCTCGACACAAACATACTTCAGAGAGAACACGTAAGTGAGCAATCAGAATGGATTCAGACAGGAAGAACACAGAATTTAATAGTTACTGTACAACAACAACAAAAAACTGTTGTGGTGCTGTGTCTCCATTTCTTGTATTTGTTTTTGCTCTTTATTCTAACATTTACTTGTCATCTGTCATCTTCCTCGCAGTACCTAAGTCACTCTGCTTCTGAACAATTCCTTTTCAAATTAGAACAGTGGCATTTATAAATCAGCACCACAAAGCACAACATTCAGATCATGTGAGACAGTAGAAATGATGGATCTTACTCCAGGATTAGTTTCCAAAGTTTCAAAAGAAGCAATAATTCATGACTTTAAGAGGATAGAGAGAGAAAAGTAAAATAAAATAGATCCAAGAAATTTGAAAGTAAAGGAATCTTAGGGTTCTCCTATTAGTTAAGCTAGAGGGAAACACATAGAAACGTTGGCTGATCTAACATATACCAGTATGATTAAATGTCTAGCAAGCAAAAGTCATCATCTTTATATAAGAGCAAAATAATCTTAGTAAGTTTCCACATGGAGTAACAATAGAATCTACCATCGAATTTGGAATAAAGTTCATATTAACTAATAGACTCAATAATATTGAATCTTGAGCATGTTGGTTTCTATTTTTAAGCTACACAAATAGAGAAGGGAAAATTGCAATCAAGAAGAGAAACAACATTGTGATTTATTTAAACACCTCAAAATGTCATTGTAAAATGGCCCACATTGAGAAGAAAAAAAAGAACTAATTCAGTTATTTGCCTCTCACAATGCACATTCTTATTGCACTTGGAAAATTTAATTGTGTTCTGTGTGTGACCTTTAAAGCATCATTGTCACAGCTTGATGGTGACATCCAAATAATTTCAATAAAACAACTACCACAGATGCGAAGTCAAAATCATAATAAAAATACTCAAACTTTCTAATAGTATTTAGGAGAAATTTCTTTTCTAAAACTGTACGTCTTCATAAATGAATATGATACCTCTATGTGAATTTCTTAGGAAGACACAAGAAAAACTACTGAAGTGCCTCCACCACTGCTCTCCAAATAGCTGAGACCAAGTGTGGTAGTTTGAATATATGGCCCCCAATATATTCAATGTTTTATTACTTTATAGTTTGCATCTGCAATCACATTCCTAGAGGCAATGTCACTGGGGGCTGGTCTTAAGGTGTGGTGGTGGGTTTGAGATTCCATTGTAAAGATATGCAAAGTGTGCCCAGTAGGAGTTCCTGAAGTGTGCTGTGACTTTTTGGCAGTAGTTTTGCTCTGTGTGCTGTGTGGCTGGGGGCTTTGCTCTCTCTGCTTGGCCATGTGAGAGCAGGTCGCTTCTTCTGCCATTATGAAACTTCCCCCTGGATCTGTAAATAAATAATATCCCTTCCTCCATAATTGTGCCTGGTCTGGAAGTTCATCTCAGCGAACCTGAAGCTGTCTGCTACACCAAGACCCTGGGTCACATTGAGCTTTTCCTTCTGAAAGCCTTCTTGCATTTATTTGTTGCATAATTATTTTCTTCAAGTGATACTGCTTTCTCATAAAAGATTCACATAAGAGCCACATGTCACATATGAGAATGAGCTCCAGGTAAGCAGGGTCTTTCCGGGCCTCTTTTCTCTCAACCACAATAGGCAGCATGAGGGAAATCCATGACAAGTGTTCTTTCCTTGTGACTGGCAGCTGCAATGAGACATCTCTACAAACATTTAAGATCACAGGAGCTGCCAGCGATGCTATGCACTGACCTTCAAATGCAGATGGTGAAAAAAATTATAAAATTGTAGTGGTTATACATTTGCACAAAGGCCATTGCCCTTGTTGTGCCCAACATCCAAAGGTTATTTCACAATTACACTTTTAGGAAACCAGGGCATAATTTTCATACTACAATATGAGGAGATACAGAATCACTATACATAGGCAGTATCACTCTCACAGTTCAAACAGGTAAATGAGACTCAAAAAAGTAGCTTCACTGCTCAAAGTGCAAGCAAGTGAACAAAGAAGTAAAACTCTGGTCTTTGCATGAGGTGATCTATGGATGGTCTGATCACAGAATAGTCATGTGGGCCATCAGTGGTCTAACCATGTTCACCAACAAACCATATCATGATCATTTTCTATCAGTGCAGCACCCACATGTGTGAAAAGTACTGTTTGACTCTACTCATGCTGTCTCTCAAAAATGCTTTCAGTAGAACATGACCCAATAGTGGTCACTCCCATTTTCAAAATTCTACAATGAACATAAAGCAGCACTTTAGCCACGAGAACTGTAGGTGTTTAACTTTCTATTTTCTCAGACACATTTCTAGTCTGATCTCTCTTCCTCATTACTTTAAACAATAAATACTGGAGTTTTGGGTAGCCCCTAAATTTTTAGTCATATATTATCATGAGAATGTAAAAAAAAAAAAAAAAAAAAACTTTGGGTGTAACGTGTAGGAGGCTAAAAACAGCAAGAACAGATCTGATGGGGAGGGCTTGTTGTCACTCAAGTCCCTGGAGCATAGTGCAGACCTGAGGTCTGTGAAGCTGCCGATGGCGGCAGGGACCAGGCAGCAACAGTATGAGGTGACTGATCTCCTCACAGTGGCACTCGCCGCCATCACTTCTGTCTTCATTATCTCTGCCCTAGACACTGGAGTCTGGCCAGCTGAGGCAGCCCCATACAAGCCTGTGTAGAGATATGCTCCCTAAGCAATTCCTCTGACCATAAAAATGACTTTGAGAGCTGAGGTTGAAGCTGGTTTTTACAACTCTATTGCATAACAGATTCCTCATCTCCCCTGTTAATGTGAAAGCAACTGAAACTGTCAAGTGCTCTGCTTATAAGAAGAATCCAGGCACCACCAATCCACACTGTAACTGTACCTTCTTTATCATAACAGTATCCCAGTACCTGCAGTTTTGGCTCTCCATGGTCTCATTTTTCCACAGTCAA
Organism: Orientallactaga sibirica; assembly: GCA_036365145.1. Classification (NCBI taxonomy): domain Eukaryota; kingdom Metazoa; phylum Chordata; class Mammalia; order Rodentia; family Dipodidae; genus Orientallactaga; species Orientallactaga sibirica. The sequence goes on along the minus strand of JAEOAD010001941.1, from coordinate 1,910,382 downwards.
ACATAGTCCAAAAGTTCCAATGATCTGGAATGGTCCGGAAATAATTTTAAATAGTTTTAAATAGTTTAAATGAGTTTTAAATAGTGTGTTGAAATTAGTTGTTGGTATTGTTCTACTATTTTTTTAAGGTAGATTATTATAGGGTACATGTGGAATTCCATACTTTCTGGGAGATGCTGAAATATGTCTACCAGGTAAAAGGGGGACATTTTATACATTCCTATGTAAGACCCTCTTTCCCATCACTGGGCATGCCATCCTATACTTTACTTTTTTACTTTCTTTGCTTTTTACATCCTATACTTTTTGATGAACTTTTGTGTGATACAAATATTAAACATATTTTCAACATGCCTATTTAAGTTCTTCAGTTGTATTTAGGTTGATAACATGGACCAATGTCTTTTGTAATCTAAGGATTTACTTTGCTCACTTGCTAAAAACATTCATCTATGTGGAGAGTGGAAATTCTGCAATATGTCGACTTGTGGGAAACACTCTCATTCACAATAATAATGAAAAGGCTGGCACAACCTTCAAAATCAACTTCACCAAATTAACCAAAGGTAGGCAGCAACCTAAAGCACTGACCAAAAATGAAAAAAAAAAAAAAAAGTAAATAAAAATGCTGAACAGCCAGGCTTATTAGCACTTTAGCTTGATCTACTATGACGCCTCCCACCAAAAACTGCAGTAGCCTTCAAAACTAGCAGCAACTGTGAAAAGCATAGCTCTATAGCCATGGGGAGAATAGACCGGGTTTAGACCTCTGCAAAAAGCACCAACTCCAGCCCTGCCATCATTTGACCTCCCAGCTCCCTGGGAAAGCCCAGTTCACAAAGCATTAGCATTATCTCTGTCCCTGATGGCTCATTCAGCAGAAAAGGCCCTTTCTCTAGGGTTTTTGTCAAAAACAATCAGTTACAATTGACTAACACCACAGCTATTGAATTTGCCATGCCAGTTGGGCAAACTGGAGACTGGTCAAAAACTTCAAAGGAAAGTTCATGATATAAAAAGTCTAAAGGGGTATTAGAACTCATGTATATATGGAGGGCTACGTACATGCCCAGGAAAGACTAGAGATGGTCCAATTCTTTCCCTCGAGGCCCTACACAACACAAAAGCAACGGCTAAGGCAGACTCATCGCCTACCTGGAGGAGAAAGTATGTCCAATACAAACACAGAGCCCCCACAAAAACTGGGAGATGGCTCAGATGAATTTAAAGAAGTCATGGTGAAATCATTAGCTCATCACTCAAACAAGCAGAAACCTCACTGGCTCTTCTTAACATAAAATGTTCCAGATTGAGTGCAGAAAGTCACTACACAAGCAGCAGCCACAATAACAGAAGATACCCTGGGAACACAAGGACTGTGGCATTCCAAAGTTTACACAGTCATCCAATTAAAACCTTACTGTTCAACACAACAGAATCATGAGACATGCAAAGGCACAGGCTATAGTCTATATACAGTCAAAAGAACAAGCAACAGAAGCTTTCCCAAGGAAGCCCAAATATTGGGCTTAAGACAAAGACTTCAAGACAGTGATCAAAATTATGTTCATGTCTAAAAACTTAAAATGTGAGGGCTAGGCAGATGGCTCAGTGGATCACGTGCCTGTCATACAAGCGTGAGGACCTGATTTTGGATCTCTAGCACCCATGCAAAATTTCAGGCCTATCCAGTCCCAATAATCCCAGTGCTGGGAATGTGGAGACTAAGAGGATCCATGGGGCTTCCTGGCTACCTTGTCTAGAGTTAGTGAGTTCCAGATTCAGTGAAAGACCCTTCCTCAAAAAAATAAGGCAGAGAATGATTGAGGAAGACTTGACCTCAACCTCTGGCCGCCACATGCACACAAACACATGCTTGTGCACCCACACATATAAACATGCATACACATAAGCATATACAGACAGCGCACACACACACACATGCAAAAAGATGAAAGTAATGTATTACATAAGAAAGAATTCAAAATAAATACAGACTAATTATAAAAAGAAACCAAACAGAAACGCCGGAGCTGAAAGGAGCAGTAAGCAAAGAATGTTGACTACTGTGGCTCAACAAAGAATAACAAGCAGAGGGAAGAATCAGCAAATTCAAAGATAGCATTAGCTGAGACTAGCCTAAGAAACACAAGAAAGGCACAATCAAAGTCCTGGACCCTCTGGGAACTCTCATGATTAAATTATTTTTTTGAATCAACTGTATTTCTTTTATATGAGCAATGAATAATCCAGAAATTTACTTAATAGCACATTCCATCCCCAATAGCATTACAAAGAATAAAGCACTAACAGATAAGTTTGACATAAGAACAGCAAGAGTTACACCCAAAAAATACAAAACTTTGTGGCTGGAAATTAAAGTTCATTAAAAAGGCATTGCCCACTCCACAGGAACTGGGCAGTGCAACTGATGAGGGCCCTCAAAAAGATGGAGAAAGAAGAGACGGGACCTGACAGGATAACCTGATGGGACTATGACTAATTTGCAATATGCTCACATATTAAAGTTCCCAGTAAAATGTAAATAAAAAATTTAAAGGTGAAACATCCAATGTTCATAGATGGGAATACTCAATATTACTATAATGACAAATCTCCCCATATTGATCTATACAAATAAAGCAATCCCTATCAAAATTCCACAAGACTTTTCTCAAAGGAACTGACAACCAAGTCCTAAATTATATATGGAAATGCAAAACATTTAGTATAGGCACAATTCTGAAAAATGAACAAATTTAAAGGACTTTCACTTTTTGATTTCAAAACCACAGTCAGGAGTATAGTGGCCGAAAGGAAAGGCATTGATCACTGGGAATCTGTACACAAACTCTTATACTTATACTTATTTCTTTTAAAGAAAGGTATTAAGGCAATTCAGCGAGAGAGGAGTGTCTTTCCAAAAAATAAAACCAGGACAACAGCACATACACATGCACTATGATGACCTTAGGTCTGATTGTTCTTCACAACATATACAAACATTAACTAAAAACACACCATAGAATTAAAATCAAGGTGTTATTTAGGCAACTTATTTCTCAGCTATAATACCAAAGGCACAGTAGTCTTAACAGAACAAAAAAATAAAATTGAAATTAAAAAAACCTGATCAACTCAACTGAACCTCACCAATATTTACCAAATTTGGGGGCCAAGGAGATGGCTCACTGGTTAAAAGAACTTTCCACTTAAGCATGAGGGCCTTTCAGGGCAGAGATCTCCAAGTTTGACTCCACAGAGCCTGTGTATGAAGCTGGGCATGACCATGCACAGCTGTAACCCCAGTCCAGGGTGACCAGGAACTGGAGAACTACTGGGGCTCAATGACAGACAGCAGCTCCAAAGTGAGGGAGATACACATATGGAAAACAGAGAAAGGGCACCAGATGTTCTCCTCTGGCCTCTGCAGATGCATTATGGGTCATCATCTGCACACACACCACACCACACACGTACTTTATATATACACATTGCATGCGCAAAAAGGAAGTACCAACTTTTCATTTCAAAGACTCCATGAAACACATGAGAACAGACTGGAAAAGCCATGTGCAAAACACATACCTGGTAACAACTTATATACAGAAGTAACTGAACTCTTACAACTCAGCAATTATGATTAAAAACTGACAATCAAAGAATGAACAGAAGACGTTTCCCACAGCAGCGGAAGAGAAACAGGAACATGAAGATACGTCCAGCATGAGTCGCCAGGAAAATGCTCACTAAAAGTGAGTGAGATACCATCTAATACCAAACAGAATGACTGTAACAGATAAAACAGGCGATGCCCTGTGTCTGTAAGGATGTACAAAGAAGGGAACCATAATGCACTTCTCAGAGAAGTATACAGTGTATACCTAGCTTACACAAAGCTACCAGTCTCTCAAAAGCGTAACTACATGATCCAACACATCGACTTCCAGAAAAAATAATTTTTTTTTCTACACACAACATACATAAATGTTCAAAGCAGCCTGATCCATAATAGATGAAAAACTGGAAAGAACCAAAATATGTATCAACTATTAAGTGAATTGAGAAAATGTTTTATACATATAGCAAATACTTCTCAGCAATAAAAGGACTGCTGACACAATTTATGCTATGAGAGAAAGTTAAAAACATTATTTATATCTAGATGAAATGAGCTAAATATAAAAGGCTACACACTGCATGTTACCATTTATATAAAAGATCCACAAAAGGCAATTTTATGTTAAGATCAAACCAGTGGTTTCTTGAGTGGGATGGAAACTGATTGCCTAACAACAAGCAGCCTTGATCTTATTGGAGGACAAGGACAAATTAAGATGCTCTAGAATGTTTATATAGGAGTTACACCACAATAAAGTCACCAAAATTTTCTCAGCTGTACACTTGAAATAGGTAAATTTTACAGTATGTAAAATATACCTCCATGTAGCTATTTTTTAAAACTAAGGAAATTTTTACTTCTCTCATTGTGTGTTGCATGGCTGCTATATAATACTCCAATGTGTGAATACACAAAGTTTACTCATCGATTCTCCTTTCACTGAACAGTTTGGTCGTTTATAAGATTTCTGTGGAAGTGAATAGAGCTGTTATGAACACCATATACATGTTCCCAGTCAGAGCATGTAACTAAAAGTACTCAGTTGTAAATCATAAGAATTTTCAATTTTATATTGTAATAGCAAGCTGGTTTTCTAAAGTAACAGCACTTACATATTAATTCCCAAATAAAGTATGTGCCAGATATTTTATGGATCTACATTCTCTCAACACAACTCTTCGTCATGGACTTAAACAAGAATGTTGGGCTGGAGAGATTGCTTAGTGGTTAAGGTGCTTGCTTGCAAATCCAAAGAACCCAGGTTCAATTTCACAGGACCCACGTAAGCCAGATGCACAAGGTGGAGTTCGTTTGCAGTGGCTGGAGGCCCTGGCGTACCCCATCTCTCTCTATCTGCCTCTCTCTCTCTCTCCCTCTCAATTTAATAAATAAAAAATATTTTTAAAAGAATGTTAAGTGCTACATAAGTATTTTACTTATTTATGTACTCTCTTCTGAATTAATTCAGTTGTTTTTCTACTTTTTCATTCTTCACTGTACTATAATGATCACCGCCCCACACCTGCTGTGATGGCTACAGTAAATGAAAACATGTGTTGGCAAGGATGTGTAAAAGTTGAGCCCAAACACATTTTTTGCACTCAATGGTTTGGTGGTTCAAACTGGGCACAGGATTGCCATGTAACGTGGCAACTTCACAACTACACATATGCCCAAAAACTGAAAACAAAGTCCCAACTAGACATCTGTAAGCCAGTGTTCTCACCTGTAAGCATTATTCACAGTACCCAAAAGGAGAGAACAACTTAAGAGTCCATGAGATGTGGAAGGGCATACACTTGAATATTATTCCATTAAAAAGGAAGAGAACAGGGTATGGTGGTGCAGGTATATAATCCCAGCACTAGGAAGACTGAGGCAGGAGAGTGCACGGCATACAAGGGCTACATAGTGACTTCAACATCAGCCTGGGCTACATTGTGAGACCCTGTTTCCAAACAAAAGGTAATTCTGATCTATGTGATAATGTAGATTAATCTTAAAATTACAGGTGTGGTACATTTACACAATGGAGTTCTATTCAGTGGTAAAGAATAATGAAATTATGAAACTTGCAGGGAAATGGATGAATCTGGACAGGATTATACTAAGTGAGGTCACCCAGGCTCAGAAAGCCAAACATCACATGTTCTCTCTTATATGTGAATCCTATTTACAAATGTATAGACTTGTATGTAAGCTGGAACCAAAACTTGGTAGCAGAGGCCAGTAAACTAGAAAAGTCTATAAGAGAGGGAGGAGAGGGAAGGACTTAAGGGCATGGTATTGTATATATGAAATAGAAGAACAGATTACAGGCAGGGGAAAGGCCTAAGAGAGGCTAAGGGAAGAGAATGTGTAAAAGAATGGTTGGGGGAGGGTCAATCAAAATTTAAGATATTCTGAATAAGACATATGTAAATCTACTTTTTTAAATAATGACACACACAGAAGCCATAGATTGTTACCAGAAAATTTTCAGTACCAGGGATACCTTCCAGCTAGTTGTTGGCCAGGGAGGTCCCTCTTGCCTCCAAAACATTACAGGCATTGCCAAAGCCCTTGGTTTCCCTTGTGAAACAGATGGTAAGACTGTATTCCTGAAGACTTCACTTGCCTGAGCAGCAAGGTCACTGAGAAAGCAAGCTGGTGCTGAGCAGAAAACCTTCTCCCTGTCGACCAGCCAACTCTGAAAGCTGGAAAAAGGTGCATTGCATGCAGCACATGGGAGACAGAAATCATCAGCAGTGAAAAACAGCAAACACTGGAAACCTCAAGTTTGGCCAGACAGGCCAAATGACCCAATGGGTGCAATAGTGGCATGGCTGCTCTGGGGGAAACCAAATGCTCTCTCATTGGACTGAAGGCCCACTTTACGGGAGGGAATACATGCCTGGTACTGAAAAAACCTAATCAAACGCCAATGGAAGGGGAGATCATGAGCCTTAGGGGTATAAAGCCTGCTCTGGTAAATGTGTATATTATTCCCACCAAGCTGCCCTGAAAGCACTACACTTAATGTTCATATTCATGTATTAATGCTACTCTCACTTTTAGAGAAGCGTCTCTTTTCAGATGGCGATGACCACTGGGATGACCCAAAAAGCAACACAGTGCTGAGTAGAAGGGACGGAGGAGTGTCCAGCACTGAAACATCTCTGTCACACCCTCCAAGGTTCAGGATCCATTGCAGAAGAGGTGGCGGAAAGAAGGTAAGAGCCAAAGGAAGGGTACGACTCCTTACAATGCAACTGTCCAGACAGAAATTGGCCTCGATATCCATGACCTCACAGTGCCTAGCAATCCCTTCACAAGTCCTTCATAATAGAAGAAAAAGATGATGACAGCAAATTAAAAGAGAGACTAATGGAGAGAGGGAGGGGATATGATGGAGAGTGGAGTTCTGAAGGAGAATGGGGGAGGGGAGGGAAATATCATGATTTATTTTCTGTAAGTATAGACGTCAGTAAAAAATAAAAATTAAAATATATATATATATCAAATAAGCCATGTAAGCAGAAGGAGATGGTTTACATGAGCCCACTTACACGAAATATCTAGTGAGAACACATAAAGGCAAGAAGTAAGAACTTACTGGGCTTGGGGGTTAGGGAATGAGGAACTACTACTTATTGGTCACAGTTTCTGTTCAGAAGGATAAAGAGCTTTTGGAAACAGACAGCAAATTACATTGTGAATGTAGTTAATACCACTAAATCATATACTTAAATGTTTTAAATTACATTATTATGCTATATATACATTATCACCACAATTAAAGCATTTTACAAAAATAAGAAAATAAATGAAAGGGCCGATAAAGATCATGTCCAAAGGTCACAAGTCCAACTAAAGTGAAAGATGTGACAATTTGAATATCAATAAAAACTAAGGATCAAAATTCCAGTTCTGCCAGGGCTACAGTGAGACCCTAACTCAAAAATAAATATATGAATAAAAAAAAAAACCTATGGATTGTACAAATATCTCCAATATATAAAACTTATTAAGTCAATAATAGTTCAAAAAACCAAAACTCATTGATCACCAGTGGACTCTGCTAAACCATTGCAGTAGATTAAACAAGACTGTAAAATCTTTCTTCCCCTCCCCACAACACACAGACACTTAAATCAGGCTGGCCTCAATGACTTACCTGGCCAAAAACGGTCAACAGAAGTGATATTTATTCTAAGATTTCAAGGCTAGGGCATAGGAAGTATTGCAGCTTACACCTAAGGCTTGCAGAACGTTCTCTTGGGGAATTCAGTGATGCCAGAGAAAAAGCCCAACTACCCAGAGAGTACTGTGCTGGAGAGACATGGATGGCCTCTGCTGGATGGTCACTGCTAAGTCCCCATTTAACTATCCTCACCCGTAGACACCATGAAGTAAAGACCAGCTCATCCACCTGCTGAATCCTCCTGCCATGTGGAAAAGAACTGGGCAGTCACTCCCTCCACAATCCCTGACCCACCAAACCACGAGGGATAATGAAACAGCTGTTGTTTCAAGCCCCTTGTGTTTGGGGGTAATTTGTTATGCAGCTGCAGATAACCAAGCAGGCATCAGTTCATTACTCTGAAAATCAGTAAAGGAAAAATAAAATCAAGTCTTTCTCCTGTCCTTCCAGGACAAATGATTCCAGGGTGACTATGCAGTGAACAAGCTTTACAAAGCCTTCCAGCTAAGAAAAGTAACCATGAGGATTGACTTACTCAACAGATATACTCTGGTGCCTCTGAAGAAAGCCCGGTTCCAGACATGTATATCATCAGTGTACACTGAAACCTCAGGATTCTGGAAGGCTTACACAGCCCTGGAAAGGGACATGCACACACATGCATTACAAATCTACTACATGAAGGAGAGAGGGGAGGCCACTATACAGTTAGAGGTTTAAGGGACCTAACAACCACAGTCCAATACCATGCAGGAGCCTTGCTTACATCCTGATTAAAATATATTAACTGTAAAAGCCATCTTCAGAACAACTGGTTAAATCTAAATATGGACAGAAAATTAGAGGATATTAAAGATGCAAAGGCTGGTTTCTTCAGTCATCAGAATGGAATAGGAATTAAGTTGAAAACAATGTGTATTTGCCAGTCAGAGGTGCAAAGAGAAGCAACTGCAGGCGAGAGGGCGTCCTGATCTCTGGCCCTGCTTTTATATTCTCCACGACAACACGATTAAAACATCCCACTAAATCCTCTCACATGAACTATAATAACACTGCCAAAATGCTAACTTTCAAAGGTGGGTGATGTTTACATGCGATCACTGTACTATTCCATTTAGCTTTTTTGACATTTAGCAATGTTTTCAATGCTCACTTTTTAAAATTATAAATGGTGGTTCCAATGTGACATGTCCCCTGCAGCCCTGCGTGTCTGGGATTAGGCCTCATGCTCAATCTCTAGCTGGTGGAGCCCTTGGAGGTGCAGCCTTGCTGGAGGTGGTGTGTCACTGCAGGGAGGCCCTGAGGGCTATTGGCCCAGCCCTGCTGTCTGTTCAGTAGGGAGCTCACTCTTGCTGCTCTCTCCCAGCTGTATGCATAAGCTGAAATAAACACTCTCCTCCTAGCAGCTGCTTCTGCTTGAGTGTTTTGTCCCAGCAACAAGAAGGTAACTGCCACCCAATGACCATCTTTATGTTATTGATGGTTTGCAACATGAACATGGTACATTGATGCATTTAGCAGTCTCCTTTCATTCCAGTAAAGGCCTTGCATGCTTTTGCCAAGTTTAACCTCAAGTTAATATATACATTTTTGATTATGATTATATGATTAAATATACCTTAAATGGATTTCAATTATTTAACAGAATATAATTTAATAGATCTGTGCTTTTGACTTGAAATGTACCTTGACTTCTATCATTTCTTTAGGAAAGAAGCATCTTATTTCACTAAAGAGAAACTAAAATTTAAAAACATTCTACTTCGAAGCTGGGCATAGTGGCCCATGCCTTTAATCCCAGCACTTGGGAGGCAGAGGTAGCGGGATCGTCCTGAGTTCAAGGCCCCCCTGAGACTACATAGTGAATTCCAGGTCAGCTGGGCTAGAGTGGGACCTTACCTCAAAAAAAAAAAAATAATACTTTGAGATAAAATTTCAGGGGACAACTATATTCCCCCAAATGAGGCATCACTTTCCTTCTAGCATTGCTGGAAGGAAGAGCTTGCATTCAAGGGGCTTTCCTTACTCCTGCACAGTACAGCAAAGGCCACGTGTAGTTGACAGGTCAGAGAGAGGAAAAGAATAAAAGACATTTTTAAGAGTTTGCTTCTGTAGAGTCTCTATATTTCCCTGGCCATCTGAGGGCAAGTATTAAAAGAAGCAAATTCTAGAAGACATGGTACCAGTTTTTACCATCTTCCCTCTAGCTCTATCTTATCCCTTCTGTGTGATAGTTTGATTCAGTGTCCAAGGTTTTCTAACTCCATTCTAAATCTGACATGATATGAAAGGTTTAGGAATTGCCCAAACAGTTGCCTCCAGTTCTGAAAACAGATGAGTTTTGGAAAAGTGACTATATATATATTTATTAGAGCCTATTATTTAACTTTTACCCATCAAGAGATGCATGGGTATCAAAGGTCTGCTATGACAAAATGCCACAAACAGGATGGCTTAAAACAACAGCTATTCATTCTCTGGGGGAGAAAAGGGTAAGAACAAGGCATCAGCAGGTTGCTTTCTTCCTGGAGGCTCAGCAGGAAAACCTGTTGCATGTGATGGTGGTTTTAATATGAAATGCCATGCCTCTGCCCATAGTCTCATATTGGTGATTAAGCTATAATGTTTTTGGTATTCTAGTAAAAATAAATATGGGAGCATCTATAGGTGTAGGTCTAGATGTGTTTCATTTAAAGTGTGCAGGTATTGAGGTATGTGTATGTGCATATGAGGTGGGTACACAGCAGATAAACATAGCTACCACATTTGAATGTCAGAGTACAAGATCAGCTAATAAAGTAATACGTCCCAAAACACTCCATAGAACATGAAGACACGTCAAGTCCTTAAGATAGCCATGGCTGTGGTACAAATAAGAGTGGATGCTTCTATCATCAGATAAATTCGTGAAGCACTGGACTAGACAATGTTAAACTTGTTCTCTTCCTTTCTTCTTCCTTTCTTTCATCATTAATTTAGTCATTTTTCCTAGCATTTCTTAAATCCTTTAATACATAAATATATACTGTGCCTCTTCCAAGGTAAGGATATGGAATATACTCTTCCTAAAATTTATTGGACCACAGAATCCTTTTTGGAATGCACCTCTTAAAAGAACCAGGGTTTTTCATAATGTCTTTCAGGGTATGTTGTTGCTAGAAATAAACGTATATTCCATTTAACTACTTTGGAGCTTGTCAATGACTATAACACACTAAAAAGTATACTGGAAAAGTAATATTAAAAGACAGAATTTAAGAAATATAAATTTAAGCTTAGGATTTAAGGAAATCAAATCAATATTGAAGTTTTATTGTCTGAAAAGCTATAAAAGAAGTCTCATTGCAGAAATCACAGTGATCCCCTCAGTCTTTGGCTAACATCAAGAGCAAAAATCCACTGCCCATTAGCTGTTCATAATTCTTTAAGGCCTAACCAAAGTTGTATTCATTTTTAAGTTATTTTATTAACTCAGTAGTACCACAAACTGAGGCTACTGAATGATCTAAAAGTCTACTTACCGTGAGGAATATAATTAGACCCTACACTGGCCCTCAGGACTGACCCACTCAGTTCTCCATCAGAAGAGCCTCCACAAGCTTTCAGGAACACATACCGAGTCACTGTTTACTGTTGTCCTTCCAACATGACTCATTTGTCCAACAAGGACTATTCTACTCATTTAAATTATTCAAATGATCCTGGAATTTAATAGGCTCTATGCATCAAAGATGTTTGACAATCATTAACCTTTTAGGGCTACAGTAATTTGTGCAATTAACTTGGGGGAAATAATTTTTCTTGGTCACATAATGAATTTCCCATGCCTCTTAAAAGAAATTTTGTACCTGAACTAAAAGCATCATGAACACACCAAGACCATACTGCTTAAGATCAGGCTCTCAACACCAGAAAGCACAACCAGTCTGAGTCTCATACTTAAAACAAAAAAGACAGATACTTTAAATGTCTCAATTATGCATGCCATGCTAACTTATTACCAAGAAGCCAAACATGGCATGTGTAGTAGCCAAACACAACTCTCCTGCAGATCTTCTATTAAAGACTTCCTCACTGGAAAAAACCAAAGTCACACTATTTCTAAATTCATAATTTTAAGTGGAATTTTTCCCTGAAATATAAAAATAGAAATATATTCCATTAGTAAAGTGATTTGGGGTGATTTTTTCTTCATTAATTCTTTTTACTTAGTATACGATATAATAGGTTTCATTATGACATAGTTATACATATATACATTGTACCTTGCTCACACTCACACTCAGTAACTTACTTTTCATTAATATCACTGGCTGATATCAGTGGGTGCTCACAAATTGGGGATGAAGCAATGAGTTGAGAAGACATTCCTTCCTTTCACTCAAAGCAAATTACAGAAATAAATCAGTAAGATCAAAAGTGAGAAAAAACAAAAAAAAAAAAACCAAGTTACAATGAACCAGGGCTGGGGAGACGGCGCAGCAGTTAAAGCCACTTGCTTGCAAACCCTGTCAGTCCAGAAGTGATTTCCCAGTAACCATGTAGAGCCACATGCACAAAGTGGTGCATGCATCTGTAGCTGAGTTCATTTACAAAGGCATGAGGCCCTGGCACACTCATCCTCCCTCCCTTCTTTCTTCTGCTCTGCCTTTCCAGGGGCTACCTTGGTGCCCACATACCAAGCCCGCTGCTAGAGAAGCACAGGGGCTTTTCCTGTTCAAGGTTACCTCTGCAGGGCTATGGCTCTCCACACCTTCTGCCTCTGTTGGCAATGACATTCCTTCCAAAATCTTCCTTCTCAAAGACCTTCTCATCTCCATTCTCCCCCAAATTAATCATCCTCTCCTCACATTAATCAACTGGCTGAAAAGTGAAAAGGATTTTCCAGACCCCAACTTCTTCCAGCTGCTCGCTTCCTCCACCATTCCATTGTGTGCAGCACTGTCTAGGCTTTGAGAGGCATGTAAGCTTCCTGTCACAACTGTAACCAACTTCTGGCAATGAGCCATGGTCACCACTGAAGGTGCTTGCTCCGTGGTGGCCAATGACTTCCATTTGCTAAACCCCAAGGTCATGTACCTGTTTCCCTGAGACTCTGACTCACCAGCATACAAAGTAAACTAAATTCTGCCTTCCTCTCTCACCAAGCTTACACACCACCCTCCCCAGGGCATGCTCACGGTTGCTTCTTAATGCCCTCGGAGAACACATACTACAAACTGAAAGCTCCTTCACTGGTTCTCTTACTCAGAACACACCCTTAAGTCATCTCAATTACACTCCTCACTTCAGTAACCTTGTCTAAGCCAACAGCTCCCACAACTGACACAGCCAGATGTCCAGACAATACCCATCCTCTCCTTTATTAACAAAACCTTTTTTCTGTTGTTGTCATTCATGAAGTTTGATTTCTTTAGTTTTCTGGCAACCACAGATGTCTCTCAGACATAGCTCTGGCATCAGAAATGCAAGTGGCAGCCTAATGGTAAGGTTTCTATGAGAGCTAGTGTGTTTCTGGTCCAAGGGGACAAAGGAAAACAGCACCCACCTTGCCTGGGCAGATTATAGATATAATGCCTGCAGGTATAACAGCCACCCTGTTTCCTTAGGTCACATTCGAAGCTGCAGTAAGCTAACTATCTCTCTGATGACATAGCTACCACAGGACCTCAACCTGAAAAGGAAGAAATTTAGTTTGTTCTGAGTAAGTGATTTTTAGAAATTGTGTACATGACACTGCATACTACACAACTGACCAGCCCAGCAAGATGTGTTCACTGAATGATACAGCATCACTGTTATGGGGGTAACCAACTGCTCTCTCACTGGAGTCGAGGTCCGCCTTGAGGGAGTGAATTCATGCGTAGTACTGAAAGCCTAATCAATAGCCTGTGGCTGGGGAGGTCATAGGCCCTAGGAAGGAAGATACTACTGTTGTATGGCTGAAAGGCTATGCCATGCCCATCAAATTGGCCTCTAAATATTTAGGTTTGTGACCGTACATTGGTGCCGTGCTCACCTTTGGTCAAAGAAGCTTCTTTTTGCAGTTGGCACTGACTATTAGGGAAATTCAAAACAAAGTGCTAAGGATAAGTGAGTGCTGAGCGCTCTGTGCTAAACTACACATAATCCCCATCCATGGCTCTGGAAAGATTTCAGAAGAAGGGACAGAAGACTAGAAGAGGATGGGAGGAATGCTGTTCAACAGTACGCTCCAGACACGTCCAGACATGGCATGGCTGTTGCACTCGTGACCTCACAGTGGCTGTCATCGCCTGGACAAGGAGAGCAGGACAAGGGGCCCATCCACATTCCATATAGATGGTGCAGAGGGCAGGATCCCCTCCCCATCACTCCCTGAGCAGTCATTTCCATCTTGTGGTTGTTAGGGAAGGGGAAGACATTTTCTTCAGTGATATAGTCACTAGTAAATTGCTTAAGTTTCAGGTAAATAACGCCCCCCTTACATGTTCCTGCAAGTAACCCTAATTAAACTCAGTAGGATGGAGACTCACATACACAAAAGCCATCAAAGTGGAAGACAGACTAACGGGGGAAGGAAGAAGAGGAAAAGAACAGAATGGGAGGTGATTGTAATCAAAATACATTGCATGGATGTATAAAAGCTGTCAATAAATAAAAGTAAAAACAAAAAGAAATCGTGGGTCTGAATTTATGTTTCTTAAAGCTTAATATAAAGACACACACCATATATACATATATAAAGCTGGCCACGTTGAAAGGCAACTGCTCAAACACAGTCTGGGCCTGAATGTCTAAACTCTATTCTACAAATACTTCAATCACAAGGAAGCGAAAACTAAGCTTTTCTCTAAGTCTTCTCACATTACTTGCAGAAAACAAAGATTTAAAGCCAGATCAGGATGAATCACTTAACAGTGTCATGAGACACTGCGAGAATTCTCGAGTGTAATTTCTGTTATTACATGAATTGTTTTGCTAACAATCTTATACCATTTCCATTAAGCAGACATTAACATCTTTATAATATCCTTGACCTGTTCACAAGCTCTTTATTTTTATATATCATTATAAGCCAAGCCATGAGAGAAATATGCTTAAGAATATATTTACTGAGTCTGGAAAGATGACTCAATGGTTAAATACATTTGCTTACAAAGCCTGGGTTCAGTTTTCTAGTTTCTAGTTTTCTAGTACCCAGATGCACAAAGTGGCACACACATCTGGAGTTCGTCTGTAGCAGCAAGAGGATCTTACATGCCCATACTTTCCCTCCCTCCCTCTCTCTCTCTCTCTCACACATACACACACACATAAATATTTTTAAAAGAATATTCTTTCTGAATATAAAAATAATGCATACTCAGAAAAGTTGAAATTCAAAATAGAAGCTTAAAAAGATTACAGAACTTACAGACCACCCCACCGTCCAGGGATAACTGGCATATTGCTTTCCAGTATTTAGTACATGTACATGTTATGCAGAGTATTATGCTTTTTCACTTACAGCTTATGATATAAAATTCTTTAAATTTTATAGGTTTCCTAGTTTACAATGGCTCCCCCTCACTGTCTCTCTCCCTCTCTCCCAAGTCCCATTAAGAGAAATCAAAAATAAAAACAACATCTGTGGCGCCATTCAATATTCATGAGGAGCAGTGCCAGCACACCTTGGCTCCTGTATCTGTCTACAAGTCTTTTCACATCCGGGTCCCTCTGCTTGGAACACACTTATCCCCTTTCTTCATCGCTAGGTCACTCTCTTCTTTCTGTTCTGTTCAACCATCACTGACTCCAGGAAGATTTCTATGACAACAGCTCTCTAGTCTGGCTTTTCACATGCCTCACAGAACATGTGATTTGGTTTGTAAATGAACTGTTTAATGCTTCTCTACATCCCTGAGCCTCCTTCACGGAAGGCTCTATTTCTTTATTGACTTTCACTTCCTAATGCCCAACATGCTGCCCTTCACAAAATAAACAGTGATGGAAAACGCTTAAGACTGAAAGGAACGATGACGACAACTCTAAAAAAATAGAAGGAACTTTGTGTCAGCTGTAAAGTTTCCCCAACAGCAGCTAGGAATAATCCCATAATCAGTGCTGCACAGGCTGGAAGGAGCCCAACAGGGGACCCACCGTGTCATCAGCCAGTGACAAGAGGAATCGTCCCTGCCTCCTCCTGTCTCAGAAGGCACCTTGGGGAAGGGGAAGAGGTCAGGCCAGAGAATACATTTCCAACAGTGAGGCCCTCATGGAGCAGACAACAGAGCCCCTCTCCCAGCAAGACACTGAAGAGAAGACCCTGCTTCCCTACAAGTCACCTGAAGCTGAGCTCCTGGACTGGAACCTGCATTTGCCCCCAGGTGACCAGGGACCCTCGCTGGAGCTGAGGAAATGCACCTAGTGGTGGATCCCGTACCTAGAAGTAGAAACAAGCATAGATCTGAGGCGGACAGACAGCATGAGGGACAGACACTGAGCTGAACAACCAGAAGAGACAGCAGAAAGATGAAGAGATGCACTTGGGAGTAGGTGACCTGCACATGGAGCTGGATCAAGTGAAATTCCCTCATCACATGTGTACCCCCAAACCTGGAAGCAATGGTAAATGCAGTGAGCAGGAGACTATGCAATGCACAAACCCCAAGAAACTGAACCAAGTGCAAGTGTATGCTGCCCTCCCACCCAAGGTCTCTGATCAGCTGAGGGGAGAATCCAGGAGCACAGAAACTTGCCAACAGAGAACCATATATTTTACAGAATGCCTGTTACACAGAGAGTACACAAAGGACAAAAGTACTTACACAGAACAATATTCACTGAAGGTCCAAAGACCAAGAGCCGTTACCAAGGCACCCAAGAGCAGCTCAGATCTACAAGCTCCACAAGCAAGACAGGTTCAACAGCACAATAGGACAGCTGGTGTAGCAGACAGCTTCAGGTTCATCGAGATGAACTTCCAGACCAGGCACAGTTATGGAGGAAGGGATATTATTTATTGAAGCTTACAGATACAGGGGAAGTTCCATAATGGCAAGAGAAGCGGCCTGCTCTCCACAGCTCAGGGAGCAAAACTACAGCCAAAAGGTCACACAGCACACTTCAGGAACTCCTGTTAGGCACATTTGCATATCTTTACAATGGAATCTCAAACCCACCACAACACCTTAAGACCTTAAGACCGGCCCCCAGTGACATTGCCTCTAGCAAGGTGATTGCAGATGCAAACTGTAACTAGTCAAACACTGAAATATATTGGGGGACATATATTCAAACTACCACAGCTGGCCTGGAAAAACCCATACACAACCCCCTGTGTTGGCATGTGGTGAGACATGCAAAGTGGTGGTTTACCAGGGAGAATGGCAAATGTGCACATGAGAGCCTGAGAGGGTCAGAAACCCCACCCTCTATGAGCAGTTCTGCCCGTGAAGGAGAAGTTGCCCTATAACAGTCAGTCCTCCTTGCATTAGCATCTGGCAGGAATCCAGCTGGCTCCACGCTGACTCCACATCCAGACAGGACCCTACAGGAAAACTTGCCAAGCCCCATGCTCTACATGGGACTGCTTGAAAACCTTCCACTTCAGAGAAACGCACACAACTAAAGAGGAAACCTGTGAAAGACACCAGTATGAATGAACGCAGGCCTCCATTCATTTAAAAAAAAAAAAAATGAACAGTCAGCCTAGAATCATGAGGTATTGGAAAAGGTCTGAAAGAAGAATGAGAGGAAAATCTATCTAATTCGTACCCTCAAGAACATTATATCTTTACAGAACAGAAGCCTAGAGAAAAACAATTTATCAGGAACTTGTAGAAGTTAAAAGTAATTGCCAAACTAGATTTCTCAAAGCAGGGTTGCATATTAGAGTGGGTGGCAGAGTAAAAGTAGGCAACATAGGAGTCCAATTAACAAAGTTAGAAATATCAAGAAGAAAAAAAGATTGAAAAATAATGTTGAGGGGATGGGGAAATGGCTTAGAAGCCTAAGGAATCCAGTTCGATTCCCCAGGACCCACGTAAGCCAGATGCACAAGGGGGCATGTGCACCTGGAGATCATTTGAGTGGCTGGAGGCCCTGGCGTGCCCATTCTCTCTCTCTGCTTCTTCCCCTTTCTCTCTCTCTCAAATAAACAAACTATTTTTTTAATTATTATTTTTTATTGACTTTTATTTCTTACATATCAAAAAAACCCCACCTGATATTTCCCTTCCCTCCCCCATTCCACTTTAGAACTCCAGTCTCCATCATATCCCCTCCCTCTCTCCATTGGTCTCTCTTTTAATTTGATGACATCATCTTTTTCTTCTATTTTGAGGGTCTTGCAAAGGTATTGCTAGGCACTGCAAGATCATGGATACAAACAAACTATTTTTAAAAAGAGAAAAAATAATGTTAATAAGTAAAGAGCAGATCCATGAGGATCCAACAGAAATTTCCAATCAGGAGAACAGACAACAGAGGTGAAGTAGGGAATAGACAACCCTGTCAGAATACTGGCTGTCATAATACACACTTCTGTTTTTCTACTGGTGCGCATTTGTCACCTTCAGGTAAATTCATACAGGTAGAACAGCTCCATATGGTGTGTGCTCATTTGGAGAGGTGTTAAAAGACCTTCCTCCAAGAAACATACACAATCTGCATTTCCACCCACGTCTTATAACCTTGCCAGTTCAGAACCTCTTCAGCCTGTGTCATCTGACAGGTAAAATAAACTTTTCATTGCTTTTAATAACATTTCTTAGATAAGTACTACCCACACACCTACTCTTAGTTCTACTCTCAGTTGCCTATTCCTGCCCTTGACCATTCCATCCATGTGAGTCTTAGTGTTTTATTGTTACTGCCATTGCTTTCTTTATCTTTTCTCAACATGGAGTCTCCCATAGCGAGGAAGACTTTGAACTTCTGATCCTCCTGCCTCCTGAGGGCTTAGATTATGGCTGTGCACACCACACCTGGGTTATGCAGTGCTGGGGATGAACCCAGGGCTTTATGCATTCTACCAACGGAGGCCAATTCCCAACTGAGGTCGATCACATATAGAACCCCTTTCAGGGTTTTTGGTGAAATTTCAGAATGAAAACTACAGTGTCAACAGGAGAACATACATTTTGTGGAAGGCCTACAGGACAGAAAACAAGCACACACAAGAATACAAAAAGCCCTGGGATTTACAGTAAATTAGAAAGGAAATATACGAACATATACTAAATAAGCTCATATTTTAGCTTTTTTAAAAACTTTCTGCCTATTCCTAGGCTAATAGAGAAATCTGTTACAGTTTTTTCCCTAAGTTTATTATATAGAAAGGAAAGTCTGTAATTAGTGTTCATTTTCAAAAATGTTCTCAAAACTCACAAATACTGGTGAAAATGCACTTCAAATGTGATAAACTATACTGTGATAGAAGCTATAAAAGAAAAATGCTAGGGCAATGTCATTAAGCAGGATAGAGGACACTTTCCAGGACTTCAAATAAATGTAGACGAGTTTAATGTTTCCCTAACACAAGTTGAATGTCTATTCTGTGGCACATACAATCATAGGTGTTAGACATACAATGTGAACTGATGGGAGGAGAGTAACAAACTGTAAAAGTAAAACTTCATAAAATACACAATTATGTGTCAGCACTATGGGAAAAGAACACATGGTCTGAAACAATGAGTATAACACAAGGATCTAATAGATGTAGGAAGGAGAGTCTCTGTGACCTGAAGGCAAGACGATTGGCCAGGGTCTGAGTGTACTGAGGGGAGGGAAAGAGGAACATGACCAGGAATTTATCTGGACAGAAAGAACAATACATGGAAAGAATGTGACTATTCAAGGCACTACATGAAGCCAGGAAAGCTTTAATACAGGACCAGTGGGAAGGCCCTGGACAGTGGTCACGGATGCAGGCAGGAGGAGGGTCCCAGGTGTGCCTCAGGCAGACACTGAAGAGCTTTCAGAACAAGATTGACATTGCATCGGTGTCTGGGATGTGATTGGCCAAAAATCCTAAAAACAGTAAGAATGGAGGTAAGACATGAAAGAAAAGAAGAAAAAAACAACCTTTTGTGTAAGCACAGTAGCTGGTGACAATCTCATCTTCTGCTAAGGGATCACAATAGTCACAGATCTTCTAGAAAGTCAACACATGCCAGGTAGAAAAATCAAGATAAGGGAAGTGGCCTTGTTCTCCCTGAAGCAATTGAGGTAACAATGGGCGCTGATGCCCGACTTAGATCATCGACCCAGTCACCCAGCCCTCCAGCTGTAATACACAATGATTTCCATCATTCCAGCCAGGCTGGGTATCAGAACTGCGACATCATAAATCCAGTTTGAACTGGCATCAAACTGAATCAGAGACCCAGAGAACAGTGACATTTTACACAGGTGACCCTTCAAATGAAAACCAGATGACTTCACGTTCTCAAGTCTCTTTTGTGACCTTTCTTTAAAATCTTGCAGTTTTCTTTATATAAAACCATGTACCATTTTTATAAAGTTTGCTTTGATTTTGGAAGTTTGCAATTATGAAAGCAATTTTCTGTTACTGATTAAAATAGTTATTAGCAGGGGCTAGAGAGATGTTTCAGCAGTTAAAGGTGCTTCCTTGCAAAACATGCTAGCTCGGGTTCAATTTCTCAGCCACTCAACATAAAGTCATATGGGCATTCATTTACAGTGGCAAGAGACCCTAGTATACACGTATACACATACATACAGTTTTTTTCATTGTTATTTTGGTATGTACAAAACCTACTGAAATATTGTATATGCTATTAATGTATATGTCTAACACTTGTCTAATTTTGTTGATCACACATATCTTTACATTACACTAATCTTTCATTCTCCTTTTTGCCATTTATACGGTATTTTTCAGCATCAAATAACATCACACTTTGAAAAAACAGAATGTAATAATAACCTTACATGGGAATTTTAAGTTTCTATGGTTCATAATTTTTTTAAGTCTTGATTAATTTAAGACATGTTTTTGCCTACATTAAGATGAAAAATACCCTTCAATCGTTCTATTCTTATTACTAATGGGTTTCACTTTTTTAAAAAGAAATGAGATAACTTTCTAACATCTATTGAGACCATATGGGTTTTCCTCCATTGACTTGTTCATAATTTAGATTTTATGAAATTCCTTAATACTAAGCAATCATTCTTAATACTAAGGGCACAGAATATATTCTATGCTCATAGTTTTTTTTTTTTTAATCTACTGCTGGAGTCTAGTTTCTACATTTTAAGCTCTTGCATGAAAAACCCAGTATTTTCTTTCCCCTATGTTTTATAATTAGAATGTATTTTTAAGTTAGGAATATAACAAAAAATATTTATTTCTAAAATGTTAGAATGTAGAAAGTTGGTTTTTTTTTCCTTGTATAATTCCATCAATACGGCCTAAAGTGTGTATGCTACCCAAATCATGTATATCTTCCTAAGCTAGCTTCTATAAGTGTAATTTAGCTAGGAAGTGTTCAGGGACAAGAAAAAAATTGTAAAAACAAAGTCACTGACCACCTCACTGGAGGGTACCACCCAGAGGCAGAGCTATATCCAGGTTCTTTAGCGCTGGCCCAATCATGTTCGGAAGAACTCATATCCTGGGTCTGGCTGGCTCTTCCACCCTCAGATCCCTCTCCTCCTAGCTACAAAATGGCCTAAGAAGCAAGTGGCTATGTTCCCAAAGCAAGGGGTTTTGACAAAATTCAATTTATCAAGTATTCCTTTGGTCACTGGTATTTTTTTCACACCTATCTACAGAAAGCATTTACTTAACCCTAAGCTTCCTTCTAGTTTTGCCATCTCAGCTCTTATGTCTAGGTGTATGCTACATCTATGCTTGGCTTTCCTCTTTGGCCTACAGTGGGCTCTAGAGTCTTTGCATTTGGACAGTAATCCTCCTGATACTATTTGTTTAAAAGACTATCTTTTAGGCTAGAGAGTTGGCTTAGTGGTTAAGACACTTGCCTGCAAAGCCTAAGGACCCAAATTCAATTCCCCAGAACCTACATAAGCCAGATGCACATGGTGGTGCATGTGTCTGGAGTTCATTTGCAGTGGCTGGCCCTGGCACACCAATTCTCTCTAATAAAAAACAAAATATTTTTAAAAGACTATCTTTTCCACACTGCATAATCTGTCCAATGAATGGTGCTAAGATAATTCCTTTCAGAGTAATTGGCTCTCCAATCTGAAGATCTCACCCTTGCACGTCCCCTCCCCTCAATGGAGCTAAGGGTGGAATGGATGCCTGACAAAACTCAAGACACTTTCTAAGAACAATTCAAGGGACAATGGATGCCAGCAAGGCAACTCACAACATGGAAACAGTATAAGAAACCTCGTAACTAAAAGCTTCTCATCTCTGTTAGGGACAATTCAAGTGGCAAACATTAAGATCTTCATTCACCAATGAAACCCACCCATGTGTGTTGTAAAGAGAGAGCAGCCCCACTAACTAACCCTCCCACCTTCTAATATTATTAGTCTGGGTGTTTTTTTTTTTCTCAATTTTTATTTTTCTAGCAAAGTATCCATTTTCTTTTGTCTCAAATTTATAAAGACAGAATAACATAAAATGTATCTTCATGTTTCCTTTTCTTTTTCATTCCTAATTTTCTGGGGGGGGGGTTGTTTGCTTTTTGTAGGCAAGGCATCTCTCTAACCCAGGCTAGCTTTGGACTCATGCCAGTCCTCCTACCTCAATCTCCCAATGGTGAGCAACCATGCCCAGATTTTGTTGTGTTTTCTGTCGGTCTCAATTAAGTTACTTAGAATCTTTTGTAAAATATTGACATTTCCCCCAAAGAAATAGTGTTTAGATTTATCACACATTTCTATATTTATTTTTAATAATTTTCCTCATGATTTCCTTTATTTTTCAAATTTTAGAGCTACAGTGCTTAATTTTTAGTCCTTTGCTAAAACCTGTCAATATCTAGCTACATGAACTTGCTCTCATGTCCCGCTTTGACCTCATCTCATCGTGTTATATTAGCATGTACTTCCCATCCAATTTTTTCCTGAAGCTTTGTAATTGTAGTTTTGCTTTTGTCCTTAGCCCATTCAAGACTTACTCAGGAGATAAGTGGGGAGGTGAACAGAGAATCTATTTTGTTTTTGCTTTTAAATTTTTTCATACATAACATGTTTCAAATTTCATTTTTGTTAGAGAACAAACACATTATTCTCAATGTACTCAAATTTTAGATTTATAGTCTGGAATACACTGGGATGAAAAAATTCCTGGTGGTGCTGAATTTAAGGAATTGCATGTTGGTAGAGTACAGGTTTCAATGTGTATTCCTCAGGTCATCTTTAAATTGTCAGAGGACTTACACCCTCTATTATCCTCCCTCACTGTCTCACTTAATGTGTCCAAAAGATAAGTTAATGTCTCATTACTCTTTCTTGCATTCTCGATAATTAATGTGCACTATGATGTAACTTACTCATAAAAATTCATGTTATTTCTTCATTGCAGCTTGTATCTTTAATCTTCATAATTCTGTCCTGTTTTAATCTTTGTCTTACAATGGAGCTCTTGCATTCCTTTTGCTTGCATTTTCAATTCCTTTCATTTAAGCTTTTGAGTCATTTTATTTTGAATGTGCCTTTTACAAAGGACATGTAGTCAGACTGCCTTTGTTTTTGTGTTTGATTGTTGGGTTCTTAATTCCCTAACTATAATTTGGGCTACATTTTCCCTTAGATGGCCCAAGTTCCTCATTAGTTGAGCTAATTAGCCTGGCCTGTACTGCTAAATACAACAATCACACACACACATGCACATGCATGCACCTCAATTTCCCAAAAGGTCAGCAGGCTCTAAGACTTCATGTCAACCTCTCCCTTCAAAATCAGAGAACCAGGCTGGAGAAATGGCTTAATGGTTAAGGCGCCTGCCTGCTAAGCCTAAGAAGGCTGGTTCCAATCTCCAGCGGTTCCAATCTCCAGCGGTTCCAATCTCCAGGTCCCACGTTTAGCCAGATGCAAAGTGATGCAAGGCCGCACTTGCCCACAAGGGGGCGCACGCATCTGGATTTCGTTCACAGCAGCTGAGAGACTGCTGGCGCGCCCATCTCTATCTGTCTTCCTCTCTATCTGTTTCTCTCTGTGTCTCTCTCCAAAAATAAATTTTTTTAAAAATATTTTAAAATCAGAGAACCAAGCTAAATTCAGACAGTACTCTCTATTGTGGATAAATATGTACTTAAGTAGCCTTTGAAAGGATGTTTGAACTTGACTAAAGGAGTCACTGCAGCATACCCTAACAACGCTACTGAACATTGCTGCTAAGCCACAGCCTTGTACCTTCCGCTGTGTAACAGACAAGATGCCAGAGAAAAACCTAATCTGTGTTCCTTTGCAGGGAACTGGTGCTGCCTCTTGGGATTGCTCTATCCTTAAAATTCAAATATTTTTCCAGGCACCTTTTTCATTTAATTCTGTTTAGTTCTCAGGGGTGCCTTTGCTATTTACTCACCCGCTTCTCTGGAACAGCATAGTTAAACGTGATTTCTCTGACTCCTGCCAAGCTTCCTGTTGTCTGTCCTCCTCATCCACTCTGCACATTTGCATATCTTGTTCTTTCTTCTGGGAGTGCTGGATGTGTTCAAATGCACTGCCCATGTTATTGTTCCATCCTGAAATTCAGTCTTCTTCCAGGTGCCCCTACTGCAGTTCTGGTTTCTCTACAGTCTTTCGTTTCGGCCAGCTTCTTTGGCACTCCTGCTTTCATGCCACCTGCTCCTCCTCAGGGCTTGATGAAGTCTTTTTCTCTCAAGGCCATCATCTGATCCCACCCAACCTTAGACACCATAAGATAGATACTAACTCTGTTGCCTGTTGCATTAAGTACCTTTCTCTATATTGTGACAGAACGCCTAACAAGTCCGGCGTGGTGGCGCACGCCTTTAATCCCAGCACTTGGGAAACAGAGGTAGGAAGAGCACCGTAAGTTTGAGGCCATCCTGAGACTACATAGTGATTTCCAGGTCAGCCTGGGCTAGAGTGAGACCCTACCTTGGAAAACCAAAAAAAAGGAAGGAAGGAAGAAAGGAAGGAAGGGAGGGTGGGAGGCTAACAAAAGCAGTGAGGGAAGGGGAAGGTGGGCTAGCTTACTTTTACTTCAGTGTCCATTTGGAAGGAACACAGTCCATCATGGTGGGGAAGGCATGGCAGTGGGCTCAGGAGACAGCTGGTCACATTGTCTCCGCAGTCAGGAAGCAAAGAGAGATGAATGCTGGTGCTCAGCTCGCTTTCTCCTTTTCATTCAGGCCAGGACCTCAGCCCATGCGATGACGCTGCCCATTTTTAGGGTGAGTCTTCCCACCTCAATTAACCTAGTTTAGAAACTCCCTCACAGACATGCCCAGAGGTTTGTTTCCATGGTGATTCTAAACACTATTCAAGGTGATAATCAAGATTAACCATCACAGCTGCCTTGGCAGCTACATGCCACTCTTCCCTTTCCCTATACTGTACATGTCTCAAACTACGTGCAAGATGTTGCAGTTGCCTTCTCATTGTTGGGACAAAACGCCTGACCAAGAACAGCTGACGGAAGGAAAGGACTGACTTCAGTTTACCACATGCGGGGAAGTTTCATTGTGGTGGAGAAAGCATGGCAGAACAGGAAGCTGCCTCACGTATGTCACACATCAGCTGGAAGGCAGCAGCAAGACTGGGTAGCCAACACCCAGAAGGGCTGGACCACGGAACCCCAAGGTCTGCTCCCAAGAACACGCCTCCTCCAGCGAGGCTCCACCTCCCACAGGTTCTACTGGCTGAGGACTGAGCATGAAGCTCAATCACAAATACATAAGGCTATGGGGAGTCACTTTACAACCAAACTACCACACAAGGCTTTGTGTAGCTCTGAGGTCCACTAACTGCTGACAGGTTATCCCTCTCACGTTTAGACTTGGAAGTAGGGTGTGTCCTGTCCTCACCCACGCTTACAGTGTATGACAGACATTCTTCGACTAAGACTCAAGAAAATCCAACTTCCTCCCAAGAGTCAGTCCTCCTGAGGGCTGTCATATGAACCACATACAGAACACAGACCTACAGGACATAGAGGTCTCTGGCTACACCTGTTTCACAGGTGTTGTTTGTTCAGTTGATTGGTGCCAGAGATGGAACCCAAGGTCTGGTGCATATTAGGCAAGAGCTTTACCAATAAGCTACATCTCCAGCCCTAAAAGCTCTTCTTAAGCGACCTGTACCCCAGAAGTAACAGTGGTGAAATCAAAGTGAAGAGAAAAGAGCTAGTGGAGGAGCAGAGACGTGGAGGGAGATCTCTGGCAGACTCCCTTCCATAGCCTGTCAATGACGCACTCCTGCCACAGCCTGACACTTGAGCTTCCAGGAGCTTCAGAGATCCCCTGCCCAGTGTGGGGTCATTGGTCTGGCCTAGAGCAGAGAAGAGGACATGTGGCAGGTGAAGCCAGACTTCCCAACCCACTCCACCAACCCTGTTGCGTGTAGGTGTGCTTTATAGTAAAAGTGCCTGGGCCTGTCATCTTCTCCCAGATTTTAACAGGAATCTGGAAGCAGCATATCAGGTCCAAGGAGTCTGCCTCCACGTCATTCCAGAAATGTCAGACACAAGAGTTGACTTCCTTTTTAAAGTAAACACATCAACTCCCACCATTTTAGTGAGCACTCTTGAGACTGCACTCTGCACTTGCACGTTTAACACGTCTTTCAAACAAAAAAGATGGAAATCGCCTTGCACATGATTCTGCAGTCAGGGCCCAAGCTTACAATGAACAACTGACAGAAATTGTTTCCCTCTCCCTCGGGGGTTAACATTTGTGTAGCTGTCTCTTGTGGCTGGCACGCCCTGTACTGATGAGAAAGAGCCATCTGCTTCACTGTCTGAAAAACACTTGTCGGCTGCTAAAGCCCACGTCTTCATGAGGCCAATCTGTTTGGAGACATTAGCCATCTTCTTTGAAAACCACCCTCTAAGCCACACACATGATCTCCACTTACAACCAGGCCTAAGTTCCAACCATGTCTTAGGCCGACGGTCATACTGTTTTATCACATTTCTAAACCCAAGTATGGTAACAGTAATGGTATCTTCTATTTAAAGATTGTAAAAGTCCCGTTTCTCTGGCGATAACAAACTGTCCCTTCAGATGACGATGACATCAAATGGCTCCTAGGGCCTCGAGTGCTGCGCTGAAAAATGGTGCTATGAGCCAATGAGCCCCATGCTGCAGTTACCTTCTTGTTGCCAGAGCAAAACACACAACCAGGAACAGTTTACAGGAAGACAGGATTTAATTCGGCCTACAGTTTTGAGGGGGGAAGTTTCATCATGTCACAAAAGGCATGGTAGAGTAAATAAGAGGGTCTTATCTTGTCACATCAGTTGGGAGAGAACAGCAAGAGCTTGCTGTGAATACCTAATGGGGCTCGAGTAATAAATCTCAAGGCCCACCCCTGGTGACACACCTCCTCCAACAAGGCCCTGTCTCCCAAACTGCCACCAGCTGGGGACCAAGTTTCCAAAACACAAGAGCCTATGGAGGACCTGTCATTAAAACCACCATAGCTCAGCACTGTCCTAAAGAACCCAAACCCACGAAAGCAAAACATTCCATGCCAGAAACATCAGGCTGGTTCTTCTAAAATCAACGATGAGTACACGAGCTGGGGAGGTGGCTGGTTGGATAAAGCACTGATTATACCAGCGTGAGTACCTGAGTTTGGGTCCCCAGAACCCACATAAAATCTGGACACTGGTACAGGCCTCTTTAATCCCAGCATGTGTACAACAAAAGAAAAGGTGACTGAGACAAAAGAAAATTCTGGAAGCTCACAGGACAGCTGGCCTAGCAAATACAGCAGTGAACAAAAATGAGAAGCCCTGCCTCAAGCACAGGACCAATACCAGAAGCTGTTCTCTGACCTCCACATGGGTGCCTTCACTCACACACATGGACATCCACACCAAAAAAAAAAAACATCACAAAATTTTTAGGTTTAGGTTTTCATTATAAATAGAGAACTTTAAACCTTCAAATTAATTCACATAGACTATTACAAATGGTGATATTTTATTGACTTAGGACAATTCTTCAAAATAAGCTTATTCTAAACATACAAAAGCCTGAGGATACTTATTTGTGTTGTATGCTTTTATTTTTTTAAAGATTTTTATTTTATTCATTTATTTATTAGAGACAGACAGAGGGGAAGGGAGAGCGAGAATGGGCGAGCCAAGGCCTCTAGCCACTGCGAACGCACTCCTGATGCATGCGCCCCCTTGAGCATCTGGCTTACGTGGGACCTGGAGAATCAAAACAGGATCTTTAGGCTTGGCAGGCATGTGCCTTAACCACTAAACCATCTCTCTAGCCCTTCTTTTACTTTTTAAAAAATATTTTATGTATTTATTTTCAAAGAGAGAGAGAGAAAATGAGAAATAGAAAGAAATGGGCATTCCAGGGCCTCTTACCACTACAAAGGAACTCCAGACACATGTACCACTTTGTGCATCTGACTTTACATGGTTACTGGGAAATGAAATCCCAGACCATCAGGATTTGCTAGAAATCACCTTTAACCACTGAGCCATCTCTCTAGTCCCCTGTTGTATGCTTTTAAAACACACTGCTTCAGTATGTGATAGAAAAGACTAAACAGTTTTCCTCAATGTGTTCTATGACTGAGAACAGTTATGTACTTCTACTGTGGATCAGAAGACCCGTACATAAGGGTTCTGAAACTCACTTCATGTCATGGGTTAGCCATTGAATAGTGTGTTTTTCTGGCCATATAACCTGTCATATTCAGATTGTCACTATAGAAGAGAAGTTGCCAGAGATATGACAGGACAATGAGCATATGATTCAGAGTCAAGAAAACTTTATTTGCAGTATTGTTTATGTTATTAAAGGAAGCAGCAGCATGCAAGGAGGGAGTCATGTTTGGAACAACACAACTCACAGGATTACACAGACTTCCTGACTCAACTATATAAAACAGAGAACAAGGGCTGCATATTTAGCTTAGTGGTTAGGGCACTTGCCTATGAAGCCTAAGGACCCAGGTTCAATACCCCAGTACCCAAATAAGCCAGGTGCACAAAGTAGTACATGCGTCTAGAGTGCATTTGCACTGGCTACAGGTCCTGGAACACCCATTCTCTCAATCTGCCTCTTCTCTCTCTCTTTCAAATAAATAAATAACTTATTTTTTAAAAAAAACATAGTGGCAAAGTTTTTATGCTGCTTAGCCACTAAATGCTATGTGCAATAGCTTTTAGTCATTACCGTGTGCCCAGCTCTGTTCTAATTATCTCCCTCAGGTCTCCTAGTAGCCCAGAAGGTTTGCAATAGAGTGGGAAGATAGGTAGCAGCAGGCCTCATGCTTCTCACTTCCAGAACCAGAAATGACGCACAGGTACACAAAGGGCCAATGAGAGACACACACACAAACACACACACAGTGCCGCAGTGGGTGTCCTTCATGACTGTCCTCACTGCCCACCCCTTTAATCCTGTGACCTAGACCCTCCCACGCTGGTTTTAATTCCCAACTTGTCACATTCACTCAATCTTCCCTACCCTCAACTGACTGTTCTTTCTCAAGACCAGGAAAACCGGTAGGCAACAGAGCTAAGAGATGTTGGATTTACAACCTCTGTGATAGAAAACAAATGCTGCCCACAGAAGAGAACTGCCCAATAGGTGATCAGGAAGTGTTCACTGCCACAGCTCACTCCTGGGAAGGAGAAGCACCTCTGATGTCAATAGCAGGTGTATGGCAGCTTCCGAGTCTCGGGAAAGGGCTGAGAACCCTGCCTTCTCTGTTTAACATCCAGACATAACCATGCCTGAGAAATGACTCTGAAGCAATCCCTCATACTTTACCTGATTTGGACTGCTTTACTCACAAATGCCATTATCAGCTTTAATTTTAGTTGGAGGACAATAAAATTCTCATGAAAATGTGAGCGGACTCCTTCCGGTTGCAGATCGTTTTCACTCTGAGTGATGACTTCTGCAGTGAGCAAGTGGCTGGTGCGCAGCATCCCTCTCCGGTGCTCTCTGCAGTGCAACGCTCAGCTTTAAAGGGAGGGTTGTCAGCAGCACCAGCAACCAGAGATTTAAGAATGCTCTAGTTATGCTCATTCTGAGAAAAACATTTTCCTAATATTCATTCTGTGCTGCAATTTTGTTACAATAGCTTATAGCAAATTTTAAAAAAAGTAAGTAAGACCTAATCATCATGGAAGCAGTATACTCGATTCCCTGGAGGCACAAGACTGTTATCTGACTTTATACTTAAGACAACTAGGACCTGACTGAAACAGCAGCACAGAAGCAGGCAGTTAGGCAGGGCAAAGGAGATTTAAACTAACAGTCTAGACCCCTGCCATGGCTCTGACCGTCAACTTGACTCTGGCCATGCATGAGAGGGGTGATCTGGATTAGGTTAATTAAGGAGGGAAGGTCCATCTTCACTGTAGGTAGCACCTTTCCATGGTCTGGGGTCACGGAATGTATGAAAAGGAGAAAGCTGTCTGAGCACCTGCAATTATCTCTCTCTGCTTCCTCACTGTGGACTGATTGTGACCAGCTGCCTCCAATTCCTGCCACCATGCCTTCCTTGACATGATGAACTATAAACTCAAGCAGTAAGCCAAAATATATCTTGCCTCCCTTAAATTGAATTTGGTCAGATCTTTTGCACCAACAATGAGAAAGATTATTAAAGTAAGCCCAGACCAGCAGGCCAGAGCCCATGGACAAGATGCACTCCCTTCTCTTTCTTCAAGCATCCTCCACCTGTTTGTCAATTAAGTTTTACAAGACCATAGCCATTTCCATTAGTTTTCATACTGTCTATAATTGCTCTTATGCTACAATAACAGTTATGAGTAATGGTGACAGAGAAGATAGCCTTAAAAGCCTAGCACATGGATGTCTGGCCACTTACAAAAGATGATGACAAACCCTTGGTG
The DNA here is from genome assembly GCA_036365145.1 of Orientallactaga sibirica. Lineage (NCBI taxonomy): Eukaryota > Metazoa > Chordata > Mammalia > Rodentia > Dipodidae > Orientallactaga > Orientallactaga sibirica. The sequence continues at coordinate 1,879,584 of JAEOAD010001941.1, read as the reverse complement.
TAGGTAAGAGCGTAGGGGCACATACAATGGAAATTATGGATGTGGAGGGAACAGAGCAGATATACAGTGCTACAACAATAATAAACATCACCAGGCCCTTACTTTTAAGGTACAAAGCCAGGAGTGGCATTCTGCGACTACACAGTCCATGATACCACAAGAACCAAGACATGATCTAGAATCATGTGATGCCCAGGGCAGCTGGCTTGAGGACAGTCTCAAACAGTAAGCAGCTAGACAGCGCATACATGGAAAGCAGAGCCTCAGTGCCCCAACCCCATTCCATCTATGTGAATCATCGACCTTTAGGACCAGACCTCATGACATTTCAACCTTAAAAAAAAATTATAGCTGCTAGAAACGACTCATAAAAATCTGTATGGAGAAAAAAAAAAGTCAAAAACAAATGATAAAATGGGAATTAATATTCACAGTTTATCCCCCCCCAGCAGATAATATTCCTTTCTCTTTAAAAATCAAGAAAGTAATTAGCAAAACCTGATAAACAATCGGGCAAAAGACATAAACCAACAACTGACATAAAAAAGAAACAGAAGGGCTGGAGAGATGGCTTAGCAGTTAAAGCGCTTGCCTTTGAAACCTAAGGACCCAGGTTCAATTTCCCAGTGCCCACATAAGCCAGATGCACAAGGTGGCGCATGTATCTGGAGTTTGTTTGCAGTGGCTGGAGGCCCTGATGCCCTCATATTTATCTTCTCTCTCTTTCTCTCTCCCTCTCTCCAATAAATAAATAATAAAATTTAAGAAAAAGAAGCAAGAGCACTTAGGCATTTTAAAAGATTTTAACTATCCTCTGGAGAAATGTAATGAAAATGCACAGAGATAGCTCTTCTCACCTATCTGGCACAAAAAAAAAAAAAAAATTCAAACCCTCTCTCCTTACAAGGCTGAGAAGAAACTGAAAACTGCCAACACTGTTGATGACAATGTAACAGAAAACCCTCACAGAGGATGAGTTTTCAATATCTAACAAATTTACAAATTGAAATTACTCAGTACTTACACAGCTGTAGAAAGAAGTGAGGTGATCTCTGTTAAGATTATGGAGCAATCTCCTGGGTGTACCGTGACATGAAAAGAGGGGGAAGAACAAGAGATGAGAGAATACTGCCTGTGTGTGAGGGAAACAATGAACATCGGCTATTTTTACAACAAAAGGAAAGAAGCTGAAGATTTAGAAATGAGAGGCAGGCATCTCAAAATGTAACAAGTCTTTTTTTTTTTTTTTTTTAAATTTGGAAACTAAACTCATAGAAAGTTTACAGGTCTTAGAAAAAACAAGATAAGCACTGATTTATCCAAGGGGATGAAAAGATGGCTTTGTGGGTAAAGTGCTTGCCTTGCAAGCATGAGGACCTGAGTTCGATCCCCAGAACCCGTGTAAAAATGCCAGACATGCAGCACAGCTCACCCTATAATCCCAGTGCTCGGGTGGCTGGAGACAAGAGGCTCACTAACTAGCTAATCTAGCAGAATCAATTAGCCCCAGGCTAATGAGAGACACTGTCTCAAAATAGGTGAATGGTGTTCCTGCCCATGACACCTATTGCACCTAGCCTCTACAAACATGCACACATGCCCGCACACACACAAAGACACTTGCACACATGCATGTATCACACACACAAATTTTGACTTATCCAAAATGAAGTAAATAAAATAGATAAGCATTTCCATGACCACCTTCTCTATAACGTGTTCACAGGAGTTATTCTGGCTCATTTTGCCCTTCCCATATGCTTCAGATTTACAGTACAATAGCTGCATCCTTCTAGCTCCAAGTTCATAGGCTGCAACATAAACATAAAAATTCTACACAGTAGCAATGAACATGTGGATGGTGAAATTAAAAACACATGGCTATTTACAATAAATCCAAAGAAAATTAAACACACAAGTGTATGCTTTCCTAAACATGTAAAGTATTTGTATGTGAAAAACTGAAAAGCAAAAGTAAGGAAAAAAATCCAAGATATAATCAAATAGAGAAAAAATCCACATGGATTTGAAGACTCATCTGAGTAATGATGCCAATGCCCTCAAAATAAGTCTCAAGATCAGTGGAATTCTTGTCAATGTCCTATTTAAAAAAATTAAAGGGTACAGACAAAAGTATGATAAAAGAGAAAGTGAACAGTTTTCCATAGAGGAAATGAAGGAGAAGAGCAATGAGTGTGAAGCAAGTTATATAGCTAGGGACATGAATGCTACGTGATACAGGTTTCAGGGGGCTACACACCTGAATGAAACAGCATAGAAACTCCACAAGTAGATTCACAGAGACATCCAACTCCCCCTTTTAAAAATATTTATTTATTTATTTATTTATTTATTTATTTATTTATTTATTTTCAAGCAGCAAGAGACAGTGAGAATAGACACAACAGAACCTCCAGCTACTGCACATCAACTCCAGATGCATGCTCCACTTTGTACATCTGGCTTTACTTGGGCACTGAGAAATCATACTCGGGTAGTTAAGCTTTGTAGGCAAGTGCCTTAACCATGAAGTTCTATCTCCAGCCCCCACCTCCCTTTTTTTTTTATTTATTTATTTATTTGAGAGAGAGAGAGAAAGAATGGGCATGCCAGGGTCTCTAGCCACTGCAAACGAATTCCAGATGCATGCACCCTCTTGTGCATCTGACTTACGTGGGTCCTGGAGAGTAGAACCAAGATCCTTTGACTTTGCAGGCAAACACCTTAACCACTAAGCCATCTCTCCAGCCCCCCAACTCCCTTTTGACATAGGTACAGAAAAAATTAAATGCAAGCCGGGTGTGGTGGCACACACTTTTAATCCCAGCACTCAGGAGGCAGAGGTAGGAGGATTGCCGAGAGTTCAAGGCCACCCTGAGAATACATAGTTAATTCCAGGTCAGCCTGGACCACAGTAAGACCCTACCTCGCAAAACCAAAAAAAAAAAAAAAAAAAAAAAAATTAAATGCAGAAAAACTATCCTTCCCAAGAAATGATATGAGAGCAAATTGCCCAGTCATTAATTTGAGAAAAAAATATGTATGCAAAAGTTAACTGAAAATGAAGTTGAACATCAAATTGTGAAACATAAAACTGCACATTTTTTTAAAGAAACATAGGAGGATTCTCACACTGGGCATCAAAACATAATGTATAAAGGTAAAACCTGGTCGCTTAGACTTCATCAAAATTAAAATCTTTTTCTTTCCAAAAGACACTGCTAAGAATATGAAAAGACCAGCTTTGCAGGTACTGCTGTTGCCTGGAGAAGCTTCTCAGTCCAGCTAACTCCACGGTGGTGGTGGCTTTTGTTTTTCACTTAGAACCAAAATAGAGTATCACTACACACTTATCAGGATGGCTAAGTGAAAGATACAATAGCCCCCATACCTTTTATCCATACTTCATTTTTCACGGCCCACCACAGTCTGAAAAATATCTAATGGAAACTTCCAGAACCAAACAATTCATACCCTGTAAATAACTTTCATGACTTATAATTTTGTTATCTTATGAGTACTGTTCTTATAGCAACTTCAAATAATTTCTTAAACATTAGATATGAAATTAACCTATAACCCAGCAATTATACTTCTGGCATTCATCATCACCCTCCCAACAGACATGGTTTATAAGCAAACAAAACCCACAAAATGATTAGAGCAGCTTTATTTGTAATAGCCAGAACATGGACACAATGCAGGTGCCCTTGCAGATGAATGCATCAACAAAAGATGGCGCACACAGAATCTGAGAAAGGCGTGAGCTACGGACACTCACAACAGTCTGGATACACCACCAACAAACTATCCTGAAACTCAAAAAAAAAAAAAAAAAAAGGCAATTCCAAAAGGTCCCACAGTATATCATACTACTTACGGAATTCCTGAAATGGAAGATTTATAGAGATGAACATACTGGTGGTTGCCATGAACTATGTGGAGGTATGGCTGTACAAAGACAACATGGAGGGCCATGGGGATGGTGGAGATGCCCTGTACTTCAGCAACCTGGATGTCAATGTCAAGATGTTACCACTGGGGAAAGCTATGCAATGGGACCAAAGGATTATTTCTTACAACTACAGGTGAACCTATGATTATCCCAAAATTAAACTAAATAAATAAGTTTTGTTATAACTTGATATTAAAGCCGGGCATGGTGGCACACACATTTAATCCCAGCACTCGGGAGGCAGAGGTAGAGGACTGCCATGAGTTCAAGACCACCCTGAGACTGCATAGTGAATTCCAGGTCAGCCTGGGCTAAAATGAGACCCTACCTCAAAAAAAAAAAAAAAAAAAAAAAAAACAGTTTATATTGCTTATCCATTTAGCATAGTACACATTAAGTCATATAGTTTCATAAATTAAATGGAACAAAAAAATGTATTAAACTTCCCTGCAAGGAGATACAAATGGAATTAAACTTTTTAAACTCAAAGGACATATGTACTGTGGTCCTGAAATGACCCAAGATTTCCTCGTAAGTCCAGTAAAGCCAGCGTAGAAAGCAATGTTGAAAGCCAAGCATCAGGTATAAGCCATCCCCAAAAAAAATTCCTTTTAAGAGGGTTGGGAAGATTGCTCAGTAGTTAATGGTGCTTGCATAGAAGCCTGCCAGAGTTGAGTTCTCCAATATCCACATAAAGCTGGACACAAAGTGGTACATGCATCTGTAATACCAACATGCTTCCTGCAACGGGAGGCAGAGCCAAGTGAATCCAGACACTTGCAGGCTAGTGAGACTGGCCTATCCAGCCCCAAAACAGGTGAGACCCCTACCTCAAAAAAGAGCGACAGCTAGAGATGGCTCAGCATTTAAAAGTGCTTGCTTACGAAGCATGCTGGCCCAGATTTGATGCCACAGTACCCATAGAAGGCCAGATGCACTAAAGAGCTCACGCATCTTGAGTCTGTTAATGGGCAACAGGCCCTGGTATGTGCACATGCGCAGACACGCGCACACACACAGTTTTCTTTAAGTTAAATGTACATTTTGACACTGTTTCTCATTATAGTTTTATCTTATAAAATAAATGTATTCTTTCAGAAGTTTTAGAGAAACTAGTTACATTATACTTAGAAAAAAATGTAAGCTTTAATGTTCTAGTGAAGCTTGGGAAGAAACAAGGAAAACATTGGGGAGGAGGGCAAGAAACTAATTATGAGTTTTCTGTATGATTTTGTTTCACACTGACATTGAAACACAATCATCAAAATCCTACTCAAATAGTTATAAGTACCAAGATGTCAAGAAGAGAAGATGCAAGTAAGTGTTAGAAAAATCATCTATAAAAGGAGTCTTCAAAAAGGCAGAAAAAATAAAAGTTAAGACAAGCTGCATTTAAACTCTGTTCACACATGCATTTGTGTACCAAACTACGTGAAAACAGATTACACAGAGTCACAATGGGCCACCCCATGCCTCGGGGATATAGAGGGTTCTCTCGGGGTTAATTTCATCCAGATTCTTCAGGCAGAGTTATTTATCACAGCACAGTCCTCAGATCAAAACACTATTATACGAACATGGTCCCTCCACTCAGGAAAATTATTTTGCTTTGGATTCCTTTCCATTCTGCTCTAAAATTGCAATAATAAACTTTAAATCCTTTAGGTCTGAGAGTTTTGCAATAAAGCCTGGTTCCAAGGCATAACTCAATGTAGAGAAAATGAGGACTGCCATTGAAAAATTAACCTACTCCAAAGTGTGGGTCCAGAATACTTAGAGAGTTTTGAAGCTGTCTGGTTGCATAGTTTCCTTATCTCTCATCCATACAGGACTTAAAATAATCACCCTGAAAACAATCACTAGTCATTTTACGTTGTTTGGTATTAGAAACTCACCTATCTACACTGGTAATCAAACAGATCTAATGTTTTTGTTTTCTAATAACCCTGCAGTATATTCCCTATCAACCTTATAGGTCCATAGGAGAACCCTTAGGAAGCCAATGGTCCAAGCAGGCAGGAGGCAGCCACAGGTAACACAGCACAAAGAGCTCCTTGCTTGTAGCATATTTGAAATTGTAAGTCAGTGAAACATAAACCAAGGAAAGGTCATCATACTGTAGGTTTCAATGGAATTAAAAACTGAGTAGGGAATGAGTAGAGAGAGGACCAGAGCTAGATGTAGAGGAGACAAAGAGAAAGAAATCCTAGGAAGGATGGACATAGGGAGAAAGGACAAGAATAAGATGAATAAGAAGAAAGAGGGAGCAAACAACACAAAGGTACAGTAGGGAAAATAAAAAGTAACCTCACCACAAATGTTTAGAAAATTCATACTACTTTCAAGTAAAGGTTTTCGAATAAAATGATTTACTATAGAAACACAGCACAGATGCTAAATTTTTCATACATACTTAAAATTATAATTTATTTAAGAAAGACAGGACCTCTTGCCATCTCAAACAAACTCCAGATATATGCACTACTATGTGTATCTGGCTTTACATGGGTACTGGGGAATTGAACCGGGTCATCAGGCTTTGCAAGCAAGCACCTTTAACCAGTAAGCCATCTCCTGAGCCCTATCCTTTCTAAAGTACAGCAGTTTGTCGCTTTAAAATTTAACCCAAGATGAAAAAGGATAGGTAATATTGCCAATCTACCACTTCATTTCCTCGGCATCTATGCTGTAAATGACAACTGGAGACTCATGATTCAGAGGTGCTGTCTGTGCCAAAGGCAACCTGAGCACAGATGGCCCCGTGTCCGACAAATTTCCTCTCAGTGGCTACATAATTACATAACAGAGTTCTCCTTTCCGCTAGGGACAAGAGACCCTTCTGGCTAACACCAAGTGGTAGGACAGCAGTGACAAAAGTGTACCAGAGCTACGATGTGTGATCAGCCAACCCAACACCACTAGCCAGTCCCACGCTCCTCCTAAGAAGAAGTTTATGTTTTAATAGCAACCTTCAGCAATTTAGTTACTGCTGTGTGATGAGATCAGTAAGGGAACTGAAAGTAAATGTCCCCATCAACTAGACCACGGTTAGACATATACTTCCTAATCCTGCCTCTTTCGACAAACAGACACATCTCATTCACTGACATTCATGGCCAGGCATCTGAACAAGCCTACCACAGAGCTACCTGCTCAGCTAAATCTCACTCCTTTGACATATCTGCTCTTCTCCATATCTATCTGAGGAGAATCAACCCCAATTACTGAGGGTTAGCTTACACGGGAGGCTCAATCTCTCGTCCAGCAGGGGCTGTCTCAAGCTCCTGTTCCATCAGGTACATGACTATGGCTAGCCAAACAGAGCAAAACTGGTGTAACTTCTGACCCTTGGAGCTCATATCTAACCCTGAATAGGCAAACTGATATGGGGAGGGGGTAAATGTGGTGAAAGGTTATTCTGGGCTAAACGATGTTAAAGGCCACGGATAAGAGGGAAGAACACCTCCCTTTCTGCCCTGATGCCGTATAGTTTACAAAGCAGAATGCAGATCCAGAGGAAAAATGGAGAACATATTGTCATATTATGCTTATACAATCTCTCCATCAAAGTGTCTGCTGCTCTAAATGGGAGCAGTAACTCCAGCCCAAGGTAGATGCTGCAGCATTCATTCATCCGTCCTCCATGAATCCTGAAGCCCTCATTGAGGGTCACAACTCCATCAGAGTTCCTTACCAGGGCTTCCTTCCTAAACATTTCTCTCTATAAGAGCTCCAGAAGGCACTCAGTAGCAACATACTCCAAAGAGTCTCCCCAAGTCTGAAGATGCGGTCTTGAAATCGCTTGCCTCTTGAAGTAAGACTAGGTGGACAGAGCGCCCTGCGTAGGCATGTCACCTGCAGTGTTCTCAGGGCACTGCAAAACACACAGCCCAGGACGCTCAGCACTGCAGGACCATCTCAGACATGTTAGAGATCCATGCAGAATGTTTTATTTGAATATGTTGTTGAATATGGCCACGAGTTTATTAACTCATCACAAACAAGCAAAAATAAATAATTCAAAAACTACAAACATGGCCTCTGTGAGTATTTTAATAACAGCCTGCCAGAGTAGCTCCCTATTTGCCATCTTAACCTAAGGCCCTGGTCATACTTCTCAAGTCTTTGTAGGGGAAAAAGATTAGATAGGAGACATTCGCCCTGCAAGTGGGCAGCCTAGAGTGGAGGACTTCTACGTTTAGGAGCCAGACTCCTGGAGAGTCCAAGGCTCGAGTCCCCCAATTGTTCCCTCCATATTATGTGCTCTGCACAGAGCCAGGACAGCCAACACATGGCAGTCCACACACAACCAGTAATCCAACAAGAGAAAATGGCCTTTCTGTGCCACTCTGGCAGGACATCTGTTCCTTGATTCTCAGGTCTTGCCCTTAGAAACGGCGTATCCCCAAAGTCTTGCCCTAAAGATATAGGATAGGTGGAAATGCTCTTCCAACCCCCCCCCAAAAAAAAACTCCTTCCCAACTCCTGCAGTTAAGGGGAACAAAATATAGAAACCAAGGCTCTAACTTAGATCTTCTTGGAAGAAATGGGTGAGCCATATTCCTATCTGTAACAATCATTATGTGACCCTTGTTTGCCTTTGAAAAGAAATTAATGGTTAAAATGTCTAATTTTTTTTATTAAATGCATAAAACCCACATTCTGGCATCCTCCTGAACGAATCCTTATTTACTGTAGTGCAAGCACATACAAAGGTCTCAGAAATCAAGTCTTCTAGGGATGACTGCCAATTGGATTAATTTTCAAAATCAATAGCAATGCTCAGAGTTGCCTCAACCTTCAATCCACAGAAAATTCTAACTGCATAGTAGTTCCAGAGAGCACTTAATTGTATTTTGACATTGCTTTTATAGAAAAACTTTTTTGTGAGTCATACCTTAACTTATGTTGTAAGCTTAAAAGAACATTTAATGCCTAGATTAGCTAATTGTTCCAAATATTCTGTCCTCATTAATACAACTTACTATTGAAACAATCTGTCACAGATCACCACTCCAGGACAAGAAATGAACAAGAACAGCTTCTACATCAGGTCAGGAATACCATTAATACTTTCATATATTACTATTATAGATTCATTGCTTTTACTAAACAAAGATTTTTTTAAAAAAACAGCAAACATACTGTGCAAAGCTCAAAAGCATTCAAGAGGGGAAAAAAGATGGAGGATCACAAATCCTAACCCCAATCCAAAGTCCACAGTTTATCTTTGTATTTTCAAGAAGATAATGATCACCACAGATGATGTACACAGTGGTCACAGGGAATCAGGCACTCCTAAATTCTATGAGCTTGTACCCCACACTTCACTCATCCAAGGCTGTTGGCCCTTGTGTTTTGCACAAGCCACAGCAGCACCATCTCAGCATCTATTCCACTAGTCTACTAACTGAGTTTTATGGGTTGTTTTTTGTTTTGTTTTGTTTGTTTCAGTGAATATAAAGAGACTGTAGTGGACTTCTAGGCAAGAGAGAAAAATCGAGGAAAATAACTGCTAAAGAGTAAAAGCAAGATAACAAGAGACACAAAGATCAGGAGCCAGAATGTCCATCAACCACAGACGCGTGGATATGTGGACGTGTCCAGAGCCTCTCAGAGACTAAGGGCTTGATACACACACAATTCCCACAAGAAACAGAGGAGATGCTTAAGTAGGTGACTGTGGGCAAGCAGTCATTTTCCTCATGAGCTAAGATTTTTCAAAAGAAATGTTTAAAAGATTATAAGGTATGCCATGTGCATATAAGAAAGCACGAGTCTCTAAAATTAGTATCAGGAAACAATCTCATAATTGGAGGGATGGAGAGAAAGTGGGGGAAGAGTTCTGTTAAGTTATATGACTTTGAAACAAACTACTTTAGACAGAACACCTAACTCCATGCCTACTTCCTCAAGGAAATCATCTTCAGAATATACATCAAAACCGAAGACTGGAGTGAGAAAAGAAAAATTCAGAGATAAATAAAGATACTACAGAAACAAATTTTAGCTATGCCATCAAACCACAGCCTCCTAACATGTGAGACCCACTGCAGGAACTGGTGGATGAGCTCATGGAACATCAGCCTTAATCTTTAAAGCTAGGTAATAAACCCACGGCTGCTGGGAGCTGGCAGTGCCCTACTTCACGGTCCGGGTGGTGATAGCCCAGGTGTTTATTTTACAGTTGACTGAACTGTACATCTGCTTTATGCACTTTCTGTTATATTTTACCAAAAAAGTAAAAAGACGAACAAATTTTAAAGGTACAGCAGAACTAAGAGGCAAATACCATTTCAGTTCTCACCACCATTTCAGCACTTTGAAGATTAAACACTCGTGATGGCACAGGAATTCATAAAATCCAAGATCTTGGTCAACAATGCTGTCAGGGACTAAAGCCTCTAAGAGCATTTTTACAACAGTCCTCACGATCTCTGAGTGAAGTGGGGACCAAATGGAGAAATGCCACAGTGTTGTAGCTGGTCACTTTCTCAAATTTGAGAATGTAAAAGCAGTGACAAGAAGATTAAGTTCATGCTAGAAAGATGACTCGGGGGCCATGTTCCAAAGTAGTTTGTGTGAAAGTAAAAACATAGAACATAAAATAAGAACACAAGACATTTCATGGATAAAAAATAAGAACACAAGACATTTCATGGATAATGAAAACAGACACATTAGATGGGATATTTTCTGAAATTAGGACCAGAAGCCTTTGTCAAAATGTAAATGATTACATCAGGTATCTACAGGGATAAATTTGTGGGCTGGAAGTTAAGAAGTAAGGGAGTTTCCCTGATGGCTTCTATTTATTCTTTGAAAGGCACCATGAGAGGAAGGAAACAACAGGGACTGGGATATGAAGAGCTGATGAAACAAATGGGCAAGTAAGCTACTAGAGAGTAGAAACATGGAGACTGAGATGTTCAAATGATAACAGACATATACTAGAGAGTAGAACCGTGGAGACCGAGATGTTCAAATGATAACAGACATATACTAGACATATACTAGACATAAATGATAACAGACATATACTAGACATATACTAGAGGGTAGAACCGTGGAGACCGAGATGTTCAAATGATAACAGACATATACTAGACATATACTAGAGAGTAGAAACATGGAGACCGAGATGTTCAAATGATAACAGACATATACTAGACATATACTAGAGAGTAGAACCGTGGAGACCGAAATGTTCAAATGATAACAGACATATACTAGACATATACTAGAGGGTAGAACCGTGGAGACCGAGATGTTCAAATGACAACAGACATATACTAGACATATACTAGAGAGTAGAAACATGGAGACCGAGATGTTCAAATGATAACAGACATATACTAGACATATACTAGAGAGTAGAAACATGGAGACCGAGATGTTCAAATGATAACAGACATATACTAGACATATACTAGAGGGTAGAACCGTGGAGACCGAGATGTTCAAATGACAACAGACATATACTAGACATATACTAGAGAGTAGAAACATGGAGACCGAGATGTTCAAACGATAACAGACATATACTAGACATATACTAGAGAGTAGAACCGTGGAGACCGAGATGTTCAAATGATAACAGACATATACTAGACATATACTAGAGAGTAGAACCATGGAGACTGAGATGTTCAAATGATAACAGACATATACTAGACATATACTAGAGGGTAGAACCGTGGAGACTGAGATGTTCAAATGATAACAGACATATACTAGACATATACTAGAGAGTAGAACCATGGAGACCGAGATGTTCAAATGATAACAGACATATACTAGACATATACTAGAGAGTAGAACCATGGAGACCGAGATGTTCAAATGATAACAGACATATACTAGACATATACTAGACATATACTAGAGAGTAGAACCGTGGAGACCAAGATGTTCAAACGATAACAGACATATACTAGACATATACTAGAGGGTAGAACCATGGAGACTGAGATGTTCAAACGATAACAGACATATACTAGACATATACTAGAGGGTAGAACCGTGGAGACTGAGATGTTCAAATGATAACAGACATATACTAGACATATACTAGAGGGTAGAACCATGGAGACTGAGATGTTCAAACGATAACAGACATATACTAGACATATACTAGAGAGTAGAACCGTGGAGACCGAGATGTTCAAATGATAACAGACATATACTAGACATATACTAGAGAGTAGAACCGTGGAGACCAAGATGTTCAAACGATAACAGACATATACTAGACATATACTAGAGAGTAGAAACATGGAGACTGAGATGTTCAAATGATAACAGACATATACTAGACATATACTAGAGAGTAGAACCGTGGAGACCAAGATGTTCAAACGATAACAGACATATACTAGACATATACTAGAGGGTAGAACCATGGAGACTGAGATGTTCAAACGATAACAGACATATACTAGACATATACTAGAGGGTAGAACCGTGGAGACCGAGATGTTCAAATGATAACAGACATATACTAGACATATACTAGAGGGTAGAACCGTGGAGACCAAGATGTTCAAATGATAACAGACATATACTAGACATATACTAGAGGGTAGAACCGTGGAGACCGAGATCTTCAAATGATAACAGACATATACTAGACATATACTAGAGGGTAGAACCGTGGAGACCGAGATGTTCAAATGATAACAGACATATACTAGACATATACTAGAGAGTAGAACCATGGAGACCAAGATGTTCAAACGATAACAGACATATACTAGACATATACTAGAGGGTAGAACCGTGGAGACCAAGATGTTCAAATGATAACAGACATATACTAGACATATACTAGAGAGTAGAAACATGGAGACTGAGATGTTCAAATGATAACAGACATATACTAGACATATACTAGAGGGTAGAACCGTGGAGACTGAGATGTTCAAATGATAACAGACATATACTAGACATATACTAGAGGGTAGAACCGTGGAGACCGAGATGTTCAAATGATAACAGACATATACTAGACATATACTAGAGGGTAGAACTGTGGAGACCGAGATGTTCAAATGATAACAGACATATACTAGACATATACTAGACATATACTAGACATATACTAGAGTAGAACCGTGGAGACCGAGATGTTCAAATGATAACAGACATATACTAGACATATACTAGACATATACTAGAGGGTAGAATCGTGGAGACCGAGATGTTCAAATGATAACAGACATATACTAGAGAGAGTAGAACCGTGGAGACCAAGATGTTCAAATGATAACAGACATATACTAGACATATACTAGAGGGTAGAACCGTGGAGACCAAGATGTTCAAACGATAACATATACTAGACATATACTAGAGAGTAGAAACATGGAGACTGAGATGTTCAAATGATAACAGACATATACTAGACATATACTAGAGAGTAGAACCGTGGAGACCAAGATGTTCAAACGATAACAGACATATACTAGACATATACTAGAGGGTAGAACCGTGGAGACTGAGATGTTCAAATGATAACAGACATATACTAGACATATACTAGATATATACTAGACATATACTAGACATATACTAGAGGGTAGAACCGTGGAGACCGAGATGTTCAAATGATAACAGACATATACTAGTCATATACTAGAGAGTAGAACCGTGGAGACCAAGATGTTCAAACGATAACAGACATATACTAGACATATACTAGAGAGTAGAACCATGGAGACTGAGATGTTCAAATGATAACAGACATATACTAGACATATACTAGAGGGTAGAACCGTGGAGACCGAGATGTTCAAATGATAACAGACATATACTAGACATATACTAGAGAGACTGAGATGTTCAAATGATAACAGACATATACTAGACATATACTATATACTAGAGATATACTAGTAGAACAGACAAATACTAGACATATACTAGAGGGTAGAACTGAGACCGTGTTCAAATGATAACAGACATATACTAGACATATACTAGAGAGAACCGTGGAGACCAAGATGTTCAAACGATAACAGACATATACTAGACATATACTAGAGAGTAGAAACATGGAGACTGAGATGTTCAAATGATAACAGACATATACTAGACATATACTAGAGAGTAGAACCGTGGAGACCAAGATGTTCAAACGATAACAGACATATACTAGACATATACTAGAGGGTAGAACCATGGAGACTGAGATGTTCAAACGATAACAGACATATACTAGACATATACTAGAGGGTAGAACTGTGGAGACCGAGATGTTCAAATGATAACAGACATATACTAGACATATACTAGACATATACTAGACATATACTAGAGAGAACTGAGACCGAGATGTTCAAATGATAACAGACATATACTAGACATATACTAGAGGGTAGAACCGTGGAGACCGAGATGTTCAAATGATAACAGACATATACTAGACATATACTAGAGGGTAGAACTGTGGAGACTGAGATGTTCAAATGATAACAGACATATACTAGACATATACTAGACATATACTAGACATATACTAGACATATACTAGAGAGTAGAAACATGGAGACCGAGATGTTCAAATGATAACATATACTAGACATATACTAGAGAATAGAACCGTGGAGACTGAGATGTTCAAATGATAACATATACTAGACATATACTAGAGGGTAGAACCATGGAGACCAAGATGTTCAAATGATAACAGACATATACTAGACATATACTAGAGAATAGAACCGTGGAGACTGAGATGTTCAAATGATAACATATACTAGACATATACTAGAGGGTAGAACCGTGGAGACCGAGATGTTCAAATGATAACAGACATATACTAGACATATACTAGAGGGTAGAACCATGGAGACCGAGATGTTCAAATGATAACAGACATATACTAGACATATACTAGAGGGTAGAACTGTGGAGACCGAGATGTTCAAATGATAACAGACATATACTAGACATATACTAGACATATACTAGACATATACTAGAGTAGAACCGTGGAGACCGAGATGTTCAAATGATAACAGACATATACTAGACATATACTAGAGGGTAGAACTGTGGAGACCGAGATGTTCAAATGATAACATATACTAGACATATACTAGAGAATAGAACCGTGGAGACCGAGATGTTCAAATGATAACAGACATATGTTTGCAAAGCGACTTCATTACTGGGAGTAGTTTAGTGGTAAGGCATGGTCCTCAGTGCTAAGGAAAAAAGTAACATTTTTCTATGTTAATGCCAACTCATTACATTTTAACAAAGAATACTGGCTCTAATTTCATATAATATTCACAAATTTTATATGTAAAACCATCTTAGTTATTTTTTAAAAGCCTTCTGGCAAATTTTAATAAAATGTATCAATGGAATTACAAATAACACATGACTACAAGAGGATTCAATTTGGCTAGATATGTCTCACCCTAATTTAATCAAAAAAATAATAAACTGTAGCTTAGCCATAATCATATAATTAGTGTTTCCCAACAGAGTTAAGAATGTAAACCACTTTCATCACATGCACTAAGTACTATCTGGAGGATTAAGAATCTATTGTTACCCAGAACTGAGGCCTCTTTAATGTGATCAACTGAGTTTAAATCCAATACTTTCCTGGTTTAACTTTGTTTCATGCTATTTTTTGTTTTGAAATATCTAAGCAAAGTATAGTCAATATTTTGCCCTTATCTTTTAAATTATGCTTTTCTTAATAAGGGCAAAGGTAATGTTTTAGCTAGCAGAGCTATTTAATGTGTCTACTCTAGAGCTATGAAGTCAATATGAATTCCCAATGAAACATAATTAACTGTATTATTTAATAAATGCACAGCTCTACTATGAAGGAAAAACTTTATCGACATATCACTACACTTGATTTTTTCAGAAGCTCTTAAAGTGTTAATACAAACATATGTTCTTACTAATAAATTAAGAATGTGACATATAACTTTTATTATGTTGCCTGTACCAACATAAAACTAGTTTCTATAATAATTACAGGTACTGATAAGTGATAATTCAGAATCAACTCTTTCTTCAGATTCCATTTCCCAGACATACATGGAAGGCATAAAATGAAATCACGTTATGTCCTATTGGTCCAAAAACTTAATGTGGATATTCATGAAATGAGAAGTGGTCTAAAATGTGTATTCCAAGGCAGGGCAACCATGACACATGCTACTTGGGCAAGTGTTTTAGCTGTCTTCTTGTTGCTGGGAGAAAACACTCATACAGAAGCAGCTTAGGAGAGGACAGGGTTTGTTTTAGGCTTACAGTTTCAACAAGTTCCTTCTTGGTAGGAAAAACCTGGCAGAAGAGGCTGGGCACCTAGGAGGTAGCAACAAGAGGGAGCAGACTCTGTCAGGGCTTGGGCTAAAACACTGCAAAACACACCCCATGACACACCTGCTCCAGCAAGGCTCCACCTCTCAAATTGATACCAGCTAGGAGTTGAATATGAGGATTAATCACAAACCCACAGCAAGTTACTTAACCCACTCTGGCCTTGTTCCTTACAGGTGCTGCTGAGAGCAGGAGAAGCACTCAGAGTGGAGGCTGGCCCAGGATACGCCACTGAGTGGAGGCTGAGCCCAGGATACGCCAACACTGAGTGGAGGCTGAGCCCAGGATACGCCAACAGATAGGATTGTGCCTCCTACTGATATGCCCGATGGAATTCGTGGTGAATGGTCCTTCA
This sequence comes from Orientallactaga sibirica, assembly GCA_036365145.1. Lineage (NCBI taxonomy): Eukaryota > Metazoa > Chordata > Mammalia > Rodentia > Dipodidae > Orientallactaga > Orientallactaga sibirica. Next base: position 1,862,926 of record JAEOAD010001941.1, on the reverse strand, counting down.
TCCATGGTCAGCATGAGCCTCCTGTGAGTGGACTGTCTGTGCATGTTACCCCAGTGCATGAATAGTTCGTATTCATGGCAGAGGGGAAATGGGGCAAATGGCACTTGTGAAAGGTCTGCATAGGGTGGAAAGCTCCATACTCCAGACAGTCCTAGGGCAAACAGTGACAGCTGGGGAGTTACAAATAACAGCTGCACATGGCTCAGTGGCAAAACCAGATCCCAGCATATGGAAGACTCGCGGTTCCATCCCTGACATCTCCCTACCAAGAAAAGAGCTGCACATTTTTTTTTTCCCAATTTTACACACGTAAAACAGAGAACATGTGTTATCAATTTTGAAAAACAGGTAAGAATTTCAATTTTCCTTCAGTTCATCTGAATCTTAAACCTTTTAGAAATTACAGTTACTTCAAAACTTGGGAAGCAGACAAGTTCCTACTGACTGCTCAGCACATGTTATAAATACAAATGTGGATGGAGGTTATACCTACTTTATTCTAAATGCATCAATTTTCAAATAACCCCAGGATGAAAGATATTCATTTACGTTTGTGACTAACACTATATAATTAAGTCAAGCACTTTAAGGATGATAGAACAGGATATAATAGATTTAATGGTTCCTGCATGCCTCTATGCCATTACTTATATCACTGACATAGTCACCTTCTACTCCAAAAAGATTACATAGATGGTGAACAGGAAACACAACAGAGAGAAATGCCTTAGAAAAAGAAACTAAAGTGGGATAATGTGGAAAACTGAAAAAAAGAACTAATGAGACAATGGGGTAAGATCACCCCCCACACACACACAAACGCAGGCACACACGCACGCAGGCACGCCTCACACTTTGCATACACTTCTGTGCCTTGCTTTGCCCCAAGACAGATCCTCTACATTGGGCGGGGAGCACAGCTTGCTTCTGTCTGTGTGGTGAGTGAGTGTTTTCACTCTGCTGCCTCCTCTGATTTCGATTCCCATTCTTTGAAAACACAAGCCAGAACCCATTCCCCTGCAAGCAGCCATGATGCCTGAATGTCTGCCTGCTCCTCAGAACTTTCAAAAGGGAAGGGCAAAAGCATTCCTGGTCACCAGCAATCAGAAACAATCTGAAAGACATCTCCTTTCTTTTCCTTAGAAATGGAAATGGAGTTTGGTAGTTAGAAGGATGTTCTAAAGGACATCCTGGGAGGGGGGGAAAAAAAGGAAAAGAAAAGAAAAGGAAATAGAAATGGGAGAGCTGGAGAGATAACTTAGTGATTAAGGTGCTTTGCCTGTGAAAACTAAGGACCCAAGTTCGATTCCCCAGTACCCATGAATGTCAGATACCCAAAGTGGTGCAGGCACCTGGAGTCCATTTGCAGTAGCTAGAGGACCTGGTTTGCCCATTCTCTCCCTCTCCCCCCTCCATCTGCCTCTCTCTCTCTCTCTCTCTCTCTCTCTCTCTCTCTCTCTCTCTCACACACACACACACACACACACACACACAGTCAAATAATTTTTTTTTTAAGAAATGGAAATTGAAAAGAGTAGTGAAATCCCTAATTATGTGGGGGCCTGAGGATACCTTTCTCATTGCTTTAATACAGATGCAGAAACAATGTTCCTCACCTAATGTAAGCCTCAAATTCCCACAAGTGTTAAGTCAAGGACACACAGCTACAAGCGCAGCTGGTGAACAGGCCATACATAAAAGGGGGGGGTACAATTCTAAATGTACAACATGGTGTTTTCAGTAAACCAGACCCTCTTGGTTTGGCCTTTTCTTGATTGATTTCTGGCATAATCACATAGTGGTCAGGGAAAATACACCATTTCATTCACTTGAAATGTATTGATGTTTACATGACAGCCCTATACTGTTTTATCAGCGTTGAGAATTCTGTGTGAACATGTAATAACTGGGTAACGAGAAACTAATGGTCTGTGTATGTCCATGAGGTCAAATCTGTGACTGATGATCTCCCATTCTTCTGAGCTTTCTGCCTGCCAGTTCATCAACTATTCAGAAAGGCCTGTGACCATCCCACTAAGATTGCAGAGTTAGCTACATCCCTCCTCTGTCCACCAGCTCCACTTTCTGTGTTTGTGCCTAAGCTCCTGCACCTGATGAGCTCAGCCTTTTACGATGTGCAATGATCTTCATTGCTAATGTTTTTAGGCATGCCTTGATGTCTATTTCATCTGATATCAATATAGTCACATCAACTTTCTTTTGATTAGACTGAGCCTGAAATACAATTTTCCAGTCTACTGCTTCCTGTATCCTTCTCTTTGAGATCTACTTCTTCTAAATTCAAGATCTCAGGGGTTTTTTTTGCTATCCAATCTGACCACATTTGTCTTTTAGCTGAATGATCTAGTCTACTTACATTTATTGTAATTACTGACACTTCAATTTTTAACTACCATGTTGTTTTGTGCTACTTACCCTACCTCCTATTTCTTCTCCTTAAGGTAGACAGTGGTATTAAGCCTTTAAAAAATTGCCTTTCATGTTCTTTTTGAGTAATGATAGTAAATTAATAGGAAAACAAAATGACTCATCAATTTTTATTCTTATTTTTATGTGAATAAATATCTTTCCTAGTTAATAAATTTGCAGGCTTTTAGCTGATAGAAAAACACAGGACATGAAATCTTGATGAAATTTCAATACTACTGCCATCTGTTCTTTGAAGTATTAACCAGTGCATGAAGGTACAAAGCTACCACTAAAGACAGTGGCAACAGACTCCCAGAAAGGTGGCTGCTTAACAGTAGGTACCACACTGCTCTTGTGTCTTAGTTTTTCAGATTTGTCTTTTGCTATAATAAACTTTAGTTTCATCAGCTATCTAAGAATCTGTCATTGATCCCATAACAACAAGATGCCCTTGAAATAGTCTATTTACACTGTCATGATTCTCTTTTAACATCTTGCTCAAAATAAATAAATAAAGATAAATCCCTCAGGTACAGTATTTTTCACTTTTGATGTAGAAAAACCTTATAACTATGCTAGTCTTAATACTACAAAGGTAATTATATGAAATGGTCGATCCAGAAAAATGAATTAACACGCACAGCTTAGCATCATAAAACAGTAAAGTTAGTTAGACAGGTTCAATGGCTTTAGAAGTAAAGGCTGAGACACCTCTAGAAAAAGGTCCCCCAGCCACTATCAACAATAGCACAGACAATAACCATAGAGAAGAACCTGTCTTGTGGCACAAAGACCTCATCACAGTCCTGCAGCTGATTAGGCTCAGGACAAATGACTCAGGCCCAACAAAGTTAAAAGCAATCAATTATATAAAGCAAAATGACATTACCAGCATTATTAGTCATTTATAAGAAAAGCAGCAGCTGTCAAGAAGATGGACTACTGAACCCTTCTGGTCAGTGTGTCTGTCCCACTAGATAGACTACACTAGAGAACCAGCAGTAAGCAGACAAATGCTTGAGAAATTTGGTATCACAGCAGAGGGGGTGGTTTCCTGGTTTCAGAAGTTCATGGCATCACACTGAATACAGGTCCACAGTGGGCACATGCCTGCCAGAGGATGCCTTCCCAATCAGATAATGACCACACTGGCCAACTTAGTGCCCATCTTGTTTTTCTCAAGTTCATTGTTAAATGACAACTTATTTCGTTTACAGCATAGCCTAGCCATCATGGTGGGTTTAGGTTGGCATCTCTCTCCTTTGATCCAGAATATACTGACTGAATATGGTTTGGACACATCATCCATATCCCACCAGCTGCATGGGCTTCTGCTATCACACTGCATAGAAGCTAACTTATGAATGAGATAAATAAAATCTCCAAACAGCCTCGTCCTCCTCCTCGTTTATCAAAGCTTAATGGTGCCCAAGGAGAACTGCAGGACACACTAGTTCAAGGTGTTGTCTTAGACATGCATACTTTGGTCCCAAGAGGCAGGCATAGCCTCATAGGCTCCTTACCCATACTCCTCCCTTTTCTTGGCTCTCAGCCTCCACAAAGCGGGTCCCTCTTACCTGCCAGCTCATCCTAGACTTCTCAGCCAACCACTCTAACTCACACTGAGGTCCAAGATCCAAGCTCCATTTCATCCTACAACTCCCAGTTCTTCCTACCAGCTTCTCCCATGCCCCATGGGGAGCCAGCTTCCTCTCCAGACGGTGACTCTGATGGCAACCTTCCTTCAAGTGAAAATGAGCCACAGTGTAACACCTACACACAGTCCTTTTTTAAAATCATAACCACAGCGCAATGGGAGACAGGGACTGAGGAAGAGGCAACCAAAGTATAAGAGGCAGAGATACAGAAGGGACACAAATAGAATAACAAAACTAACATTCACTTGGAGAAACTACTGCCTAGAGGGCAAAAAGGACAAACAGCAGGCGGGCCACCATGCTACAGCAGCAGGTACAAAAGCTGGGAACACATGGCAGAGCCAGGATGCAGCCCCACGTTACATGGAGCAGAGCATCCACACACTCCATCCCAGGGACGGTGTGTCACATCCACCAATGGAAACTGGAGCTCAGCAGACAAGCCTCAGATAGAGAGCGCCATCCACTAATGCTGTCTTATTCAACATCAGCTACCATGTTCCACACACTCTATGTGGCACTTTCTATCATTTATTTTATTTGATCTGCTCAGAGGGCCCTAACAGTAAATAAAAAAATAAGAGCTATCATTTGTCAAGCACTTACTCTGTAACAATTCTGAGTTAGGTACTACTATTATTCCAGTAAAGAGAGCCGAGCCAGAGAGGTAAGTAAATTGTCTAAGACCACAAAGCAATCTAGTAGTGAAGCCTAAAACTGAACCCCTGACTCTGTGCTGAGACTTGAGAACATAAGAACTCTGATGTCTCTGATGGAGACACCCTCCTCACATTAGAGATGAGAAAAATTTAGAGAGGCTCAGGGTGGAAGGATGAGCTGTGAACTGAACACACCCTGTCTTCATTATAATAATAGTCCTTCTTTCGTTTAGACATTACACATGTTTAAGTATTTATAAACCAGGATTCTTACCTTGAAGCTCAACCACCACTTGTTTTCCAATAGAAAGAAACTTCCCAACAGTATTTGTAACTGACTAGATACTAAGCCACACTCAAATGCATAAATTATTCCCAAGGAATTAATAAAGTACTTAAGAAACTGATATTAACTCTTTCAGGCCACTGGGGTATCGTTCAGTAAACTGAATTCTTAATTTCCTAAAATGGCACCCCACGGGCTCAGAAGTGCTTAATTTCCTCAGAGGACATAGAAAAAAATATGTGAAACCATTTAGGAATATAAACAAAATTCAGAAACAAAATTAAAGCTACAGGGAAACACTGTTCCAGTGGGTTTGCCTGTGGCCCTGAAGAATTTTGTAGAAATGAAGACTAATCAGAGGCTAGAAATACCTGGGCCTTCTGGGATAGAAAGCCAGCTACCCGGGACAGAGCACATGGCCCAATGGCAGAACAGAGGTGACCCCAGCAATCAGGGCGGGTGAGAAGGTTGAGAAGGCTTGCTCTTGCTTTACCTGGTATTTCTGGCAGGGCCTCAGGAAGAGTCACCACGTCTACAACTAGCACGAGGGATCTCTGCGGACCCTCTGGCAGCTTCTGACTTCTCTACACACCTGTCCTGGAGTACAGCCCTCTCCCAACATCTCAGTGGCAGTAGCTGGTCTCGCTGCCTGCCTCAAACACCCAAGACACTGTCAACACTTCCAATGCAAAGAGAATTTTGCTCCATAACCTATAAAACCCCTGCTCCGTATGCTGTAGGAGATTTGCGATGAGTGTCGTCAGAAGAGCACCAAGAACTGTCATCTCTAGAATGTGCCATGGAGAGGCATTCTTGGAGGAAGTAGCATCTAAGTAAGGTGTGTAAGGACAAGCGCAGCCATGCTGGACAGGCTAACAGCCGGATGCATGACACAGCCTAAGGAACAGCCTGGCCGACAGAGGGAGTTGGCAACAGCTAAGCTACCTGCAGACTATGACAGACAAGATAAAACGCTCTCCATTTCTTGGGGTTGTTGGGGGTACTGGGGTCAGAACTCAAGGCCTTGCATATGCTGGGCAAGTTCTCTACCACTGAGCTACATCCCAACCTCTTGTGTGTTTAATAAAGGAGAAAGGAATTTTCCCAGCTATACTAACAGCTTCCTTTCAAACATGGCCTCACTCACTTGCCTCTTCTAATGCAGGAATTTTTTCAATGTCCCTCTTTAGTATTTTTGCCATACCTCATTCCTGGTAAAGCTATAACCAGCCGTCCTGGCTGGGGTGTCATTGCAGTTGCCATATTCTAAGGCCCTTCCATCCCCTGAACAACACTCCATATTTCACGTGCTCACAAAAAATCCATCTTTCACTATTCCCTTAAGGTTTATTTTCCAGCAATCCAGGCCTCTGGCATCCCTAAAGACAGAGTTATATTAGGGACTGTACAGATGGCTTAACAGTTAAGGCACTTGCCTGTGAGACTTAAGGACCCAGGTTCGAGTCCCCAGAAACCACATAAGCCAGATACACATGGTAGCACATACATATTGAGTTTGTCTGCAGTGGCTAGAGACCCTGGTGTGCCCATTCTCTCTTTGTGTTTCTCTTTCATTAATAAATATTTTTAAAATAAAAATAAAGATTTAGAGGTTGAGAAGATCATTCAGTCCATAAAGTGCTTGCCATGCAAGCATGAGGATCTCAGTTCCATCTCCAAGAAATGTGTCAAATGTGTGTGCCTGCAATCCCAGTGGCAAAGAGGCAGAGACAGAAGGATCCGTGGAGTTTGCTGGCCAGCTAGTTTAGCCTAAGTGGTGACATTCAGGCCAATGAGAGACCCTGTCTCAAAGAGGTTGTTAGCTACTAAAAAACACTCAATGTTGTCCTCTGGTCTTCACATGCCTGCACACACATCCACCCATACATACGCATACATACACACACGCACAAACATGCACAAACACATGTGCACACATATCTACATTCATAATGAAGCCCAAGATTCATCCTCTGAGGAGCTAATACTTTAAACTCTCCCATGCAGACGTTCCCAGAGAACCACCTCATAGAGTCAGGTTAATCTATATGCCTGCCTGGACCCTGCAGCAAGGCATATCTGGTATTTCCATACAAGGGAATGACAGTGATCGTCTCATTAGATATAAAGGCTCACCATTCATTAGTTTCTGAATTTGGGGTGGCCAAATTTTTATGTTCACTCTCACAGAACTCTATTGCCAAGCACACTCCTATAACATGCATGTGCCAAATTATACACCAGATAGGGCCCGGGCCCATCTGACTGAACCATGCTTCAAGCATGCCATTATGTTCAGTCCGGCAACAACAAATGAGGACACAATATTCATCTATTCTGAGACCATAATGTAGTTTTAATGTTCGTTGCAAATTTGTCGGTCTTTCTTTTCTATTTATGATAATAACGAGAGCAGCTGCCACATTTTTATTCAGCATGGAAACACAAAGTTTCCACAATTCCCTTTAAGCTCCTATTATCAATATAATCCTAAAACCCATCTTGAAACTGCAAGAGAAACTTTAAAGCTAGTTAGCTGTCGCTACTTAAATCAGAATTTTCTCAGGTATCATACAATGAAAACATGGAAACAATTCGGCCCTGAGCTTTGCATGAAGTTTCCATTTCCCACAATAAAAGGAGTTATAGAGATTAGCTGCGGGAATGTGAATACGTTTGACACTACTGAACTATGTGATTCAAAGTGGTTAAGACAGAAACTACCATGCTATATGTATTTTACAACTTGAAAAAAGCACGATTTTTACGTTGTACTCACACTGAAGACATTTAGTTCTATAGAGTCTTTCCCTGCGTGTGGTTGTCACTGGGCTATATAAATGGTGGTGGGAAACATGCCTTTTATTGCTTTGCTTCATCTAACTAAATATATATTAAGATTTACCTGCATCTCCAGATTTCTGAGTTTTATGTGTTTTGAAACTAGATGAATTGGCATCTATATATCTTCACTTTTATACTTTCTTCATAAATACTGCTTTTTACTAATAACATTTCCTGTGGTGATTTGAGTCTTAAAGGATAAGGTTTAACTATTTTGATATAGTAAGCGTCCCTGCTCTTTCTGTGCATATGGTATCTCTTTACCATCACCTTTCTTTTAATAAATGAAGTGCAACCTACAATCACCTACATTTTAAAAAGGCAACTTCCAATCTTGTCTTATTCTATCCATTCAGGTATTTTTGAGACAAGTCCTCATGTAGCCCAGGCTGTCTCTGAACAATGACCTTGAACTTCTGATTCTCCTGCCTCTGCCTTCAGTGTGCTAAGATTATAGATATTCACTACCACATACCCAGTTTATGTGGAAACTGGTAATGGAACCCTGGCTTCATGCATGCTAGCACACTCTAGCTGAACTACCTCCCCAGCCTCTGCCGTATTTTTCAGAGAAACTTTTAATTATGAAAGAATTCTAAATTCATAAGCAGTTGTTAATACTTCAGAGATTCTACTCCCCCTTGACCATAACTCTGACAGCACAAAGTCTTGAGGTGCTGCAGTCCAATACCATACCAGACCACCAAGAATGACGCAGTCATCATGAGGAGCATGTCGCCACCACATGTGTGTCCACAGTGTTCCTGTCAGCCACTCGCATGCTTCCCACCTTCACTGGCTACCGAACCACTGGAAACTAAATCAGTTCTCCATTTCTACAATTAGGTGATTTCAAGAAAAATTATATATAAGTTAAATCACATGGTATGTAACCTTTGGGGAGAGGCTTTTCGTCACCCAATGCGCAGTTTCATCTTTTATTCCTGTTTATTGTGAGACACAGTCATGATACGGATGCACTACAGTTTGTTTAATCACTCGCCCACAGGAGGGTTTCTCAGTGGTACAAATCAAGCTTCCGCGAACATTTGTGTTGGAATTCCACATGACAGTTTTCATTTCCCTGGGATAAATAGCTAGGCATGCATCTGCTGAATGGTAGAATAGTTGCATGTTTGGTTTCGCAAGCTGCCACATTGTTTGCTAGAGTGGCTGTACCATTTCCATCCCACCAGCACCGTTTGGGCGATGCCGTCTCTCCATCCTCACTGGCAGGCAGTCAGCACGTCACTGTTTCTTATTTTAACCATTTGGCAATGGTTTCTCCCTACAGTCTTAATTCTCATTTCCCTAATGCCTAGTGATGCTGAACATCTTTTCTGTGCTCATTTACCAACGTATACATCCTCTTCAGTGAAATGCAACTTTAGATAGCTTTTGCCCCTTCTCTAACTGGATTGCTTTACACTGTTAAATTTTGGAAGTTCTTTAGACATTCTAGATCCCAGTCTTTTGGCCAGCATCCAGATGTATTTACTGCACATGTTTTCTACCAGTCGGTAGCTTGACTTTTCCTTGCTTAATGTGGCCTTACACAGAGCAGTTCTTCAATTTAATGGGTTCTAACTTTTTTTTTCCTTTTATTAATTGTGCTTCTGGTATTAAGATTAAGAACTCAGTGCCTCGTCTGTGAGCTTGAAGACTAGTTTTTTCTAAAGCTTTTACAGTTTTTACATAGGGATCTATAATCTGGGTTTGTTTTATATACAACATACAATTTTAACTGAGTTTTATTTTTGTCTATGGATACTGTGGTAGTTTGAATGATCCCCCCCACTTGACTCAGGTGTGAAGCCACATGGCTGGAGGAGATGTCACTGGGGTGGATCTAAATTCCAGCCTATAAGTATGCAGAGAAGTCTGAGCTCTGGCTGGATACTGCTTGCTTCTTTGTGGTGTTTACTGACTGGTGGTAGGTTCTGTCTCTGCTTGGATTTATGAATTGGAGCCAGCTTCTTCCACCATTGATGGAACGTCCCCTGGATCTGTAAACTTGAAATAAATCCCTTCCTCCCATCATCACTGTCTGGTTGGATATTCATCCCAGCATTGTAGAACTGTCTCCTACAGATGTCTAATTGAAAATATCCCCTTCTGTTACTGCATGGCTTTTACATCTCTGTCAAAATTTAGTATGGCATGTTTGTGTATTTTTAGATTATTCCACTGCACTGATGTATATGTCTACCCTTTTTGCCAACATCACCATCTTACTGGGATAACTATGGAGAAGGTTTCAGTACAGTGATTCTAAACACTTAATTCCTTTTCATTATTATTTTACTTATCCTGAAAGCTCTGCCCTTCCATACAAACATTTTTAAGAACCCTGCCCATGTCTACAAAAACTAAGCAAGCAAAAAAAAAAAAAAAAAAAAAAATCACATTATACAGACAAAATTAGCACATTTACAATGGTGAAATTTGTAGTGTATGAGCATAGGATGTTAACATTTAGGTACTCTGATTTGTTTCATAAGCACTGTTTTTATTTTTGAAAGACAGAGAGAGAGAGAGAGAATGGGCATACCAGGGCCTTTCAACCTCTGTGAACCAACTCCAGACTCATGCGCCCCCTTGTGTGCATGTGTGACATTGCACGCTTGCATCAGTATGCATCTGGCTATGTTGGGCCTGGAGATTCTAACGTGCATTCTTAGGCTTCACAGGCAAGCGCCTTAACCGCTAAGCCATCTCTCCAGCCCTCGTCAGCATTTTTGCATGTGTACTATGGATGGTGTGGTGTGTGTGTAGACACATGCCATGTTCGTATGCCTGCAGGTCAGAGAACACCAAATGTCTTCCGGTATCATTCATCTGTATATCCGTTAGATGGAGTTCCTCTCTGAGCTCAAGAGCTGCTTTTAAGAGCCCCAACAATTTTCTACTACAGGCTCCCACAGGACTGGGGTTACAGACTTGCACAGCCATGCCCAGGTGTTTATGTGTGCTAGGAATTGAAATCAGGCTGTCAGGGGCCCTCATGCTTGTAAGGCTCTTACCTGGTGAGCCATCTTCCAGCCTATCAACATTTTCTTTTAATTTTCAGCAAAAAAAAAAAAGTTTTATACAAGTTTAAGTTTTTATGTAGGTGCTGCATGTTCTTTGAGGCAACTGTGGATAGGATTATGTTACTTCAGCTGCCATATATTTCTTATCAGGATATAAAAATGTGATTTTTAACATATTTGATAGTATTCTGTTCCCTCATTAATGGTGTCTATGTTCCATAGGATTTTCTATGTAGACAATGGTGCAATCTCTGTCTGCCTCCTAATTCTTTTTCTTGCATTTAGTGTGGAAGCTGCAACTTACAGTACCAACCAAGTCAGCCATCAAGGTAAGAATACTCATCCCTGTTCCCAATCTGATAGGGAAAGCAGGCCAGTTTTGAGAGTAAAGGTCTAACTGGAGGAGCTTTTACCAACATGGCTTTTAGTTATTTGAGAAATTTCTTTTTTAAATGTTTTTTTAATTTTTTTATATTTATTTTTATTTTGGAGAGAGACACAGAGAGAGATAGAGGAGAGGAGAACAGAATGGGAGCGCCAGCAGCCTCTCAGCCACTGTGAACAAAGTCCAGACATGCACGCCCCTTGTGGGCAAGTGCAGCATTGCACCCTTGTGTCACTGCATCTGGCTAAACATGGGACCTGGAGATTGGAACTGATGTTCTTAGGCTTAGCAGGCAGGTGCCTTAACCACTAAGCCATCTCTCCAGCCCTAATTTTTTTTTAATTTGAGATGGAGAGAGAGAGGTAGAGAATGGGCATTCCAGGGCCATTTCAGCTGCTGTGGACAAACCCCAGATGAATTCACCCCCTTATGTGCATGTACAACATTGCACACTTGCATCACTTTTGCATCTGGCTAAATGTGGAAACTGAGGGTTCAAACAGGCATTCTTGGGCTTCACAGGCAGGCACCTTAACCACTAAACCATCTCTCCAGCCCAAATTTCCTTTTTTTTTTTTAATTCCTAGTTTTGAATCATGACTGAATTAATACCATATTTTTTCTAAATGCTTTTAGGACGCGAACATAGGTCTTGAGATTTTTCTTTATCCTGCCAATAGTGATGGATTACAACGACTCTCAAATGTTCAGCTACTCTGTTTGTTTTGCTTTTGTGAGGGGGTGGTGTGTGTGTGTGTGTGTGTGTGTGTGTTTGTGGTAGGGTGTCACTCCAGCCCTGGGTTGGCCTTGAATTCATGGTGATCCTCCTACCTCAGCCTCCTGAGTGCTATAATTATAGGCATGAGCCACCACACATAGCTATGCCTGAAACAGACCTGTTCTGGTTATATTAAATACATTATTAGACTCAAATGGCTAAAACATGTCTGTGTATATAAGCATTCCTCCTGTTCTCTAGATGACTGAAATGTGCCAATTCTTTAAGTATTGGTAAGTGCTGAAATGAAAATATCTGGGCCCAGAGATTTTGTTTTCAGTTTAAAATTCTGTTTCCTTAATGGCTAGGCATTATTCAGCTTGTCTGTTTCATCCTAGTTGAGTTGGTTTCTTTTTTCTTTCTTTCTTTTTTTTTTTTTTTTTTTTTTGCATTGTTGACATTTTGATTAAGCTAAAACTAAAGACATAGTCTTCAATTGTTGAATTTATAAGCACCAACTCATTTTCAGCAATGTGTTGTTAGTCTCTGAGCAGCTGTAGGGTCTGTAGTGATTTCCTCTATGTCATTATCACTGCAGGGTCTTCTCACTCACTTTGTATCTTTGTTGGTCCTGACAGACTCAGAGGAACTTATTTATCTTTTTCCACAAATCAGCCTTTCATATTTTCAACTGCATTGACTTCTACACTTTACTTCCCTCTGCATGCTCTGGGTTTGTCTTTTTTTTTTTCCTAGATGCTTAAGGTAGGAGGAGTTTTGACTGATTTGAGACCTTTCCTATTTTCAAATACATTCATATTACACTATAAATTTCCATCTCAGAACTGCTTCAACCTACAGCATGTGTAGTTTACATGCTGTATTTTCCATTTTTATTTTTATTTTTTTGAGGCAGGGCCACACTCTAGTCTCAGGCTGGCCTAAAACTCATGGCAATCCTCCTACCTCAGACTCCCCAGAGCTGGAACCAAAGGTAAATACCATCATGCCTCATGTATTTTCATTTTTAAATGTTTAAATTTTTCTTTGCCAGACTTGTAGTCATGGATTTATAAACATGTTCATTTTCAAGTATTATTTTAGTTTGATTCTACATTGCCACACAATGTACTCTGAAGGATTTCAATTTTTATATATTTTATTAGGTTTCACAGCCCAAGATAATGCCTGCACTAACCAATTCCACAGGCAGCTGACCAGTCAGTGTATTCTGTCTGGGGAGTGCGGGAAGGACACTGGGTGTGTTTGATTCTGCTGGGCAGGCCAAGCTCCTCCCGACACTTGCTCATTTCTTCTCAAGGAGACCTATCAGCTGCTGAGGATGCAGTGAAGTCTCCAGATTTTTACTTGACTTACTACAGTTATCTGTGCATATAAATATTAAAGCTAATTTAACTTACACATTTCTATTTTCAGCTTTATCAGTTATGCCTCATGTATTCTGAGACTATTTGGAATGCACATGTATCACTTGTGTCTTTCTAATGAGCGACAACTTTTATTATTTACCAATGTTTCATTTCCAGTACTTTACTCTTTTATTTTTAGAGGGAGAGAGAGAAAAGAGAGAGAATTGGTACACCAGGGCCTCAACCACTGAAACCGAACTCCAGATGCTTGCGCTACCTAGTGGGCATGTGCAATCTTATGCATGCCTCATCTTTGGGTGACTAGCTTATGTGGGTCCTTACACTTCACAGGCAAGCACCTTACCAGCTAAGCCATCTCTCCAGTCCCAATATTTTAATCTTAAATTCACTTTTTCTGACATTATGGACATTCTTGCTTTTTTACTAATGTTTTCTTTGGTATATGTTTTCACATCCTTCACTTTCAACTTATGTCACTGTATTGAAGCAAATTTCTCATAAACAGGGAACTGTAGGATATGTTCCCTTGCCCATTCAACCAATCTCCACCCTTTAAATGCTGTATTCAGATCAGTGACATTTAAATCAATTTCAGATGTCCCTTAACTGTAACGGTATTATATTTTAAAAAACATAAATGTAAAATATTGTATAGCTAAATGCATTTTATACACCTACTCACTGTAAACATGCTCTGAATACTTACACTAGCTTAGTCACTTAACACAAAGCTTATCTGACATTCTAATGTAATTTTCTGAATATTGTATTAAAGTGAAAAACAGGGATGGTTGCACAAGAATTCTAGTCACATCATCATAAATTGAACCATCATTAAGTCTGGGATCAAGTGTATTATATGATGGCCTTACGTTTCCTCCTTTATTATGTGTTTCTCTTATCTTTCTGTGGGTTGAGAAAAGTTCTTTTTACAATTCCAATTTAATTTGTTCATAGTAGTTTGATTATTTCACGTTGTAACTTATCATACTCAACTGGAATTGACACTTCACTACAAGTATAGAAAATATATTTCCACTTAATTATACTAAAAGGCAGACATAGGTAAGGGTTTGACTCAGCTATTTCCCCTGAATATAGTTAGTACATCCTACTAAGCTGTAAGTTTAGTTTCAACCATCAACTGTTTCAAGAATACCCCAAGTACTGACAAGTATTAGTTACTCCTATCTTTGCCCATTCCTTGTTCTTTGTCAAATTCAAAGCCTTCTTATGTTATCTCCTGTCATTCAGAGAACTCCCTTTACCTAACTTTTAACAGTGTGTTGTCAGCAATAACTTCTCTTTCCCTTTCCCCTTCATGCCCAGAGGGTATTTTTGTTACACAGAGAATTTGTGGTTGATAGCTCTTTCTTTCGGGACTTGAAAAACATGGTGTCCTTTCCTTCTGGCTGCACTGTTCCAAATGAGAAAGGTCCTCTTGTTCAAATTCTCCCTAATCTTTAGCTTGCAACAGCTTAATGATGCATTTTGGCATGAAATTAATTGAGTTTATCCTGTTTGATATCCTTTGCCAAATTCAGATAGCTGTCAAATTATTTCTCTAAATAACTTTTTTGGTCCCACTCTCTTTATCCTTCCCATCTGGAACTTAAATGACATGAAGTCAGCTCTATGAGACTGTAAAATAGATCTCTCAATATATTACTCTAGTGCTCATATAAGATTGGTTCTAGTCATTCATCATCAAGTACACTGACTTTATTCTCTGTCACATTCTAATATTGAGTCCATTCAGGAAATTTTTGTAAATTGTGATTATTTTTCAGTTCTATAATTTCTTTTTGTTCTTTCTAAATATAAGGTGTGCTGGTTTGATTCAGGCAGCCCCATAAACTTATGTGTTCTGAATGCTTAGGTCCCCAGCTGGTGGCAATTTGACAACTGAAGCCTCCTGGAGGTGGTGTGTAACTGGGGGTGGGCTTATGAATGTTATAAACAACTTCCCCTTGCCAATGTTTGACACACACTCCTGTTGCTGTTGTCCACCTTATGTTGGCCAGGAGGTGATGTCCACCCTCTGCTTATGCCATTGTTTTCCCCTGCCCCCCGCCATCATGTAGTTTCCCCTTGAGTCTGTAAGCCAAGATAAACCCTTTTTCCCATAAGCTGCTCTTGGTTGGGTGTTTTCTGCCAGTAATGAGAACCTGACTGCAACATAAGGTCTATTTCTTAGCTGAAACATTCTAATTCCTTGTTTCATGAGATTTCTAACAGCTTGCTAGAACACTTATCAACTGATAACCATACATGATATAAAATATAATGCATTCATCCAACTTTAAAAGTCCCCATAATTTTTATTAATCCCAATGATGTTCAAACATCCCCATAATCCAAGGTCTTTTGACTGAGGCATAATACCAAAAAATCCCCCCCAAAATCCATAATGGCACAGAATAAATGTTCATACTGCAAAAGATGGCATTGGGCATAGCAAAGAAATATCCAACCAATACGAGATTTAAACAACCAGGGCAAACATCAACCAAGTCCAACAACTCTAGTCAGTGACAAATCTCCAAGTCTGATAGTTCTAACCAGCAACAAGTCTCTGGAGTTCCAATTCCACCCCTCCAGCTAGGCTACTCACAGTCCTGAAAAACTTCATCCGGGACCAGCAGCTCTCCTTAACAGCCATCTCATGGTCCCGGCATCTCCACTGGGTCTCCACTGCAACCCACAGTCCATCTTCATGGCTCCATCGGGTCTCCATGCACACATCTAGCAAACCTGCTTCACACTGCCCATGGCCATTTCCAAAACACAAGACCATGTTGCAAATTCAATGACCCTCTCTTTCCTGCATTTCTTATACTCCACAATACTAGATAGGGTGCCAATTTGTTAACCCAGGGGGGAATAAAGCAGTCTTTGAAGAACAAGACACTCCTTGAGCATCCAGGCCCCTTCAAAAGAATCTACACTCTTCCTGTTGCTCCAGAGCAGGTTAGCTGGCCCAATCTCAAAGGTTGTAATCTCACATAATTACAGCTGAACAGGCAGAAATTTCAGCCCAAAGATTTCGTTTCTGTGCCATATCCCTCTGATCATACCTGTCCATTTCTGTGCAAAGCAACCCTGCAGAAGTTCTCAGGACATGGGTATAACAGCAAGCCTCTCACACTGCTTCTATCCCAGTCCAGGCAAAGCTCTTTCTCACCTTCATAAGCCAGGCCTCACAGTCCATAGTTCTTACTGCATTCAGGTCTTTCAACTCTGACCAGAATAGTCCATCAAGCTGTACTTACAGCACTGCAAGGTGTCTCTTAGGCCAAGGTTTCAAATCCTTCTACATTCCTCTTGAAAATCAGCTCCAAAAGGCCAAAGCCACACACACAGTCAGGTGTCTAGCAGCAAATGACACCACTCCTCAGTACCAACTTTACAGGCAGGGGAAAACTGGCATGAGCAGAGGTTGGACATCACTTCCTTATCAACATCAGGTGGACAACAGGAACAGGAGAGTATGCCATCCATGATGTAAAATGCAATGCATTCAGACCATCTAAGTTTATGGAAGACAACTGAATCAAACCACCACAGGGTGCTTACTGCAGTACTGGCAGACAATCACAGTCAAGTGCGATGGTGCTTAGTCCCTACGTGAAACACCTAGCGATAGCTGGGACTGAAATTCGGCTCCCAGCTGGACCTTGCCACACACTCCTAGCAGAGGAACTGGGGTTCCAATTGCTCCGATCAGCCTGAAAAATCGGCTCCCACTAGGTCCTGTGTCAGCCCACCTGGTAAGGGAAATAGGACCTACTTCTGCCATGCAGGAAATGCCTACCTAGACATGCCTCCAACCTCCAGTGGAGGACTGGAGAGCACTGCTTCCAAACTTGGCGGGATACCCACTAGCCTGAAGTCCTCTTCTGCGGCTCCTTCTGGAGATGCATTTAAGCCCATCACCGATTTAGCAAGAGCAGAGAAGGTAAGGTGTTTCCTCTGGGTTAGGACTATGATTGACATAGAAGATTAAAACAGAGATAACCCTGTTCAAGGTCTTGATGTGCAAGTCTGAAATGACAGGGCTTGGAATGCTGGCCAAGGACAGAAAGAAAGAAAGAAAGTCACTACCAACAAGCAGGAAGACAGAGATAAGACTTGGGCAGGTAGGAGACTGGATAAAGGAATGCAGAACAGTAAGTGAGCATTCCACAGGGGCAGTACAGAACCATCTCCAACCTCATTAAACAGTACTATACAGTTATGAAATGCAACACCTCCGAAAATGGGATTCTCTTTCCATATAATGTCACTAAGCATGCTTCAAAAGCCAGTGGACATCCAAGAATGTGTATCGAACATTCCAGATATCCCAGAAGTTTGTGAACAGCATCATTTCTGCCTATCAAGAGCTGTGTCAACTCTATGCACTGTGGCCTTCATTCGTCATCAGGAAAACACCCCACACACACACAGGGCAGGCGAACCATAGAAAGCAACCTAGCTCCCAATTTCTTAGGCAAGAGATCAGAACTCATTCACAGACTACATTCCCCTGAGAATACCAAAGCCACACATTTCCTGGTGTACACAGCAGCCTCTTCCTCTCCTGACATGGCCCTTACAGAAGGGCTACAATACACTGACCATGAGGCAAGAGCCCATTCCCCAGGCCCAGCTGTGCCTTCAGTGCCAGTCAGTGGTAGTGTCTGCATGGTGACCTACCTAACTGTTTAACTTAAAACATTGGTAGTATTTAGGCACCTTCAATGATATACAGAGATTCACATTAAAAACTTGGCAATTTTGCCAGAAACACTTCCTGAGGTGAGGAAAAGTTTCTTGGGAATAGCAACACCTTACTGGCTGAATGTCAGAAACCTTTAAAAGCTCCCTGTCCCCTACAGCACATGATGACATTCCTAAACATCCAGCATCTACTAACTTTCATTGAATTATGAAACGTAGACCTTTTCTAGATCCTAGAAATATAATTCTAAAATAAATGGCAGACCATTTACATTCATCGCAAATGGCAATGAAATTTGGTTTTTCTATCCAAAATAGAGAACAAATTCCATTATCATTCCTTTATAATTACTCTGACTCCACTCTAAAAGAGTTATTGCATGTTAGAAATGTGAAGGGCAGTTTTGAAGTTCCTGAATTTTGTTGAACCATATCCTTTCAGTAACAAAATAAGAATTTATACCCACAGGGCTGGAGAGATGGCTTAGGAGTTAAGGTGCTTGTCTGTGAAGCCTAAGGACCCATGTTCAACTCTTCAGGTCCCATGTAAGTCAGACACACAATGTGATGCAAGCACACAAGGTCACACATACACACAAGGTCACACATGCATCTGGAGTTCGATTACAGAGGATGGAGGCCCAGGTGCTCCAATTCTCTCCCCCTCCTTAAAAGAAACTTCAAAAAATAAAAGAACTTATACCCAGAGAAGATGTAACAAAACAATGTGAGAGCAATTTAAAGCACCAACACTAAAGGATGGAAACCCTGCTAGGATTCGTTTGTACAGCTTTAGTCATACCTACCAGTAAGCCACGGCCTATACATTAATTATCCAGGAAAAAATAGACTTTAAACTTTAATTCAGTTGAAAAGATAAAATTAAATTTTCTAAGAAAAATTAACAATAAATCAGCTTAAATCTCCAAAAATCTTCCTTATATGCTAGTGTCATTCAAAAATTATAGGCATTTCTTTGAAGACAGTGATAGTTAGGATAAAGTACTCTTTTTTAAATATTTTTATTTATTTGTGAAAGAGAAAGCAAGAGACAGAGAGAGTGAGTTTGGATGCACTAAGGCCTCTTGCCCACTGCAAATGAACTCCAGATGCATGTGCCACTTTGTGCATCTGGCTTTACATGGGAACTAGGGAACTGGTCCAGGCTGTCATGCTTTGCAAGCAAGCACCTTTAGCCACTGAGCTATCTCCCAAGCCCAACCTGCAACAATTTAATCACCATCTTCTTACCATAAAGAACTTTAAAGATAATCAAAATAAAGGAGGGCATGAGAAAGCTATATTTAAAAACTGCAAAGGTAGAGGCTGGAGAGATGGCTTAGCGGTTAAGGTGCTTGCTGGTGAAGCCTAAGGACCCATGTTCTACTCTCCAGATCCCACATTAGCCAGATGCACAAAGGTGAGGCAAGCACAAGGTCACACATGCCCACTAGGTGGCACAAGCATCTGGAGTTCAATTACAGCGGCTGAGGCCCGGGCACACCAATTCTCTCTCTGTCCTCCCCCTCCCTCCCCCCCCCACCTCTGTCTCACCCTCTCTCTCTCTCTTCCCTCTTGCTCTCTAGACAACAAAAAATTAAAGTCAAATAAAATTGCAAAGGTAAATTGATTTTTAGTATCTAATAAGAGCAATAAATGTTCTACCATAAATATGCAAACCAGTATTGTAAGGTGATATTATTATAAAAGCTGCATCTTCTTATTGAGGCACCTTTTTAAAAGTAGTTCAAATTAAAACCTCCCAAAGCCAACTAGCAGGTGCTGTGATAATAAGCATCAGCTTCAATGGTGCTGTAGGAAAGGGGGTTGAGACAAAACCATGTTGACTGCATCCAACTTCACAACTCAGTCTCATCAAATAAATTCACCCTTTAAAGGTACATTTTGAGATAAAACATGAAAAAGCAAAAGAAAAAAGAATAACAAAGTGGTCAATATCGAAATTAACCTTGGTCTTTCAAAGCATCAAGAAAGTAAGAGGGGACTGGAGAGGTGGCTTAGCAGTTAAGGCATTTGCCTGCAAAGCCAAAGGACCCTGGTTCAATTCTCCAGGACCCACATAAGCCAGATGTACAAGGGGGTGCATGTATCTGGAGTTTGTTTGCAGTGGCTGAAGGCCCTGGCATGCCCATTCTCTCTCGCATGCTCGCACTTGCTCGTTTTCTCTCTCTGCATGTTTTTTGCTCTCAAATAAATAAATAATTAAATAAATAAAATATATTTTTAAAAAAAGAAAGTCAGAGGATAACCTACAGAATGGAAGAAATATTTGGCAATGTTAAGTCTAAGATATCAAAAATATATAAATAACTATTATAAATCAGTAAGGAAAAGGCAAAATGCTAATTCAAAAAAATAAAAATAGGCAAAAACAAGGTGTATTGGTGCAAGACTTTAATCCTAGCACTCAGAAGGCTTGAGGCAGAAGGACTGTCTTGAATTCAAGGCCAGTCTGGGCTACAAAGTAAGTTTCAGATTAGCCTGGGCTAGAGTAAGACACTGCTTCAAAACAACAAACAAAACAGGCAAAAGATCTAAATACATATTTCTTTAGAGGGAATTTATTTCTGACCAATGAGAATGTAGAAAGATGTTCAATATAATTAGAAAACAGAAAATATGGCTGGAAGGATGGCTTAATAGTTAAGGCACTTGCCTGCAAAGCCAAAGGACCCAGGTTCAAATCCCCAGGACCCATGTAAGCCAGATACACAGGTGGCACATGCATCTGGAGTTCATTTGCAGTGGCTGAAGGCCCTGGAGCACCCATTCTCTTGGGCTTGCTTGCTCTCTCTCTCTCTCTCTCCTCCTCTTTCATTCTCTCCCCATCTTTCTCAAATTAAAAAAACAGAAATAAGAGTCAAAACTCTGAGATACCACTCATAATGAGATAGGGTAGCTATCAAATCTTTCACAGAAAATAAGTATTGACAAGAATATGGTGTAATGGTGCCGAGAGATTTCTCAGTGGTTAAGGCACTTGCCTGCAAAGCCAAAGGACCACAGTTCAATTTCCCAGTACCCATGTAAAGCCAGATGCACAAGTGGGTGCTTGCATCTCTTGTTTGCAGTGGCTGAAGACCCTGGCACACAATCTCTTTCTCTGTATCTCATCTATCTCTTGCTCCTTGCAAATAAATAAATTTTTAAAAAAGAATATAGTGGAGTGGTTAATTTCTGTTGTCAACTTGATCAGATTAGGAATCCACAGACATTCCACTTGGGCAGGTCTCTGAGGTTGTTTCAAGGAAGACTGAAGGAGGAAGTCCTTCCTCCAGAGTGCATGGCCCTCCTGGTGGTAGGCTATATATGTAAGGAAGCACTGAGAGGAAATAGACCCTTTTTCCTGCCTGGCTGCCTGTGCTACTTCCTGGTGAGTGCCTTCATCTCTAAATTCATCTATCCTGTTCTGCTATCCTTGGTCAGAACTGGAATCAAGTTTCCTCCACAGTCCAATGTGGACTAAAGACCAGCAGCTCTCCAGGATAGGGACCACCGAGGCATCCAGCCACCATGGAATGAGCAGCTGCTGAGTTTTTTGAATCTCAGGCCTGAAAACAGCCATTGTTGGACTGTCATAAGCTAATTCAAGAAATTCCCTTTTGAATGCCAATTCATTCTATCAGTTCTGTTCCTCTAGAGAACCCTGAACGATACAGATGGAGAGACTGAAATTCTTGCACACTGTTAACAGGAATCCAAGATGATTCGGCCACAGAGTAAACAACTGTGGTTCTTCAAATGCTTAAACATAGCTTCCTCCACAGAACCCAGAATCCTCTCTTAAATATGCACCCTAGAGAAATGAAAACACACCTACACAAGCCCCCTATGTGGCAGCATTGCTTACATCCATCCAGAAGTTAAACACACACACACACACACACACAAAAACACAAAAATTTAAAAACTGGATAAACCAAACATGGTATTAGCCACACAATTGAGTACCAGTTGCCATTAAAAGGAACAGAGTACTGGCAACATGCTATAATGTGGACAATTCCAGAAAACAGGCTAAGTGAAGGAAGCCAGTCAGAAAAGACATGTTGCCTGACTCAGCTATATGAAATATTCTTAACTAGCAAATCTTCAAAAATGTAAAGCAGGGGCTGAAGAGATGGTTTAGCGGTTAAGGCACCTGCCTCCTAAGCTTAAGAACCGGGTTCCAATCTCCAGGTCCCACGTTTAGCCAGATGCAAAGTGACGCAAGGGCGCAATGCCGCACTTGCCCACAAGGGGGTGCATCTGGAGTTTGTTCACAGCAGTTGAGAGACTTGCTGGCACACCCATCTCTGTCTTCCTCTCCCTCTCTGTCTGTCTCTCTCTGTGTCTCTCTCTAAAAAAATAAATATATATAAAAATATTTTTAAAATCGCTTAAAAAAATGTAAAGCAGGCTGGTGGTTACCTGGTCCAGGTGGGGTGACAAAGTGATTTGCTACGGAGAGTATACAGTTCCTTGTACAAAAAGCACAGGTACTCTTCCACAGTCTGCTCGTGGTGCAGACCTCTGCAGACAGAGAAAAGTGCTGACCGCACACCAAGTCAGTGAATTTTATGGCATGTAAATAACATTTTGAATGTACCTTTTAAATGGTTGGGATGTACCTAAACAAGGAACTTTCTCCCGAGGAGGTCACAATTAGAAGAGGGGAACGACTCTATTCACCCTCCAAGTCAGGAGACGATCTCATGGAGGGGGATGGAGTCACAAGGAGTGGGAGCCTACATGCATACCAATCAGTCTACAAAACGGAATTGTATAAGCTTTGCACACATGGGGACTATTATTTCAAGTTTAAACACTGTCATTAATAAAACAAGAATCTATTTAAATGAAAAATATTCATTATACTTGAAAAATATGCCTACTTGAAGCTTAGCAGAAGCAAGGGAGGGGTGAACAGTCTTCATGAACACTGTAAAGCATACAAAGGTGTGATCTGCTATTGGGTAATTGAGCATTAAGAGTTAAGTGTGCATGTCCATTATTTCCATGCCAGGAATCTACCTTTTGGAATTTCTGGTTTTTTAAGGTATATTCAGGGCCAATTAGATGGCTCAAAGTTAAAGATTTTTGTTTGCTTGCAAAGCCTGCTGTCCCAGGTTCGATTCTCCAGTACCCATGTGAAGCCAGATGCACAAAGTGGCACATGGGTCTGGAGCTCATCTGCAGTGGCAAGAGGCCCTGGGCACCATTCCTCCCCACCACACACACACACACACACACCCTCTCTCTGTCTCTTGCAAATAA
Source organism: Orientallactaga sibirica (assembly GCA_036365145.1). Lineage (NCBI taxonomy): Eukaryota > Metazoa > Chordata > Mammalia > Rodentia > Dipodidae > Orientallactaga > Orientallactaga sibirica. The sequence continues at coordinate 1,839,524 of JAEOAD010001941.1, read as the reverse complement.
TTAAAAATATTTCTTAAAAAAATATTCAACTACAGAAATAAACATGTTCATTGCATGATAGGTTGAAGAAAGTAACAGTAAACATGGAATACCACATGGTCACCAAGACAATCTATGTATGAATAGTTACATTAGGATCTCAAATATACAGAAGCAAAACAATCAAGAGACAAAAATAGCATATGACCCTATTTGAATATCCTTTAGAAAACATACACACAAAACTTTTTGTAACATGGGGCTGGAGAAATAGTTTAGCAGTTAAGGCATCTGCCTGTGAAGCCAAAGGATCCCAGTTCAATTCTCCAGGACCCACTTAACCCAGATGCACAAGGAGCACATGCATCTGGAGTTTGTTTGAAGTGGCTAGAGACCCTGGCGTGCCCATTCTCTCTGTGTCTGCCTCTCTTCTATCTCTCTCTCTCTCTGCTTGCAAATAAATAAAAATTTTAAAAAAAAAACTTTTTGGAACAGCACACATATATTCTACTGTTTCATTTTTAATCATGTTAGTCTCAGGTGTTATATATTTAAAATTATACTGCCTTCATTTCTATGAAATTTGGGTCTTGCTTTATAAGCACAGGCAATGTAGACCTCTTTAACTAGTCTATTAGCATGACCTAAAATGAAATCATCATTTCATCATTTATAAGCAACTTCAATATACATGCCTGAAAGCATAGCCTAAGAGCTTATAAATGTAGACCTTAAAATAGGCTAATTCTGTTTTATGATCCATTACTTCATTTCAAATAATTCAAAATAACACCATAATGCACCAATCAGAGTGGATAAAGTGAAATATTTTTTAAATCTTATTTGTCATTCTGCTTCTAGATAACTTCTTTTTCTACAAAAGCCATAATAACTGAAGTATGCATTTCAACATTATTCTTCCCAATTATTATTTTGATGTCTTGTGGTAAGGTCTCACTGTGTAATCCAGGCTGGCCTTGAACTCACAATACTCAAAGCCCGGCCTCCTGAGTTCTGGGATTACAGGTATGATCCACCACACCTAGCTCTTACCAGTTTTTTTTTTTTTTTTTTTTTTCAGAAAGTAAGTTAAATAGGAACAAAATAAGAATGTCATGCAAGTAACATGTTATTTTAGGCAGTTCTACTCTGAATATGTTTTACATAATAATCTAATTTTCACAGCCTCAAAGGAGACAAACGGGAGGAGTATTATCCTCATTTTACATGTGCATAGTCATCAGGCATCAAAATACACTGTACCTCTCAACACAGGAGAAAACAACTATATGTACAAATACCTTTGGGCCAGAAGTATTCAGAATTCAGACTTTGGGGGGTTTTAGAAGAGTAATTACAGAATTACATAACACACCTTGGAGTATGCAAAAGCACACCATCAAACACATTACTATTTCTGCCAAGAAAGTATGAATATTCACACCAAGTGCGATAAATAAAGGCCTATCTGTTCGGGTCAAGTTTGACCTCCAAGTAAGTTATGAAACATATCTTGATATTAAAACCTTTTTTTAATTTTGAAACTATAGATATGGGATTCTGAGCCTGTCCAGGTTAGCTCTCAGTTGGAAAATTATTTTTCACTACTGCAAATTATTTTCTTATAAAGCAAAATCCCTTTCAATCTCGAAGTAAATCCTTCTTCGACAAAATGGGTAAATGGGGTAAAAGTTGACAGGTCTGTCAAGGCTTCCTAGAAACCTGAAAGCATCATTTCCACCACATAACTAATCACCTGTTTTCCTCGGCCATGCATAAACACCATAACCATCCACAGCAAAGACTGAGGGTAAGGAGGAGCCTCTGATGAGGCAACGTTCTCACGACTTTATTGGCAGCTTCTTCCCTGCTCCCCTGGGGCATTGCTCATCTTCAGAGGGGGGTGCTAGTCACCACCAGCTTCCTTTTTTTATTTTTCTTCTCTAAGCAAAGCTCCCCACCAGGCTCCGTTAGCACTCTAATGTCACTCTGCTGGTAACTATCCTCTAGAGGTGATCATTTGTCAGTGTCCTTAAAAATGTCAATCCCAGAGCCAAATGTGGAAGACCTCCTCTGAACACTTCAAGTCTGCTCACTCTCCTGGAACCAAAGTGATCTTTGCATTTAATAGTGTAAGCCTGTTAAACCTTAATGCTAAGTCACACAAATTCAATTGGTACAAACCCAGGGAAAGAAAATCAATTAACTCACTATTAAATTAAAATATATAACCACCTTGTGTCCAATAAGTACATAAAAACATACTCCATCTCAGCAATAAGTGAACAGATCTAAATAAAAATGAAGTATCATGGATTAAATGATAATATGTCTAAAACTTGCCTCACAGAATAGGAAGAAGGGAACCGGTGAGAGGTGGAGGAAAAAAAGACCAGCCAAGAACTGAAATTACTGAAACTGGGTGATGCAGTTACTTTCTTGTTGCTGGGGCAAACACTCAACCAGAAGCAGCTGGTGGGAAGAAAGGGTTTGTTTCAGGCTTACAGTCTTGAGGAGATGTTTCATCATCATGGAGAAAGTAAGGCTGAGCAGAGGCAGGGCATCACATCTTGGTATAGCAGTTAGGAGACAGCAAGAGGGAGCTGACTCTGGCAAGAGGGGCTTGGACTGTAAAACCCAAAGGTCCACCCCAAGCAATGCACCTCCTACAGCAAGGCTCTACCTCCAACCTGCCACCAGCTGGGTATTGAATATGAGGCTTCACCATAAACACCCCGGGCCATGGGGGATATTTCACATTCAAACTGCTACACTGGGTGATAGGGACACATTGTTCCATTTCATGTGTTTACATTTTTCCTGATAAAATGTGAAAACAGACGGGAGATATGGCTCAATGGTTAATGATGCTTGCTTACGAAGCCTGATGGCCCACGTTTAATTGACCAGTAACCACATAAAGCCAGATGCACAAAGGGGCACAAGCATCTGGAGTTCGTTCACAGTGGCAAGGGGCCCTGGCGAACCGATTCTTGCGCTCACATGCTCTCTTCCTCTCCCTTTCTCTAATAAGTAAAAATCTGAAAAATGAAAGCTATAAAAAAAAATGAAAAAGGGGCAGCAATTAATTTTGAATATTTCTGACTTTAAGTAGTTAAAAAAGTCTGTGAAAGAAATGAAGGCTTAATAAAAATGTAAATTAACCCTACCTAAGAGTAATTCGGTAACACAGCTGCAACGCACTACGTATTTTATTTACATAACAAGGGTGATTTTAAGACAAATAGAAGATAAAGATACTTAACCATATTCTCCAGTCATGACTTATATCTGAGAAGAACTATACATTGTCAATGTCTATCCACATCAAGGTAAGACATGACTCAGTGGAAGAAAATAATGATGCATGTCTACAGAGTTGAAAAACAGCATTGTTACATGAACAGTTGCCCCACAGCAAAGAGTTTCAACACAATTAGACATGCATGCTTTACAAAAGCACAGAGACGTCTACATGTTTACCAAATGTCTATAATGGTTATCTCCAAGAAGGATTTTTCTTTACATACTTTTCTAAACTGTTTAATTTGCAATGAACAGATTATAAAACTACAATATTGAGGAGTGAAATACTGCTCGTCTCAATCTAGTTACACTGTATCTTCACAATGTACAACCCTACAAATAAGTCTGTCTTTTTCTTTGGCTAACTTTTTCCTCCTTGAAAAAACACAATGGGGACTAGAGAGATGGCTCAGCAGTTAAGGTTCTTGCTTGCAAAGCATAATGACCTGGGTTTGATTCCCCAGTACCCACATAAAGCCAGATGAACAAAGTGGTATATGCATCTAGAGTTCATTTGTAGCAGTTAGAGGTCCTGTCACACCCATTCTCTCTGCCTATCCTATTCTGTCTCTAATCTACTTGAAATAAGTAAACTTAAAACACACCACACACACACACAGTGGACAGAACCAAGCACAGTGGATTGTGCTAGGCCAGCCTCTCAACATGGGTACATGGCATATGTGCAGCCCAATTGTGTTTCCCGACAGCCTCCGACTTCTATTTCAACAACCACCTATAAGATTTTCCTCCTCAAGAAAAATCAGTTCCCTAAAATGTCAGAAATCCTAAAGGACTGAGGACTATTTATATTCCTTTTTAAAAAATTCCTGACATCATTCAGCAACTTTTTTCATACAGTATACTCAGATGTACAAAACCATCAGTTGGCAATATTAGTAACTTACACAATGAGGCGTTTGTTCTGTTGAGATGTCCTTTTCATCTTTTATGACAGTTCTATAATGGAAATGGTTTTAATATTCTACTGTCTATAATTAAAATTGTCATTTTGGTCTCTGGGATCTGGGATTCCATAAGTGCTTCTTCAAATGCTATTATCATAAAAACAATTTTTTAAGTGGAAAGCCTAAATTCTCTTTTTAAATTGTATTCATCCATGTTTTCCTCCTTAAACTGATATTATTTGAATATTAATCAGACTACAAGGTAAAATTCCTGCACCATTCACAAATAAAAGCAGTAATCCATGAGGTTAAGGAAACATGGAGCAATAGACAAAATGCTACTTACAAGTCAGGATGTCATATGTAAAAGGTAATGTGTGCAGTTAGAAATGAAAATAGGCTAGTGCTGCTCAGATCACGAATCCTGGTGTGCTCAATTCTGAAGACAGTCTGTGACTGTCAAACCACACATCTCTCCACCACATCACACATCATAGTCTGAAGCCTGAGCATCACTGAAAGTGGTAGGACAGAGAACTGGCCTTCCAGAAAGCTCAGGGTCCTCTGGGAATAGTGATGGCAGATGCACTTCCAAGGACTCGCTAACTAATAGCCTCTTTACTAGCAAGTCCCCCTGTACCCACATAAATGTTTCCCAAAGCTTGTCCTCTGGTTTAAAAAAATAATAAGTTCAACTGGCAAACTCTCACCTCTGTTAAACCAGAAAATTTAAAGCCAAGACAAGGACCATTCAACAAGAGGAAGTTAAAACACATGGATCCTGAAGCTTGCCTTTCCTTTTTTTATATAGGAGGAAAACTAGAAATACTGGCCATAAGAATAAAATACAAACTCCAGTAAGCACAGCAAACAGACCTCATTAGATTGGCTTTTCTAAAGAATGGCTTTTCAGCTTCTGTTTTAACAACTGAAGAAAGAGCTTACTATTGCTTTGAGTGAAAAACCTACTCTTTAACTAAAAGTTGCAGTTATATGATGAGCATTTACTTCCTGTAAATGACAAGGTATCTAGTTCCACATCACCTTTGATCATTTTCAAGGGCACCTTTTGGCTTGAAGATAGGGAGATTATCCTATCCTGGTAGGCCTGATCGAGATCCTTTATGCCAAGAGTGACTCCATTCCCAGGCATAAGTCAGTTTTACTCAAAGTATAATGAAGATGGAGAGGCCACATGAGAGAGAAGGCAAGTGACCTCAAAAAACAAATCAGCCCCAGCAAGGAAATAGGAACACAACTAAAATCTTAAGTGAGCTTAGAAATGAATTTCTCCCTAGACCTTCCAAGCATCACATGACCCACACAAACACTATCCTGGGTTAACCACATAGCTTCTTTCTTTCCATCTGTTACAGCCAACTTGGGAAATTCGATCATTACTGGCAGAAATGGTGATGAATGAACAAGAAGTATACAGTGTATTTGTTTATCCATTCAACAAATACTCACTGGGTTCCTATTTCAGATCAGGCACTTGAAGGATGCAGGGAGTGTGGCATCGGATAAAATACTGACTCCTAAAGCTCACAGCCCCTGTAACAGAGTCTAACACATGGCATTGCAGAAGGTACAGAGGAGGAAAATGCAGAACATGGCAGACAAGTGTTGGTGTAGAGGGAACAGAAAGTAACAGAGGCTGCCAGGTGGCTGGGTTGCCCAGTGGGGAGTTGAAATTTGCCCAGCTCACATAGGAATGAGGGGAGAGGTATCACTGGGGAAGAGGCATAAGGATAAGGAGGATTAAAGGGGTCTGCCAAACAAAGACACTGTGGCATGGTAGGGGGTTAGGGAATGAACAGAACTATAGGAGGCTGACACTTTGAGTGCACCCAGTGACACCTGGGGGGGCACAAAGGCAGAAAGCAAGATTCAACCTATGGAGAATCCCAAACATGGCAGTAAGAGCCATTACAGACAGATTGACAAGCCATTGTAGACCACTGTACTTTGCCCAACACTGGCAAGAGCTACATGAAGAATGGATTAAACCAAGAACGTGAACAGACAGTATGGTTTGAAGATGAGGACAGATATAAGAGGATGTAAGAGGGAGATGCTAGGTGAGCTGCAGGTTCTAGCTTAGGGAAGTTAAACTGCTGATGGTGACAAGACATGGAAACAGAACATTCTAAAATGCTGGCTGAAACCCTGACAGGCTGCAGAAGAAAAGAAAGGAAATATGTCTAGAGTAGCAATGAGAGCCGTGGGGGCTAGGCTCTGCGAGGGAAGCTTTGGGAAACCAACATTTGAGTTTGAACATGTATGCAGTCCAAAGGATTCTTTAGGGGAAAAAGAAAGAAGGCTTAGTCACTGTAATGGCCCAGAGAGCAGTACCAGCCATAGTATTCAGATGCCAGCAGCAGAAAGGCAGATAGACAGCACACACACTCCATACCATCTTTGGCAATGATGGATGGCGTATATAACTGGAGTCCCACAACATTAGAATGCAGCTGAAAAACTCCTTTTACTAGTGAGAACACAGCTAAAGAGAAAAGGCAATTGCAGGAGGGAAAAAACAAATATGACACCCCCAAAAAAATTAACAGACCAGGTGATAACAAAAGTTTTCAAAAGCCTTGACGTATCTCTTAAAACGTTTGAGGTTGTACACCAACACCCAAAGGTGGTTATTAATAGAGTAGCATTCATGGTGCATTACCTGCTCACAAATAAATCTCTACTGAAAAAAATATCAAAACAAAGCGATCAAACCACCATAAACAGCTCTCAGTCACACCTCATTGAGGGGAACCTTCAGGAAGGATCCAGAAGGAGGCAGGCTATCACAGGAGACAACAGCTTCCTGTGACTTACTACCTGAAGACCTTCAAAGTAGCTGTGTGGAGGTGGGAGAGGCAATACTTAACAGCCCCACCCTGTGCCAGCCGATGTTTCCAAGTGTTAGCAGCTCAGTCTTTAACCCCCCCTCAAAAAAAAGGTCTAATAATCAAAAAAACATAGTGATATAAAACAGTATATTTATACAGCTATAAACTGTGTTTTAAGGTGTTATCACAAAAAAAGTCCAGGTTTGCACACACAATTACCATCGTGTGACCACTGCCTTCAGTACTCAGCATATGACATGCTTGTAGGGGTTGAATCTAGGCACCTGGGAATGACAGACTACATCAAAGCTGAGATGTATGGAAAACTACACCTTCTAAGTTAGTTAAGGGCAACATACATATAATCATCTGACATCATTTCTCAGAATGTGTCCCCTTCCTGAAGTCATACATGACTGCATGGGAAGTGTTCCTATGTACAAAGAAATGCTACTCGACCAATTAGGGAGTAAATGGCTTTGACTGACACTACTTTCAAAAAAAAAAAAAAAAAAAAAGTGAGGAAAAAGAGCAAGAAGGAAAAATGCCTTCAATTGCCAAGGTCAGTCGTAGCTCTTTATGATGTGAGAATAAGTTTGACCCAGGCAGTATTGAGTCTGAGGCATGGTACAGTGATCAGACTGAAAGCTGGAATAATAAGACACAGATAAATTCATGTGCTTAGGAATGACAGCTGACAGAGACAAGATGCTATTACAAGGAAGAAAAAGGCCAAGGATGAAACCTAGGGACTATCTCAGCTTCTGACATAAAAAAGGAAAGGGAGAAGTCAGTATAAAGCCACACACATGAATTTACTTTTTAAAAAGCTCATCTGGGGCTGGAAAGGTAGCTTAGTGGTTAAGGCACTTGACTGCAAAGCCAAAGGACCCAGGTTCAATTCCCCAGGACCCACATAAGCCTGCTGCACAAGGTGGCGCATGCATTTGGAGCTACTTTGCAGCAGCTAAAGGCCCTGGCATGCCCATTCTCTCTCCCCCTCTCCCTTTCCCTCTCTCAGAAATAAGTAAAAGATTTTTTTTAAAGGCTCAGCTGTGAATGGTGGGCTTGCAGTACAGTAAGGGTTCTCAGAAGGACAACCTCTGGTTTGGAGCAGCCAACAACAAACTAGGAGGGCATGTGTGTGTCTAACTCAGTATGAGACGAACTTCTGAGCACTATCACAGGCTTCAGGAAATGCTATGGGGCATGGGTGAATCCTGTAGAGGGTGAAGTAGGGATGTGTGAAGGACAATACACTCGAGTTGATACTTCCAAGCAGGAAGGGTATAAATAACCAGTGACTGTAGAGTTGTATATTATTTAAATCACTCTTTATAATGACTATCATTGTGAATAGGAAGGAATAATGAAAGAGCTGAGTGCAGGAAAGAGGAGGCTTTGGCAGGAAAGGGGACACCTCTTCAGTTTGCTGCAGATCCTTCCCAACATCTCCTGTGAGCAAAAATATAAACGCAAAGTGTATGTTCACTCCAATGGGTGTAGATTTTCGGTTGAAGATAATAATATTCACATGTAAAGGTGCAAATCCAATGGACACAAACTATCACTCCTGTATGTGGAATTCTGTGTTGCAGAGTTTAACAATGATCTTGGTAAAACACATGATTGCCAGGATGGGGGGATGGGAGAGTTTGCACTCTGGATGGGCCTTAAGTCTGACACTATCCAGTAGTTCTTACAAGAATAAAGAAATGATACAAGGAGAGCAGTAACGGAAAACCCAAGAAAAACCAATTTCTTTTAATGACGCCATAATTATAAGAAGACTCGAAGCTTTTGCTGCAACAATAACACTTCTAAAAACCTACCGGGGGCACGCACCAGCATATAATATGGCTTGTGTTGTTCTGAATGTAAAAATGCCCCCATAGGCTCATGTGCTTGAATACTTAATCTGCAACTGATGGTGCTATCCTGGAACACTGTGGACACTTTAGAAGGTGGAACCTTGCTGGAGGAAGTATGTCACTGAACATGGGCCTTGAGGTGTTATAGCCTGACCCTACTTGCTATCGTTTCTTCCTCTTTTCCTCTCTTCTTCTGTTTCCTCTCTCTTGTCTACTCCTTTTATGCCCTCTCTTATCCTCTCCCTTCTCTCCCTCCTCTCTTTCCCCACTTCTCCACTCCCCTGTGCTACATGACACTAGCTTCCCACTCTTGCCATACTTTCCCTGCCATGACGAACTTCTCCTCAAAACTATTAAGCTGAATGAAACTTTCTCCTTCCATAATCTGCTTCTGGTCAGGTATGTTGTCCCAGCAATGAATAAGTGTATCAACCACCTGCAACAGCACAAAACTATGCATACTCTTGTGCCAAGAGTGTCCACACACTGATACACACACACACAGTCACAGTCAGAATCACAGAGAGGAGTCCCAGAATCCCTGTGCTGATATGAGAGGTCTCCACATGCATTGTTACATTTAAAAAAAGTGTTACAGCAAATGCCATGGGTAAAGCGTTACCTTTTATATAAGACAAGGATAAATAAAAACATGTGTATTTGCAAAAGAATAAAAGAAAGAATGGCAACAGAATGGGAGAAAATATTTACATAATACCTTAGTACCCAGAGTATATAAAAAATACTTGCAACTCAAAAAGCAACAAAAAGAAATTTTTGAATGGGCAAACAACTTGAATTGATATTTCACCAAATGACCAACATTCATAAAAATTTTTCAACATCATTAATCATGACTGAAATAAAAATTAAAATTACAGTCAGATATCACTCCATACCTTGTAGAATGACTGTAATTTTAAAAAGGAAATATATTGTATATTAAGGATATGGAAAATAGAAATTCATTTCCTTTGCTAGTAAGAATAAATGGCTTAGGCCACTATGAAAAAAGAGTTTGGCAGATCTTCAAAAAGTAGCAGACTAAGGGCTGGAGAGATGGCTTAGTGGTTAAGGCACCTGCCTGCTAAGCCTAAGAATGCCAGTTCCAATCTCCAGGTCCCAAGTTTAGCCAGATGCAAACTGACACAAGGGTGCAATGCTGCACTTGCCCACAAGGGGGCGCACACATCTGGAGTTCATTCACAGCAAGGCTGCTGGCATGCCCATTCTCTCCCCCTCCCCCAAAGAAGCAGCAGACTAGGAGATGCACACAAAGGCACTGGACAAAGGAACTCCAACAAATATGTTCACAGCCACACTATTCAGTCACCAAAGAGTGTGCAACACAAAAGTCCATCAGTGTATCTGTACATAAGGTGCATTCCACCAATGCAATTATTCAGCCACAAAAAAAACGAAGTGCTGAAAGAAACTACAACATGGACAGACCTCCAAAGCATGCCACGTAAAAGGAGCCAAACATGAAATATTTTTCATTTATATGAAGTGCAGTAATAATATATAAATCCATGCAAACAATGCCAACTGGGGGGTGTGAAGGCTGGGAGGAGGGAAGAATAAGAAAAGACTGCTTTATGGGCATGGAGGTTGAGTGAACAGAGGTGGTTACTGCATACTGTGGTAAAAGTGTAGAATGCCACCAAACTGTTCACTTTAAAATAACTGATTATATTACGTGACTCGAACCTCAACGAAGAAAGTTCTAAAAGCAAGCAGCTAGTAAAAATGATTACCTCTCAGGGCAGAAGATAAACAGGCCAGAAGTACAAGGGTATATCCATGTACATTCCTATAGTTTGGCCTTTGAATTCCATAAATATGTCTATAAAATTAGCAAAAAAAAAATAATAATAACAAACCTACATCAATTTTTATTGAACTTTGGGTTTAAAAAAAAAAGTCCTTGTCATACATGAAGGACTTGTCATACATGAAGGACATACATGTGAGAACTAACTTTGGGAAGGGAAACAGGTTCACAGTAACTGTAACTGTGTTGGGAAGTGGGGAAGGTTAGACTTGTCAGTGATGGAAGTGATCATTACACTGACCTGGTGTCAGCCAAGCCCTAGACCTTGCTGACTCCATTCCTTTAGCGCAGTCTCGGTGCCCCTCAGCACAACAGCTCTCAGCTTACACAGAGACCACCCAGGACTCTGCTTTCTGGTCTGTCATGCTTCGAGGAAATTAACTCAAGCTAAGAGACTCTGGGGGGAAATCAGAGGAGCTTCTCATTCATTTTTACTTTGATTTGTGGCTTCTAAGCAGATCAAAATATATATGCCATGGCATCATACTGTGTTTGAAACTTTTTGTTTTAAGATTTTTAGGTTCAAAATTCTTAAAATTCTTAAAATTTTAGGGCTGCAAGATATCCCTAAATCTTATATTATTACCACAAAGGTTAACCGTCAAAAGAAATACACAGGAATTCCAGAGCATTGTAACTGTGTCCAAAGTCTACAGATATCATTCAGGATTTTTCAAATGTTTTTGTTTTCCAAGGTAGGGTCTCACTCTAGCTCAGGCTGACCTGGAATTCACTCTGTAGTCTCAGGGTGGTCTTGAACTCACAGTGATCCTCCAATTAAAGGCGTGCACCACCACACCCAGCATTCAAATGTATTTATTTTTGTGTGTGTGCACCAGTCTCTTAATGCTGCAAATGAATGCCAGACACATGTGCCCCTTTGCACCTAGCAATGGGTGCTGGGGAACTGAACCTGGCCAGCAGGCTTTGCAAGCAAGTGCCTTTAAACACTAAGCCATATCCATAGCCCAACATTTCCTTTTTGCTAAGCACAACATTTTGAATGAAGATTACTTGGTCTTAGCTGACTTTTTTGAAAACCACATTTTTCCTGACATTGGACTAATTTCTTTAATTCCAAAGAACCAAAGGTATTATTTTAAAGTTTTTTTTGGCAAGCTTAACTGTATACATAAAGTTTGCTCTCCTTCTGTATTTAACAAAATATCCCTGGCAACTCTCATTCCTTTTTTTTATGCAAAAGAGGGGGGTGGGGAGAGAGAGGGAGAGAGATCAGGGAAAGAGGTGGTATGCCAGGGCCTCCAGCCACTTGCAATCAAAGGCCAGATGAGTGCACCCCCTTGTGCACTTGCATCACTGTGCATCTGGCTGGCATGAGTCCTTAGGCTTTACAAGCAAGTGCCTTAACCACTAAGCCATCTCTCTAGCACTCTCATTCCCTTTAACAAAGAATGAGTAGTGAACAAATTCCATTCCTCAAGCAAAAGATTCATGTTGGGATAGCAATGAAGATTAAATAGAGCCATTACCTAAAATATGTAAGATCTTTGACTAAAATCAACAAAGACCATGAACCCACGTTACAGATGAATTTGGTTTGCTTTCCAATGATTTATTTGTAAAGTATAAGAACTAGTCAAAATACCTACTCCCCTATCTTCATGGTTTTCATGGGTGAATGACAGGGGAAAAAAAAAAATCAATATTGAATAAAGCTAGTTTTTAAAAGAAGGAACTCTGACTTAGAAATGCAAACAACAAAATGCTAAACAATGCTTGACAGGAATCTGGCTTCTCAGTCTATGAAACATAAAAATGCAGGGTTTTATAGTGCTTGTAGCTTTTTCCACAGAGCTCAGGGTATGAGTAAAATGAAAGTGAAGAAGGTATAGGTAAGGCTGAGAAGGAAGGTGCACTGCATTGGACATCATCCATGTCTGGAAACTGGAATTGGGTCTTTAGATGCCTAGAGAGCGTGGGGAGGAAGGGCAGAGGGACTTGTGCATACAGCCATCTCCAGGAGTCCACCAGCTCCCCTCAGAAGAAGAGTGAGGAAGGCAGCACAGCAGGATGGGCAGTTTAAACTGGTGTGAGACTAACTGTGCCACGCATACTGCTTCACCAGTTCTGGACAATCCTATTAGGCAAAGAAATTCATTTTCTCTCAGAAGCCCTAGGACACAGTCTAGCTATCATCATTTTAAATGCTCAAATTTTCAGAAACGCAAAGGCAAAAGAAAAGAGGATTAAGAATGAGTTTTATTTAGGCAAATGGAAGGGGAGGGCAGATTTTTAATAGAAAGAAGATACAGTAACACAAACAGTGAAATCCTTGGACAGAGTATTTCAATTGTATTCCAATCACCATAGTCCATTTCCTTGGCTGACTGCAGCGACATGACGGAAAGGAAATCTGAGTTGGCAATAAATAGCAGGGAAATGCAGGCAGAAACACTGGCCTCTGCGCGTGCACACACACGTATCAGACAAGGTGTGAACCTGGAAGACCAAGCCAGAGGGCTTACTCCATTGAGAGGATACACAGAGCCACTAACATGCTCCCCAGGCAAACCAGTAGAGGGTGTGTTGTAGATACCTTCACATTGCTAGGACAAAATACCGGACCAAAAGCAGATGATGGGAGCAAATGGTTTATTTTGGCTAACAGTATGGAGAGGAAACCATGGCAAAGAAGAGAGCAGAGGCTGGACATTACTTCTTGCCACAGCCGCTGGCGAAAGCAGCAAGAATGCACCAAGCTCTGACAAAGGAGAACTGGCTATGACACCCCTAAGCCCAGCCCCCAGAAACATACTTCCTCCAGCAAGGCTCCACGTCCCAAACTTACATCAGCTGGGGACCAAGCATTCAAAACACATGAGTCTATGGGAACTGACCCAAACCACTACAGGGTTCAATAGGTCCTGTTGATGTTCAGGCACTCAGTCAGCCCCTCAGAGCTGTGGGTACACCTATCCTGACTTCAAGGAGCACAGCGGCCCAGCAGGCATCTGTCAGGTGAGAATTCAGGTGAGAAGGGCATGCCTACTGTTCACACATCACACTTTTCGATCCTTCACACATACATGCACCACACCACCCCACAAAGGCCCTCTGCCACAGTCATCATCCAGTGTTCATTTAACAATAGGGTTGTTGTGTTTCCCATGCTACCACCCTTACTCCTCCTTGTGACTGGCCCCCGTGGAATGGCCCTCTGGGGCCACCCCCAGTCAGGCCTACGCTGGTGCGGCAGTTCTATACTCCACATTTGTCACTCTGCCAGATGCCATGTGCACCCTGACCCCAGTCCTGTCCCTGCTGAAATCCCAGTCACAAGAAGGATCATCCTGTCTACTGACTGAATTAAATCTGGTTGCCAATATTCATTTACTCTGCAGGATTGCCAGCAGAAACATTCCTTCTCTGCTGAGTATTTATACCAAGCCACGAATGACGCACCTGATTAACTCGATGGCAAGGAAGATCCAACAGGTCAGGACAATCACAACCAACCACGCCACTTAAAGTCAGTGAAACATGGAACGCCTGTTGGGAAGTGGGCAAGGATGACAGCCAGAGTTTGCAAGAAAGTCACAAAACCAGTAACGAGGCAACAAACGCTGCCTTCTGTGTGTTTTACTTCATTTCAGGAAAGAAACGCATTAGGGGTTCATTTGCTCTGATAATTAATGAGCACACTAATCTCCATGATTTATTAAGCAGGACACTGGGCTAAGTGCTTTACATGCGCTATCTCTTCTAATCCTAGCAAAAGCCTCATGAATGAGAGATGAACTTTGTTTCATCAATGACTGCTTGAAACCAAACAAGTTACATACCTCCTCACTCAAGGTCACGCAGAGCAGAGGCAGCATTTGAATCCAGCTCTAAGATTGATAATACTGTCAAGTAATAACGCAAACACACCACAGCAGATGGCTTAATGTTCTTAACAAGATCAAGTGATGTGGGCTGATATGAAATGATCTCTCAGACACATTGAGTGAGAACACGCAAGGCGCTATGGCCAGCTTCCAAAGTAACAGTGTGCTGTCATATGTATAAAGCCAGGGGGCTGGAGAAAGATACAAATCACATCACAGAGCAAAAGTGCATGAAACTTGGAACAATGATGACGTCAAACAGAGGGAACGATGGGACTGAAGAGCAGAGAGGTGGAGCGCCTCACAGCTACACACTGGCATGGTAAGAATAGGCTAACCTACACTTGTGACTTTATTTTTTTGACACTTCATTTTCTTATTTTTATTTGGGTTCAGTATTAACTTTTTACTATCTCTCTAAAATCAAACTGATAATTATGCCTTTTCTAATTTTAAATTATGTTTTTGGGGATTTTTTCTAACATGTATTGATTATTCAAGTTTTATCTTATTTTATTAATTTTTTATTGACAACTTCCTTAATTGTAGACAATATCCCATGGTACTTCCCTCCCTCCCCCCACTTTCCCTTTTGAAACTCCTCTCTCCATCATATGCCCTCCCCCTCTCAATCAGTCTCTTTTAATTTTGATGGATATCCTTGACCTCACAATGCCTGTAACTACCTACACAAGATCATCATCATAGGAGGAAAAAAATGATGACATCAAAATTTTTATAAGACATAAATAAGCACTGTTTAATAAAATAATGTAACCAAAAGTCCTGTAATGAAAAGATATGTCTCCTAAGTCTAAATGGGGAGTCTTAAGAACAACCAAGGTGGGCTGAGGCCCTAGGTTCAATTCCATACCAGGTACTAAAGGCATACATCTTTTAATCAAGCATCCTTTGCATCTGCTACACCTAGTGCAGGTGTCTTTTATCGCTGCTCATATCCTTAAAATGAGAAACAAACATCAGTCCCTGTGAACTTAAGGAAACTGCAAAACCCCTAACAGAAGCAGGGAAAGACAAGAGGCCAGCATGCACTTTCCATTACTATGACAAACACCTGAGATCATCAACTTATAAAGCAAAAGTCTAGTCCATGACCGGTTGTCCATGTTGCTTTTAAGGTGAGGTAGCGTGTCATGCTAGGAGTTCACAGCAAAGCAAAACCACTCACTCCATGAATGCCCGAGGAGGTGGAGGGGGAGAAAGAGGGGACCAGGACCCCACAATCTCTTCAAGGGCACCCCCAAAGGCAAAGAGCTCCCACTAGACCACACTGCCTCCCAACAGCACCTCCCTTAAGAGCATGCCTGCATCATGAACCTTTAGGTGATACCTCTGATCTAAACATGAGCAGACACTCATGTACACTCAACAAAGAGGGGAGTGGACCGCTAAATCCACTCCTGGCAGGCCCCAGGGAGCACAGTCACTCCATAAGACTGAGCTGTAGAAATGAGGGAGAAGACTAAGGATGTACAGGTCGGTGACAGAGCACTTGCCTAGCTCAAGAAGGGCTTTAGTTCCATGCCCAGCACTGCAAAGACACTGCAGGGATCTGTAGGGCTACTTTAAAACAAGTAAAGAGAGGACAGGGATTAGAGGTAGCCATTGGCCTCTGCTATTTACCAGAGCACTACTGGAAAATGGTACATTCTTATGATATAAGTGCCACCATGTTGTTCTTACTACATAGCAGTCACACATGATGCTCCCCTAATATACCTTTATATTTTACTTAGTGACATTTATTCACTAAAAGTCAATATTTATGCACTAAATTTACATAATACTCAGTTTAAATTAACATCTAATTTTCATGTACAGCTATGTTTGACTTTTTTGTGCACAGTCCCATAAAAATCGTGAATGTGCTGAATGGATTCGATATCAGGGTTGTTATTGGGAGAATTTGACACTAGAATCAAAAAGATTAAACAGCCCTAACCAGAAATCAATGGTACAAATGTGTTTATCAATCCATCTTTCAAAGGAGTTTTTTGTTCTTACAAAGAGCCTGTAGCTCAAGATACTGCAGGCCCTTTTCAAACAGATAAACAAAATAAGGCACAAAACAGTAATTTAAGTTCTCTCAAACAAGAAAAAAAAAAAAAAAAATCCCATTCATGCATTCTCAGGCACTAAACCATTTTCCTTCTAGAATCCTACATTATGGTAAATAATTCTAATTGCTTTTGCAATTTAAGAAGTTACAAATGCTTATTGTTTGAAACAGAATATTCAAAATGCATCAACATTTTAAGAGTAGGCTGGCTTATTCCTTCAATCATATTCCATCATTTTATAAAACCAAGTGATTTCTTATATATAAAACCAAGTGATGTCTTAGCCATTTTTTACTTAATATTACATTTGTATTACTTTTTTAAATCTTCATGCTTTTCTGTGAGATGTAACATGTTTATTTCAAAAGCAATCTAGGCTCATTATAACAAATCAGGAAATAGAGGAAAAACAGTAGAATGTAAGACATCTCAATTCTTCTTTTCAAAGACACGAGAGAGAGCACCTGCATATGGAACCCCATGCACCTATGACATGGATTCACGTCATGCACAGAGGCAGCACAGAATGGAACTAAGAATAGGACCCTGGAGACAGTGGGCTCTGAATCATGAGCCAAGTTCCATCGGTTAAGTGGGTGACCTGAACTTTTCTGTTCCCCAATTCCTCATCTACAAAACAGCGCTGCAATGACATGACACTGCATACAAAGCCTTTAGCTTTTACCATGCCCAATGCATGAAAAGCATTCAACAAAAACACACTATCCCATGCTGCAACAAAGTATTCTATAACCTCATTGTCATCTAAGTTTTTTGGACCACACTCCCACATCAGTTGGAGCCATTTCTATGACATCCGTTTAAGCTCCCCACGAGCTTCATGAACACTGCAAAATCAGCCAGAAAAAAAAAACTCAGTCTCGTCATGCTGGTCAGGGTGACCTGCTGAAGACAAATTCACAGAAAGACAGAGGACTGGGGTTCAACCAGCCTCTTCCCCAGGCAGGGAGAGAAGTCAGCAAGCAGGCACTCCCCAGATGTCCTCACTCACCCATAGTCAATCAGTGAGAACCTAGAAACCATGTGAACTTTGGCTTTAAAAAAAAAAAGTTTTGTTGCTAATACTATCCACAATTGGAATTGAGCCTGCTCACCCAAGAAATAGCAATGTCTGAAGCAAGGTAATTATGGGTTATAAAACAAACTCAAGCTGTACCTGAGGCTAACACATAATTTTAAACCTGCTATAAAGGAGCAAGGCATCTATAGTCCAAACACTTGGGAGGCTGAGGCAGGAGGATTTAAAGGTCATTCCAAACTCAGAGTAAAATCCTAATCTTAAGAAATAAAAAGCGACTGGAGAAATGGCTTAGTGGTTAAAGCACTTGCCTGTGAAGCCTAAGGTCCCAGGTTTGATTCCCCAGAACAGATGCACATGGTGGCTCAAGAGTCTGGAGTTCATTTGCAGTGGCTAGAGGCTCTGGCTCACTCTTTCCCCCTCTCTCAATAAATAAACAAAAAAAATAAAACTAAAACTTGCTCTAAGCTGTCCATCCCCACAGATGTATAATGCACCCCATGATTCATGACTGAGTCCACCGAGGAAGGCAAAGCTAAAGGCGCAGGTGATCTTTGGCACCCCAACAATGGGCAGGCTGCTAGATTTCAGTTTCAAACCAGGAGCTGGGAAGAAACTGCCAATCAAATGGACATATCAAGTTGCCACAAAATTACAATTGACAATACTCTGATCTGTTACTCTCGTCCACAGAAAGCTCTCAATCACCTCTTCCTCCATGTGTGTTTTCCCACAAGTGCTAAAAGCACACTCCATCTCTGTGCATTCAATCTGTCTCCAAAGGTCAAGATCCAAGTCATTTTTTAGTTTAATTTTTTTTTTTATTGACAGCCTCCATACTCATTCATTTTAATGGTATTTTAAAGTGTGTGTGTGTTGCCACCGCAAACAAACTCCAGATTCATGCACCACCTTGCATCTGGCTTTATATGGGTGCTGGGGAACTGAACCCAGGCTGCCAGGCTTTGCAAGCA
The DNA here is from genome assembly GCA_036365145.1 of Orientallactaga sibirica. NCBI lineage: Eukaryota > Metazoa > Chordata > Mammalia > Rodentia > Dipodidae > Orientallactaga > Orientallactaga sibirica. The sequence goes on along the minus strand of JAEOAD010001941.1, from coordinate 1,820,832 downwards.
ATTGCCTTTAACTACTGAGCCATCTCTCCAGTGCAAGATCCAAGGGTTATATTCCCACAGCTATGGCAGGAAGACCACAATTCTGAATATAAGGGGTGACATTCAGGATGCACTGGCTAAGCACAGAGGTACTGGTGGCCCTTCTACCTGCATGGCAAGAATCCTATTATCCAGATGTGGAGTTCCTCATGCTCTGTCTACTGAATCCTTCACCTTTCTGATCCCATTCGCTAATATTCTGAGTCTTAAGATTCTACCAAAGTCCTGGTCTTTGATTCTGTGTGGTTTAAAGTTCTTCCCATGTCAGCTACTCTACTTGACATCTGCTGATTAAGCCATAAGTTCCATCAAAGAACAAGCCTCATGACATCACTGTGTCTTTCCTGTCTTGGGCCCCTTTCATGTGCAAGCCATGATGGGTGAACTGTTGCTCACACTTTTTAACGTACACTTTTGACAGCAAATGTATGTAGTCGCTAGATCTGATGTCACATGCTTGTAACCTCAGCTACTTGGGAGTTTGAGGCAGGAGGACTTCCAAGTTCAAAGCCAGTCTGGGCAACTTAGTGAGACCCTGTGTCAAAATAAAAAAATAAAAAAAAAGAGGATTTGGGACAGAGCTCAGTAGTAGAGCACCCGCTTAGAACCGCCCCCCACCCCCCATGAGAGCCTGAGGTCATGGCAGACAGCCTCCAAGCACATGCCTGGCATGCACAAGTCCCTAGGTTCAATAATCCAAGACTGCCTAAAAATAAAAATAAATAAAATGTGTTGGGCGTGGTGTCGCACACCTTTAATCCCAGTACTCAGGAGGCAGAGGTAGGACGATCACCATGAGTTCAAGGCCACTCTGAGACTACATAGTGAATTCCAGGTCAGCCTGGACTAGAGTGAAAACCTACCTCGAAAAACAAGCAAACAAAATATATACAACTGACCCTGTGAACAACATGGCATGTATTTGAACTCCATGACTTTAAGAGATTTGCAACAACCTGGGGAAAACAAACATGCAAACCAAGTCACCCTTGGAATCCTATAAAAATGAAGAAAAGGTAGGGTGTATCACAAGTGAATAAGACATGTGTAGGTAAGTATTTTATCATTTACTCCATCAAATATATACAAGTTCAATACAAACCATCAAACTATGCACACAAGCATAGTTAGTACATGGCATGATTCAGTCAAATGGAAACAAACGTAAAGATAGTATTAAAGGGCTACAGAGATGACTCAATGGCTAAGGGGCTTGCCTGCAAAGCCTAAGGACCTGTGTTCAATTCCCTAGTACCTATGTAAAGCCAGAGGCACAAGATGGCACGTGTCTGGAGTTAGTTGGCAATGGCTAGAAGACCTGGCACACCTATATGCATTCTCTCTTTCTCTTTCTCTCTCAAATAAATAAATAACAATATTTTTTAAGAGGCAGCATTAAATCCTAACCATAGTCAGGCGGTGTAGCTCAATAGTAAAGTGTTTATTTAGCATGTATGAGGCCCTGGGTTCAATCTCCAACACACACCCTAACCACATAAATTACCTGCAGTACCCATGCCACCGCTGTGGTCATCTTGCAGCCCCTCCTGTTTCTATTGCAGCGAGCTCAATGTTTGCTGATATCTGCTTAAAACCCCCTAATATACCCATGAGCCACTGCGGTCTCTCCAGTACATGGTGTACCATGGGAACAAATGACCTCTTGTCATGAGTCTCCCGTTGTTTTCACTACACAATACATGTCACTTACAAGTTGTGTCACTTGACTGCGCTCCTGGTAAAGACTTTCAGCCAGCAGCAGGCCGTTCCTTTTCCAGGAGTCAAAAGTTATCAAGGATTTCTGACTACACAGAGGCTCAAGGCCCCATTCTCAGCATTACTTAATGGTTGGCATACATGCTTTGAAAGAAGGATATGGTGTGGAATGAGCAAACTTCCGCCAATTAGCATATGCATTATTTTACATACTTTTTTATGGTGAAAACATTTGCAATCTGTTTGGAAATGTGAAAGAATAAAATACATTGTTGCTAGCTATAGTCATGTTGCAAAACAGATCTCCTGAATGCACTCCTCCTATCGAGCTGAAACTACGCATCCGCTGACCTACACCTCCCCATCCCTCACACCCTTAGCTAATCTACACACACTAGAGTTTAGTAGTAGAAACTTCCAACACAGTCACTGCTCCGTATCCATGGGGTCCAATGCTAGGATTCCTTCACATACCACCACCCCCATCAAAATCTGCAGACAGTAAGAGCTCTACAGAAAACAGTACATTTCAATGTAGCCTATGCATAAGCTCCACTCCTATACCACGTCATCACCAGATCACTCCTAACACTAATGCAATGGAAACACTATGTAACTAGCTTTTCTAGTTTGTTTTGAAAGTAAGGGGGAAGTGTTTGGACACGTCTGGTCAAGATGCAGTCCTCCATCTGTGGTTGGTTCCATCCATGGATGGGGAACCTGGGGGAGGCGGGATGTGGGCAGTCGACTGCACTTCCTTTTCTCAAAGCAAAAGAGAAATGAGTGAACTCAAGGTAGACATGGAGACAGTTCCTAAGCTACTTGAGCCTCACTCTCCTGGTTTCAATTTCCTCCTGAATATGTTGTTTATTCATTCTCCAGCAAAGGTCTGTGAACGATCAGGTTTGTCTTCCATGTACAAAGTTTTTCTTTCACTCTTACACTTCAGTGTTACTTTACATGGATAGAGATTTCTAGATCACTTCTCCCTCCACCATTGTGAAGGCATTCAATCATCTACCATAACAAAATACCTGCCAGGCTAAACATCTGCTTACCTCAGATTGCTTTTGTCTTATTTTCTAGTATACCTCGGTATTATTTTTATTGTTCTTGTGCTTTACAGTGCTTTTGGAGCCTAAGAACTCATTATGAAAAATTCCCAGCCATTAAATTTTTTATTCATGCCTCTCCTCTATTTCCTATTTCTGAAAGTTCATGGAAAATAATACTGGACTTTCTCACTCTAAAGTTCATGAATCTTAACCATTCACTTCCTGTCAATCTATGCTTCAATACTATATCCCAAGCAATTTCCTCAAATATCCTTAAAAATCAATAGTTTTCTCTTCAATTATATCTACTTGGCTGCTTAACCTGTCCATTGAGGTTACTTTTTTTAAAAAAAATAATGACCATAATTTTCATTTATAGAAATCCTATTTGGTTCTTTCCCAAGTTTATATGTTCACTCTCTAATCTGTTCTTTCAACGTGGTCTGCTTTTATCTCTAATGGATTAAATAAAGTGATCTCTTTCTTGAGTCCTATCATCTCCACCTCCTGGAGTACTAATTCTCCTCTTTGTAACATCTGCCGGCTTTTCCTCATAGTCACGCACTTCCTTGGGTGGCTGGGCTGTTTCTATTTGGCATGCTCATCTTTAGCACGGGAGCTCTTCTCCATGAGTCATGGTTCTCCATTTGCTCTGTAAGACAGTTTCATAGTTATTTCTGAGGACTCTGAGCTCCCATAGTTCTCAACCACATGTTGTGCTAATTTCTCGGCGAAATGGTTAATTGCATTGTAAGAAATGTTCAAGTTGAAGCCACCAACCCCCATTGTGAGTTCTTGCCTTGGGTTTAAGATGTCTGTCTTTTTTTTAATTATTCCTAATTATCACAACCCCAGGAAGACAGCAAGTTTCTTTACACTTTCCCAGACTAGAAGATAAAGTTTTTCTAGTCATCTTTTCACAGCTGGAACAGCCTTTTAAAGTTGAATGGCTAAGGACCTCAATTCCACCTTTCAAATGTATGCGAAGTCTCTTCCCTACAGGAGACCACCACCACCAGGCCCTGCAAGCCTAGAAGCCTGTTTCCAGGTCAGAAACTACAACAGGCCTTATGGTCCTGGTGGCTGCCTGGTTTTACTCATTTTTGGCACTTAGGGATTGCCTGGTCTTTCAAGCTGGGAATGCTTCCGTTTGTGTTTGTTATAGTTCGCCCACAATCTCTATGTGTTTATAACAGGGTAGGGATTTGAGTTCTCTACATCAGCTCTAGTGGAAATGTTCCTACAGTCACAAAATATAAAACTGAAATAACGTTGCAGAGCTGTGATGAATATGTCCCATTTTGCTAGATGACAACAACCCATCTTTTTTTCCAGCCTGAAGAGCAGATTTCAAATTTTTAAAAAGTTTAAGTATCCCCAAGGCATTTCAGGATCATCTTGTCACTATGCATTCCAAATGCCCTCATAGTTTTTCTTGAGAATTTCCATGGTGTAAGAACACATCACTTGACTCCATTTTGTCCCTGTTTATTCATTTCATAATCTTCTTTCTGATCTAGAACTCTAGTGAAATAATCAAAAAAAAAATCACTGTTTCCCCCCTAATCAGCAAATCCAATGGCTATTTCTCGGTCTCCATATCATCTACCCCCCACCTCAGCAATAACCGACTATTTCCAGCTGTCCTAACCCAATTCTACCCCAGCATCAAATACTTATTGCTTCCACATTATCACAGCCACTCCCTAACTCACTCCACGCTCTCCCCTTGCAATTTATCCAGCAAATCACAGACTACTATTAACAGAATACTCCTCTAGTCATTTCAAGTGTTCATGCTGCTGCTCTGAACTACAGTGGCTCATTTAATCCCCAATACTAGGGGAAGCGATGGTGGATAAGGCATGTTTCCTGTCCACTGAAGTGTAAACAGCAATAACAACACCTAACATTTACTGGTTGCATGTCCAGGTAAGAGCTTAACACTTTATCTGTAAGCATATCAATTGATCTCCACAGCAGTTATGTGAAATAGGTAAAATTATGTTACAGTTCTTGGGGGATAAGAAACATGAGGCTTAAAGAAAATTAAGCAGCCAAAATGGAAGCATAGCTAACAATAGCAGAGTTTATGCCAATTCCACTCTCTTTAACAATATGCTATATTGTCTCCACAAATATCTATACGAAACGCTTAGGCCCCTCCTCTGGTTCCCAGACTCACCTACCCAAACACCTTTTTGTTTATTTTCAAGGTCTCATATAGCCAGGCTGCCCCACAACTCACCATGCAGGCAAGGCTGTCCTTGAACGTCTATCCTCCTGCCCACCACTCCAGAGTGCTGAGATTACAGACATGTACCACCATGCCGTTTGTACAGTGATGGGGGTGGAACTTGGGGCTTTTGTGCATTAGAGACAAGCACTCTGTCAACTGACCTATATCCCAACCCAACAACTGCCCAGATGCTCGTGTCAGCATGTTCAAAAGCAGAAGCATGACCATACTGTGCACACCAAGGGACTCCAAGCTCAGGGGATGACTTCACTCACCTATTCATACAAGCCAGAAGCCTACACTTCAGCTCTGACATTTCCACCCTCGCACTCCACATCTTCCCTGTTACCAGACTGTCTACTTTGTGTCCCTAAAACCTGCCCAACTGTATCCACTCTATTATCTCCTGCCCTACCACCCCAAGCCCCTGCTTCCTTCCACCTCCATGTTTGCTGCTTCTAATCCCTCTACTGTCATTCGTTCTAATTTCTTCCACCCATTCTGAGTTTTGCAACAAAAAAATATGTATTACCACCCCCCATTGGAATGATGATTTTAAAAGATAAATCTGAGAGCTGGGAAGATGGCACCACGATTAAAGGTGCTTGTTTGCCCTGCAAAGCCTAAGGCCAGGGTTCAATTCCCAAGCCACCCATGTAAGCCAGGTGCAAGCATCTGGTGTTCATTTGCAGAGGCAAGAGGCTCTGGTGTGTATACATATGGACATCTGCAAATAAGTTTATAAAATATAAACCTGAGCCTGCCACCAAAGTGCATGCCTATAGCAGAGGCCTTAGGAGGGTGAGCTAGAAAACTTTAAATTCCAGGTCAGCCTGGGCTACATAGCAAGACCCTGTCTCAAAAAAAAAATAAAAAATCTGGGGCTGGAGAGATGGCTTAGCGGTTAAATGCTTGCCTATGAAGCCTAAGGACCCTGGTTCGAGGCTCGATTCTCCAGGACCCACGTAAGCCAGATGCACAAGGGGATGCATGCATCTGGAGTTTGCAGTGGCTGGAGGCCCTGGTGCACCCATTCTCTCTCTCTCTCTCTCTCTCTCTCTACACCTGCCTATTTCTGTATCTCTCTCTCAAATAAATAAATAAATAAATAAATATTTTAAAAAATCTGGAGCAGGGCGTGGTGGCACACGCCTTTAATCCCAGCACTTGGGAGGCAGAGGTAGGAGGATTGCCGTGAATTCGAGGCCACCCTGCGACTACAGAGTGAATTCCAGGTCAGCCTGAGCTAGAGTGAGACCCTACCTCGAAAAACTAAAAAACAAAAAAAAAAAAAAAAATCTGATCATTGCACAAATCTTGGACACAGACCAAAGCTTCTGTCAATCTTTATTTGAAGGGTCTGGAGCAAAGACTAGCAACAGCTGGGTTTCAACAGCAAAAAGAAATAAATCTCAATGAGTCCAGACTGAAACTGGCCCAGAAGCAAGTGAACATACACAGAGGACAGTACCTGAAGGTGTTGCAGTCACCTTCTCATTGCTGGAACAAAGCACCTGACCAACAGCAGCTTGGGGGAGGAAAGGGTTTAATTTTGGCTTACAGACTCAAGGGGAAGCTCCATGATGGCAAGGGGAAACAATGGCATGAGCAGAGAGTGGACATCACCCTCTGGCCAACATCACGTGGACAACAGCAGCAGGAGAGTGTGCCAAACACTGGCAAGGGGAAACTGGCTATAATACCTGCAAGTCCACCCCCAGCAAGGCTCCAATTCCCAAATTGCTATCAGCATTCAAAACATCTGAGTTTACTGGAGATACCCAATTCAAACCTCCACAGAGGGTGTGGGTGTGTATTTCTGTGAATCAGCCCAGGGCCTCATACATCTGAGCATTATTCCTGGGCTCTCTCTCCTAAGGCAGAACTAAATCATAAATCTGACTGAAAGTAGGGTAATCTTGTAGCTACACTGTGACACTCTTGGATTTCTCAAGTGAAATCTTTTTTTCTTTCCCCTTGAAGCAGTTCAGTCTGAGTTTCTACCTTGCAAATGAGACTTAGCTAAAGAAAAAAAAAAAAAAAAAAAACACTGACGAGCAAAAATGGCACACTTAAACAGGTGGCGGGGGAGAGGAGGAGGTGAAGATATACCTACCAGGCAAAAACAAAGCAAATTCGACAGAAAGCAAAAATACCTTTGGCCAGAAAATATATAAATATGCTCAATGTTTACAAACTCATAATCTCCTTTCAAAAGTATTATACCAAAGGCTATAAAAGCCATTTTTTCTTTAATGATTTGAAAATTATCACAGCTCAGTCTAAGAGCTGCATACATGCTGATTAAAAACAGACATGAGGGCTGAAGAGATGGTTTAGTTGCTAAGGCACTTGCCTACAAAGCCTAAGGTCTCATGTTAAACTCTCCAGGTCCCACATAAGCCAGATGCACAAGGTAACACAGGTGTGCAAGGATGCACATGTGCACAAGGGGCACACACATCTGGAGTTCGAATGCAGTGGCTGGAGTTCCTAGAATGTCAATTCTATCACCCTCGCTTTCCCCGCCCCCCTCACCTTGCTCTCTCACATAAACAAAAGGGCCAGTCTGTTTGGGCTCATCTCAAAAAAAAAAAAATTAAAAAAATAAAAAAAAAAACAGGCAGACATGAAGCATGACCACACAACGATATAAATGCTAATGCTGTATCCCTGGAAAGTCACTCCCTTTGGGAATAATTTATACCTGTCCTCATGTAAATACAACCTCCTTCTGTAGTGACATTGAACACTATTCTACTTCTTATTGTGATATTACATTGTCAGGTATTACCAACTCACCATGCTCTTAACTGAAAATTTTATATATGACATAAGTATAACTGACTGATGGTTGCCATAGAAAGAAAAAAAAAAAGCTATGGAAACCACAATTACATCCTATGTAAGCCCTTTTCTGTTGCCATCTGGTGGCTCATGTATAAAATCAATGCTGACATTCATCGTATAGAAGGGCTCTGTCAGACAGAATCCAAATCTTTAACACCTGGAGAGAGTTAGGATAGGTCAGACTCTCACTTAGAAAATGGGCCCTTTCTCATAAGAAAAGCCACAAATGCACACAAAATAACTCTGGAGATGGCCACTTGACCCAAGTATGATCAGTTACATTCAGATTATACAAAACCCCACACTTGAAACATATGCCTAGTTAGTCTGCTGGAACTGCAAAAATTCCCACCACAAATTATAACTAGAGGCTAGTAAGTAACAGAGCTCCCCAAGTCTCCATATTTCTCCCAATGGTCAGTCATATTTTTTTGTTTACTTCCTTTTTTCCTTATACAAGCCATTCATCTTGTAAAATTAATCTTCCAAACCTCTCATGGTGAAGAATCAGGTCGAGAGTACAGAGAAGAGTTCTGAAAAAGAGAAATGGCATAAGGCAAGGGGCAAAGCAAATTTTGTCTGTAATAATTAGTCCAGAGTCAAGCTTGTCCTTAAAGCCCACGATCCTACAGGTGTCGTCGTCAATCTTAATATCATGATTTTTAAGGCACAGTGAAATCAAAAGCACTACAGAAACAATAATCAGCCCATGTTCAACAAGCCAATCTCCAAAGATCAGAAAATGACATGTCAACTATCAAAAACTGGATTATTTAATTGACAGCTATGAATTATTAACAGAATGCCAGCTAAGCCTGGTAAGAGTGAAATTATTCTAGTGCTACTTTTTTAAAATTTTTTTAAATTATTTTATTTATTTTTGGAGAGAGACACAGAGAAAGACAGAAAGGGAGAGGGATACAGATAGAGATGGGTGCGCCAGCAGTCTCTCAGCTGCTGTGAACGAACTCCAGATGTGTGCACCCCCTTGTGGGCAAGTGCAGCATTGCACCCTTGCGTCACTTTGCATCTGGCTAAACGTGGGACCTGGAGATTGGAACCAGGTTCTTAAGCTTAGCAGGCAGGCGCCTTAACCACTAAGCCATCTCTCCAGCCCTCTAGTGCTACTTTTAAGTAATCTTTAACATCCTGATGGCCACTGCCCAGTCCATCTAAATCTCCTCATAGCCATCATTAATTCATCTTTTCAAATGTCTCACTGTAGATCTCTATTAGCCTTACTCTTTCTTCTTCTAGCAATTTAAGCAAATACGCATCTCGTATTTTAAGAAAATCTGTTTCTTCAACTGCAGGCTTACACTGATAAATTAGGGCACTAATTGGTTTTACAGAACTTAACTTAATCTTTTGAGCATGAACCATTTTCAGCGCATCCTGTGTTAGACGGCGGCTCCTGAGAAACGTCACCCTGCATCTGTTGCCTTCAGTGCTGCAAACACCCTGACAAAAGTAAAATGAAGAGAAGCGGCTCCTAAGAGCCAAGGCATGACAGGAGGCATACTTAAGAAAATCTCATGATGGGCAGATCAGAGAATCAGCAGAACAACTAGTCTAAGCCCCTTCTATGGGGGACAAGACAGACTCACGAGAGGGTAACGGACTTGCTCATGCTTCGAGGTAGTTCCCAACAAGATAAAAGCCAGGGCTACTGACACTTAGTCCAATGCCTTTTCCACCCACCACATCCATGTTTCTAGTAAAGCTGTAGAAAAACTATTTACCTTCCCTTAGGAGATGGGCCCGTGCTAGTGCATTCTTCGCTGGCTTTATAAATGCTTGTCAGGAGGCCAAACACTGTACCAACTACAATAGCAAAGACATAAGCCTACAGCAGTGTTCACCTAATAGGTTTTTATTTTTATATGCGGATGTAGTAAAAGTAGTGTTTATGTAAATAAGCTGTAAAATTAATTAACAGTGTCTCCCGAACAGGACTCGGATACTAAACAAGCAACTGGTTTCCATCAAACTATGGCACACTTACGTCTCAGAGATCCACTGGAAAACTTAACACTGTAATTTTCTATGTGCTACCATTGGATGGGCAGGAGGTGCCATACCTGCATTCCTAACTGACAAAAATGCATCCTCCCTCAGGGTTATGGGTACAAAGTCTTATATCCTTTTATTAAAGGAGATGTAAAACTTATATTCAAAGAGATGATCTGGGGCTGGAAAGATGGTTCAGCAGTTAAAGTCACTTGCTTGCAAAGCCTGATGGCCCAGGTTCAATTCCCCAGTACCCATGTAATGCCAGATGTACAAAGCAGCACCTACATCTGGAGCTTGTTTGCAGTGGCAAGAGGCCCTAGTGCACCTATTCTCATTCTTTCATTTGCTCTCGTATTTAACATACATTCATTCTCTCTCTCTTCACACAAATAAAAATATTAAAAGATAAAAATTAGGAGGAAATTTAAGCAATGAAGTCAAAGGCCCAATCACACTAAGTGGAAGTGTATCTTTGCTTACTATAATGAAGCTTTCATCAACTTTTTTTATTTTTAAGTAATTCTTTTGACTTGCATGGGTGTGCAATATATGTAGAGTGGTATAGGCACAAGTACATGCCTCAAAAAAAGGCCAGAGGTGACGATTTGGGTGTGCCCCACCATCACTCACCCATACATTTCCCTGAGGCAGAGTACCTCACTGAACGTGGAGCCGTCATTGTTTTAGACTGTCTGGCCAGTGCAGCCCCAGTGATTCTACTGTCTCTGTTCACCATGGGGCTGGATGCTAAGGAATGAAACCCAGGCAATCTCAGGAGGCCCTCATGTTTGTTCAGCTAGTACTCCTATCCACTGAGCCCACCCTTTCTTGGACTCTACACAGTTTTCATCCCCCACCCCCACTTCCCTGGGCTTTCACACACACGACAATTATGAGGTCCTCCCTCTCCACTACCACTTTCTTCTTAGAAAAATTTAAACCACGCTCCAAGCAAGCTCAGTATCTCTTTCCCTCCTCTGAGTCCACACCATACTCTTGGGTTTAGTCAGCCACATTACTGCTCTGACCTCTGGGACACCCTGAGCAAGGTCACAAGAAGACAGAAAGACACTATGCCATCTAAAACTCCAAATCCCATGTGGCAACAAGACCACAAGGACTCCTGAGATAGAAACATAAAGGCAGCTGGTGGGTAGAATTTAACTAAAGTCTGATGTCACTTAATTACCCACTTCATTTGTAGCCCTGGGGATACAGGAAACTTCTTGGCTGGGTACAGTTAAACAGACTTAACTGGTTGTTATTAGAGACGATGTATGGCAAGGCAAGTACTGAACAGATTTGTACCTCACATACTCCACCTCTTTAGGTCTTAAATTCATACACCAGGGTACATAAAAAAGTATTTCTCAAAGAAATGGTTGGTTCACTCCTATTAGTCCATTCTGGAATAGCAAAAGACTACCTACTCACCTAGAATTCAAGCTATCCTAGGAAAATGAAAAAAGAAAAATGGGTGTGGGTTGATACAGAAAGGGCAACAGCCATTTTATTAGGGTAAGGGGATGGGTAGAGACACAGAAAGCAGTATGCATGACTTTTGTTTTCCAAATTATCTAATGTGATCTGTTGTAATTGTCTCACAAGCCTGACTGTAAGGTAACCGGAAACTCCAAGTCAGGTCACTCAATAGAGTATGCAGAAGACAGCTATGTCGGATTGCCCCCTACGCTCTCCGAGAGTCTCCTCTCTCAAAGACAGAGGCTACAGGGGTGGCACTCCAGCCCAGTGGCTGAGAGCTCCCGTTATGCTCATAGACTCTGGGTCAAGCTTTCCTTTCTGGCTCTACCTCTAGTCACCCTGGGTCCCTGAGCAAATTAGTTAACATCTCAGCGTCTCCCTCTTTCCCCACAGGTAAAATGAGAGCAAAAGGCTACCTGCCTCAGGAGTTGTTCTGAAGAATAAATGAGCCCTTGGTGCTTGGTGCATAAGGGCTCATTAAAGGAGAGCTACAGGTGATTACACACAGGCTGCAGAGAGGTTGACAATAACTTACCATTAAATGTATAAGATAGTTACCAGCCAAGTGACTAGAGACCATCTGTTAAATATAAAGCAGTCTGAGAAGAGAGAATTCACTAAGTATCTGAGCAGTTACTCAGTAGAAGCCTCTAATGAAGCAAGGCAGTCGGGAACCCAAGTGCCAATGCAAACTCAAGCTAGAGAGCCGAGGGAAGGGTCAGAGGTAAGAGGAAGAGAAATCACAAAGCACTTACTTGTGGATTCATGGAAAATAGGAAGGGTTCAAAAGGGGTTAGATTTACAGTGACCTCAATTAACACTGTTTTGTTATTTCTCCATCAAACATGTGGCTGAAAGGGCCAATTAGCAGACCTTATCCATACCTGGGAAATGACCTGAGGAAATGGTCCAGACCGCAGGACAGTAAAGTAAGGCTAACAGGGAATTGGGTGAGATTATTGGATTAGCCAGCACAAGGACAGAAAAAACAACATAGCCATGTAACAATCACCTGTGGGACGTTTTTTATAGGCATGCTTCTGAGACCTGGCGGGTCTGAAAATGAAGCCCAGGTGAGGCTATTTGTTAAATTTCCATAGTGATTCTGAAGCGACCCCCTGACTAGCCTACAGCAGGAGCTCAATGGTTCCAGTAGCAATAAACAGATCCCATAACAAAAAAGCTGATTAAAAGTAAGATCATGAACCTGGATCAGGTACGTAATCTACAAAAGCTACTGGAATCTGGAGGCTGGGGGTGGGGAGGTGGCTCAACAGTTTAAAAGCACTTGCTTCCAAAGCCTGCAAACCTGAGTTTGATTTCCCAACACTTGTATTAAGCTGGACACAAAGTGGCCTACATCTGTGATCCCAATGCATTTATGATAATGGGAGGCAGAGACAGGAGAATCCAAAGTTCACATGCCAGCTAAACTGCATTTGTATACAGCTGCAAGAAACAATACAGACACCATGAGGTTGTCCTCTGACCTCCATACATGTGCCAAGGCATACACACATACATACACACATGTACAAATAAAAGGGCTGCAGAGATAGCTTAGCAGTTAAGGTGCTAAAGTCTGAGGACCTAGGTTCAATTTCCCAAAACCCATGTAAGCCAGATGCACACGGTGGCACAATGCATCTGGAGTTTGCAGTGGTTAGAGGCCCTGGTGTGCCCATTCTCTCTTTCTCTGTTTCATAAATAAATAAATAAAAATAAATTTTTTTAAAAAAAAAGAAGGTTCCCAGGTGATTTCTATGTTCAGGCAGGTGAAAGAAATGTAAGCTCGTGGTTCTAGAAGGGCAGTGCGTAGTAAGAAAATCACCTGGACAGCAAGAAGTGGCTCCCACAAAAGGAGCTGCTCCCTTACGTCCTCAAATCACAGGTGGTTCAAATGCATACCAATGTTTGAGAAGCCCTGATCTAGGTGGCTGGAAATAACTCTAGATGAGAAACTGGAATCTCTACAGCCCAAGGCATCCCTGTTCTTCTTGGCCCGGTAAATACAGGCTCAATCTATGAGGCATACTGGCCATAACCAGAATCAACATGGCTACAAGAAGCCCCACAGTAACTTCAAAGGTACCAGAGGGTCTTCACACATGTGATACTTATGACCCAGCCCTTGCCTCAGAACTCATCTTCCTAGACCACTCACTCACATCTGGCTCCTTGGTACACAGCATTAAGCAAGCATGCATTGCCACCTGCCTTCCTGAACTAACGACTTGGCGTTTTAGGGATCCAAATAAGCCAGGGATAATTAAACACACACCAATAAGCACAGTATACAACAAGAATGCTCATTACCAAGTACAAAAAAAAAAAATCTTCAGTTACATTTGCAAGATCCCAACCTGATATTACACAGAATGTCCCATTTCCAACCCCTCCCCACCCCCACTGACACGTTAGTAATACACATGTAGCTTGTAATAAATATGTCCCCTGATGGTCTCCCAAGGTAACACAATCAAGCCTAGCTATAGGAAGTGTCAGGAAAGAAACCACTTAACAAGAAGTTACACATGGCTTTCCCTTGCTACAGAGTATCAATATAGCAGTAGAACCAGTTACAACTTAACGTAACTGTTCCACTCAGAACGTTACATTACATTTTATCTGATAAGATTCAAGTGAACGCATTCCTGTGCATATGACCAACTCATCATCCCATCAGAAATCTCTACAGCACCACCAGCATTTTCATTTTCAAGATACATGAGGTTTTGTCAAATGGTGACATCTCCTCTGTAATATGAATTTTCAAGATGATATAAAAAATGATGGATATATTACACATCTCACAGAGCACAAAGAACAGAAACCTGTCAATGAATTTAAAATTTGTGACAACCTATTTGAAATTTTACACTAAGAGATCTGCACACTTCCCTAAACCATATAAATGTAAAACAGGTCCCAATGTTTATACTGGCAAAGAAGGGACAAAATATTACTCCCAAGCAAATTTTGGCTATTACTTAATACATTTATAAAAATAGATGGTTTTCATTAATATTTCAATTTTTAAGATGCAGCACTTTATATTGCCTTCCAAGTGCAACTGATATCCTTGAACTCTGACATACACTGCAAAACAACAGCATTAGCAGATTCCCAACTCCTCTGCCCCTACAAACTGGTGCACAAATCTCCAAACATAAGTTTCTTTTCTTCTAAAAAATAAAATGACATATCTCCATTTCTACACTAAAGATCACAATGATCTGGATTTCTTCACTTGAACCTGGCTTCTGACAATTGATAAATGCTTGTCTTCCAGAGTGCTAGGCAAAAAGAAGCACACGCATGCACGCACGCACACATGTTCACACACACACACAAGTGCAATGAAAATGTTCCAAATCATGGAGGAGTTAAATCAACCAGAAATACAGTGATTTGTTACCATATACTAAAACATGAAAGGAGGCACTTCCAAACAGCCTAAGGGGAGGGGGACCACAATCCAAGTATAGATAAGGGTTAATTTAGAACTTATTAGTTGTTAAACTATCTGATCATAATTCAGACTTCTAAATACTACATTTAAATCTTTATTTGTTACCACACATGAAACATCTTCACATAATAGAGAGCATGGCTACTTTCCGTTTAAGGCTCCCATTTCCCCCAGTCTCTCAATACCTATTTCCTTAGTGTGGCCCGCATCCAGGATCCAGGGAATGAACTCAGAAGTTAATTGTTTAAAAAAAAAAAAAAAAAAACTACCAAGAGCAAAACAGGTTCACAAATCTGTTTTAAAGACCCCACAGAAGGTGTACCAACATGATTATTTAATAGTTTCCTTTTTTTTCTTTTTTTTTTTTTTTAAACCAGCAACATTAGTGGAAGAGGACTCTAATGGGTAGAGGGAGGCTTCTGGTTTAGGGAAGAAAGCTCTTTCAGGACAGATTCCATCTCGGTTTGCAAAGGTCATGTGGAATGGGCAGATCCTCTGTCCTTATTTTCGACAACACCTCTGGATTTTAAACAGAAGCCAACAGAGGGAATGAAACAAAGCGGAGTGGAAAAGCCGCGGGCTCTTAAAGTTTTGCTCCACCAACTGTGTGAACAGCACCCACTTGGGGTGAGGCACCAGGAACTGGGGAGGGGGGGGATGGGAGGAACTGGGGCCCTGGGGAGAGAGAGGGAAAGGGCGGCAGCCCAGGAGGGTGACTGACACTTGATATTTGAAGTGCACCTCGAATGTCACTCATCGTCATGGAGACTGCGGTGCAGACTCAGATACAAATCTGCCCGTGTTCAATCAGTGCCCCAGGACGCGGCTGGGTGGTCTTTGCAGGAGCGGAGGATGGGTCTCAACTTTAAAGGTTTTCCAACGGCGACACTTAACAAAAAGAAGAAAATAAAAAGCAACACACACACACACACACTCATACACGGTGTATTCTCCACATAGTTCAGTTTCCCTCTCCTGCGTGGTTTTACGCGGGCACAGCGCATTAACCCCTTAGCTGCCTCAAGACCTAGCGATCCGCAGTCCTGACCCGAGGCCTCAAGGAGGGTCAGGACCACAAACGTTCACAAAGTTCCCAGCGCTGCGTCCCACCCCCCGCCAGACAGCGCCTCAAAACGCCGAGCCTACTCCACAGACAGCGCCCACAAAGTCTACCCCATAGGTGTCCACGTCAGGAGACGTGCACCCAAAGAGGAATGCACACCCCAGAGTCCACCCAAAGACTGATGCACTCCCAGGGTCTCCACCCAAGGAGAAATGCACCCCCCACATTGCACCCAAGGAGGCACGCACCTCCAGAGTCACCCAAGAAGCTATGCAACCCCACAGTCCACCCAAGGAGTCATGCACCCCCAGAGTCCACCCAAGGAGGTATGCACTCCAGGGTCCACCCAAGGAGGCACGCACTCCAAGGTCCACCCATGGAGCAGTGCACCCCCAGAGTCCACCAAGGAGGTACGCACTCCAGGGTCCACCCATGGAGCAGTGCACCCCCAGAGTCCACCCAAGGAGACACGCACTCCAGGGTCCACCCATGGAGCAGTGCACCCCCAGAGTCCACCCAAGGAGACACGCACTCCAAGGTCCACCCATGGAGCAGTGCACCCCCAGAGTCCACCCAAGGAGCAGTGCACTCCAGGGTCCACCCATGGAAGCATACACTCCAGGGTCCACCCATGGAGCAGTGCACCTCCAGAGTCACCCAAGGAGCAATGCACGCACACACACACACACACACACACACCCCACTTCGCAAGACACCCTGCACTCCCCAGGTCCACCCTAGAGGTATCCACCACCCACCCCCCCAGCCCCGCCCCGAATGCCCACCCCAAGCGCTGCCCAGCAGCGGAGTCCACTTCAGAGGTGATGCCCGAGGAGCCGGGCCCGCGCCTGCCGCCACCTACCTTGCGCCAGCGCGGGGAGCAAGTGCAGCTGGAGCGCCAGCAGCGCCCACCAGCCTCGGCGGCGGCCCGGGCTGAACTTTGCAGCCCGCCGCGGCCGCGCGCAGGGGCCGGGGCCGGGGCCGGAGCCCGAGCGGGGGCCGGGGGTGTGCAGCGCCGCTCCGCGCCCGGGGAGACACGAGTCCCGCTCGGAGCCGGAGCCGGAGCCGGGCGGGTTCCTCTTCCACGGCCGCCCGGGGCCCGCGCGTTCAGGGGGCTCGGTGCTTCCTCCGCCGGCCGCCGAGGGCCGGGCGCCCCGGACCATGCTGAAGAGCCGCCACCTCCCGGCCGGCGCCGCGAGACGGACGAACGGACGGACGGACTGACGGAGGGTCGGAGGGATGCTCGGGACGCGGGAGCGCGCGCACCGGCCGAGGCAAGCGGCGGGCGCTGAGGGGCGGCGTCCGAGTCGGGGGCTGAGGAGAAGTTGTCAGCGCCGGGGAGAAACGCCTGACACGTCTCCGTCACCGCTCCTCACGGCCGCCGCCCCCGCGGTCGGAGCCCCGGGCCCGCAGCGTTCTCGCAAGGGTCTGCGAGAGCGGAGGAGGAGCCGCCGCCGCCGCCCGCGCCAGGCGCTGAGGAGAAAAGTACGCCCGCCCGCACGCCGGCTCGCCCTCCGGCCGGCGACACCGCCGCGCCTCATTCACAGCCCGGGCCCGCACGCGCCGCCCGCGCCCGCCGCCGCCCGGCGCTGATTGGCTGAGGCCAGGCGGCTCGGCGCCTGAGGCCCCGCCCCCTCCCCCGGCGCACGGCGCTCGCTTGTTTTCAAACTCTCGGCGCCCGCCCGCCTGCAATTTCGTTGGCCGCCTCGGCTACTTCCCGCTCCCGCTGCGCCCCCTAGGGACCCGAGGCGGGGATTGCAGGCGGCGCCGCCGTCTCTGCACGCGCGCTCGGCTTGGAGAGAGAAAGAGAGACAGAGACAGAGAGACTCGCCGCCAGGCTTGCGCGGGCAGGGCGGTGCCGCCTCCCTTTCTCCCTCCCTCCCCTCCTTGGGGCAGGGCTGGACTGCTCCCAAGTGGACCGTGAGGGTCCAGGTGCAGCTAGGGATGCGAGATGAGAGGCAGGTGGACCACGGCTCTGCGTGCACCCCCGGGAGCCGCCCTGCCTGTACTCAGCAGGGTCGTTAACGAGGCCAAGTTGCTGGGAATTGCAAACGAGACACACGTGCAATGTGTGGGCTTTGCAATTCTTAGCGACCCGAGGGCAGCGTTGGAGCTCAAACGAGCCCCTGTTCGGACGAGTAGACACATGGCTTGGGAGACACGTCCAAGGTCATGGGCGGCCAAACAGGACGAACGGCGCGCCCCTGCGCTTCCCGCCCAGCGATGGGCAGGTCTAGGGGAAGGGCCTGCTGGGGATGGGTGTCCCCAGCCCAAGGGCTGGGGCGAGGCGCTGGGGGAAGGAGGGAGTGGAGCGGGTGGGGTCGGGCGCCGGCGCTCAGCAGCATGTGGTAACCATTAGCTGAGTTTATGGGGTGAACTAAGCACTCTTGGAGCTAAGAGGCTGGGAATTTTGTGGGAGGGGAGGTGATAGTCCAGAGCTGCTGGGAGGTGCCCGACAGCATAGGAGAGTGAATTGAGTGAGGTCACTTAAGAGGGGGGAAGGCCACCAGGACAAGGGAGGAGGTTGCCCAGCTTCGTGCTCACTCCCTGGAAGGCACTTAGCGCTAACTTGCTGGGAACACCATGTTGATTGTCTTCTCCAGCAAAGACCTCTAAAGCTAGGGGCTTCTCTGGGCTTGAGAGTAGGTGCTAACTCCAGTTTGCAGAGCCCCTGCCCTGTGTTGAATTGCCTTATTTAAGCCTTCACAGTGAAAGAAAATGGGAAAACCGGGGCCCCGACTGCAGTAGCCAAAAAAAAAAATGAAGGAGTGGATTAGGAACATCTGAACACACACACACCCTCCCCACCACCTCTTTTTTTTTTTTTTTTTTTTTTTTTTTTTTTTTTTTTTTTTGCCTTTTGTCTCTTGCCTCTTCCACACCTGCTTCGGAAGAGGAGGGGGAAAAAAAGCAAGCAAAAGGTGCCCTGTTCTCAGAGAACAATGAAGACTTCTAAGAGGGCACCGATTGCCAAAGAATAGAAACATATCCCTGAAGCCCTGGCATCCTGAGGAAATGTGAAGAGGGAGGGGCTAGTTTTATTTCTGTTCCCAGCCTGGTGGGTTTCCTCAGATGTAGAAGGTTATACGGGGAGGTGATAAATGAGAAAAATCTGCTGTGGACTGAGCACTTAAAATGGGTACAGAAGTACCGTCCCACCCACCAAGTCACAATGACGAACACAGAAGGGGAAACTGAGGCCTGCTGAGATGAAGTGACCTGCCTAAGGTCAAGGACTCAAACGTCGCCATCTCCACGTTTAAGCACCTCTACCTTGCTCAGAGGTGGGGGACAGGGATGCACCTCTAGGGAAGCGCCACTGGCTTGGAGGTCTTACCCTGCTTCTCAAAGTTGTGAAATTTGGACAAAATGCTGATCTAAGTTTCTGGGAAAAGTTAGGATGAATTCCCATCTCACTGGACTGCTTTAAGCAAGTGAGTTAATTCACACTCAATAAATGTCCGTCTGCCTTTCCCGGTACCCATGTGGCAATGCTTGGGGAGCGAAGTACCCTTGCTTCGCCTACCAGCTGCCTTTACTCTGCACTTTAACTATGCCCCGCAAACCCTTACGGCCTAGGCAGGGAGGCTACTCAGAGCGCGATCTTGACTTGCGTTCTCCAGATATCTCCACAGTCAAATCTTTGGCTGTGATTTAATTTACAGCTAGTAGAAAGCTCTGTGCAAACTTCTTGCAAACTAGGAAGCCAAGTCAGGATGTGGCAGCTGATGAGACATGGAAGACATCACTGCAGCTAGAGAAGGTCTGGAGACCCCCTCGGGGAAATGTTCTATTCCAGTGTCGCCCTGAGGAAGTAAAGCTCTATTATGTCTCCATGCTGCAGTCGAGGAAATGAAGCCAGGATGGTTTAATACATACAAACCAACCGTGCTGAAGCCAGAATGAAAGTCTGGCTCTCTGGAGTCCTGTTCTCAGAGTTTTCCCCTGCCAGATGATCGTGCCTTTTACAGGACCCATTAGTCACTATCTGGAGGAGTGTGTTTAGATGATAGTCTTTCTCAAAAAGAGGGGAGAAAAAACTATGAAGAGAGCCAGGTATGGTGGCACATGCCTATAATCTCAACACAGGAAGTTGACACAGGAGGATAATGAGTTTGAGGCCACACTGGGGTACATAGTGAAATGCTGTCTGCAAAAACCAAAATAGGGGCTGAGGAGCTGGCTATACAAGCTTGAAGACCTGAGTTTGATGAAGAGTCAGGTAACCCCCCCCCCACCTTTGGGACTCATTGATCAGACAGTCCACCTGAAAAGGGGGCGTGTCTCAAGGAAATAAGGTGGAACAGTGACAGAGGAGGGCACCCAATGTCCTTCTCTGGCCTCTGCATGCATGTGCATGGGGCACATGCATCCATACCCATATGTTTATACAACACACACCACATACTACAGACACCAAAACATGAAAAAGAATAATAGAAAAAAACCCTTTATATGTGCTGGAGAGGAGAAAGAGCCAGGCAGGGCTGTGATATTTTTGCCTAAAGTATCCATTAACCTTTCACCTTCACTTTTCCCATTTCAACAAGGACTGAAGAAGTAAACATTTTATTTTTGTACCCTCACCTTTACAAATCTTTAGCCATAGATTATAAAAGGCCATGCAGTGAGGGGATGTTGCTCCATGAGAGCTGACTCATCTTTCTTTAAAGAATGAGCTGTGAGACCCGCTAGGCAGTGCAGGCCTGTCTTCTCAGCTACTCCAAGGGCTGAGGCAGGAGCAGTGCACCAGCCTAGGCAACTTAGTGACCCTGTCTAAAAATACAAAGTAAAAAAGAGATCTGAAGTTGTAGCTCAGTGGTAGAGCTCCTGCCTAGAATCCCCCAGTGAGGGGCTGGGGGTGTGGCTCAGTGGTAGAGCTCCTGCCTAGAATCCCCCAGTGAGGGGCTGGGGTGTGGCTCAGTGGTAGAGCTCCTGCCTAGAATCCCCCAGTGAGGGGCTGGGGTGTGGCTCAGTGGTAGAGCTCCTGCCTAGAATCCCCCAGTGAGGGGCTGGGGCGTGGCTCAGTGGTAGAGCTCCTGCCTAGAATCCCCCAGTGAGGGGCTGGGGGTGTGGCTCAGTGGTAGAGTACCTGCCTAGAATCCCCAGTGAGGGGCTGGGGTGTGGTTCAGTGGTAGAGCTCCTGCCTAGAATCCCCCAGTGAGGGGCTGGGGTGTGGCTCAGTGGTAGAGCTCCTGCCTAGAATCCCCAGTGAGGGGCTGGGGTGTGGTTCAGTGGTAGAGCTCCTGCCTAGAATCCCCAGTGAGGGGCTGAGGTGTGGCTCAGTAGTAGAGCTCCTGCCTAGAATCCCCCAGTGAGGGGCCCAGGACGTGGCTCACTGGTAGAGCTACTGCCTAGAGCCCCAATGATTTTCCGGTCTCCATAGCCATCAGGACTAGGGTTATAAGCAAGTGCAGCCTTGCCTGCCTTTTTACATGGGTGTTTAAGATTGAACTCAAGTCTTCACGTTGGTGTAGCAAGCACTCTTACCAGCTGAGTCATCATCATAGACCATAAAGTTATTTATTATTTTATTTACTTAAGGAGAGAGAGCAACATAAGAAGCAGATAGAATGAGAGAGAGAGAGAGAAATGAGCCTGCCAGGGCCTCAACCACTGCAAATGAACTCCAGACACATGATACATCACCTTGTGCATCTGGGTTTAATGTGGGTACTGGACAATCAAACCAGGGTCTTTAGGCTTTGCAGCAAGTGCCTTAACTGGTGAGCCATCATCCTAGCCCATAAACCTATTTTTAATTTGTTTCTTAAATAGCATACAAAGCCGTGGGTTTCACGGTGGCATGTTGCATTCTTTGCTTTTGTTGACCCTCCTTCCCTGTTCCTGATGGTCAGTGGACAACTAACCTTCACCAATTGTCTTATAAGGTCAATCATTCCACCTCACCTATGTATAAAGCTGTCCATTTCAAAATTTCTATTACTCCCTGAAAGAGGCACAAAAGGGTACACTCACACAATAAACCTCAATGACTAGTAAAACAATAGTTAAGGGGCTGGAGAAAATGGTTTAGTGTTTAAAGCATTTGTCTGCAAAGCCAAAGGACCCTGGTTCTATTCCCCAGGACCCACATAAGCCAGATGCACAAGGAGGCGCATGTGTCTGGAGTTCGGTTGCAGTGGCTGGAGGCCTTGGCATGCCTATTCTCTCTCTCTCTCTCTCTCTCTTTTAAATAAATAAATAATATTTTTTTTTAAAAAAGAAACAACAATAGTTAAAAGTGGTGAAGAATCAATTTAAGGTGGCTGAGGAGATGGCTCAGCCAGTGCAAGCACTTGCTGCATGAGCATGAGGGCCTTTGTTCTATTCCCAGCATCCGCATGAGAAGCCAAGTGTGGCTGTGCAGGCCTGTAACCTGAGCACTGAGAGGGGCAGAGGCTGGAGGATCACTGGGGCTCGCTGGTCAGTGGGTCTAACCGAAAAGTGTGAGAGCTCCAGGTTCAGAGACCAAGGAAATAAGACACCTGCAAACACATGTGCATACAACACACACACACAAATTTTTAAAGGGTCAGTGCAGAAATATTCATATAGACAGTTAAAAGTGTTCCTAGCCAGGCATGGTGGGTGCATTTCTTTAATCCTAGCACTCGGGAGGGAGGCAGAGGTAGGAGGATCACTGTGAGTTTAAGGCCACCCTGAGACTACATAGTGAATTCCGGGTCAGCCTGGACTAGAGTGAGACGCTACACCATAAAACCAAAAAAGAAAAAAATAAATAAAAGCTCCTACAACATCATAG
Source organism: Orientallactaga sibirica (assembly GCA_036365145.1). Taxonomy (NCBI): domain Eukaryota; kingdom Metazoa; phylum Chordata; class Mammalia; order Rodentia; family Dipodidae; genus Orientallactaga; species Orientallactaga sibirica. The sequence continues at coordinate 1,798,137 of JAEOAD010001941.1, read as the reverse complement.
GAACATATACAGAATCACCCCAACCATGGTTTTTTTTTCTTTCTGAATGAATACCAAATATCATAGAGTTTATGTTTTTCTGTACTTTTTAATTTTTCACATGTATATTGCAGACTAATAAAGCTTATTTTTAAAAGGCACATGGTAAGGAAGCCAGTAAGTCATTTCTTACCTATATTTAAGAAACGTCCCTCATGGATGCTCAGTGGTTCTTCTGAGAAAAATAATCCCCAGTCTTATTAGAAGGCGAGTTACCACATGAACATGTCCACAGGGAGGGGTTGTGCCCCTTTTCTATGTGAACCAAAGCCCCAGTCACACCTCCCACCTGCTCCTGGGGGCCTCTCCTGATGGCTACCCTGGGTGCCTGGTGGGTTCATTGTTAGATCTCTGCCAATTGCTAATCCCAGCATCAGCCTCACCTTTGTTCAGTTGCCTGGCAACCCCTTAATGAGCAGGGAGCAGCTCCAGGTGCTGCCTTTGAGTCCAAAAAGGGTGTGTGCTCTGGTGCTTGAGAGCCCACCCAGCTTCCAACGTTTGCAGGGGCTAAAACCTGATGAAATGCTCCTGTGAGAGAAGCTGTGAGAAAGAACGGTCCTAGATGTGTACCAAGTCCCTTCCCCCACAACGGTCTATCAGATTTCTTTCAAAGTATCGCTCAGCTTCAAAGCTCCCTTACATCGGGTGAAGAGGTTCTGTTTGTTTATTTGGTTTTGTTTGGTTTGAGAAGAATCCCATACAGCACAGGCTGGCCTCAGACTCTATGTAGCTGAAGTTGGCCTTGAACTCTTGATCCTTCTGCCTCACCTGCCAAGCGCTGAGATTACCGACATGTGCCACCAGGCCTGGCCTCAGAAGCACAAGTTCTTAATGTGTGGTTCGTGGCCAAGCATCACCCCAAATGATTAAAACATAAATCAGTGAGGGGGAAAGCCCAAACAGGCTGCAATTTGACAAGTCCTTCAAGTCTGATCATTATCAGTAAAAATTCCTTCCGTTCTTTTCAGAAAGTTTTCATCAGACATCTGATTTGCACCTGCCCAAATCCAGGCGAGAAGGGAAGAAGGAAACAACGTATGCGTGACAAGTGAACGCACTTTGGGCACATCTAAGATGGGGGGGGGTTAGGTGGGGGGGGCTTCCGACTTAAGGGTGTAGGACAAGTGTTCCCAGCGACTACCATGAAATAAAGCTTCTGGATGAATAAAACTGGATCCTCCAGGCATAGTGTCTCATGCCTGTAATGTCAGCACTTGTGAGGCTGAGGCAAGAGAATTGACTGAAGTATGAGGCAAGCCTGGGCTACAGAATAAGACCTTTTCTCAAAAAAATCAAAAGGAAGGGGAAAAAAAAAGGTGGAGGGAACATCACATGCAAAAACCTGGAGATTGAATCTTGTCATGACAGTTCTGGAGAAGTATGAAGTTTGGTGTTAATTGTGCTCAGAATGAAATGCAGATTTGTATACAGGATGGGACCCTGCTTTACCTCTGAGCCATACCCCAAGCCCCTCCTCACTGGTGGTTCAAGACAGGCACTCTCCTCATTCCTAAGGTTCTCAAACTATATAATCAGAACTATTTTTAGAAAACAGACAAGGGACTGGGTTGGGACAGGACAAGATTACAAGACAGGAGACCTATTAGGAAGCCATTACCACTGTTAATTAGTCACTAACACTGGCAACTGGATTGAAAAACAAGAGGCTTGGACTGGGGAGAAGGCTCAATGGATAAAGCACCTGCCACTCAAGCCTGAGTATCTGCGTTCAGATTCCCAGACCCCATACAAAAGCCAGGAGCTGTGGAGGACTTCTGTAATCCCAACACACCTACCGTAGAGTGGGAGGCAAAGACCGGAGAACATCCATGAATCTCATGAGCTAGGGAGTCTGAGAAATGGAGCTGTGAACGAGAGACTGCTTCAAACAAGATGAGGACCCACCCCAGAAAGTTATCTTCTGACCTATGCAGGTGCACCATGGTTGTGGACACACACTCACACAAGCACACATATACACACAAAAAGAAAAGAAAATGAAAGAAGGAAGGAAAGAAGAGCAAGGAGCAACTTAAGGGCCATTAAGAAGGTAAAATACACAGTTAAGAAAAGACACCTTCAAGAATAGTATCTTAAGCCGGGCATGGTGGTGCATGCCTTTAATCCCAGCACTCGGGAGGCAGAGGTAGGAGGATCGCCGAGAGTTCAAGGCCACCCTGAGACTACATAGTTAATTCCAGGTCAGCCTGGGCCAGAGTGAGACACTACCTCAAAAAACCAAAAAAAAAAAAAAAAAAAGTATCTTTTGCTTAGAAGCATCCTGTCATCCTAGTTAGACACTGGCTTTTCTATTCCGAAGGGAAAGGACCCAAGGAGGGATATAGAAATGCAGAAAACAGTGCAGGGGCAGATTTTTGAATCTGTTCAGTTGTAAGTACCTTTGAGACGTCAGTACAGACAGGATCCCTTCGATGTGTCTGTTGGAGCACACAGCTGAGAAGGAAGATAACTCCATGGTGTCCGCTGTAGCCAAAGCAACAGTGTCGAGAATTGAGCACTGAAAAGTGGCCTCTAGATTTAGTGACAAGAATGTCCTTGAAGTCCCTGGGACAACAGCATTAGTAGGAGACAGCCAGCCCCAGCTGGTCACAATTGGGAGATGGGGTTGTATGAAGATGAGATAGAAGACAGAGAAGGGTTTGTTTCCTACAGAAGGGGCACCAGATGTAGCTAAAAATCAGTAGCTCTGGCCTCAAGCTTCTGGGAATGTCTTAAACAGTGAAGGGCTGGGGGCTGGGGAGATGGCTCAGGGGTTGAAGGTACTTAGCTGCAAAGCCTGATGGCCCAAGTTCAATTCCCCAGTACCCATGTACAGCCAGATTCATAAAATGGCATGTGCATCTGGAGTTCATTTTCAATGATAGGAGGCCTTGGTGTACCCATTCTCTCTCCATCTCTTCTCTCTCTCTCCCTCTCTCTCAAAATAAGTAAATAAAGTATTTTAAAGGGGAAGAGGAGAGGACAGAGGATGGAGCTTCACTATTAAAAGAATCAGGAGAATGTGGCTCTCATTCTCTTTTTTTTTTTTTTTTTTGGTTTTGTGAGGTAGGGTCTCACTCTGGTCCAGGTTGACCTGGAATCTCATTCTCTTTTACTCTCAGGGAAGGTGTAGAGCAGGATGGAGTAGACGCTTTGGAGAAGTTTTACTTTGGAGAAAGAAAGGATATCGTTCCACCTGACTTTCACATAAGCACTTTAACATTTTTTTATATTTATTTATTTGAAAGAGAAAGAGGCAGAGAGAGAATGGCCCGCAGCCACTGCGAAAGAACTTTAGGTGCATGCGTCCCCTTGTGCATCTGGCTTATGTGGGTCCTGGAGAGTCGAACTGGGATCCTTTGGCTTTGCAGGCAAATGCCTTAATCGCTAAGCCATCTCTCCATCCCCCACATAAGCACTTTAATCCTCACAACATTCCTTTGTGAGAGGATGCTTGTCTTTCAATTATCCTGAGACTCATAATTTTTATTCCTGCAGAGTTGGAGATCCAACCTGGGGCTTCACAGATGCTAGGCAATTTTCTACCACTGAGCCACACTATTGTAGTGAATTTTGCATTAGTGGGACAAAGCACATGACCAAAAGCAACTGATGGAAGGAAATGATTTATTTTGACTTATATGAGTAGGGGAAACGATATAGCAGAGGCTGGACATCAGCTCTTTGCCACAGCAGGTGGAAAACAGCAACAGAAGAGTGAGCAGAGAACTGGCAAGGGGGGGGGTGACTGTAAACCCCCAAAGCCCACTCCCATCAACTCACCCCCTCCAGCAAGGTTCCACCTTCCAAATTGCTACCAGCTGGGGAACGAAGAATTCAAATAAGTTTTATGGAGAACATCTGATTCAAACCACCACACACACCCGCAGCCCCTCACTGGGAGATGCTAGGTAGGTGCTCTCCCAATTTTGCCACACCCTCAGCACTTCTGTTAATCTAAATTAGTTACCAGGGACCACCCAGCCCAAGAGGGGTAGTACTAGGATTTGAGCCTATAATGCTGTCTCCTACTTTTGTGGTGGGAGTCAGGACAACAGTGGTACAGGCAGCACCACAAAAACTTTGTATAAGACAATTTTAAGAGCCCGTTGTTCAAAGGATGAGGTTTTAAGTCAAATGTAAGAAAGCTATCTTACATCCCTTTGAGAGCAAAGCCCACAAGTGACAGGCCTCTAAGACTGAGAGACTTGAAACTGTCCTCAATTGCTTATAAAGTAAATATCAACCTGAGGTATTGAGCTCCTCTGTGCCGTCCTTCAAGGTCATTGGGGAAAACTCTTCTTGGGAGCTAGTTCTCACCTGCTTCGACATGCAGGATCAGCCTGTTCTATATGATCCACTCAATGTTCCTCATCCTGTCCTCTGAAACTGCACCCAAGTAGCACCATGGTCCCCTGGTGCCCAGAGTATCACGTGGGTTAGTATAGTTAACAAACATGTACTGGAAGGATTGTTGGTGGGAGGAGCTCCAGTTGAAAAATGTGAACACTGTTTGAACCCAGCTTTAACAGAGAACTGAGTTTGAATCTACATCACCGGTTACCAATTTTGAATAAACTGAAATCCCTCTGTAGGCTTCAGTTTTTGTCAGCCAAAGTGTGTGAAACAAACATTTTGCTCAGCTCACGGGTTTCAAGGATGAGGAAGTCAGTCCAGTCACAGCAGAGGGATGGCTGGGAAGGAGAATCATGTGAAATGTCTTCATACGCATGCCAGGCACCTAGGATGCGTTCTTCGCTGCCCCTCCCTGGACTGTTAACCCAGATGTGCTTGTGACACTCTTCATGTGTCTTGAGTTCATTATGGTTTGAATGTAAAGTGTCCCCAATAGGCTCATGTGTGTGAATGCGGTCCCCAGCTGCTGATGTTGTGTTGAGAAGTTGTGGAAGCTTTGACACTGTGGTCCAGTTAGCAAAATTGGATCACTAAGGGGAGGGGAGCTTGGATGTGATGTCACTTCTGGTTCATACCCAGCTACCATGATGGACTGCTATCCCTTGAATCATGAGTCAAAATGAATCCTTCCTCCCTAAAATTATTTCTGTCAGGGATTCTGGCACGGCAATACAGGCTTCCTCATGACACGATGGCTGGATTCTTAGACAGCATATTTGAGTACCTGGAAACTGTAGGACATTTTCTCGCTTGCTTTGGAGGTCACGCAACATTGGCTCCATTGCTCTCCTTTAGTTACAAACAAGTCATTGACACCCAGATGGGACAGAATGATTGGACGTTAGATTCTACTCCTGTCTGTTTCCTTGGATGCTTTTGGAAATTTTCTTTTTTTTTTTTTTTTTTTTTTTTGATTTTGCAAGGTAGGGTCTCACTCTGGTCCAGGCTGACCTGGAATTAACTATGTAGTCTCAGGGTGGCCTCGAACTCTCTGCGATCCTCCTTCCTCTGCCTCCCAAGTGCTGGGATTAAAGGCGTGCGCCACCACGCCTGGCTTGGAAATTTTCTTGTGTGTGTGTGATGGTGATGTGTGTGTATTGGTGTGCATGTACCACAGTGCATGTGTAGAGATCAAAGGACACCACTGGGTGGTGATTCTCTCCTTTGACTTTGTCTGAGACAGGTGCTTTCTTGGTGATTTTTGCTGTTGGGAAGGCCAGACTAGCTGGCCCAGTGAGCTATGGGATTCTCCCAACCCCATTTCTCATTGTCACTGGGATTACAAAGCATTTGTCACTTTAAATGGGTGCAGAAGAGCAGGCAAGGTAAGTGGTGGTGTTGAAGCTAAAGGCACTCCTTGGAGACTCCCAGATATACCTGGAGGAAAGGTGCTTTGTGGGGTCTTGAGGTCTGCATTAGAAGCTGGCAAAATCAGATTACAAACAGAAAGTCCACCCTCCCACCAGGTGGGGGTGATAGCTTAGTTATATCCCCTGTATCCATTTGTTAAAGCCCTAATCCTCAGGAACTCAGGGTATAACCACAATTGGAGACAGGTCCTCTAAAGAGATGATTCAATTAAAGTCCTTAGGTTGAACCCTCATCCCGTATGATTGGTGTCTTCACAATGAGAGGCAATCAGGAGGCAGATGCACAGAAGGAAGTTCGCAGACAGTCACAGGAAGAAGGTGACATCTACCAAAGAGAGGCCTCAGGACAAGCTAGCACTGCCCCTACCTTGATCTTCGCCTTGAAATTTCCACCCCATGGCTGTAAGGGAATCACTGTCTTCTGTTCTCAATATCCCTCATCAATATTTTGTTTTGACAGCCCTAGTGAAATGGCACTGTGAGAAACTCGGGTTCTTTAGCCATGTGGGCACAGGCCTAAGGACTGCCATGCATCAATGGCACAGGGCCTGAAATTCTTGCTTTATTTATCTGTGCTAATATACATATATCCATGCTCCATACTCCTATATGCCCATTCATTCATTCATTCATTCCATCCTCCCATACCATCTATCTTCCTATCCATCCATACATCCATTATCCATTCATCCATCCTCCTATCCACCCACCCATCCATTATCCATTCATCCATCCTTTCATCTGCCCATCTATCCTGCCATATTTTCCTCCTCCCATCCATCCATCCTTACATACATGTGCTTTTGTTGTTTTCACCCCTGCGGAGACATTTCTTATGTGGGGGCTTTCAACTATGGCAACTGTTGCCTCTATTTTTTATCTCTCTTCTCATGGATTGTATTTTTTTTTAACCTCACTGGTGGCATTTAAAGTTTAAAGTTTGGGGTATTGTTTTTTTTAAACTTTTATTATTATTTATCTATTTTTTTTTTGGAGAGAGACACACAGGGGGGGGGGGAGGAGACAGAGATGGGTACGCCAGCAGTGTCTCAGCTGCTGCGAACGAAATCCAGATGTGTGCGCCCCCTTGTGGTCAAGTGCGGCATTGCGCCCTTGCGTCACTTTGCATCTGGCTAAAGGTGGGACCTGGAGATTGGAACCGCTGGAGATTGGAACTGCTGGAGATTGGAACCAGTGTTCTTAGGCTTAGGAGGCAGGCGCCTTAACCCCTAAGCCATCTCTCCAGCCCATGGGGTATTGTTTTTAACCTTTCATTCTTCTGTGTCATATTCAATAGGAAGTTGATCTTCTCCATCATTCTTTACAGGTGCATAGAGGCTGCAGAAATGTGTGTGTGTGTGTGTGTGTATGTGTATGTGTGTGCAAAGTTCAAAATATACTACATCAAACATGTATTTAAAGTAATTGAAAAAACAAAGATCCTTGTGTATAAGAACTGTTATATCTGCATTGTGGTATGAGGAGAAAAATAAGAAGCAACCAAAGAGTCAAAGAATAGGAATTATACTACATTATTGTGTGCACTATGAAATGCTAAGTTAATATTTTCACAAGATATTTAATTTAATGGAAAAAATTTCAAGACAATGTTAAGTGGGTAAATTGATTGTGTCATTTTTTTCTTATGAAATTCAGAATGCATGGGTATATATTGAATGGGTAAGAGATGGTTGGGTGGGTGGGTGGATGGATGGATGGATGGATGGATGGATGGATGGATGGATGGATTAATGGGTGTGTGACTGGTTGAGTGGATCCATGGGAAGTTGAGTAGAAAGATAGGAGTTATGAGAGAATGGGAAGATTTCTCAGTGATTAAATGCATTTGCTTGCAAAGCCTGCTGGCCTGTGTTCAGTTCCCTAGCCATACATGTCAGCTGAACTAAAAAAATGGCACAAGGGCTGGAGAGATGGCTTAGCGGTTAAGACGCACGTTCGATTCTCTGGATGCCACGTTAGGCGGATGCAAAAAGTGACACAAGGGCAGAATGCCGCACTTGCCCACAGGTGGCACATGCATCTGGAGTTCGTTCACAGCAGCTGAGAGGCCGCTGATACATCCATTCTCTGTCTCTCTCTCTCAAAAAAAAAAAAAAAAAAAAATGGCACAAGCATCTGGTGTTCCTTGCTGTAGCAATAGGCTCTGGTAAAATTACACATGCACACACATGAATAAATTTTAAAAATCGAAGATGGATGAATGAAAGGATGGATTCATGGATTAATAAATGGAGAAGATGGATGGATGGGTGGATGAAGGAGACACATCAAAATATTAATGGTAGTCACTCTTGCATATCATTGTAGGTAGTTTTTTTTTTTTTTTTTTGGTTTTTGTTTCTTTAAAAATGTCCTAAACCAAGTGTTGGTGACACATGCAGTATCCTAGTACTCAAGAGGCTGAGGCAGGAGAATTACCAGCTGGAGGCTATCCTGGAATACATAGCGAGATCCTGTCTCAATTAAAATCGCATCATCAAACAAACATTTCCTTAGCTTCTAAGGATTCTACGAACAGCATATTTCACTCTGTAGTAACTGGTGAGTCAACCACATGTGGTAAGTTATGTTTTGGTGTGGAGGTGGTGCTGGCACCTGCCCTTCCCCTGAGATGAGGTTGAGCCGATGTTTGGCAACTTGTGCTGAATGAGCTTGGCTAGTTTTGGTAATGAAGCCTCCTTCCTCTGCCCCTGCCCTCTGTCTTTCCTCTGCCTCCTCCTCTCAGAGGACACCACATCAGAAGCAGCCTCTGGCCCCGCAGGCTCCATCCTGGGACTAACGGTGGCACTGATGAACATTTGATGGAAAGACAGGGAAGGACAGAACATTAAAGCTAGAAGGGGTCTCAGAAACCATCCAGTTTCAACATAGTCATTTATCCTGATATCAGCCGGAAAAGCAAGAAATGTACAACAAACTGTTCCAGTTTGCCAGAACAAGCCATTATGGGTCTCTCATCCATGAAGTTGCCTGAATCACTTTTGAAGCTATTTGTATTTTCTAGCCTGTACCATTTCCATAAATCTGCTACCCACGGTGTGAGGCTCAGGCTGGAGGACAGGGTTTAATAGAAAAGCATGTGAGGAAAGGCTCACAGCTGCTCCCTCGTGGTCTGTGAGCTCTGGAGGAGACCACAGTGGCAGTCCTGGGCTAATGTGGGGTCAACATGTTTTGCAGGAAATGGGGATGACTGGCCAGCGCTGGGCTAGCCTGACTTCAGCAACGTGTTCACAGCCTGGTGGTGCAGTTTAACAGGCCCAGCTACATGCTAGAGCAAGTCTCCTGAGAGGTTTAGCAGGCCAATGGGCATGTAGACCAAAATAAAGACTTGAAGTATGTCTAGGAGCTGTTTTTTTTGAATACCTAGCTGTGTGAGCAAGCTGTTAAACTTCACTGCAAAGTTAGTAGGTAGGGGCTGGAGGGATGGCTTAGCAGTTAAGGCATTTGCCTGCAAAGCCAAAGGACCCAGGTTTGATTCCCAGGACCCACGTTAGCCAGATGCACAACGAGGCGCATGCATCTGGAGTTTGTTTGCAGTGGCTGGAGGCCCTGGTGTTCCCATTCTCTCTCTCTCCCCCCTCTTTCTCTCTGTCAAATAAATGAATGAATAATTAATTTTAAAAAAAATTAGTAGGTAGACCCTGCCCAGTAGCCATTTGCAGTTTTAGAAGAATTTCTAGCATTTGAAGCATTCTTTTGAAAGTAGGCTTTTTTTTTTTTTTTTTTTTGGCATGGGTAGGTGTTTGGTGTGAGTGCATGTGTGTTTGTATACACGTGAGTGCACATGGAGTGTGTGTGCATGTGGGGGCCAGAGGCTGAGTGTCACCCTCTACCTTATTTATTGATAAAGGGTCCTTCGCTAAGCCCAGAGTTCACGAATTCATGTAGTCTAGTTAGGCAGCTTGCCCTGGGGATCTGCATGTCTCCACCTACCAAGATCTGGGAAGACAGATGCGTATCACCACGCTTAGCATCCATGGGGATGCACGTTCTCATACTTGTGTGTGAAGCACTTTGAGACACTGCAGGAGACAGCTCTCTGGATTACGTAGGTCAGGAAAAGAGCCCAGGTGATACCAGACTGCGAAGCCTGCTAGTGACTTCTCCCTCCTGGCCTGGACAGATTTTCCCACCTTCCTTCCTTGCACAGCACTGGCTACACCATAAACCAATCAGCGCCTCGCTCCTTCATTCAAGACAACCAATCACACACTCGGGATGGGCGGGCTTTCCCCTTTCATTAAAGGTTCAGTTTCCACAGAAACTGTGCGGGATTTTTCCCAGCACATAAAGCCCCCTCCTGTGTAAGGAGCTTCCTCCCCTCCTCTTTCCCCTCTAAAACAAACGTTTTCTTTTAAAATACTTTCCTGCTTCTTAATTTCTTAATTGGCAGAGAATACAAACCCAGAACCCCCAGATGGTATCGGCTTTACTGACTGAGCTATCCGCACCCCCAGCCCTGGACAGGCTCTGTGGAGAGGTAGCAAGCTCCCTGACACTGGGGCAAATGGAGACCAGATTCCCAGTTTTCAGGGCTGTGGAAGACAAGGGAAAACACAGACAAGGATGGGATTCATCAAGTCACTTGCAACTCTGAGATGCTCCCTCTTTATGGAACTCATCAGCATGTGTGTTGTCCCCAGAAGGACTCGGGGCACTCTTACAAGACACCCAAAGCGGAAATAACTGACCTTGATCCATCTATAGATGAGCGAGGTATACCAGCAACAAGACACATCAGTGAAAACTTTCAGCGCACACAATCACAGGGGTAACTCTGAGGAACACAAAGCTGAAGGGAAAGAAGCCGGACACCAGGGGCCAGGCGATGGCCCCCCTGTTAAAGATGTTTGCTTGCTTTAACCCCAGCACTCGGGAGGCAGAGGTAGGAGGATCGCCATGAGTTCGAGGCCACCCTGAGACTACATAGTGAATTCCAGGTCAGCCTAAACTAGAGTGAGACTCTGCTTAAAAAAAAAAAAAACCAACAACAAAAAACCCTAAGATGTTTGCTTGTAAAAACTGCCAAATCTGGTTTGATTCCCCAGGACCCACCTAAATCCAGATGAACAACGTGGCACATGCATCTGGAGTTCATTTGCATCAGCAGGAAGTTCTAGTGAGCCCATTGTCTCTTTATGACTATCTGTGGTGGTTTGAACATGACAGTGTAAATACATGGCCCCATAGACTCAGACGGTTTATTAAAATTTAGTTTGCAGCCGGACATTGTGGTGCACGCCTTTAATCCCAGCACTCGGGAGGCAGAGTTAGGAGGATCGCCGTGAGTTCGAGGCCACCCTGACAAAACATAGTGAACTCCAGGTCAGCCTGAACTAGAGTGAGACTCTATCTCGAAAAACCAAAAAAAAAAAAAAAAAAAAAAAAAAATTTGTTTGCAACTTCAGCCCCTAGCAGGCAGATTCCTGCTACAGAGGAGCTTGTCACTGGGGACGGATCTAAATTCCAGCTCAAAAGTATGGAGAACAGTTTGAGCTCTGGTAGTACCTGCTTGCTTGCTGCTTGTTGGTGTTTTCTTGCTGTTTGGGTTTTTTGCTGTTTGCTTGCTTGTTATATTTCTCCCTCTCTCTCTCTCTCTCTCTCTCTCTCTCTCTCTCTCTCTCTCTCTCTCTCTCTCGCTCACTCTCTCACTCTCTCCCCTTGGATTTATGAAAGGGAACCAGCTTCTTCCACCACTGATGGAACTTCTCCTGCATTTGTAAGCTGAAATAAACCCATTCCTCTACTAAGTTCCATCTGGTTAGATATTCATCCCAGCAACATGAAGCTGACTACTACATTGTCTCTCTCCACTCACAAATAAATAAATATAAATACTTTTAAAAATAAACAGAAACCAGACACCAACATGTACATACGAGGGTCTACAACAAGCACATGTGTAGGTTTCCCACCACTGTAACAAATAATGGGGAAACTCTTCTTAAGAAAAGAAATGAGATGGGCATGGTGGTGCATGCCTTTAATCCCAGCACTTGGGAGGCATAGGTAGGAGGATGGCCATGAGTTTGAGGCTACCCTGAGACTACAGAATGAGTTCCAGGTCAGCCTGGGCTAGAGTGAGATCCTATCTCTAAAAAAAAAAAAAAAAAAATAAATCACCAAAATAAAAAAAATAATAATAATTAAAATAAAAAGAGAAAAGGTTTGTTTTAGCTGACAGTTTGGGAGCTCTTAGTCCACCAGCAGTTGGCCCTGTTACTTTTGAGCCTGTAGTGAGAGCACACATTGTGGTGGGAATGTGCAACAGAAAAAAAAAAAAAAAACACCTCATTGCTGGGATATAAAATACAAAGAAGGCAAGGATACCACAATCTCCTTCAAGAACATGTCCTCAGTGACCTAAGCGTCCCACCTACCAGGCCCCATCTAGTGAAAGCTGCACTTCCTCCCAAGAGCATGCTGTATGTACATCAATTTCCTCTTAATTGAAACATTAAGACAGGGAGGCTGGAGAATCACGAGATTCAGGACGTGAGCAACTACTCCACGTCTCAGGAAGCTCCTGAAACAAGGTTCACCACGAGGCCCTTCCCAAGGCAGTAGAACAGGAAACAATTGCTGAGAGCAAAGCGCCTTTCCCACCAACCCAGCAGCCTGCAAGTTGTGCTGGGAGCTCCAGGAATGCAGTTTGGGGAGTTGTCACCCACGCTGAGTGGGCTTTCTGGTGACGCAGCTGCCTTTGAGTCACCCATGCCCCTTGTAGGTAAGCCCTGCACCCACATTCTGTAAGTAACCCCAGTAAGCATTCGGTTCAGCAAGTTGAATTTTTTTTTTTTTTTTTTGGAGACAGACAAAGAGGGAGAGAGAGAGAAAGGAAGACAGAGATGGGCGCGGCAGCAGTGTTTTAGCTGCTGCGAACGAAATCCAGATGCGTGCGCCCCCTTGTGGTCAAGTGCGGCATTGCGCCCTTGCGTCACTTTGCATCTGGCTAAACGTGGGACCTGGAGATTGGAACCGCTGGAGATTGGAACCAGCGTTCTTAGGCTTAGGAGGCAGGCGCCTTAACCGCTAAGCCATCTCTCCAGCCCAGCAAGTTGAATTTTTGTCCTTTTGTCCCTATGTGGGATGCCCCATGTGGGATGAATAGACGTCTACCCACATAGTCCCAGGAAAAGTACGCACAAGAGAACACCACCTTGGGTGCCAAGACTTCGTTGTGAAAACCTTTGGAGGACACTTAAGGGCCAAATTGACCAGTGATGAAAGAAGACAGTGTTACCTAAGATGGAAGATGAAAGTGCTTGCATTGGAAGTGACAGCAGGGAGCAATGGATCTGTTCCATCACTTGATAGCAATGATAATTACCTGGTATAGATTTGTCAAAACTGTACACCTATTTAGGTGTGTTTAATTTTAGCTAAATTTTACTAAAACAAAGCTGTTTTTTTTTCTTCTTTTTGAGACAGAGTTTCATGTAGCCCACACTGGCCTCAAACTCACTGTGTATGTGGCTGAGGATTAATTTGAACTTCTGATCCTCCTGTCCTCAGTTCTTGAGTGCTAGGATGATAGGTGGCACCACCATGCCTGGTTTATGTAGCTGAGGATGAGACCAGGTTTTCATGCATGCAAGACATGCATGCCACCAATGAAGCTATATCCCCAGCTCTTCATAAAATGGATAAAAAAAAAAAAAACCTGTGGGGCTGGAGAGATGGCTTAGCATTTGCCTGCAAAGCCTAAGGACCCAGGTTCAACTCTCCACATCCCACATTAGCCAGACGCACAAAGGTGAGGCAAGCGCAGGGTCGCATATGCCCACTAGGTGGCGCAAGTGTCTGGAGTTTGACTACAGTGGCTGAGGCCCTGGTGCACCAATTCTCTCTCCCTCCCCTCCCTTGTCTTTGTCTCTCTCTTGCTCTCTCACTCTTTCTAAAAATAAAAATAAAAAAATTTAAAAACAGTGTATTGAAGAGCTTGGGTGATGTCTCAGATGGCAAGTGTTTGCCAAACAAGCATGAGGACAGAAGTTCAGCCCCCCTACAACCCATAGAAGTGTCAGATGAGCCCGGCAGCCTGCGTGTCATCCCAGCACTTGGAAGACAGGGGCAGGTGATCACTGAGGCAAGCCGTGGCTAGACTAGCTGAACCAACAACCTCTAGGCTCAAGGGAGACACTTTGTCTCAGTAAAATAAAGAGGAGAGAGATTGAGGAAGACACTCGACATCAACCTCTCGCCTCCATATACACGTGCACACACACATGCACATACTCGCACATGCATTCAAAGGTGCCCACATACATACAAACATATCTGCACACGACATGCACACACACAAATACAAAAATGTATTGCTCTTAGCCGGACATGGTGGTGCATGCCTTTAATCCCAGCACTCGGAGGCAGAGGTAGGAGGATCACCATGAGTTCCAGGCCACCCTGAGACTACATAGTGAATTCCAGGTCAGCCTGAGCCAGAGTGAGACCCTACCTCGAAAAACCAAAAAAAAATAAAATATAATTTATTGCTCTACATGTCCAGAAAGACTCAAGGTAACTGTTCATTTGAACTGACGCTGAAGTGTTGCCCAAATCATCAAAGCCTGCCTCCGCTTTGTAGCAGTCTGCGGCCTGGTGAGCACAGCTGTATCCATTTACCTTCCGCACACCTTGCAAGGATTCCAGTTGTCCTCCTTTGACTGAAATGGCTCCCAGCAGTGGCTCCTCCCATTCCAGAGTCATGGTGGCTGACTCAGGACTTTTCCACCTCCTTGAGTCTGTGTTGAAGTCCACAGAGCCCATGTGCTTCCCCGTCTGCATCCCCTAGACACGGAAAGAATTTGGTGACTGTTGTGGAAGGCACATCTCTGACACGCGAGGAAATCACAGTACACAGCGCAGACATGAAACAGATTGCCTTAGCTCGCTCTCCGCAGAGGTCTGAGCCAAGAGTTGGCATGATTAATGTTTGAATATCCGCAGGCAGGTGTATGGTGGAGGAAAGAGGTATTTGAATAGGGAGTGAGGCAGTGAAGACACCTCATGAGATGGTGGTGGTCACAGTGGAGGGCGAGAGACTCAACAGCATGGTTACAAAAGGGGAACACGGGCTAGAGAGATGGCTTAGTGGTTAAACGCTTGCCTGTGAAGCCTAAAGACCCTGGTTCAAGGCTTGATTCTCCAGGACTCACATAAGCCAATGCACAAGGGGGTGCACACACCTGGAGTTCATTTGCAGTGGCTGGAGGCCCTGGCACGCCCATTCTCTCTCTCTCTACCTGTCTATTTCTGTATCTCTCTCTCAAATAAATAAATAAATAATAAAATATTTTTTTAAAGCTAGGAAAAAAAGGGGACAGTGTGTTTGAATTGTAGGCTCATGAGTTTGAATGCTTAATCCCCAGGTGACAGCGTTGCTTGGAAGGCTGTGGAACCTTTAGGAAGTGGAGCCTTGCTGGAGAAAGTGGGTCACTATGGGCAGGCCTTGAGGATTTTTTAAAATATTTTATTTTTATTTATTTATTAGAGACAGAGACAGAGAGAGAATGGATGCGCCAGGGTCGCTAGCCACTGCAAACAAACTCCAGATGCATGCGCCACCATGTGCATCTGGCTTACGTGGGACCTGGAAAATCAAACCGGTGTCCTTAGGATTCGCAGGCCTGCGCCTTAACCACTAAGCCATCTCTCCAGCCCAGGCCTTGAGGTTTTATAGCTCAGCCATGCTTAGTATTCTCTTCCTGCCTTCTGTCTGCCAGTGTGACACTGTGACACTGACTTCCTGCTCTGGCCTGCTAAGCTTTCACCACCATGATGGACTCTAGCCTCTAGAACTGTAGGCCAAATGAACCCTTTTCCTTCCATGGGTTACTTCTGGTGAGATATTTTGTCTCAGCAACGAGGAAGTAGCTGGTAGAGTCGGGGAGAGTTAAGGGAAACCCTGTGTACAGAGAAAACAGCAGAAGGCATTTCAGAAATCATGGGCGTAATGAACTAGGTTATTTGGTGGTGGTGTTGCCCTTCCTGGCAAGGCTGGGCATTGCGTTCTAGTCTGGCCTGCAATGTTCCAGCGAGATCCCACGGTTCCTCTTCAGTCTCATCCCTGGCTCACAGCTGACACCTCCAGTGGTTCAGTTCCACAGTGACTCCTTTACCACTTCCTTGCCCATGCACTAAAGACCTCCAGGGCTTGTCTCCATTGGCCTGGCTTTCCACCACTCAGAAAAGCCCAAGGTCATTGCTGCATCACACATGTGCACACTTTCTTCCAGGTCATTTTCCCAAACCTTTCCCCTGCTCCTTGCTGGCCCCTCCAGCTCATGCAGCTCCTGTCCGAGCCCTCTCTTTCCCTTTCAGTAAATGTTCGTGTGCATGCTCACGTGTGTGCATCTGTATGTATGTTATCTGCCTCTTTTGGAGACAGGATCTCTCATTGGCTGAGCACTCACCAATTAGGCTAGATTAGCTAGCTAGCACGCTCTAGGGATCCTCCTGTCTCTGCCTTCCCAGTACTGGAATTACAGGTACATACCACCACTCTCAGCATTTGAAATGGGTTCTGGGGCTTGAACTCGAGTCCTCATGCTTGTAAATCAAGCATTTTACCCACTGAGCTATCTTCTCAGCCTCCCAGAATCACCTCCTTCTCATCCCTATATCAGTATCAGTTTATTGTTCATTTGATCAGCCTGTACTGCACACCCCATGCTCAATTAACTAAAGATTTAAAAACTTTTTTTTGGAGGGGGGGTTATGAGGTAAGGTCTCGTTCTAGCCAGGCTGATCTGGAATTCAATATGTATTCTCAGGTTGGCCTTGAACTCACGCAATCCTCCTACTTCTGTCTCCTGAGTTCTGGGATTAAAGGCACATGCCACTATACCTGGTAAAAACATATCTTGTATGTGTATGTGGTGTGCCTGCATGTAGTGCATGCATATGAATGTGTGTGCATATGTGTACATGATCATGGAGGCCAGAGGTTGATGGTGGGCATCTTCCTTCATTGCTCTTTTTTTTCCTCTTTTAATGAATCAAGGTTTCTCATCTGAGCCCAGAGCTCTCCAATTCAATTCTTTTTATTTTTACTTATTTATTGAGAGAGAAGGACACAGAGAGAGAATGGGCATGCCAGGGCCTCCAGCCATTGCAAACAAACTAGACACGTGTGCCACCATGTACATCTGGCTTATGTGGGTTCTGGGGAGTTAAACCTTAGGATCCTTAGGCTTTGCAGGCAAATGCCTTAACCACTGAGCAATCTCTCCAGCCCTTTTTTATTTTTTATTTTTTGGTTTTCCGAGGTAGGGTCTCACTCTAGCCCAGGCAGACCTTGAATTCACTCTGCAGTCTCAGGCTGGCCTCGAACTCATGGTGATCCTCCTACCACTGCCTCCTGAGTGCTGGGATTAAAGGTGTGCGCCACCACACCTGTCAGTCCAGCCCTTTAAAAAAATTACTTTGCAGATAGTTTTAACTAACCAGTTTGACCCAGGAAGTCCCTCCTAAGTACTGGGATGACAGGAAGGACGCTGCTGTCACTCAATGTTTATATGGGTGTTGGGATCTGACCTCCCATCCTCACACTTGCGTAAGGAGCACATTATAGGCTGAGCCATCTCCCCAGCCCCCAAACAGATCCTGATGCAGGTCCTTGCTAAGGACCTTTGAACATCTAACATATCATTTCCACATGTTTCCTCTGGACCACAAGCTGGGGTACTCCCTCCAAGAGCTGTCACCGGGCCCATTTCCCCAACCAAAATAATGACATTAGCTCTTAAAGACCTTTTTTTTTTTTTGGAGTTGGACAATTGTGCTATTTACTTTGAGTCCCCATCTTGCCCAGAGCAGAAGTGACATTCAGTTGTTCTCAGGGTCCTTGTTAAATAGTGTCCCCACGAGGATCTCTTTCGCTCATGTCCTTGGCCACTACAGAGATGCTGGAAAGGCCACCGTGTCTTCAGAATAGAGGAGAACCACACAGAGCAAGGCAAATATTTTGCAAACTCCCTTCTAACAGAGGAACTTCCTCTCCACAAAATCTTATATACAAATTTCATTCCACAAGGTTGTTTTGGGGGGGAGGGTGTATGCCTGCATGCATATGGTACATGCACATGTATGCCGATGCACATGCCCTATACACACATGTGGAGGCCAGAGGAAAATGCCGAGTACCATCCTCTATCACACCACCATCTCATTTCCCGGAGACAGAGTCTCACTGAACCTGGACCTCCTTGTTTTTTTTAAAAAAATATTTATATTTTTATTTATTTATTTGAGAAAGAGAGGATGGGCATGCCAGGGCTTCTAGCTGCTGCATATGAACTCCAGATGCTTGTGTCACCTTGTACGTCTGGCGTACATGGGACCTGGAGAGTCAAACCTGGGTCCTTCAGCTTTGCCGGCAAGAGCCTTAACCGCTAAGCCACCTCTCCAACCTGCTGCCTGATTTTTATTAGAACAGCTGACCAGAAAGCCTCAACAATCAGCCAGGCTCCACACCTCTCAGGCATGTGTTGCCAAGCCTGGCTTTTTACATGGGTACTCAGCATCAAACTCAAGTCTTAATATTTGAGCAGCAAGTGCTCTTACCAGCAAAGACATCTGCTCAGCCCCACAGTTACTTATTTTGATTCTCTCTCTCTTTCTCTCTCTCTCTCTCCTACTTTTCTAAATCCTTGGAATTTATCAAAAGACCAAAGTTCCCAGTCTCTGGGACTAAGTTGTGGGGCAGGAGTAGGGAGGGGAGGAGAGGAGAGACAGAGCAATTCGCATGATAAATAAACCACATCACATGTGATAAGTGTGGTGGGAAAAAAGAGAGAGAGAGGTTATGGAAAACAGTACCTTGTAAAGAAAATGGCACTTGGGAAACGAAGTGTGAGAGGTGAGGGTTTGAGCTACAGAGGTTAATGGGGTGAAAGTGTTCTTAGAAGAGGGAACATCAATGACAAACGCACTGTGTTAGTTACTTCTGCATCACGTAAGGGAGGAAAGATGTATTTTGGCTCATGGTTTTGGAGGGATTTCAGTCCATCATGGAGGGCAGCTCCATCTGCAGTGTTGGGGGATCATGACCCAGGCTTGTTCTCATCACGGCAGAGAAAACAGGATGGAATCTGAAGTAGCAACACTTTCAAAGCTGCCCCTCTCCAGGGACCCATTTCTACCAACCAGCCAGACTCCAACTCCTAAAGCTTCTGAATAGCACCGCAAACAAGGGACCAGGCATCAAAAACTACGAGCTCTCTGAGAGACAAGTCCTACTCCAACCAAAATAGATACGACCTGGAAGCCTCCAGGAGCAGTGCAGAGTTCACAGTGCGGAGCGGAGAGGGGGAGGACAAGTCCACAAAAGAAGGTCTGCCAGGACAACAGGAACTTCAGCTCTGGGGAAGAGTGTCAGTCAATTTTATGTTGCTTTGAGCAAACACCTGGAAAAAAACAACTTATAGTGGAGAAGGATTTATTTCTGCGCAGTTTTGTGGAATGGTGCTGGCCACTTTTAGGGTGGCTCTTCCCACCTTAATTTACTTCATGTAGAAAATCCCTCACAGACATACATGCCCTAGGTGATTTTAGGTTCCGTTGAGTTGACAATACTTACCATTCCAAGGAGAATATCCCTGTGGGCCAGCAAGACCCTCCATTGTGAAAGCATCAGCATAATGGGAGAAGAAGGTGTGATTGTCACACAGTGGCTCTCCTCAGTGTCCTTCCGGGAGCTTTAGTAAGAGTGACCCTGGGCAAACTGAGTCAGAATTTGGGAGAAGCTGGAGAATCCATACCAACTAATGTCTCTTACCTGCTGTTCACCCCAGAGTCATGTAGCGGCGAAGCACCAGACAGGGTCCCAGCTCAACTTGGCTGTGAAATCTGAGCCAGGTCCCATTCCCATATGAGAGTTGTTTTCCTTCTTTTATAAAATTTATGTGTGTGTGAGAGAGAGAGGCAGATACAGAGAGAGAAAATGGGCACTCCAGGGCCTCCAACCACTGCAAACAAACTCCAGACGCATTCACCACTTTGTGCATCTGGCTTACATGGGTCCTGGGGAATTGAACCTGGGTCCTTTGGCTTTGCAGGCAAGTGCCTTAACTACTAAGCCATCTCTCCAGCCCTTGTTTTCCTTCTCTATGGAACAAGAGCTTGTCAAAATGTTTTGTGATTGGACCAAGTTCCACTAACGTTGCTGTAATGATTCTGAAGAGCTATCCGTTTATTTAAGAAGTGGGACCCCAGATAATGTTTCCACCCTTGTTCTTGATGTGTTGCGTTTTCTCAATTTTGCCCAATTGTCATTGATGTACCTGGATCATCTTCCCCCAGGATGCTGGGAGGTCCTCAAAACACTTGGTGACCCCCCCCCATCTTTTATCCATGGCATAGAACCTGACCTTGACTCCCAATACAGTCTGTTAAATAAAAGGAAAAGGTGCCCAGCATGGTGGCACACACACCATTAATCCCAGCACTTGGGAGGCAGAGGTAGGAGGATCACAGGGAGTTCAAGGCCACCCTGAGACAACATAGTGAATTCCGGGTCAGCCTGGGCTAGAGTGAGACTCTACCTTGAAAAACAAGAAAAGAGAAGAGAAGAGAAGAGAAGAGAAGAGAAAAGAAAAGAAAAGAAAAGAAAAGAAAAGAAAAGAAAAGAAAAGAAAAGAAAAGGGGTTTAACCAGTAATAGCTCTAGGAGTGCAGGTTTCATTGAATTCTTTCTCTTCCCTACTCTTCCTTTAAGCAAGGACTGGCCCCTGCAAACCCTTTTCTGCATAACAATGACATTGAAGGTCTAGGAGGCCAGGGAGGTCTTTATGAATTGTTAACCATCTATGTCTCTCTGGAAATGGCTTGTTCCTTCTGAATGATGGTCCAATTAGCAAGGGGTTAGGGCTAGAGGGATGTTTCTTTTATTCAGTAAGCACTTACTGCACTCCTGCTGTGGATCAGACACAGTTTCGGGGTCAGAGAAAAAAGAAAATAATAAGTCCCTGTCCTCAAAGAGCTTACAGCTTAAGGGAGGTTACACACAGAGAAACAATGGATTATAACATAAGTGATGCTCCTGCTGTCACAGCCCAATAAAACTTTTTGTTAATGACAGGAGTTTAAAAAGATCTCCCAGGGGCTGAGGAGTTGGCTCAGAGGGTAAAGTGTTTGCCTTGCAACTGTAAGGACTTGAGTTTGATCCTCGGAACTCACATAAAGCCAAGCACAGCGTGATGGCACACACTAGTAATCCCAGTGCTGGGGAGGTGGAGGCACGAGGATCCCTGGGGCTTGTTAGCCAGACAGTCTAGCCTAGGCCAGCTCCAGGACAGTGAGAGACCCTGTCTCAAAAAAAAGGGGGTCTGAGCTGGACCTGGTGGGGCACGCCTTTAATCCCAGCCCTCGGGAGGCAGAGGTAGGAGGATCGCTATGAGTTCAAGGCTACCCTGAGACTACATAGCGAATTCCAGGTCAGCCTAAGCTAGAGTGAGACCCTACTTCAAAAAAAAGGGGGGGGTTGTGCTCCTGAGGATGACATCTGAGTTTCTCCTCTGGCCTCCACAGGTACACACATACATATGCACTCACACCCACTCCCCCTCATGCAGGCGCGCGCGCACACACACACACGAATAAAAAAGACACACCATTAATAGTTTGTTAGGGTTTTTTTATATGTGTATATGCATGTTCATGTGTGTGGATACACGTGTGTCCATGTGCATGTGCATGTGGAGATCAGAAGTCAACATGAGATGTCAGAGTCTCTCACTTAACTTAGAGCTCACTGATGGTCATTAGCCAGTGAGCCCCAGGGATTCCATGTCTCTGCCTGGGCACTGGGATTACAGGCTCCCACCGCCATGCCTGGCATTTCTACATGCGTGCTGGGTATCTGAATGAGGTCCTCATGTGTGCACAGTGAGCACCTCACCACTGAGCTATTTCCCCAGCCTCTGTTGTTATTTTCTTTCTTTATTTTTGGTTTGTTTGTTTGTTTTGGTTTTTCGAGGTAAGGTTTCACTCTAGCTCAGGCTGACCTGGAATTAGACTCGGGGTGGCCTGGAACTCATGGTGATCCTCCTATCTCTGCCTCCCAAGTGCTGGGATTAAAGGCGTGTGCCACCACGCCCCATTTATTTCTTTTTTCTCTCTCTAATTTTGTCATCCTTTTCTCATGTTCTTATATTTGATTTTTTTGATTCATACAAAGTATTAGATTTCATTATGGCATTTTCAAACATAATTTGTGTTGATTCTCACTCTTGTTCCCCATCCCTCTGTCCTCTCCATTGTCCCCTTCCATGCCCAGTAGCCTCCTCCTACTTTCATGTCACATATTGGATGTTGCCCTCCCTTGCTTTCTCAACTTCTTCTTCTCCCCTCTTGTGGTCCCTTTTCTAGTTTCATGACCTATAACCACAGATATAGAAAAACTAAGATCTGCATAGATAGAGAACATATGGCATTTGTTGTTCTGAATATGGGCCACCTCACATAATATAGTAATTTACAGATCCCTCGATTTTCTTGCAAATTTCATAATTTCACTCTTACTTACTACTAAATATATATCTGAATGTCAAAACTGGTTCCATTTCCTTTCCCAGCCTGGCCTGGAAATGACTATGTAGCCCAGGTTGGCCCCTTGCAAGCCTCCTGCTTCAGCCACCCAAATGTTGGGAGTGTACCGCCAGACTGGCCTTTTCACAAGATTTTCTACAGTTGTAACAAAAGAAAGGTAGTAGTATGTTATTAAAATTTGGGAGGTCAAAGCCTGAGGCCCGGCAACCCTAACAAGCTAGGCTTGGCTTCCCATCCTCAATACACCAATTAAGGAATAAAATAATTGAAGTGATAGTAATAGAAAGTAAAAGGACTGGGAGTATAAAGCCTGCTCATGTTTGACTAAATATATATTATTCCCACCAAGCTGCCCTGAAAGCACTATACTTAATGTTCATATTCACATATCAATGCTACTCTCATTTCTGGTTAGAGAAGCTTCTTTTTTCAGATGGCGATGGCCACTGGGATGACCCAGAAGGCAACATAGTGCTGAGAAGAAGGGATGGAGGAGTGCCCAGCACTGAAACACCTCTGTCACACCCTCCAAGGCTCAGGGAACCATTGCAGAAGAGGGGGCAGAAAGAATGGAAGAGTCAAAAGAAGGTTATGACCCCTTACAATGCAACTGCCCAGACAGAAATTGGTCTCGATATCCATGACCTCACAGTGCCTAGCAATACCTCCGCAAGACCCTTAAAATAGAAGAAAAAGATGATGACATCAAATTAAAAGAGAGACTAATGGAGAAAGGGAGGGGATATGATGGAGAATGGAGTTCTAAAGGGGAATGGGGGAGGGAAGGGAAACATCATGTTTTTTTTTTTGTATGTAAGTATAGAAGTTGTCAATAAAAAATATATTTTTAAAAGTAGTGGGAGTAAAAGCAGAGAAAGGAGCTCCATTCACTGTGGCCACATTGGGAAGAGGAATGAATGGCGAGGTCCACAGATTCCCAAGTTCATCATTAGGATTTTTTTTTATTAGACATGGACATATTTAGTATGTAAACAACACATATTGGTACCATCCTTTCCCTCCTCCCTGCCCCTTTTCTGAAGAGGCCTTCCTCATTGGGGATGCAGGTCAACCCCATGGGGATTTGGGGGCCATGCATTGTGGGGGCAGCAGTCAGTTATGGGGGAGAGGCAATGTCCCTGTGCCAAATGTCCCAACTTGTGGCTCTAACAATCTTCCTGCCCTCTCTTCCGCAAAATTCCCTGAGCCATGCTGGGAGCATGTTAAGTCTACTTCAGTGATGGGCTCTTAGGAGCCTCTGGATCTCTGGTTTGGCAGGTATTGAGTGTCCTCAGTGTCTATCTCCTTCATCCTTGTGCTGATATCAGGTTTACCGAGAAAGCAGCACTCTTGCTCATTTCCCCACTTCCTCTGTGGTGTCAGCTGGGGCGGGGATGGAGAGCACTGGGTCGTTTATCTCCTCAGGTCCCGCTCCCGTCTGAAAAAGAGAAGCAGAATCTCCAACGGAGAGTGAAGTCAGCACCGGTTAAATGGGATAACCATGATTAATTTAGAGAGAATTTAATGGTTGTAGACCCTCTTATATGCCAAGATTAGTGGGAGCTTGACAGTGGAAAGCAGAATCATTATCTGGATATGATTCTGACTTGTTTCCCAGTTCCGGACGTGAGATTCAGGTTTCAATAGAGAGCAAGAGATAGGCATAGTGAAGCAGGCCTGGTCGAGGTGTGGTTCTTCCTATCATTATCTGGGCTCCAGTCTGTCCTGCGAGGTGGCCTGAAATCTCCTCTTGGGAGACAAGTTCCCCCCTCTGGCTGACATCAGGAATTTAGCCTTGCTCTTCTCCCAACATAAGATTCCGAGGGAGAAATTCCAGTTCCTGTGGGATCTGATAGACAAAGGGAGGGACACAACATCTCTTTCAGAATGCCGTATCTCTTGACAGGATGACTACGGTTGTACATGTGGGTTAAGTGAGCAAAATCAAGATTGACGAGGCCTCTCTTACCGAGGCCGGAAAGAAAGTCTCACAAGCTGAAGCAAAGAAGTGCAAGAGACAGAACTTGACCTGTCCAGCGACGCATGGGACGGGCAGAGGGGAGACAAGTAAGCCAGATGTCATCTCTCAGGCTGGGCGGCTGAACATTTCAGCGGATGGACCCCTTGGCAGCAAATAGAGACTTTCACATATCTGGCATGCCAGAGGAGATCTAGGCCAGAAACTGCACAAAAGGAGAGACGGTCAGATGGATGAGGAAGCCTGTGAGTGTACACGTGTACACAAGCATATGGAGGCCAGAGCTTAACACTGGGTGTCTTCTTCAAACACTCTCCCCTTTAGTTTTTGAGACAGGGTCTCTCACTTGATCTAGAGCTCACTGATGCCAATAGAGTAGCTGGCCAGTGAGCCCCAGGGGTATTTGTCTTTATCTCCCCAGCACTGTGGTAACCAATGCCTGTTGTGATTTCTGTCGTTTTAAGTGGGTGCTGGAAGGGTCCAAACTCGGGTCTTCATGCCTGTGCAGTAAGCCCTTTACTGACTGAGCCATTTCATCAGCCCAAAAGACTGTATATATATATTAATATATATATTATATAATATATATATTATTATATATAATATATAATATTATATATAATAATATATATAATCATCAGCCCAAAAGACAATATATATAAATATATATTATATATTATATATATTATATATTAATATAATATATATTATATATTAATATGTAATATTATATATAATAATATATATGATATATATTATATATAATATATATATAAAATTGGCCAATTCTGCACATATCACAGTATCCCAGCCAAGGAGTAAAAGCCATGCTATGCCAGGTCCTAAGAAGGTCACCTTTCCAGAAAGACCTCCTAGGACCACCTGTGACTGCCTGGTCTGCGGCATAACATCCAAATCACTCTTGGATTTGGGGCAGTGAGTGAAGACTGCCTGAAGCAGCGTTAAGCATTCAGTCACTTCTTTGTCTCCCCTGGAAACAGAAGTGCATGGAAGTGGGAGCTTTGATGATTCACCAGCACATCCTCAATGCTAAGATCAGAGACCTGCACGCAGTAGGACTACAGGTCATACTAGCAGACGCCCATGTCAAAGAGTGGCTGACATCAGTCTTACGGAGGGACAAGGTGGAAGAGTGCTTTTAAATAGTTGAGATTGCTTTAAAAAAAAAAAAAGGTAAAATAAAAAGAAGAAAATGTTGTCCAAACAGAAATAGAGAATCTTGTGAAGTAGTGCCAGACAAACAGAGCTGCCAAGTCTTTTTCATGTAGCTTGCAAGAGACTCTCAAGCCAGTCACGTGAGAAAAGACCTTTTAATGATATCAAAGTGGAAAGACTTCTAGGGACCCAGCAGGAAGCTCAGCTAGAGGCTGGATTGATCTGGGATCTGGTGGCAATCAGCAAGACCCCAAATCACACTAGTTCAAGCAAAAGAGGAAGGCTTTTGTGGCTCAAGGGACTGAAAAAGCGAGGATGGAGGCCAAGAAGTGCCACCTACAGATGACAACTGTCTTGACCCCACTTATGTTTCTCTTTCTCCCTGTCCCTTGATTTGTGTGACCCGTGATTACTGGCATCCCTGTTTGTTTGAGTTTGTTAGCCCAGGCTGGCCTTGAACTCATGATTCTTCTGTGTTACCCTCTCAAGTGTTGGCATTACAGGTGTGAGCCATCATACCCGAATGTATTAGCATCCTTCCTAGACCTGCTTCAAGCGTGGCCTCTCGGGGATGGGGAGGATGGCTCAGTGGGTAAAGTGCTTGCCCAACAAGAATAAGGACCCGAGTTTGGATCCCCAGACCTCAAGTAAAAGTTTTAGGTGTGTTGGCACATGCCTATAATCCCAGATATGGGCAGACGGATACAGGAAATCCTTAAGCCTCACTGGCTAGCTATTCTCGCCAAACTGAAGAACTCTGAGTCCAGCTGGGAGACCCCTGTCTGAGAGAATAAGGTCAAGAACAATCAACAAAGACCTCTGATGTCAATATCTGGCCTTTGCATGTGCACACGTGCACACTCAATCACATACATATAAACATGTATATACCCATGCATACAAAAAAAAAAAAAGGCTTCTCTATTAGAGAACAGAGAGAAGGGGTCATTAATAGCACTTGATTCCTCCATGGGCTGTATTTAGAAAAGCTTCCATGAGCTACAGTTTGGCTCACCCCTCAACCACTGGCCAGGGCCAAGGGGATTATGTACTGTGTTTGGTGATCCCCAGCAGAGCCACCCTGATCATGTGCAGAGAGGGATGCAGGACCGATCAGCTCCACAGATTGGAAGTGCTCAAGCCAGGGCCTCAGCTCAGGGTGGTCTGCCTCTAACCCGTATCCTCTCAATCAGCCAACAAGGCCTTTCTAACCACAGTACAAGGTCAGCACCTTACTAGAGCACATTCAACCAGCTCGGTGGCCGGTCCATCTGTAGAAAGGATAGCATAGCTCATAGATATCCCTTATAGGAAAAAGGATGAGACAAATTTTGCTTAATGGGGGCTGCAGGGATGGATTAGGATTGCCTGCAAAGCCAAAGAACCCAGGTTCGATTCCCCAAGACCCACATAAGCCAGATGCTGGAGTTCATTTGCAACAGCTGAAGGCCCTGGCGTCCCCATTCTCTTTCTCTCTCTCTCTCAAATAAATAAGTTTTTAAAAAAATGCCTAATGGATAGAATGGACCTCCAGCTACGGTCTACAGAGCTTTGCAAATAGTTTCTTCAGCAGACAGGTACTAGATCAAACCATGGTCACCATGGGATGTTCTGAGGCAGATGGGAAGGGAGGTGGTACCCATAAATCACTGGCAGCAGATGGCATCCACCTGTGAGAGCTGCAGGACCTTGTGGGTGAAGTGGGGATGGTTGGTGTTTGGCAGGAGTGTGGGACCTGTCCATATGAATGGCCGCTGTGCTGGAGAGTGTGTTGTTGCACAGCTGTGACCAGGCCGTCAGAGTGTCTCAGCAGGGCCTGGGGAATTACAGTACAGATGAATCAGCTCTCAGCCTCCATCTGGATCAAGCTGGCAGCCGACAACATAAAGGAGAGCAGCGTGGTAGACTTAAGAATAACCTTCAGGGCAGAGAATGAATAGGGCGTGAGGGACATGAGCAGACACACAGGTGATGCCCACTTGATGGTTGTGCCAGTCCTCTGGGCCTGAGAGGGTGAGTCAGAGTGCCCACAAACGGGAAACTGATGGCTCTCAGTTCCATGGGGACAGTGTGCAGCAAGCAGCCCAGAGATCTGGGTAAAAAAAAAAAAAAAAAGTAGGTTTTCTGAGTCACAGTTTTGGCTCAGATCCCAGCGCTGCCACCAGCTTAGATGATGCGAACTTGGGCTGGTCGCGAAGTGCGTCTGAGCCTCAATTTCCTCACCTGGAAGATGAAGGCAATTATGCTTCTCTCCTAAGGTACTTGTGAGGATGAAAACTAATAAGAAAAGTACCCAGCAGGTGGCAGGTAGAAGCTAAGTAGTGGCCACTATTATCTACTTACATTTGGGACCAATGAGTTTCCCAGTGGGTTTTTACAATGCCCCAGCGCCTCTGGGAGCAAAGCCTGTAGAACCGCTGTGGAGGGTCTCTGGGGAGGTCAGGAAATAAGGCTGGCCTCCTTACCTGGTTGCTCAAATAGTTCTACATATATAACATTTTGTCCCTAAGATTTTTTTTTTTTTGAAAAAATTGTGTGTATGTGTGGGCAGGTGCAGGTGTATGTATAGAAGCCAGAGGTCAACTTCTGATGTCATTTCACAAGTGCCACCCACCTTATTATTTTGAGTTGGGGGTCTCTCACTAGGACCTGGGACTCACCCATTAGGCTAAGCTGGCTGGCCAGTCATTAGGCTCCAGAGAGTCATCTGTCTGCCTCACCAGTGCTGCAATTACAAGCACTCACCACCATGGCCAGTTTTTCACATGGGAGCTGAGGGTCAAACTCAGGTCCTCATGCCTGTACAGCAAGCACTTTACCCAGTGACTCAACTGCTCAGCCCGAGATTCCTTTTGACAAAAGGAATGGCACTGTTCCCTCACTCTCCAGCCCGTCTTCATTTCTGCTAGGGTCGCTTAACATATACAGATAATACTACTTAAAAGTAGTATTTGGGGGGCTGGAGGGATGTCATAGAGGTTAAGGCACTTGCCTGCAAAGCCAAAAGACCCAGGTGCGATTCCCCAGGACCTATGTAAGCCAGATGCACAAGGTGGCGCATGCATCTGGAGTTCATTTGCTGAAGACCCTGGCATGCCCATTCTCTCTGTCTCTGTCTGTCTCTCTCAAATAAGTTAACAAAAAATATATTTTTTAAAAAAGTAGTACATTTGAGGCTGGAGAGATGGCTTAGTGATTAAGGCACCTGACTACTAAGCCTAAGAACCCAGTTCCAATCTCCAGGTCCCACGTTTAGCCAGATGCAAAGTGATGCAAGGGCGCAATGCCACACTTGACCACAAGGGGGCGCACACATCTGGATTTCGTTCTCAGCAGCTGAGAGACTGCTGGCGCGCCCATCTCTATCTGTCTCCCTCTCCCTCTCTGTCTCTCTCTGTGTCTCTCTCCAAAAATAAATAATAAATTTTTTTTTAAAAAAAAGAAGACAAGCTTCTCCAAAAAAAAAAAAAAAAAAAGTAGTACATTTGGGCTGGAGAGATGACTTAGCAGTTAAGGCATTTGCCTGCAAAGGCTAAGGACCCAGGTTCGAATCTCCAGGTCCCAGGTAAGCCACTTGCACAAGGTGGTGCATGCATCTGGAGTTTGTTTGTAGTGGCTGGATGCCCTGGAACACCCATTCTCTCTCTCTCTTTCTCTCTCTCTCTCTCTTTCTCTCTCTCTCTCTCAAAATTAAATAAAATAAATATTTTTTTAAGAATAATATATTGATTGCCTTCTAGGTTTTCCACTTTTCCAAATCCCCAAGGCACCTGCATTTTTAGTGCTGTGACTGAACGTTCAAGGTCTAGAGCCAGACGACCTGGGCCTGACTTCTACTTCTGCCTTTACCCGTGGTGGGAGTTACCTTCAGCAAGTTACCTGGCAGTTCTATGCTTCAAGTTCCGCAATTGTTAAGTGGGTAAGTAGATCATAAGAACCCATGGAAGCTGGGCATGGGTGGTACACTTAGGAGGTGGAAATGGGAAGACTATGAGTTTGAAGCCAGCCTGAAATTCAGAGCTAGTTCCTCTTCATGGAAAAAAAAATATGGGAGGTTCTGGAGATGTAGCTCAGTGGCAGAGCACTTGATTATGGGTCCCATCCACCCACCACAGGCACATTAGGATGTCCTGAGGACTGGCTGAGTTAAAACACGCAAAATTAAGAAGGATGCCTTGTGCTGTTAATTGCTGCTGTGTTTCTATCATGACCATCGCCACCACCACCACCATCACCTTCTCCATGGTCACCACTACCACCATCATCTTCTCCATGGTCAGCACCACCACCATCACCTTCTCCATGGTCACTACTACCACCATCACCTTCTCCATGGTCACCACCACCACCATCATCTTTTCCATGGTCCTCACCACCACCATCATCTTCTCCATGGTTATCACCACCACCATCACCTTCAACTTGGTCATCACCACCACCATCACCTTCTCCATGGTCACCACCACCACCGTCATCTTTTCCATGGTCATCACCACCACCATCATCTTCTCCATGGTCATCACTACCACCATCACCTTCAACATGGTCACCACCATCATCTTCTCCATGGTCACCACCACCACCGTCATCTTTTCCATGGTCCTCACCACCACCATCATCTTCTCCATGGTTATCACCACCACCAGCACCTTCAACATGGTCATCACCACCACCATCATCTTCTCCATGGTCATCACCACCACCATCACCTTCAACATGGTCCTCACCACCACCATCACCTTCTCCATGGTCATCACCACCACCATCACCTTCAACATGGTCATCACCACCACCATCATCTTCTCCATGGTCATCACCACCACCATCACCTTCAACATGGTCATCACCACCACCATCATCTTCTCCATGGTCATCACCACCACCATCACCTTCAACATGGTCATCACCATCACCGTCATCTTCTCCATGGTCATCACTACCACCATCATCTTCTCCATGGTCATCACCACCACCATCACCTTCAACATGGTCATCACCACCACCATCACCTTCAACATGGTCATCACCACCACCATCACCATCACCATGGTCATCCCCACCCATCATCTTCTCTGTGGTGATCATCACAATCACCTTCACCATTATAACAATCACCATCACCATCATTTTCACCATTGTTGTCATCACCATCACCATTATAACCATTATAACAATCATCACCAACATAATTACCACCAACACCATCACCACTACCAACATCATGTCATCACCACCACCACCATCATTGTTACCTCTACAGAAAACTGTGCCAATCTCTCTTGCTCTCCAGATCAGAACAAGGAATAATAATTTCTCTGGTTTGCACAGGAAACTGAGAACTGTGTGTCAGACCCTTGGTCATGAGCAGGTACAAAGAGGAATGGGAAGGGTGACATGTGGATGATAGGCTCTTCCAGAGTCTGTAGCTGAGGCCAGTTCTGCAAAGACTGATGGGCAACCCAAGCTGTTATTACCACCCTCTCATCTCCTTGTTGCTGTTCACAATCAACTACCATCCAAGTACCTGCCCTGTTGTATCAGTTATCTTTGTATCACTGTGACAAACTACCTGATAGAACAACTTTTTTAAAGCAAGCCCAACAAATTAGCCTTTTATTTTTATGAATGAGAGTGAGAGATAGAGCGCACGAGAGAATTGGTGCACCCAGCTCTCCAGCCACTGTAGTTGAACTCCAGATGTGTACGCCCCCTTGTGCACATGTGCAACTTTGTGTGCTTATGTCACCTTGTGTGTCTGGCTTACATGGGATCTGGAGAGTCAAACATGGGTCCTTAGGCTTTGCAGGCAAGCAACTTAATTGCTAAACCATCTCTCCTGCCCTAGAACAACTTTTACAAAGAAAGGATAGATGTTGGCTCATGGATTCAGAGGGGTCAGTCCATCTTGGTGGGGAGGGTATGATGGAGCAGCCTCTTTTATGGTGGGCAGAAGCAGAGAACAAAACAAACTAGCCATGCATGATATATCTTCAAGAATCCATCCCTGGGGCTGGGGAGATGGCTCAGTCACTAAGTGTCTCATAAACATGTGGACTTGAGTTTGGATCCCCAAAACCCATGTAAAAACAAAAAAATTGGGCATGGTGGTATATGCCTGTAATGCCAGTGCTAGGGACATTGAAACAGAAGGGTCCCAAGTCTAGCTAAATCTATGAGCTTCAGGTTCAGTGAGAGATCTTGTCTCAAAAAATAAATTGAGAGCAGGGCGTGGTGGCGCACGCCTTTAATCCCAGCACTTGGCAGGCAGAGGTAGGAGGATCACCATGAATCCAAGGCCACACTGAGACTGCATAGTTAATTCCAGGTCAGCCTGGGCCAGAGGGAGACCCTACCTTGAAAAAACAAACAAAAAAAAAATTGAGGAAAATACTTGTCTTTGATCTTGGGTCTTCACATGTACACACATGCACATGCACCCCCCACACACAAGTGTGCCCACACACATATGAACACATGCTCTCTCTCTCTCACACACACACACCAAAAAAAATCTATTTCCTCCAGCGAGGCCCCACCCCCAAAGTTTTGAAAACCTCTCAAAATTTCCTTACTCACTGAGGACAAAGCAGGACACTTTGCATTCAGATCATAATGCCTCATCTTAATTCAAAGTTTTCTGGATGTCTAGTCATGGCATGAGGAGGAGTAGCTGAGGGCTGGTGAGCAGAGAGCAAATGCCAAAAATAAAGTGACAGATGTTTGTTCTGTATGGAGGTGTGAAGAGCAACGCTCATGGACTTTCAGGGCCAGCCCCCATTCTCTTAATATTCTCTCACAGAGCGGGAGGAGGTGGATCTGGGAGCAGGAGCAAAGCTCTGGTTTACAGTTGAAAGGACAAGCAGTGAGGAATCAGCGAGTGGGCAAGAAGGAGGGAGAGGAAATTGAATTTGAGGCTGTTCAAAGGGATATGCTTCACAAAATGGGTGTCCTTGGGCACGATCCCCAAACAGAGTCACGAAGTTCAGACGTAACAAAGAAGATTAAAAACAAAACAGGGGGCTGGAGAGACAGCACAGTTGGTTAAATACTTGCCTTGCAAGCATGAGGAGTTTGATCCCCAGAACCGGCATCAAAATGCCAGGTATTGGCGCAATCATCTGTAGTCACAGCCCTGGGGAGGCAGAGACAGGCAGATTCCTGGGGCCTGCTGGACAGCCCACTTATCCTCGTTGGCAGGCTTCAGGCCAGTGAGAGACCTGTCTCAAAAAAATGACGGTGGGGGCTGCTGTAGGGATGGCTTAGCAGTTAAGGCATTTGCCTGCAAAGCCAAAGGATCCCCGTTCAATTCTCCAGGACCCACGTAAGCCAGATGCACAGGGGGCGCAGGCATCTGGAGTTCA
The DNA here is from genome assembly GCA_036365145.1 of Orientallactaga sibirica. Lineage (NCBI taxonomy): Eukaryota > Metazoa > Chordata > Mammalia > Rodentia > Dipodidae > Orientallactaga > Orientallactaga sibirica. Next base: position 1,765,226 of record JAEOAD010001941.1, on the reverse strand, counting down.
TTTGCAGTGGCTGGAAGCCCTGGCATGCCCATTCTCTCTCTCTCTCTCTGCCTCTTTCTCTCTCAAACAAATAAATAAAAAATATATATTTTTAAAATGAGGGTGGATGGCACCTGAGGAATGATACCCAACGTTGTTCTCTGGCCTCCACACACACACACACACGGGAGCTTGCTTATCTCTTACACCTCAACTTCAGTTTTACACATTCACTTCCCCAATTTACTGTATTCGGGGGAATATTCTGAGCCTTAACTCAGTGAGACCCATATAATGACAAGCCTGAGAACAGACAAATTGGAGGAGGAGGCCTAGGAGTAAGCCTGCTATCCGCAGAGTGGACCATCTGGCTTGTTCAAGGGCTAATGGCCCTGTTTCCTTCTAGAGGATGACCTACGGAGGGGATAAAAGCCATAATGCCACCATCAACTCCCAAGACACTCCATCAGCTCAAGTGGTCGATGACTATGTTTTTCTCTTTGGAAGGCTTGTGTACGATCCATGGTCTCCCTGTGCCCGGTGGCAATATTTGTGAGCTTCAAGTGCTCAGAATGAGCTGGTTATATAAGGTTTCTTCCTGTTAACTGTGGCCCACAGTGCAGTGCCCAGGGTCAACATCACTGTTGTTCCAAGTTCCAGTGAGAACTCATTGCATGAATGGTCCAAAAGGCATCTCTGACCATCTGGCTTTCCCCAATGAACTCTTTCTGCCTTTTCACTCCTCAAGTCTTTTCCCTAAGGCTGAATTTAAGAGCAAAGTGGTCTTGGCTTTTAAACAGCACTGTGTGTCATCTAAATAAATACATCTCACTGGGGAAACATGCTAAATATGATATTCCCACGAGTCACACAACAGCTGTGCTGGCTCTGAGCAGGAACCTGCTCGTCCATCAGTACTAAGGATTGAAGAAGAATGGAGGGAGATCATATTTCAATGGCATATTCCACAGCGTCCCCCCATACACACATACAAAGAAGGCTAGAGGTAGTTAACCTCTGGCATCTTGCAGGATCTTAGTTTGGAGCTGCTACAGACAGCACATCAGCCAAAAAGAATTTACCCAAACATATCTAACCACAGAGTTCATGATTTCCACTTCAGGGAGAGAGGGAGATGGGCAGAGAGTTCTGCTAAGAGGCCTGGTCCCTCTTTAGATCTCCATTTACTCCGTTTTACTCCTATTATGATCCTTAAAAGATTAAATCAAGACTGGAGGGGATGGCTAAGTGGGTAAATTGTTTGTTGTGCAAGCATGAGGACCTGAGTTCGGCTCTCCAGAATCTACACAAAAACCAGGTGTGGTGATGAGCGTTTGAAATCCCACTGCCAGGAGGCAAAGGCAGGAGGATCCTCAGGATTTGCTGGCTGTCTATCCAAATTGGTGAGTTCCAAGTTCAGTCAGAATCTCTATCTCAAAAAAAAAAAAAAAAAAAAAAAAGGAGGGCTGGAGAGATGGTTTAGTGGTTAAGGCATTTGTCTGAGAAGCCTAAGGACCAAGGTTCGATTCCCCAGAACCCATGTCAACCAGACGCACAGGGTGGCACATGTGTCTGGAGTTCGTTTGTAGTGGCTAGAGGTTCTGGTGTGCTCATTCTCTCTCTTTCTTTCTCTCTCCCATTTCTTTCTCTATCTCTGTCTCTCACACACATAAATAAATAAATAAATAAATAAATAAATAAATAAATAAATAAGATAAGATAAGATATTTAAAAAATACAGATAGATTGAAGAAGACATCTGCCATTGACCCCTGGCCTCCATACATATGTGCGCACACACGCATGCACACCCACACATGTGCACACACACAAATACAAACCCACACACATACACGCAAAAAAAGAAGAGTCAATCAAAACCCACATTTCCCACGCACATCACCAAGTGCTGGAGCTGTTGGGCTCACAGACAAATGAGCTAATACTTCTGTGACTCTGGGGAAAAAAAAACAAAAAAACAGAATTAGGGCAAAGTCACCCCCCCAGCATGTCACTCTTGCACAAGCCACACGGGATGGCTTCTGTTGTGGCTATCGTCAAGGAATTCAAAATCCAGGAAGCAGTACGGTGAAGGGGGCGGGGAGCCCATTTCATTTTACTTTCCCCAGATGGCAATTTAGCTCTGCATGCCCTTTACATGTCCCTTAATTGGAGGCCACTCTTGCCACTGTGGAGGAAGGTTCAATGTGTATTACCATATTTTCCTACAGAGCTCCACAGAGGCGAGAATTTGGGAGAGGATATTTCAATCCCACTGCTAGGTTGCCTATTTTCCAGAATACACTTCGAGGCCACCCGCCCCCAGGAAGGTTTTTATCTTCAACCATTTAGAAAATGTAGGGAGGGATTATCCTACCAGAGGGGTCCCTTTCAGGCCTTCATCCTTTTACACCTCAATAAGCAGCCTACTAAGGTAATTCCTTTCTTAGAACTCCAAGTATGTCAAGGAGCCTTGAGGGCATTCCCTGAGAAACTGCAATGAAGCAAACAGGTCTCAGATGCTAAGACACTCTGCGTGGACCCACTGTCCTTTGATGCTTCTGCTTTACCCTTGAGCTTCTGAAATGCATCATCTGCTGATGTTGCACGGAAAGTCCTGTGTATACTGCACTGCCCTGTTTGTTTGTGTATTGATATTTGATTGATTGATTGATTATTACTTTTTTTTTTTTTTTTTGGTTTTGCAAGGTAGGGTCTCACTCTGGTCCAGGCTGACCTGGAATTAACTGGAATTAACTATCCTCCTACCTCTGCCCCCTGAGTCTCAGGGTTAGTTTTTATTTTTATTTATGTATTTATTTATGTTTTTGGTTTTTCCTGGTCCAGGCTGACCTGGAATTAACTATGGGGTGGCCTCGATCCTCCTCCTACCTCTGCCTCCCGAGTGCTGGGATTAAAGGCGTGCGCCACCACGCCCGGCTGATTGATTACTTTTGAGATAGGGTCTCTTGCAGCCCAAGCTGGTCTCCAATTTTCTATGTAGCCAAGGGGAGACTAAAACATTTTTTACATGTGCATGCGTGTGTGATGTGTGTGCATGCATGTTCATGTGTATGTGGACACACGTATGTGCACAGGGGTGAGTGTGTGCAGTTGTATGTGGAGGGCAGAGGTTGATTGGATGCCAGGTGTTTGTTTGATCATTCTCCATCTTACTCTTTAATTTAATTTTATTTATTTATTTGACAGAAGGAACGAGACTAAGAAAGAGAGAGAGAGAGAGAGAGAGAGAGAGAGAGGGGTGCACCAGGGCTTCTAGCCACTGCAAACAAACTCCAGATGAATGAGCCACCTTATGCATCTGGCTTACGTGGGTCCTGGGGAATCGAACCTGTGTCCTTTGGCTTTGCAGGCAAACGCCTTAACTGCTAAGCCATCTCTTCAACCCCATCTTACTCTTTAAGACAGGGTCTCTCACTAAACGTAGAGCTCACAGATTTGGCTAGATTAGCTAGCCGATGAGCCTCAGGAATTCCTTGTCTCCACCGGCATCTTGCTGGGATGATAGGCATGAGCTACAAAGCCTGCTCTTTATGTGAGGTCAGAACTCAGGTCCTCGTGTTTATTTACACAGCAGCAAGCGCTTCTCTACTGAGTCATCTCCTCAACCCAACTTTGAATTTCTGATCCTCCTGCCTCCACATTCCCATGACAGCCAAGCCCAGTTTATGTGGTGCTGGGGATCAAACCCAGGGCTATGTGCATGCTAGGCAAACACTACCAAGAGAGCTACACCCCAGCCCTACAGTCTTCTAATAAAAATCTGAAATGAAATCCTTACATCTTTTGATAGCATCTTTCAAAAGCCAAATTGCCTGCTCAATTACCCAGATAGTACTCTTTGCCTATGCAGAGAAAGAAAAAAAAAATATAGCACACAACAGAGTTAATATGCTTAATATTACATTTTCAGAGGCATGCACCATAGAATATCTGTGTTAGTATAATTAATTTAATTGAGTCATGCCTACCAAGAAATTATTTAATCATATCGCCAGTTGAATAGGTGATCTAATTAGAAGAATGAACATTTTCTTTTATCAAAAAAAAGTGGTATTTATTGCCAGGTGATGGGGGGAATCGAGAAAGTGATGGAAACCATTACTGAGAAGGCTTGAACAAGCTCAATTTACTGCAGAGAGATAAAAACCAAACACCTCAGCCATAATATCGCCATAATTGTCTGCAGTTTACTCATCTTGTAAAATAAACGACTCATGAAAGGCGAGAGCACGTTTCAAAACACACATAGAAGGTGTTAGAGTGATGGTGCGTGGGCTGCTTGACTTAATTGTAAATTGTTTTCCTGTCGGTGGGAAGTAGAAAGGTTTTAATTAGGGGTGATTTCTTCAAATTGGAAGTTCAAGGATTTGGGCTGAGTGAGAACCCTGAAAAGAAGCTTAGGTACTTCCAGGTTGGGGGACTTGAGGAGGGTGCTCCTCTCTTTTGCGCTTCTATGTGGGTGTGTTTGTGTGTGAGATTGATGACATGCCTGTGCACATGTGTGTACAGTGCACGGGCACATGTATGTTTGCAGAGATCTTTCTGAATGGCTCTCCACCTTATTCTTCGAGACAGGGTCTCTAGCTGAACCTAGAGCTCCCCAATTTGGCTGGACTAGCTAGCCAGTAAGCCCCAGGGATTCCTGGTCTTTGACTCCCCAGTGCTGGGGTTATAGACTGGGCATTTAACGTAGGTGTTGGGGATACAAACTCAGGTCCTCATGCTTGTGCAGCAAGTTCTCTATGGGAGGACACCTCCCCAGACCCTTTCTCCTCTTAGTGACATTTTGTTTTGGGTAAACCCTGGAGCCAGCACAGAGCACATTCGCAGCTATGAGATTTGATAAATGTCCAAGTGGTTCAAGTTTGCACAAGCAGCTTTTCTCTCCTAACTCCAGGTGTCAAAGACAAAAGCTGGACAGTACCGTGTGGCCCCAGGGAGCTGCAGACAGAAGCGCAGAGCAGGAGCCACTGCGCCAGATGTCTTTTAAAACTTTAGCCACTCTGACAGCAAATCAAAACCTGACTAGCCACTCCCTTCTCTGCCTTCCCAGCACTCCACTCCGAGCCTTTTCCACCAGCAGGCCCTTATTCTCAGCAGCCAAAATAATTTATTGTTTTCTACTGTTCTCCTTGGCTGAGCCTCTCAAGAGCAAGCAGATCCCCCGCCTTTTCTGGACGGACACTCCATAATTCAGTGTCATTGCATCAGTGCCTGGCTTCGTCCTCTTTCTTCCTTCCTTCCAGTTGTGATTCTTCCTTAAAGTAGAAAGGGGAAATCACCCGCAAATAGATGCTACCCTCAAGTGTAGCTCAGGTTCAAGAGACTGTGGATGAAGCTTCAGTGGCTGGATGAAATCAGTTCGGTCTCTCTCTCTCTCTCTCTCTCTCACACACACACACACACACAGAGGTAACAAGCCAGACTCACTAATGGAGCAAACGTTGTCCCTTTCCTGGTGTTCAGGCATGGTAGGTCTGTGTTCCCTACTCACAGAGAGTATTAATTGTGTTCTTATGAAGAGCATCCTCTGAGCTTCTCTGTGCCATCTTTTATCTGGGTAATTAGTGTCTTTCTCGTGTATAGTGCCAAAACCAAAACCACCCTGGTAGGATGGGAGAATGTTGCCTACCATGGAGGGGAAATGGTTCTGGCAGTCGGTTCAGACTGTCACCTCTCTTGATCTATCTTCCCAGGAAAGCCACTGAGAATATGCAAGACTGATTAACCTAGCAACAGGGAATGCTCCTACCGCTGCAGCTAAAATGGCAGGAGCATCTGGAGGCGAAGGATGAATGCTTTCAGGACGGAATTCTGCTCGGCTCTGTGTCTCGTGCACGTGTGTGTTTCATACTGGACAGTTGTTGTTGGACCCAGCATCAGACTGCCATTAATCGGATAATTTCACTGAGAGATTCAAGGGAACTGTGAGCAGTCCGGGAGGACAAGTGGCTGGCTAGGGACAGGGGGCCAACTAGCAGCTCTCACGGGTGGGACAGATGGAGCATAATCCATCACCTCGCAACACACAGGAGATAGATCACATGTCAGGAAACAGCTAAGGTTCTGAATCCTACTGGTCCAGCTGAGAGACACCATCAGCACATATCTGAAACCTTCACCTTTTACAATAATATGTCCCAGTGTTCTATTTAGTAACTTTGATATCACCATCTCCTTTGGGCACGACAGCACCATCACCATCTTTTTTTTTTTTTTTTTTTTTTTTTTTTTTTTTTTGGTTTTTCGAGGTAGGGTCTCACTCTAGCCCAGGCTGACCTGGAATTCACTATGTAGTCCCACACTGGACTTGAACTCATGGTGATCTTCCTACCTCTGCCTCCCGAGTGCTGGGATTAAAGGTGTGTACCACCACGCCTGGCTAACCATCACCATCTTTAAGCAGAATAACCATGGTGATCTTCACAAGACCCTCAGGAGGTTGATGCTAATAATATTCCCCATGTGTTTGTGTGAAGGGGAGGTCATAGACTTGTGAGATACAAAACATTTCTCTCCCTGATCTCCTGATCACATTTACATATAAGGTAAACACCTAGCTGGGGGTGGGGTTTCTTGGTTGGCATAGATGCCCATAAAATCCTCAGGGACTTCCTGGTAACATAGCTGCCGATGAGTTACCTGCATTTCTGGAAGTAGCCCCAATAATCTCATTGGCTCACTAAGCTGAACTTCAGTGGAATCTGTCGTTTCGTCTATTCGCTCCCACTCTTTCTTGGGCGAATAGATGTTTCTTTACGTCTCTCTAGGAAAAATCATACGGCAGTCATTGTATTACTTTTGCCTTTTTCTTCTCTTTTTGTGCGCTCACGTGTGTGTGTGTGTGTGTGTGTATATACAGTGTATGTGCCCTTACAGTGCCCCATACTCTTTCCGGAAATGAGGGTCACTTTCCTGTGGTGGTCAGAGAGGAACATCAGTATCCTGCACCATTGCTCTTCTGCTTGGTCTTATTTTGAACCAGAGCTTGTGGGCCTGCAAAGATTCTTGGTCTCTGATCCCTTGTACGACTAGCGTTACAGGTGCCTGTGGTCACACCCAGCTGTTTTACACGGGACCTAACGAGTTGAACTCAGGTGCTCTCAGAACCCTTTCAGGCCCCCCTGCTTGCACAGGAAATGCACTTAATCAGTGTATTAGTCAGGGTTCTCTAGAGAAACAGAACGGATAGAATGAATTGTATTAAAAGGGAATTTATTGGATTAGCTTACACAGCCCAGCAATAGCAGGTTGTAGGTCCGAGAGTCAAGCAACCCGGTAGCTGCTCAGGCCACGAGGCTGGAGGCCTCGGCAGTCCCAATCCGGCACTGAAGACCTGGAGGCTTCCTGGAGAGATGCTGTTCTTCAGTCCACCCTGGTCTTCAGTCCACACTGGAAATCAGCAACACCAAGCAGCAAGTACCAAGCGGAAAACACCAAGCACCCAGTGGCAAGGAGCGAGCAGCACCGGCAGCCAGGTGGGAAAGAGAGAGAGAGCCTTTCTTCCCAGAGCTTCTTTTTATCAACCAGCCCCCTCCTCCAAGAGGGGCCGCCCACACTGGGGGAAGGGCTTACCCCTGGGGGAAGGATTATTCCTTTTGTTAATCCTTCCTAGAGGCAACCTCAGAGACACACTTATGAGGAATGTCTGTGGATTCCTAAACAAGTCAAGTTGACACAAACTTAACCATCACGATCAGTGAGCCATCTCTCTAGCCCTTACTTTTCTTAGTGCGGGGACATAATTGTTACTGGTGCTTTGGGACTGGGGAGATGGCTCAGTGGGTCAAGTGCTTACCACACAAGCACAAGGACCTGAGTTCTGACCCCCAGAACCCACAGAAAAAGGTGGTGTGCTGTAATCTCAGTGCTGGGGAGGCAGAGACCGGGGGCTTCCTAGAAATTGTTGGCTAACTCGTCTAGCCAAATCAGTAAGCTCTGAGTTCAGCGAGCCCCTGTCTCAAAAGTAAGGTGAAGGGATGGAAAGATGGCTCAGCAGTTAAGATGCTTGTTTGCAAAGCCCAATGACCCAAGTTTGATTCTCCAGGACCCACATAAAGCCAGATGCACAAAGTGGTGCATGCATCTGGGTTTGTTTGCAGTGCCTGGAGGCCCTGGTGCACCCATTCTCTCTCCCTCCCTCTTTCTCTCTTTCTCTCCTCTCTGTCTCTCTCTATGTGTAAATTAATTAATTATCTATTTAAATAGAAAGGTGGACAGGAATTGAGTAAGGCTTAAAACATCAGCCTCTGCCCTCCACACGTATATCCACATACATAGAAACATGCATTCAAGAGCACACACGCCACATGCACACACAAAAATAACCTAGGGGCTGCAGAGTTGGCTTGACAGGTAAGGCACTTCCTTGAAAAGCCTAATGGCCCAGGTTCAGTTCCTCAGTACCCATCTAAAGCCAGATGCACAAAATGGCACATGCATCTGGAGTTTGTTTGCAGTGGCAGGGGGCCCTGGCATGCCTATTCTGTTTGCTTCTTTTCTCTCTATCTCTCCCTGCTTGCAAATAAATAAGTAAATAAAAATATCTTTAAAAATAACTTATCTAGGGCTGGAGAGATGGCTTAGTGGTTAAGGCACATGCCTGCAAAGCCTAAGGACCCCAGTTCGATCCTCCAGGCCCCACATAATCCAGATGCACAAGGGGGCGCATGTGTCTGGAGTTCGTTTGCAGTGGCTGGAGGCCCTGGTGTGCCCATTCTCACTCTCCCTCTCTCTTTCTCTAATGAATAAATATATATAAAATATTCTTTAAAATTAAAAAAAATAACCTATCTAAAGCAATTTACAGAAAGGAAGAGTTTTTTCTGACTCACAGGACTCCGTTGTGGTGGGAATGTGTGGAAGCAAGTGGCTATACGGTAGCAGGAGTGTGCAGCTGGGACTCCTCGCATCTCTGTGGATCAGGAAGCAGAGGAGGGACAAGAAGCAGGGTCAGGCTATGACACTCAAGGCCTACCCCAGCGACCCATTTCCTCCAGTTAGGTTCCACCACCTAAAGGTTCCACAACCTCTCAAAACAGCACTATGAGCAAAGGACCAAGTGTTCAAACACATGAGCCTGCTGATGACATTTCACACCTAAACCGTAACAGGAAGTCAGCTGTTTTACTGGGGGAAGAGCTTAACCAGGATTTCATTTTCTCAGATGTGACAAGGTGTTGGCAGGTCCAGTTTCTTCTGGTTTCTCTCCTCGGCGTGCAGGGGTCCCTTTCGTGCTTGTTCCTTGTGTGGCCTTGACTCTGGGCAGCAGCACTGTTGTTCCAACCACACGAAAGAGTTAATATTACTGAACACGACAGGGGAGGAAACCACTCTATATGACATCATAATGGGACTAGAACACATGTTCTTATTTGTTTGTACAACCCTATAGAATGTACGTCACCCAGAGTGAATTCTAATGTATGCTGTAGACTGTGGGTATAATGTGTCCACTGTGATGTGATGTGTCATTTAGCCGTTGTGACATTTACCAGTCTGGTGGGATCTAGGGAAGCTGTGTACATGTCAGGGGTCAAGGAGTGCATGTGAACTTTCTGTCCCCTCTGTCTAATTTTATTCTGAAACTTAAAGTCCTCTAAAAATATAGTCCCAGGGCTGGGGATTTAGGTTAGGAGTAGAGCACTTACCTACAATCCCTCAGTGAGGGGCTGGGGCGTGGCTCAGTGGTAGAGCTCCTGCCTACAATCCCCCAGTGAGGGGCTGGGGGTGTGGCTCAGTGGTAGAGCTCCTGCCTAGAATCCCCCAGTGAGGGGCTGGGGTGTGGCTCAGTGGTAGAGCTCCTGCCTAGAATCCCCCAGTGAGGGCTGAGGGTGTGGCTCAGTGGTAGAGCTCCTGCCTAGAATCCCCCAGTGAGGGGCTGGGGGTGTGGCTCAGTGGCAGAGGTCCTGCCTAGAATCTCCAGTGAGGGGCTGGGATGTGGCTCAGTGGTAGAGCTCCTGCCTAGAATCCCCCAGTGAGGGGCTGGGGTGTGACTCAGTGGTAGAGCTCCTGCCTAGAATCCCCCAGTGAGGGGCTGGGGTGTGGCTCAGTGGTAGAGCACCTGCCTAGAATCCCCCAGTGAGGGCTGAGGGTGTGGCTCAGTGGTAGAGCACCTGCCCAGAATCCCCCAGTGAGGGACTGGGGGTGTGGCTCAGTGGTAGAGCTCCTGCCTAGAATCCCCCAGTGAGGGGCTGAGGGTGTGGCTCAGTGGTAGAGCTCCTGCCCAGAATCCCCCAGTGAGGGGCTGGGGGGTGGCTCAGTGGTAGAGCTCCTGCCTAGAATCCCCCAGTGAGGGGCTGGGGTGTGGCTCAGTGGTAGAGCACCTGCCTAGAATCCCCAGTGAGGGGCTGGGGGTGTGGCTCAGTGGTAGAGCTCCTGCCTAGAGTTCCCCAGTGAGGGGCTGGGGGCGTGGCTCAGTGGTAGAGTTCCTGCCTAGAATCCCCCAGTGAGGGGCTGGGGGCGTGGGTCAGTGGTAGAGTTCTTGCCTAGAATCCCCCAGTGAGGGGCTGGGGCGTGGCTCAGTGGTAGAGCTCCTGCCTAGAATCCCCCAGTGAGGGGCTGGGGTGTGGCTCAGTGGTAGAGCTCCTGCCTAGAATCCCCCAGTGAGGGGCTGGGGCGTGGCTCAGTGGTACAGCTCCTGCCTAGAATCCCCAGTGAGGGGCTGGGGTGTTGCTCAGTGGTAGAGCACTTGCCTAGAATCCCCCAGTGAGGGGCTGGGGTGTGGCTCAGTGGTAGAGCCCTGCCTAGAATCCCCCAGTGAGGGGCTGGGGTGTGGCTCAGTGGTAGATCTCCTGCCTAGAATCCCCAGTGAGGGGCTGGGGTGTGGCTCAGTGGTAGAGCCCCTGCCTAGAATCCCCCAGTGAGGGACTGGGGTGTGGCTCAGTGGTAGAGCACCTGCCTAGAATCCCCCAGTGAGGGGCTGGGGGTGTGGCTCAGTGGTAGAGTTCCTGCCTAGAATCCCCCAGTGAGAGGCTGGGGTGTGGCTCAGTGGTAGAGCTCCTGCCTAGAGCTCCCCAGTGAGGGGCTGGGGTGTGGCTCAGTGGTAGAGCACCTGCCTAGAATCCCCCAGTGAGGGGCTGGGGGTGTGGCTCAGTGGTAGAGCTCCTGCCTAGAATTCCCCAGTGAGGGGCTGGGGACGTGGTTCAGTGGTAGAGCCTAGCATGCAAGTATGTCCCCAGCATAAACCAAGCACAGTGGCACATACTTGTAATCCCAGAACTGGGGAGATAGAAACAGGAGGATCAGAAGTTCAAGGTCATCATCTGTTACACAGGAAGTTTGAGGCTAGCCTGAGATACTTTGAAACCCTGTCTCAAAAGAAAAACCAAGATTACTAAACCAGTCGACTAACAAAACTGATTTCGGTACAAATCCTCTATGCATTTTGTGTGTGTTTGTTTACTTGAGGCATGTTCTCACCCTGAAACCCAGGCTGGCTCAGAACTCATTTTGGAGCCCAGGTTGGTTTCCATCTCATAGTAATCCATCTGTTTCAGTTTCCCAAATGGTGAGATTACAAGTGTCCCCCACCACAGCCAGTCCTACAAATCCTTTATGAAGTGAGGTCAACTTAAAGCATCATTACTTTTTAAATAATTTACTTATTTATTTGCAAGCACAGAAAGAAGAGAGACAGAGAGAGAGAGAGAACGGGCCCACCAGGGCCTCCAGCCACTGCAAACGAATTCCAGACGCATGCGCCACCTTGTGCATCTGGCTTACGTGGGTCCTGGGGAATCGAACTCCAGTCATTAGTTACAGGCAAGTGCCCTAACCGCTGAGCCATCTCTCCAGCCCTAAAGCATTATCTTTGAACTAGGAATGCCATAAAATTAAGAGTGTATTTTTGCTGGTTAATGGATGGTGGGTGGGGAGACGCTTGATGGTAAGTGAAGCATGGGAATGAAGAGAGGCGAACCTTGGATGCATGTCTAAAAATAATGTCTGCGTCTCGCTTTTAGGCTTTAATTATTTTAACACCCCAGAGAGCTGTCTAAGCTGAGTTGGGAATGTTTCTCAGAGCCTCGCCTGCAGTCCCCGACACTAGGTTGTTATTTTATTTAAGGCAGGCATCAGACAAGGGAGGGGAGATGAAACAGAGCTGGGATGTTGTCAAATCCTCCTACAGCTGTCGCAGGACACTGGGCTCCCCCAACAGCCCATGGCCTCACATCCCCTCCCCTGCCTGCCTTCTTTGCAGGGCTTGGGGAGTTAGGACCAAGTTCCTCCCTATACTGAAGAAAATACTCCTCCACTCCTATGATTGAATCATCATGAAAAAGATTAGACATCTGCTTCTCTGGCTGGAAGTGGTGGCACACACCTGAAATCCCAGCTCTCAGAGGCAGAGGCAGGAGGACTGCAACAAGTTTGAGGCCTGCCTGGGCCACAGAGTGAGACCTTATTTCAAGAAAGCAAACAAGGGGCTGGAGGGATGGCTCAGCAGTTAAGGCGTTTGCCTGCAAAGCCAAAGTACCCAGGTTCGATTCTTCAGGACCCAAGTTAGCCAGATGCAGTGGCTGAAGGCCCAGCCATGCCCATTCTCTGTCTGTCTATCTCTCTCTCTTTCTCCTTCTCTGTCAAATAAATAAATAAACAAATATAAAAATTTTTTTTAAAGAAAGCAGATAAGGAGTCTGGGGAGACTGCTCAGTGGTTGAGTGCTTGCTACTCCAGCATAAGGACCTGAATTCCATCCCCAGGACCTCCAGGAAAAGGCTCAAGTGGCCGCAATTTTCTGTAACTCCAGCACTGAAGAGGGCAGCATCAGGAGGCTTGCTGTGGTTCACTGTGGTTCATTTAGCTCCAGGTGGAGTGGCAGACCCTGTTTCAATGAGGAGGAGCAATCAAGGAGGACACAGGACATCTTTCTCTGGTCTCCTCATGTGTGTGCATGGGACACACATCTGCACACCAGCATAGATCACATGCATACACCACACACACTGCTAGAGTGCACATACAAAAAGGAGGAAAAAGAAAAGATTTCCAAGAACAGCAGGCAAAGGAAAACAAAACTAACCTGCTTCTCTGGCAGAATGTCACAGGTAGGATGTTGAGAAAATGAAGGTGGCCACTGTAGGGAAAATATTGTATGATTCTGCATGGTTTCCTCAAAGCAAATTCAAAACCCCAAACACGGGCAGAGATAGAAGCCACAGGAGTAGGTGCCGGGAGACGGCTCAGTGGGTAAGAACATTTGCTGAGCAGCATGAGGACCTGAGACCTTTTGAGGCTGAGCCCCGGCACCCACATAAAAAGCTGGGCATGGCTACTCTTGCCTATAACCCCAGTTGAGAACATGGAGATGGAAGGATCACTGGGGCTCGCTGGTCAGTCATTCTGACCAGTAAAATGGCAGCTCCAAGTTCAGTGAGCTACTTTCTTCTCAGGGAAACAATACAGAAAAATGAGAGAGGAGACACTCAATATTGTCCTCTGGCCTCTGCGCATGTGCATACAGGGTGCATGCATCTGTACATACACCCCCCCACACCACATATTACTACTACTACTACTCATACCAAAAATAAAAAGAAGTGACAAGGATATTTGCTGCAGCATCATGGGGAGGAAACTTCTAGAAGGCTGGATTCCATACTGTGCTCTGGATGTCTTTGCGTTGTAAAGGCTCATCAAGCTATAACACTCGCCATGAGGAAGTTCACTCCTTTTTTTTTTTTTTTTTAAAGAAAGGACTTTTAAAAAACTTTTATTTATTTATTTGTAAGCAGAGAGATAGAGAGATAGAAGAGAGGCAGACAGAGAGAGAGAGAGAATGGGCACACCAGAGCCTCTAGCCACTGCAAACAAATTCCAGATGCATGTGCCTCTCGTGCATCTGGCTTACGTGGGTCCTGGAGAATTGAACTGATATCCTTTGGCTTCTCAGGCAAATGCCTTAACTGCTAAGCCATTTCCCCAGCCCCACTCATGTTTTTTTTATTTGAGAGAGACAGAGAGAGAGAGAGAGAGAGATTGAGGAGAGAGAAAGAATGGGTGCACCAGGGCCTTTTCAGGTGCTGTGAACGAACTTCAGACATGTGCACCCCCTTGTGCACATGTGTGACATTGTGCCCTTGCATCACTTTTGCGTCTGGCTAAATGTGGGACCTGGAGATTTGAACAAGCATTCTTAGGCTTCGCAGGCAGGCATCTTAACCGCTAAGCCATCTTTCCAGCCTCACTCTTTTTAAAAAAAGATTTTTTTTTATTTATTAGAGAGAGAAAAGAAGGAGAGAGAGAGAGAATGGGCACGCCAAGACCTCCAGTCACTGCAAACAAACTCCAGACATATGCACTACTATGTGCATCTGGCTTACATGGGACCTGGAGAATTGAGCCTGGGTCCTTTGGCTTTGCAGGCAAGTGCCTTAACTGCTAAGCCATCCCTCCAGCCCAAGTTTACTCTTTATGAATCATACTTTGTTACATTGTGCTTTTAGAAGATCTCTTTACTGCTGTTAGGAGACAAGGTCTCACTGTGTAGGCCAAGAAGTTCTGGAACTCCTGATCCTCCTGCTTTGGTCTCCCAAGTGCTGGGATTACAGGTGATACCATAGCAGCCAGGCATTTTATATAATCTTAATTTTCTCTAACTAATATACTAGGAAGAATGTCCAATCTATAGATTATTATATATAATATATAATAAAGATACATAATATGTATTATATATAAAAGAGAATGAACATTGCCTATAGAATCCTTGATATGTCTGCTTCCAATCTCACTGTGTATCTCCCTCTCCAAGGGTAACCACAACCCTGCATGTAATATTTGTGAGTCTCACACATGTTTTCATATCTTTGCTACATGTATATGTATTTCATATAGCCATAAAAGATAATGTGTTTTTAAACCACATATGGAAGGCATCTTTTGGCAGGAATCTCTCGTGCTTTTCAGATTTTGTTTAGAGGATTTTCTATATGGGTTCCTGTAACTTCTACTTCTTTCATTTTAACCACTATATAAAATGCCAGTGAACAAACTTGCAGGGGCTGCTTTTGGTGAACTGGCCAGTACAGCACAGTCTACAGTGGGGATTCTAAACATTTTCCATTCATGATCCCTTTTAAGCCAAGAAATGATTACATGACCCTGGGTATATAACTATATAAAATAGCTGTACAACAGGGTGAGTGTGGTTCCTGGTGTCCCTGTGGCTGCGGTTCCCCAGAGATGTCCAGGCAACTGTGGAGCAGGGTCTTGAGTGGCCATGAGCGTGACCAGAAGAAACACCTTGGAGGCAGCGTCGGAGGGCAGCTCGTTTATTGTCAGGGGAATGGGTCTATAAGCCTTTGTGAAAGAGCGGGAAGAGGTACAGGTCCTAAGGGGATTGGTTAGTACGGAGGTCCTGCTGATGCCTAATTAGCATGTAGGGACTTTCCCGGTGAGCAGGAAAGCATGGTGGGAAAAGGTATAGACTATGCTATAGGGGGCTTGGCTGTGTGGAAGGCTGCTGGCTGATACCTCATTAACATTTAGGGACATTCCAGGCAAGCGTCAAAAAAATCACAGGGCTTGGGGAAAGCAAAACCTAAGTCCAAGTGGCCCGGGCTGGGAGAAGGGAGTGGCCTCACTCCTGATTGTAGGGGTCTAGGCTCGCTGCAACCTCTGAAGTCCAGGGCCCTTAGTCATGTCTGACATCTCAGGACAGCCTAAACCTCCAGTAGCCCAGGGGCCTTCAACCATGCCCGACAGGTGAGAAGAAAGCTCCGTGAGTAAGAGAGCTTGTTGCACAAGCACGAGCACCTCGGTTTGATTACTAGCACTCATATACAAAGCTGGGTATAGACAGACATGCTTGTCATCCCAGCACAGAGGAGGGCAGAGACAGGAGCAGCCCTGAGCTCCCTGGTCAGCCAGCCTCGCAAAAGAGTGGAAGGCTCCAGATTCTGTGAGAAATTGTCTCAGAGAAATAGCTAGAAGGGTGATAGAAGTGGACACCCGATGTCCAGGGTAAGAGAAGCAGACCACACCCAATGTCCTCCTCTAGCCTCTGCACGGGACCTACACATCTGCACACACATGCATACGCCACACACACTACACAGACACTCCCCCAAATAGGTATACAAATGAAACATTTGCTGACAATAAGTCATAACAATGTTTATTGGAAAATAGCTCTTAGATATGCATATAATTTTACCATTCATTAAGGATGAATAAGTTTGCATATTAATAAGATGGATATGCTTGTTTACTTTTACATGAAGAATTAAATTCTGCCCCAGTATTGCATACTACACTACACGATACAGGGCATCTTCATGGATATTCTGCAATCACCCGTTCTGAGAATGCCGCTCTGTAGAAACACCTAGTTCAAGATGGCAGAAGGATATTTGGGGACATTTTAGAAATTGTCGGAAATTCTGTCCTATTCTGAAACCAAAGTCATTTAATGATTTTTTTTTATGAAACTCAAAAGTTAATTTTTAAATTTTTTTGATTTTTTGAGATAGGGTCTCACTGTAGCCCAGGCTGACCTGGAATTCACAATGTAGTCTCAGGGTGGCCTTGAACTCATGGAGATCCTCCTACCTCTGCCTCCCAAGAGCTGGGATTAAAGGCGTGCGCCACCACACCCGGCTTTCAAAAGTTAATTTTAAAAATAAAACATTCTGGACTTGGAGAGACGGCTCAGAGGTTAAAGGTGCGTGCTCAGAAAGCCTAACTTTCCAGGTTTGATTAAAGCCAGATGCCCAAAGTGGCACATATGTCTAGAATTTGTTTGTAGCAGCAAGACGCCCAGGCATGCCCATATTCTCTCACTCTCTCTCTCTCTCTCTCTCATAAAAAAATAAAATACTTTTAAAAAACAAAAAATAAAACATTCTAACAGAATATAATCCAACTGTATACTACTTTGACAGTTGTTTATTATGGAATAACGGTAGGAAAGAGTTAAGTCTTTGTTGTCTATGAGACCATTACGATCTGTAAGAACAGAAAACGTTGTTCAGTGAAACACCATCAATCATCACACGAATAGTCTTGAGTGTGAGCTGAGGTACTTTGTGTCCGGTGGCGTGAGGGGCTGCAAAGTGCAAGGCATGAATGTGGTGTGTTGAGAATCAAGGCTACAGTGAAGTCACACAATGCAACATGGAGGAGCGCTGCCAGAAACAGCTTGAATTCATTCTGCATTTGATTTGGAGCTAATTTTGGGTGGTTGTGCTGTCAGAATTCTTTTATGGTTGATAAAGTTTTCGTAACCTCCACACTCAGTTTCCCACAATTTCACCAAGTGGGGTATAGAAGATTATACATATGGATTCCTATAGATTCATCTCTTTCATTTTTACCATTCTTCAGAACTCCATTGTGCAAATGTATTGCGATGTATTTTATAATTCTCCTGTAGACATTTCAGCCGAATGGCAGACTGCTGGGAGCTTCTCTAATGCCTTCTGCTTCCTTGACAAGTCGATCTCACAGTTATCCAGAGCAGCAATGGCCCAGTTGAAAGATTACATACCCCTACTATTCTTTTTTTAAAATTTAAAAAAAAAATTATTTTTGGAGAGAGACACAGAGAGAGAGAGAGACAGAGAGGGAGAGGGAGACAGATAGAGATGGGCACGCCAGCAGTCTCTCAGCTGCTGTGAATGAAATCCAGATGTGTGCGCCCCCTTGTGGGCAAGTGCAGCATTGCGCCCTTGTGTCACTTTGCATCTGGCTAAACGTGGGACTGGAGATTGGAACCGCTGGAGATTGGAACCAGCGTTCTTAGGCTTAGCAGGTAGGCGCCTTAACCACTAAGCCATCTCTCCAGCCCCCCTACTATTCTTGCTTTCAGATCTGACCATGTCCACATTCTTGTCACCACCACACAAGCACGGTTTGCTAACCGGAGCTCCAGGAAGCCATATTAAGCTATGTGGTGATGCAAGGGATAGAAGCCACCTGTTCAGGATGACAGAGCAAGAAGACAGAAGAGAACAGGGATCCTGGGGATTCTGTGGAGATTTCATCCTGGCCCTGGGCTGCATTTTAAAGCTCTTTCTTAGACAGGTCTGCAGTACCAACAACTGAACATTATATTTTCACTGCTAATTAATAGTAATGGGGGCTACTGTACACAGTAATTCAATGACTTTCCTTGACTTAAATGATCATGCATGTTGTTAGAGTTCCTGTGGGGAACTATGGTACACAGAGAAATATATAGTTTGTTTCTGCTGCAGTTCCTGACTCAGACATTCTTTTAAAATCATTATTTTTGCATGTGTGTGCGTGCATGTGTGCACATTCAAAACTGTGTGTGCAAGTGGGCACACACACACACGTGTATGTGTGTGTGTAGATACCAGAGGACAACTTCATGTTATCCCCAGGAAGGCCATCCATTTCCTTTGAAAAAGTCTCTCATCAGCCTGGAGCTCACCAAATTAGTCTGAACTGTCTGTGCAGCCAGGCCCAGGAATCCTCTCGTCTCCAGCTCCCCAGTGCTGGGACTGCAAGTATGTGCTGCCATGCCTGGCATCTATGTGGTTCGGTGGATAGCATGCTTGTCATGCAAACACGAATGCTAGGGACTGAATTCAGGTCCCCGTGCTTGTGAGCTATGTCCCCATTCCTCAAATCTTCTGAACTCCTTGGAATTTTCTGAGTGAAATGAGTGAGAGCAGCTTATTTCGTTAATTATAACAGGCTCACTCCACTACTCCAAGGGTTTTCGTAATGGGTGAGTACCTCGTGATAACCTCCTGGTAGCTTCACATGGAAGTTGGTGACATCGTGTGATCAGAGGGTTGGAACGCTCAGCCACACCCTCCCACACAGACACTGCCCAGTAGGAGGGGAAAAGGACAAGGTTTCCTATTGACCAGTGGAAGTGACTAAATACATCATGCCTCTAACCCTTTCCCTCCCCTGCCCCGCATAACAAGCCCTAAAGGAAAGAGCTGGGAGGATGGCTTAATGGTACAATGTTTGCTTCATAAACATGAGGATCTGAGTTCAATTCCCAGCACCCACCTAAAAAGCTAAGTATGGGGGGCACAAACATGTAATCCCAGCTCTGGAAAGGCAGAGACAGAGATGCCTCGAGTTCACTGACCTACTCATCACTGATGAGCCCTAGGTTTGGCAAGAGACCCTGTCTACAAAAAATAAGGGGGAGAGAGCAACTGAGAAAACCTGATGTTGGCGTCTACCCTCCCCCCACACTCACACTTATGCACACGGGAATGCACACATTTACATGCATGTACCCTCACACACACATGCCCACACACATATGAATATGCATGCACATGCACGTATACAACTAAAAGAATTCTAACAGGACTTGAGAGATGGCTTAGTGGTTAAGGCACCTGCCTCCTAAGCCTAAAACCGTCAGTTCCAACCTCCAGGTCCCACGTTTAGCCAGATGCAAAGTGATGCAAGGGCGCAATGCCGCACTTGACCACAAGGGGGTGCACGCGTCTGGAGTTTGTTCGCAGCAGCTGAGAGGCTGCTGGCGCACAAATCTCTATCTGTCTTCCTCTCCCTCTCTGTCTGTCTCTCTGCGTCTCTCTCTCAAAAAAAAAAAAAAAAGAATTCTAACAGACAGGGGTTCAAAGAGCTTGTGCAATGACGTGCGCATTGGAATACTGTGTTGAGAAAAAGCATGAGCACTCTTATGGCCTCTATGCTGTTGTCCAATTTGGGTGTCCCTGAGTTCTATTTTTATTTTATATTTTATTTTATTTTATATTAAATCAGTCATAGCAAGAAAGCGCTGTTCTGCATTCTGAGTGTCTTCCTGGTGAGTTTTCAAGCCTGAGGAGGGAATGGCCCATCAGAAGAAGCCCAGGTGGCAACATGAGGTTGACGTCACAAGCACGCAGACTGGCAGGACCATGCGTCTCGCCGGGTAACTCAGTGTCGGCGCTGCCCTGAGGCTTAGGATGCACAGCTGGTGCAGGAGAGCTGGACCATTGGTTGGTCTGAGTGCCAACCAGAGTTCAGACACACCTGGAAACAGATAGATGCTGGAGAAAGGCCACACAATTCTCAAGTCTTACCTGGCACTTCGGATCGTTCTGTATGAATTCCTGTCCGTTTTTAAGTTCTTGTCAGTTTATTCCTGCACGGAATGTTTGACAGCTTCTACATCTTTCCACGCTAGCCGCTGTATACTGGCAGACTCTGTCTGATATTTATTGCTGAGCTGCTGGGTGGGAGACAACATCTTGTTGATTTCAGTTAAGTTTGCTGATTCTGAGTGAAATTATGCATTTTTTTCTGAATCTTTATTTACTGGGCTGGTTTCCATGTTAATAAATTAACTGTTCATATTCTGCAACTATTTTTTTTTCTGTTTCTAGTCCTGTCTGTTTGTTTTAATGGTGCTGCTGGGGTTGAATACAGGGCCGGTCAAGTGCTCTACCACCAAGCTATGTCCTCAGCATTTTTTCTTCCCTCCCTTCCTTCCTCTCTCCTTCCTTTTCTCCTTTCTTTCTTTCTTTCTTTCTTTCTTTCTTTCTTTCTTTCTTTCTTTCTTTCTTTCTCCCATTTTCCTGTTGAGTCTCCTTCCTTCTCTACTCTCTTCTCCTCCCTCCCTCCCTTCTTCCTTTTCTTCCTCCTTCCTCCTTTTTTTTTTTTTTGACAGGATCTTCAAACTCACGATCTTCCTGTTTGACACTCCCTACTCTCTACCTACCAACACACTCACCCATCCCCACTGCTGGGATTCTAACCCTACACCATCATGCCCAGTCTTATTGTTGTTGACTTGTTGGAATTCTCCATCTACTCTGGTAATACACCTTCAGTGTTTCTTTTCTCTCCTCATCACTAAAAGTTAAACTTACTGGAGGCTTATTTGTTTCCTTAAAAAGACAGCTTTTTAAAAATTCCTTCTTTATGTTGCCTTTTCTATTTCACTACTTTCATTAATTTTAGATTTTTTTTTTTTTTGCCCTGTTAAAACTCCCAAGTAGTGTTCTTTAAATATCATTTAAAAGATTCTGGCTAGAGCTCGATATCTAAGTGACTCAGAAGCAAACAACCTGATGTGATGCTCACACAAGTGCAATAGTGGCACACAGTCTTGGTGGGTAACCAACTGCTTTTGGATTGGCTGACAGATCCATATCTGGAACTGGGAAACAAGTCAGAATCATATCTAGAAAATGATTCTGCTTTTTAACATCAAGCTCCCACTAATATTGGGCTATAAGAGAGAACATACCCATTAAATTCTTGCTAGATTAATAATGCTTATCCCATTTTACCTGTGCTGACTTCACTCTCCTTGGAGAATCTGCTTCTCTTTTTCAGACGGGAGTGGGACCTGAGGAGATAAATGACCCACCATACTTCATCATGGCCCTAGCTGAAACCACAGAGGAATTGGGGAAATGAGCAAGAGCGCTGCTTTCTTGGAGAACCTGATATCAGTACAAGGGTGAAGGAGACAGACACTGAGGACACTCAACACCTGCCAAACCAGAGATCCAGAGGCTCCTAAGAGCCCATCACTGAAGTAGACTTAAAACACACCCAACAGGGCTCAGGGAATTTTGTGGAAGAGGGGACAGAAAGATTGTGAGAGCCACAAGTTGGGACATCATGCCCAGAGGCATTGCCTCTCCCCCATCACCGACTGCTGCCCCCACAATGCACTACCCACGATCCCCATGGGGATGACCTGCATTCCCAATGAGGAAGGCCCCTTTGGAAAAGGGGCAGGGAGGAGGGCAAGGATGGTACCAACATGTGTTGTTCACATACTAAGTATGTCCATAACTAATAAAAATAAAATTAAAAATATTCTGGCTAGGCATGGGACTTATACCTGTAATAGCAGCAGTCCAGAGGCTGGAGCAAGAAGGTCTTAAGTTTGGGATCACACTGAGTTACATACTGATTCAATAATAATAATAGTGATATATGAATATAAAATATAGTAGCTCATTGCATTTGTCCATGTATTTCATAAAAATTTGGGCTATTCCTTATTTCTTTGTTTTCATGCCTTCCTTCTGTATTTACTTTCTTCTCAGAGTAAACATTTGTTGGTAATAAACTGTCTTTGGTGTTCATCTGAAAATGTTTATTTTTGTGTTTATGGATGAATTATAGTTTGGATGGACATGGGATCACAGAAAAGCCCTTTTTAAAATTTTTATTTGTTTATATTCACAAGGTGAGAAAGAGAGAGAATTGGCGCACCAGAATCTCCTGCTACTGCAAACAAACTCCAGACAGATGCACGTGCCACTTTGTACATCTGGAGAAAAACCTCTTTTTTTTTTTTTTTTTTTTTTTGAGAGAGACAGACAGAGAGGGAGAGGAAGACAGATAGAGATGGGCATGTCAGCAGTCTCTCAGCTGCTGTGAACGAAATCCAGATGCGTGTGCCCCCTTGTGGTCAAGTGCAGCATTGCGCCCTTGTGTCACTTTGCATCTGGCTAAAGGTGGGACCTGGAGATTGGAACTGGCATTCTTAGGCTTAGGAGGCAGGCGCCTTAACCGCTAAGCCATCTCTCCAGCCCAAGAAAAGCCTCTTTTTAAGCAGTGTGTAGTTGAGTTGCCCAGGCTATCCCAAGTGGATCCTCCTGACTCAGCTCGTGAGTAGCTGTTACTTGAAGAACGTACCTGTAGGAAAGCTATTTTAAAGAAATATTTCTTTTCTTTTCTTTTTTTTTTTTTTTTGGTTTTGTGAGGTAGGGTTTCACTCTGGTCCAGGCTGACCTGGAATTCACTATGTAGTCTCAGGGTGGCCTCGAACTCTCGGCACTCCTCCTACCTCTGCCTCCCGAGTGCTGGGATTAAAGGCGTGCGCTACCACGCCTGGCTTAGAGAAATATTTCTTCATTGTGCGTGCGGCAGTCAGGTTCGTGTTGCTGACAGGAATCATCCAACCAAGAGCAGCTTGTTGGATAAACAGTTTGTTTTGGCTTACAGGCTTGACGGAGAAGCTCCATGAAGGCAGGGAAAACGATGACATGAGCAGAGGGTGACATCAGCCCTGGACAACATCAGGTGGACAACAGCAGGAGAGCGTGCCAAACACAGGCATGGGGAAACAGGCTATAACACCCATAAGCCCACCCCCAACAATACACTGCCTCCTGGAGGCATTAATTTCCACTTGCCATCAGCTGGGAACCTAGCATTCAGAACACCTAAGTTTATGGGGACACCTGAATCAAACCACCACATTCTGCCTCTGGCCCCCACAAACTGATAAACATCCATGATGTGAAATGCAATGCATTCATACAACTTTAAAAGACCCCAAAGTTTTTATCAGTTCCAATGATGTTCATCCATCCCCATAGTCCCAGATCTTTTAACTGAGCCATAATAACAAAATATCCCCTAAATAAATAAATAAATAAATAAATAAATAAATAAATAGCACAGAATAAACATTCACACTGCAAAAGATGGCACTGGGCATAGCAAAGAAACATTCAACAAATACAAGATTTAAACAGGGCAAACATCAAACTCTGTAGCTCTAAGTCTAACAACTCTAGCCAGTGAAAAATCTCCAAGTCCAATAATTCTAACCAGCAACAAGTCTCTGCAGTTCCAATTCTGCCCCTCCAGCTAGGCTACTCACAGTCCTGGAAAACTTCATCTGGGGCCAGCATCTCGTGGTCCCAGCGTCTCCACTGGGTCTCCACTGCAACCCATGGCTCGTCCTCATGGCCCCATTGGGTCTCCATGCAGGCATCCAGCAAACCTGCTTCACACTGCCCATGGCCATTTCTAAAACACAAGACCATGTTGCAAACTCAATGACCCTCTCTTTCCTGCATTTCTTATACTCCACAATACCAGGTGGGGTGCCAATTTGCTAATCCAGCAGTTCGCACAAAGACTTTTTTTTTTCCTGTGACATAGTCCTTTGCACACACCAGTCCATTTCTATGCACTGCAACCCTGCACAAGTTCTCAGGACACAGGCATGAGAGCAAGCCTCTCACACAAGCTGGTGCTAGCACCTCCAAGCAAGGCTTTTTCACCCTCATAAGCCAAACCTCACATTCCATAGTTCTTACTGCATGCAGGTCTGAGTTTGACCAGAATAGTCCATCAAGCTGTACTTACAGCACTGCAAGGCATCTTTTGGGCCAGGGTTTCACATCCTTCCATATTCCTTTTGAAAATCAGCTCCAAAAGGCCAAAGCCACATAGTCAGGTGTCTAGCAGCAGTCCCACTCCTTGGTACCACTTTACTGTTGCAGTCAGGTTCACATTGCTGGCAGAAATCACCCAACCAAGAGCAGCTTGTGGGAAAAAAAAGAGGTTTATTTTGGCTTACAGGCTCAAGGGGGAAGCTCCATGATGGCAGGGAAAATGATGGCATAAGCAGAGGGGGGACATCACCCCCTGGCCAACATTAGTTGGACAATAGCAACAAGAGTGTGCCGAACACTGGCATGGAGAATCTGGCTATAACACCCATAAGCCCACCCCCAACACTACACTACCTCGAGAAGGCTTTAATTTCCAATTGCCATCAGCTGGGAAACCTAGCATCCAGAACACTTAAGTTTATGGGGGACACCTGAATCAAACCACCACATGCATATGATATTTTATAATCTACTACAAACTTATAAAATCGACTGTGTCATGTCTAATTTTACTATTGGTGGAATGTTTCAAAAGTGCTCATTTCCCACCAGGGTGAATTTTGCTTCTTTTATTCGCTGCATATTATTCCAAGAACAATACAAGGAATAGAGCAACCACTCAATGAAAAGGTTCACTTGAGCAAATGGAGAAATGCATTGCTTGCTGGGCTCTGGGTCCTTGGAGGACAAAATGACAACTTTCTGCACAGGAAAGCACTTTGGCCAGTACTTAGAGTAGGGTCTAAGTAAATGTTTGTTGTAGGAATAAAGTAATTCACTGGCGTTACTTTAAAAAAAAATAAATAAAAGGACAGAGTCTTGTCTGACAAATTTCTGGCCTCAGCATCCCTACTGCTGGACTGATAGTAGAGAGAGCCAGCACACCCTTCCTTGGAGCAGACTGTCCTTTTCCCAGCTCACGTTTCCTTTTGAATTGTCCCTGGGGTTAGTTTGTGGCAGAGGGGCTGGGGTTTCACAAGAGCAGAGCCCTCTTTAGAATGTCTCCTCTGTCACCACACGCACAAGCTTTCAGAGATCTGTCCACAGAAATGATTTTTCCAACTTCACTGGTAGCCTGGCTGGGTCCTCATTTCTCAGTAGACCGTGATACATCACTGTTGGTGTCTCCTTTAAGGGGACAGGATAAGACAAGCGGGACAGATGACATCTAGACGCAGGCTGTATGGAGAGGCACAGAAACAGATGAAACTTTCAGTAGGGGCTGGTGTGGCTTCCTGGAGGGCCCTGCCTCCGCAGGGACAGTGCCCTGGTGTTCCCACAAAGGACGAGCTTTGGCCTTGGAGGAAAGAAACGGGGACTTCTGGGGCTCAGTGTTCAGAAGCATTGAAACCCTTAGCCACCTAGAGCACTTCTGTGCTTCAATTTGTACACTTAGAAAGTAGAAGGAAGTGGGGTGTGGTGGCGCACGCCTTTAATCCCAGCACTTGGGAGGCAGAGGTGGGAGGATCGCCTTGAGTTCAAGGCCACCCTGAGACTACATAGTGAATTCCAGGACAGCCTGAGCTAGAGTGAGACTCTACCTCGAAAAACCAAAATAAATAAAAAATAAAATAAATAAATAAATAAATAAATAAATAAATAAATAAATAAGGAAGTAGAAGGAACTCCTAGGATTCAGAAAAGATGCTTGGCCATTTAGAGGACATAACAGGCACTTGAATGTCAAACATCCATGCATCCATTAAGCCTTTAGTTGAGTTTAGTCTGGGACAGTCCCCAAAACAAACCCATCACTTCCTCCATCTGCTGTCTCTCCATTCAGATTCAGAAAGTACCTGTATTTTCCAACGTTGGTAGGTTTTCTGTGTTTGTTACTTAGTGATTGCCATGGTTCCAGCCCCTCAATGGGGATTCTAGGCAGGTGTTCTACCACTGAGCCACACCCCAACCCCTCACTGGGGGATTCTAGGCAGGAACTCTACCACTGAGCCACACCCCCAGCCCCTCACTGGGGGATTCTAGGCAGGAGCTCTACCACTGAGCCACACCCCCAGCCCCTCACTGGGGGATTCTAGGCAGGAGCTCTACCACTGAGCCACACCCCAGCCCCTCACTGGGGGATTCTAGGCAGGAGCTCTACCACTGAGCCACACCCCAGCCCCTCAGTTGGTTCTTTCTGGAATACATCAGTCTCAGGTCACCCATAAGACCACACAACTCCCCAGCACACCACAAAGTGAGGAGAAAAATAAGATGCAAAGCAAATACAGTAACAAGAGTTTAAAATCATGTTGCCTTTAGCTCTTGGGGAGCAGACCTTTGTGCAAAGTGCATCTCCCCTCACCATGATGTCTACTCGGAAGCCCAAGAACATAAACAGAGGCCAACGTCCCTTCCACATATTGGTTCAGGTGTAGGCAGGACACCTTTGCTGAAGGACAAAAACAAATCCAGAATGAGAAAAGCAAATTATTTTTCAAGGCATCAAAGTCAGTATTACAAACAAAGATGAGAGCTATTTCTTTGTTGAGAGTTTTTTTTTTTTTTTTAAGCCATTATGGGGCACACTTTATAGTTCTCCTTTAATGTCAATATATGACAAAAAAATTTTTTTGCTGCCCTGTGGCTCATGTGGTCTTTCTGATCAGGAATCTACTGTTCTGCTTTGCTTTTCAGACACTGGAGGCTTTGGTGTCTTCAAGAAAGGAACTCACGGAGGGGTTTTGTGTGCTTTCAAGTAGAGTAATAATAATAATAATAAGATAATAAATAGGCCTTCGATCTTAGCAAAACTTAAAACCATATGTTCTGAGGGTTTCTTCATTCAGTGCTAATTAAGAGCTTTCTTTTTTGCCCCCGCAAAATGAGACTTCTTTGGACCGTAATAAACAGCTTTAGGCATTCAGGCATCTTGCTGGGACCGTCTCTGCTCCCTGGAGGACCAAATCCTGGACCACTTTGATGTTCAGAGCCCCGTACTGGATCCAAGGCCCTGTGACTAAAACACAGGTTCCTAGTAGGAGTTGATGGACAACTTAAGACTCCCCCCAGGTGGCAGGTGTCATAACAACCCACTAACTTTAGCAAAATTGGGGGAAAAAAAAATAAAGAAGATAGGATGGTCTCCAAGTCACACTGACTTGATGGAGGCATACATATGTCTTCCTGTAACCCAGAGGATTCACTTTCAGGAGAGTCTAGGTCTTTTCTAATCAACAAGCAGCCCAGATGGTCACCAGCCATCTCTGCAGCAAAAGTCACTAAGCATTCGGATATGCGCACAGCTTGCTTGTCTTGAGTTAGCGCCACCGCGCAGAGCCCAGATGTTTTCCTCTTCATCGTACTTGTACTTTGTGATGGCCTCACTGGATGTCATCTGGCCACTGGAAACCCCTCTAGGAAGGACGCTGCCATCTGACTGCATGGCTGCGTGCCTGTATGCCTCTCTGCAGAGCGGAGAGTTGTCGGTTTACTTGAAGGAATGAACTGGGCCGTAAGGATGAGGATGGAATTCATTCTTGTTGACTTTTTGGTATGTTAACTACAGAACTCCAGTAACTGGCCTTTCAGGATTTTGTTGTTGTTGTTATTTTTCTGGAGGGTGTGTGTGTGTGTGTGTGTGTGTGTGTGTGATGTGGAGTGTGTGCTATAGTGTGTATATGCATGGCGTATGCACATGCATGTACCCTTATGGAGACCCATACACTCACCTGTGGTGGCTGGAATAGAACATTAGGTGTCCATCCCCATTGCTCATCTTGTTTTATCTGGAGTCTCCTTTTACTGATTCCAGAGCTTGCAGGGCTCAGAAGATTCCCTGGCCTCTGCTCCACTATAGGACTGGGGCTACAGGCTCACATGGACACACCCAGATGTGGTTTTTGTTTTGTTTTGTTTTGTTTTGTTTTGTTTTGTTTTGTTTTGTTTTGTTTTGTTTTAGTTTGCAAGCACAGAGAGAGGAGACAGAATGGACAAGCCAGGGCCTCCAGCTGCTGCAAATGAACTTTGTTTATTTATTTATGAAAGAGAGACGAGGAAGAGAGAGAATGGGTGCACCAGGGCCTTTAGCCACTGCAAATGAACTCTAGACACATGAGCCACCTTGTGC
Organism: Orientallactaga sibirica; assembly: GCA_036365145.1. Taxonomy (NCBI): domain Eukaryota; kingdom Metazoa; phylum Chordata; class Mammalia; order Rodentia; family Dipodidae; genus Orientallactaga; species Orientallactaga sibirica. Next base: position 1,737,056 of record JAEOAD010001941.1, on the reverse strand, counting down.
ATCTGGCTTACCTGGGTCTGGGGAATTAAACCGGGATCATTTGGCTTTGTAGGCAAGCACCTTAACTGCTAAGCCATTTCTCCAGCCCTGGAAGTGAACTTCAGATGCATGCACCACTTTGTGCATCCGGCTTTACATGGGTACTGGGAAATCGAACCCTAATTGTTAGGCTTTATAGGCAAGTGCCTTAACCACTGAGCCGTCTCTTCAGCCCCACCCAGCTGTTTTTTAGATGAGATCTGGAGATTTGAGTTTGGGCAGTCTTGGTTGGTTCCTCATGCTTGCACAAGAAGCACGCATAGCCTCTGGGTCATTTCTCTAGCCATTTGGAGTGTGTGTGTGTGTGTGTGTGTGTGTGTGTGTGTGTGTGCACATGCGCGTTGTGCTTGCATATTGTTGTGTGTGTGTCTAGGTGCGTGTGCACTGATGCAGGTAGGTGTGGAGATGACAGGCGTCTTCCTCATTTGCTAACTACCTTATTCTTTGAGGCTGGGCCTCTTGCTGAACCTACAGTTCACCCACCCATCTAGACTAAGCCCTAGGGCTCCTCCTGTCTGCACTTTTCCAATGCTGGGATTACAGGCATCCACCACACCTGGTATTTTCTGTGCTCTGGATCCAAACTCAGGTCCTCATGTTTACATGGCAACCACTTCCCCGCTGAGCCATCTCCTCAGCCCTCTCATCTTTTTCTTTTTCCTTATGATTTTAGCTTTTATTGGCGGGGTTCAAGGTAAGGTCTTGCTCTAGCCCAGGCTGACCTGGAATTCACTCTTCAGTCTCAGGCTGGCCTCGAACTCACGGCGAACCTCCTACCTCTGCCTCCCGAGTGCTGCAATTAAAGGTGTGCGCCACCACTCCCGGCTCGATTTTAGTTTTTGAGACTGAGTCTTATGTAGTTTGGGATGGCTTCAGATTTACTATGAATGTGAACGTGACCTTAAACTTCTGACCCTCCTACCTCCATTTCTCAAGTACTGAGATTTCAGTCATGTACCACCAGGTCCACTTTCATGGAGTGCTGAGGACGGAAGCTGGCTCTTTGTGCAGAGTAGGTAAGCACTCTACCAACCTACCTACGTCCCCGGCTCCCAGGCTAAGTTTGCGGCTGTGTTTTATGTGCTTTTCACCACCACAATTTACAAAGAGCCTCCCTGACTTAAGCGCCTGGGCTCAAGCCTTAAAGCTGCCCATTTCCTAGCTGTGTGACTTCCAACAAATCACTTTATCTCTCTGAGTTGTTTCTCCATCAGTAACAAAGCAGAAAATACAACTTCCTGCTTCATGGGGCTATTGTGAAGGTGAAGGGCAATCCTATTCAGGGCACACAGAATAAATGTCTAATGTGTATTTCTCTTTCTGTTTTATCTATATTCCTTGGCCTTTGGTTTCTCATTTTTAAGCCCTTGATCTTAATCAGAATAAAGAAGGATGGAGCTTAAGTTGCATTCCATGTGTGTATTTCTCCTGGCCCACTAAAGTGTCTACTTTGTCCTTTAGGGCTGGGAAGAGGGAAGGCTCAGCAATTAAGAACACTTGCCATTTAACCCCGAGGGCCTGTGAGAGCCTGAAGTCAATTCTCCAGCACCCATGTAAAATGCCACGTGTGGCCATGCGTGTCTGTAGCCCCAGTCCTGCAGGAGACAGAGACGAGAGGATCACTGGGGCTCACTAACGGAAAACAGCAGCTCCTGGTTGAGGGAGAGACTCTCTCTAGGAAATACGTGGATGAGTGCTAGACAAGGACACTCGACATTCTCCTCTGGTACTGCACACTACGTGGAGTGCACACACACGTGCATATGCCACACACACACACACACACACCACTATACATATTCTATGTATACACACTTGTCAAAAAATAAAGAATGAGGGCTGGAGAGATGGCTTAGCGGTTAAGGTGCTTGCCTGCAAAGCCAAAGGACCCCAGTTCGATTCTCTAGGACCCACGTAAGCCAGATGCACAAGGTGACACTTGCATCTGGAGTTCATTTGCAGTGGCTAAAAGCCCTGGTGTGCCCATTCTTTCTCTCTCTCTTTTCTCTTTCTCAGCCTCTTTCCCTCTCTCAAATAAATAAATAATTTTTTAAAAAAGAACAAGGGCTGGAGAGATGGCTTAGGGGTTGAGGCGCCTGCCTCCTAAGCCTAAGAACACTGGTTCCAATCTCCAGCAGTTCCAATCTCTAGGTCCCACGTTTAGCCAGATGCAAAGTGATGGAAGGGCTCAATGCCACACTTGACCACAAGGGGGAGCAAACATCTGGATTTCATTCACAGCAGCTGAGAAACTGCTGGCGCGCCCATCTCTGTCTTCCACTCTCTCTCTCTCTCTCTGTCTGTCTCTCTCTCTGAGTCTCTCTCCAAAAAAAAAATAATAAAAAATAAAAAGTTAAAAAAAGAACAAACCATGACGTTATCCCATTGTTCATAACTTTGGGTCAATCAAAAGAAGAAACATGTCCATTCAAATATGTATTTTACTTTTTTTTAATAATACTCAAAACTATAGAACTGGCCTCATTCAGACCTAATGTTCACAGAACAGGCAGCTGTGTTGGAGGAGGATAACTTTGCCCAAGATTCAAAAGGTCTTCCTCTATTTGGGGATATAAAGGCGTAAAACCAAGGGATTTTCTGTGTTGTGACCCTTGTGTCCCATTTGCCTCATTTCCTGGCTCTTTCTAGCAACACACACACACACACACACACACACACACACACACCTATATTTTATTTATCTTCTCTCAAGGGGGACTCAGCCTCCAACAGCCAGTAGGGCAAAAAACAGAAATCCACCCCAAAAGAGGGAAATAAAGTGAGCATCTTTACCACTAATTTCTTGCTAAAGGCCATCCCATGCATCTGGATGCTCCATGAATCCACTTTCACACTTCTCCCCTCCAAGCCCCTTCTTATGGGACTTGCCCGTCTCACTTCTCTTCCTCCTTCATTAGTTTCCAAATGCCACTCCCTGTCCTGCTCCTCTCCCTGTGGCCCTCGTCCTCACCTCCCTCACATGAAGAAGCTCTGACTCCTGCCCTTGTCTCTCTGGTAAAGGGCAACAGGGAGGTTTTCAGAAGACAGCAAAAATGGAAGCTAACGTTTTGATCCTTTGCACATTGTGATGTAGAAAAAGATCTTCCTGGACGGGAGCTAGGATTCTTGAATAAGTGATGAGGTTCCTGCACGGGCAATGGGTTTCCTCGGGAGTGATGGGATCCCGTGAGTTCCAGCATAGGTAATGGGTCCCCTCACAGGTGACGGCTTCCCTCACAGGTGATGGCTTCCCTAATAGGTGATAGGCTTCCTTATAAGTGATGTCTTCCCTCACAGGTGATGGGTTCTCTCACAGATGATGGGCCTCCTCACAGGTGATGGATACCGTGGTCATTTTTTGCATACAAAATTGCATATAAAACATCCCCCAGGGCTGGAGAGATGGCTTAGCGGCTAAGGCGCCTGCCTGCTAAGCCTAAGAACACTGGTTCCAATGTCCAGAGGTTCCAATCTCCAGGTCCCACGTTTAGCCAGATGCAAAGTGACGCAAGGGCGCAATGCCACACTTGACCACAAGGGGGCGCACACATCTGGATTTCGTTCACAGCAGCTGAGACACTGCTGGCGCACCCATCTCTTTCTCCCTCTCCCTCTCTGTCTATCTCTGTCTCTCTCTCTCCAAAAATAAATAAAAAATAATAATAAAAATTTAAAAAAACATCCCCCTTGTGCGCATGTGTTCGAATCCTTAATCCCCAGCTGGTGGTACTCTTCTGGAAGATTGTGGGATCTTTAGGAGGTGGACCCTTGCTGGAGGAAGTGCACCATGGGGGGCAAGGTCTCGTCCAGCTGACTTTTCCCTCTCCTTCCCGTTCTCCTTCTTTCCTCCCTGCTGATATGACAATGTGACACTAGCTTCCTGCTCCTACCATGACAGACTCTACCTTCTGTAACTATAAGTTGAATTAAATAAACCCTTTTCCCTCCTTCTGGTTGGATGTTTTGTTCCAGCAACAATAAAGTGACTGACACATGCAGCAAGTGGTTCCTGGTGAGCCATGCGTCCAGCCCTATTTTGGTGGATCTTGAACACGATATGCATCTGCTGTTGTTGAGTCAGTTTCCAAATCATGTCAGGTATAGTTGGTTGATGATGATTTCTGGTTTGAAAACTTTGTTTGTTTTTTTTTTTTTGTTTGTTGTTAGTTCAGCCAATTATAGTAAATGAGTGTCTAAGACTCTAATCTGAGTAATCTAAATGTTCAGCTGACAGTTCGAGGTCATTGTCCATCATGTCTGGAAGGCATGGCATGGCATGACATGGCATGGCACGGCAGGAGCATGAAGCAGCTGGTCACACTACTCCTGCAATCAGGAAGTAGAGAGAAGGACGGTGGTGCTTTGCTCCCTCACTTTCTTCTTGTTATAGAGTCCGGGTGTCCAAGTCAAGGAACGGGGCTGCCCATAGTTTCCATGGTCTTTCCACATCAGTTAACCTCATCTTGATCATGCCTCAAGGCATGGCCAGAGTCTCACCTTCTGGATGATTCTAGGTTCTGTCAAGTTGATGGTCATCATAAACTTTTGCTCTAAGCAAGTGCCTTGCCACTGAGCAACACCCTGTCTGTACCACTCATCCACGTTTGGCCCCTCTGTGGATTTGCCCATTCTGGGCATTTCGCTTGTTGCCCAAGTGCAAGGATCTGGGAAGGCCTGAATGTGATCCCTGGGTAAAAAGATGGGCATGCCCACACAGTCTGGTATGCCAGTCCTGGTGGGGGCAGATACAGGAGAACCATTGTGTCTCTCTGGTCAGCTCGTCTGATCCAAAATGGCAGTTTCAGCCAGGTGTGGTGGTGCACGCCTTTAATCCCATTACTCGGGAGGCAGAGGTAGGAGGATCGTCATGAGTTCAAAGCCACCCTGAGACGTCATAGTGAATTCCAGGTCAGCCTGAGCTAGAGCAAGCGAGACCCTACCTCCAAAAAAAAAAAAAAAATCTCCATCTCAAAGAAACAATGTGGAGCAGCATGAGAGGAGAACAGTAGGTGTCCTGTCCTGGCCTCTGCATGTGAGTGCATGGGGGCACTGTCACAGGAAACATCTCCCCTGGAAAGATACGGACATGTCTTCACCCCAAATAGGACTCAGACAGCAGACCAAAGTATGTTTACACAAATAGCAGTTCAGTGAACCGATGTGTTTACCGGGGGGTCGCTTACAGAACATAGAGGTTACTTATAGGAATATGAGACCCCTCAAAGCAGCCACTTTGACGGAGATTCCTGAGTCAGAATTACTCCTCTGTCAGCCTCTAGATGAGGGCTTCCCTACCCCAGAGCATGGGGACCTCAGAGCAGCTGCTCCCCAGAGAAGCCTCATTCCGCCCTGAATGACAACTTCCTGTGGTCACTCCTTGTCCCTGTCCAGGAGTACGAGACTCCAGAACAGCAGCTCACTCTCCGGATTACTCCTGCGGATGCCCCTCCCTCAGCCTGGGGGTGGGGCTTACTTACAGAGCATGGAGACGTTGGTGCTCATTGTTTCTAGATCTTTTTCTCCCTGCATGCTTGATCTCCTCCTGAGGGCACGAGATCTTGTGCGTTATTGTATACAGCTGGCGCAGGGGGCGCCTAAATCTCTGGTGGGGGTCTGATGACCCTCCCCACACCTTCTCTGGTAAGTCAACCCTGCTGCTTTTTTTTTTTTTTTTTTTTTTTTGCGAGGTAGGGTCTCACTCTGGTCCAGGCTGACCTGGAATTAACTATGTAGTCTCAGGGTGGCCTCGAACTCTCGGCGATCCTCCTACCTCTGCCTCCCAAGTGCTGGGATTAAAGGCGTGTGGCACCACGCCCGGCTAACCCTGCTGCTTTTGATAAAGCTGACAATAATTGTTTACACCTTTCAATGTGGAGGAAATTTGCCATACAACAGGCACACGCACCTGCAAACACACACACATGCGTACACTATACATACACAGACGTACCACATACATATACTGCACTCACACATGCCAAAAAGAAAAAGAAAAAAAAAAAAGAAGAAAGGAGGTCTGGAGAGATGGCTTAGGGGTTAAGACATTTGCCTGCAAAGCCAAAGGATCCCGGTTCGACTCTGCAAGACCCACGTGAGCCAGATGCACAAGGGGACACATGCATCTGGAGTTCGTTTGCAGTGGCTGGAGGCCCATTATTTTCTCTCTCTCTCTCTAATAAATAAATAAAATATATTTAGAAAGGAAAAGGAAAAAAAGAATGAATGAAACAGATATGACCTCTGTGTGTAGCTTCTGTCTCTCGTGGTGTGGTATTGAGGTTCTTTGAAGTGATAGCCTCGTTTTGTCTTATGAATGAGCAGTGTTCTGTTTGGCTAGGCTATACTTTGGCATTCACTCCTTTCCTGGCAGATTGTCCTGATGTGATTAGAACCCAAGCATTTTGGCTTGGCATCCCCCTTGCAGAATGCCAGGGCCTGTGGGTGGAGAGTAGCAGTGGGGATGGAAGGAGTAGAAGGATTAAGAGCGCTCCTGGGAGGAAGGAATGTTCCAGAAGCCATCCTTATCTACTTACCTATTCCAGTGCGACCCTATGAGCCCCTGCTCTTTGGAAATGGACCCTTCAGCAGCCACTCGGAGCCACAAGAAGAAGCAGGGGCTCATATACCCTTGTTTGTCCCACGCAGTCCTGCCTTGGCTGGAGCCCAGCACAGAGCATTGCTCAGCCCCAGTGTCATCTTATGCCATTCTTATTAGTAATCAGGCAGGATTCATGGGCAGTGGACTCTGTGTTCTTGCCAGAGTCTGATGCATTGGCCAGATGCAAATATTATTCTTCAATAATTAAAAGCCCTTATGGCTTGTAAAGGAGGAAGACCTGGGAGCACCCACTGTGGGATTGTGTGCCCTCCTCCCAGCTAGTCCAGGACTGTCATAGTCTTTGATTACTCTCCACTCAGCCTTGGTCTCTGAGGCCCTGCAAAGGAGCTGTTCTCTGCAGAGTCTCCCAGGAAATGGAACATGCAGGCGTGTCCATCCCGAGACTGCCTGAGAACTATGAAATGGTCCAACACAAAATCTTCAACTTTCTTAAAATATTGTGAGAATGTTATTGCAACAATTTAAAAAATATTTTGTTTGTCTATTTGCAAGAAGAGAGAGAAAGAAAGTGTGTGGACATATAGGACCTCCAGCCGATGCCAGTGCACTCTAGGTGCATGTGCCACTTTGTGCATCTGGCTTTATGTGGGTCGCGGGGAATCAAACCCAAGTCATTAGGCTTTGCAAGCAAGTGCCCTGACCATTGAACCATTGCTCCAGCCTGTTATTGCAACTCTTTGGGTTCTCAATTTCACACGCATGAGCCTTGCAGGTGACAATGTCATGTAGTGAGTTAAAAGGTTGGACATCACTGGGAGAAGTTCAAGGATGGCCCCTAAATGGGCTCAGCCACTTGCAGGCTTACATGGAGGCAACATTATGTCTCTATTGATTGATTTTTGCATGTGTAATCTGTGTGTGGTATGTGTGTGTGCATGTGTGTATGCATATTGGTGTGTGTGTGGATGCGTGCGTAGTTACGTGTGCATGTGCATATGTGTGCAGACATGTAGCAGCCAGAGGTTGACAATGAGGGCCTCCCTCAACCACTCTCCACCTTATTATTTTGGGGTGTGTGGTGGGTGTAGGGTGTTTGGACATGTGTGTGCCCCATGCTCATGTATGCAGAGGCCAGAGAAGAACATAGGATGCCCTCTTCTGCTTTGTTTCCTTCAGATGGAGTTTCTCACTAAACTTGGAGCTTTTTTTTTTTTCTCTTTTTTATTCAGGCTGGCTGACCACTGAGCCCCAAAGATCGTCCTGTCTCCACCCCACCCTATCCTCAGTACTGGGGTTACAGGCATGCATGGCCATGCCCAGCTTTTTACCCTGGTGCTAGAGCTTGAACCTGAGTCCTTAAACTTGCATAGAGGGTGCTCTTACCTGCAAGCCCCTCTACCTTATTTATTTGTTTGTTTGTTTATTTATTTATTTATTTATATTGGTTATGCACATAGTGTGTATACAGCCATGATGGTACCATCATTACCCTTCTCCCTGTCCTCCCCCATGGGGTATGTGGGTCTTGCCTTATGGGGGCAGCAGCCATCAGTTATGGGGAAGAGGCAATGTCTCTGTACAAAATGACCCAACGCTTGGCTCTAACAATCTTTCCACCCCCTCTTCCGCGAATTTCCCTGAGCCATGTTGGTACATTTTAGGTCTATTTCAGTAACAAGGTCTTGGGAGTCTCTGTGTCTCTGGATATCTGATTTGGTAGGAATGTTCTCTATGTCTATCTCCTTTGCCTTTGTGCTGGTGCCAGGTTCACTGAGAAAGCAGCACTCTTGCTCACTTCTCCTATGACTCTATGGCTGCAGCTGGTGCCCTTATGAGGTGTGATGGGCTGATTCTCTCGAGCTCTGCGTCCATCTTTCCTTCCCCGTGAGGTGAGGCGAGGTTAGGTGGACACCATCTTTCCAGGATATCTCTTATCTTTACATCATCATCATCATCATATTATTATTTTGGTTTTTCAAGGTAGGGTCTCACTCTAGTCCAGGCTGACCTGGAATTCACTATGTAATCTCAGGATGGCCATGGTGATCCTCCTACTTCTGCCTCCCAAGTGCTGGGATTAAAGGCATGCACCACCATGCCTGGTTTTACCTTGTTTTGGGGGACAAGGGATCTCACGGAACCTGGATCCAACTCAATTTGGCTAGACTAGCTGCCTCCCCAGTGCTGGGATCGTAGGTTCTCAGAGACATACCCATCTTTTACATGGGTGCTGGTCATTTGAACTCACCTCCTATAGAACCACCACCCTTGTCTTCAATCCTTTAATTTTTGTTCTGGATCCTATGGGGTATCTCCAGGGCAGTAAGGAAAACCAGCCACACTGTCCTCAGCCTCCAGGGAAGGACTCAGGGTTCTAGGCATGGATCCAGACTTCTGGCAAGTGAAGATGGAGCAGTGCTACACATGGCATCACACGAGACAAGCCCTGGCTGACTTCCTTTTTCTGAAGAGCAGAGATTTTTGGGTTAAAGCGAGCCAACATCAATTGCTTAAGAACATTTACTTGGGCTGGAGAGATGGCTTAGCGGTTAAGGCGCCTGCCTCCTAAGCCTAAGAACGCTGGTTCCAATCTCCAGGGGTTCCAATCTCCAGGTCCCACGTTTAGCCAGATGCAAAGTGATGCAAGGGCACAATGCTGCACTTGACCACAAGGGGGCGCACACATCTGGATTTCGTTCGCAGCAGCTGAGAGGCTGCTGGCACTCCCATCTCTGTCTGTCTCCCTCTCCCTCTCTCTCTGTGTGTGTCTCTCAAAAAAAAAAAAAAAAAAAAGAAGAAGAAGAACATTTACTTGGAACCCAGGCTGTGCCAGTCACTAGTTGGGTGACTTTGGGTAAGTTATTTAACCTCTCCAGACCGCAGTCTCAACATCTATAAAACAAGGACGGCTGTGATGGGTAGTAAATTCTGCTGTCAACTTGATCAGATTAGGGGTCAAGAGACACACGCCTCCTGGGCAGGTTTGTGAGGGTGTTTCCAGGAAAGATTAATTTGAGGCAGTCTTTCCCTCCACAGTGAGTGGATTTCCCACTGGTGGCCTATATATAAAGAAGCTCTGTGAGAACACAGTCCCTTCTCGCCCAGCTGCGCGTGCTGCACACTGGTGAGTGCTTTGCGTCTGGCTGCCCTCGCTATTCACGTGCATGTCCCTCATTTCTGTTATCCTTCATGGACATTGGAGTCAAGTTTCATTAGCCTTCCAACATGGGCTGAAGACCAGCGGCTCTCCAGGAATCCTACAGCTCTTCAGTGCCAGACTGGGACTGCTGAGGTACCCAGCTACGCGGATTGAGCAGTTACTAGTTTCCTCGAGGCTCAAGCCTTATTGGATATGAGTCTTAAAGGACACTCAAGCTTACAGGATATGAGCTGGGCAGATCAATGACAGATCCTACCTTTTAAATTAATCCAATAAATTCTCTTTATAACACAAAACCATTCTATCAGTTCTGTTCCTCTAGAAAGCCCTGACTAATACAACAGCTGCTCTCTCGTGAGGACCAGACAGGACAGACACTTGGTATGAAGCACAGTGCCTGCTGCTAGGTAAGACCTCTGCAAATTAGCTGTGCATGCTGGTCCACGCCTGTAATCTTAGCACTTGGGAGGTGGAGGCAGGAGGATCAGGAGTTCAAGGTATTCCAGGTGGTATACACCCATACTGAACCCTGGGGTGGCAAAGACAGTAGGATCCCTGGGGCTTGCAGGCCAAATAGTCGGGCTGGATTGGTGAGCCCCAGGTTTAATGCTAAATCTCTCCAGCCCTTTTCAAAAATTGTGTGGTGACTAAGGTGGTAATCTGCTGATTTTGAATCTATCCAAATTTAGCTTCATGCCCCTGCTGGTGAAATACCCTTAATGATTTCAAAGTCTATATGGAGGAATGGCTTAGTGGTTAAGGGTTTGCCTGCAAAGCCAAAAGAGCCAGGTTCGATTCCCCAGGACCCACATTAGCCAGATGCACAAGGTGGTGCATTCGTCTGGAGTTTGTTTGCAGTGGCTGGAGGCCCTGGCGCACCCATTCTCTCCCTCCTCCCCCCACCTTTCTCTCTGTCAAATATATAAATAAAAATAAAATATTTTTTCAAAAATTAAAAAAAATATAAGGTGGAGAACAATGAAGGAAGATACCAGAGGTCAACTTTTCACTTTCACACATATACAGGCACATGCATATACACACAAAACCACACACACACACACACACACACACACACACACACACACACAGAGCAAAAAGGATTAAAAAAGAGAGAGAAAGAGAACTCTGTAAACTGTGGCTCTCCTATCAACTCCCTCTTCCTTTGCTCTTGGAGATCTAGACAGAGCTGCCTGCACCCCAACTCCCCCACACCTTCTAATGCCGTGGCTCCAATCCAAGGTTTTCCAGAGTGCTATCCAGCCAGGGTGCCTTCTTTAGGGGAGCCCTCTTTGCCTTCAGGGACTGAGGGTTAGAAAGCATGGTTAAGAGTTTCAAGGTCAAAGCCAGTACTTCCTGAGAAAAGAAAAGATAGCAGTGCATTACGTTGTCAAGTTAATACAGGGTGATGGAGCATCTCCAGGCTGCAGACCCTGGAAGACTGTAAAAGTCTAATAGATTTAGGGAAACGGTACCTCGGGGAGCAGATTAGCAGCGCTCATCAATGGATCAAAACTGTCTTGGAGGCTCCCTGCCCAGCCAACAGCAGAATCCCTCTAGATGATTGCTTTCCCTCCAACAACCTGCAGATAAATCGTGCTTCATGAATCCACTTTACACCAGTGGGACACTTACCAAGAGCACACCTGATTCTACCCTCCATGAAGGAGAACGGCCTTTGAAAGCCAAATTCTCCCTCGTGTGTGTGTGTGTGTGTGTGTGTGTGTGTGTGTGTGTGTGTGTTGGGGGGAGAGACAGACAGAGAGACAGAGAGAGAGGGAGACAGATAGAGAATGGGTGTACCAGCGGCCTCTCAGCCGCTGTGAACAAACTCCAAATCTGTGCGCCCCCTTGTGGGAAAGTGTGGCATTGCACCCTTGCATCACTTTTGCATCTGGCTAAACGGGGGGGGTGGCTGGAGACTCAAACAGGCATTCTTAGGCTTGACAGGCAGGCATCTTAACTGCTAAGCCATCTCTCCAGCCCTCTTTTCTTTCTTTTATGTGATTGTGTGGTGGCTTGCTATGCTATTAAATCTTGTAGCTCCATCTGCTGATTTTGAATCCATCCAAATTTAGCTTCATGCCCCTACTGCTGAAATACCCTTAATGATTTCAAAGTTTAATGGAGATGACAGGGTCTCTGTCTATAGTTCAGGATGGTTTCAAACTTGTTGTCCCCTGCCTCAGCCTGTAGAGTGATAGAATTACAGGCACGTGCCACCAAACCTGGCTGGCAAAGGTTACTTCAATGCATTTAAGTTTTAATCACATATAAAATTGGCAGTGTAAAGACTGCATGTATGCCCAAGATAGAAATTGTTTTAATGAGCTGTTGTCCCAGGAAGAAAGGTCATCTTATGACAAAAAGAAAAAAGAAAAAGATGGAACTGGTCAGATGCAATAGTTTATACTAATTGTCAATTCCACAGGACCTAGAATCCCCTGGTGAAAATTAGAAAATTATGTTAATGGATGGAACTGAGTCCCATCATTCCATGGGCTGGGGTCCTGGGCTGTATAAAAGGAGAGCTGACTGAGCAGATTCATCTCTGTCTGCCTCCTCACTGTGGACTGGATGTGATCAATTTAACCCCATCATTCCATGGACTGTATAAAAGGAGAGTCAGCTGAGCAGCAGTATTCATCTCTGTCTGCCTCCTCACTGTGCACTGGATGATTAACTGTGAGTCCCATCATTCCATGGGCTGGGGCCCTGTATAAAAGGAGAGCCAGCTGTCATCTCTGATTATGTTAATGGAGCTGTGGACTGGATGTGACACCTTTAACTGAGTCCCATCATTCCATGGGCTGGGGCCCTGGGCTGTAAAAGAGCCAGCTGAGCAGCACTCAGTCAGCTGAGCCTCACTGTGCAGCACTTTAACATCCCATCATTCCATCTGCCCTGGGCTCCACTGTGGCACTGGATGTCTGCCACCTTTAACTGGATGAGTCCCTGTGAGTCCCATCATTCCATGGGCTGGGGCCCTGGGCTGTATAAAAGGAGAGCCAGCTGAGCAGCACTCATTCTGTTGCTCACTGTGGACTGGATGTGAGCACCTTTAACCCCATCATTCCATGTGGACTGAATGCACTCATCTCTGTCTGCCTCCTCACTGTGGACTGGATGTGAGCAGCTGCTGTGAGTCCCATCATTTCAGCTCCCCTGGACTGTATAACCATGTTGTCCCCTCCTCACTGATGGATGTGAGCACCCATGGGCTGGGGCCCTGGACTGAATGGAGATAAAGCAGCATTCATCTCTGTCTGCCTCCTCACTTAAACTGGATTTTTAACTGTGAGTCCCATAATTCCATGGGCTGGGGCCCTGGGCTGTATAAAAGGAGAGTCAGCTGAGCAGCACTCATCTCTGTCTGCCTCCTCACTGTGGACTGGATGTGAGCACCTTTAACTGTGAGTCCCATCATTCCATGGGCTGGGGCCCTGGGCTGTATAAAAGGAGAGCCGGCTGAGCAGCAGCATTCATCTCTGTCTGCCTCCTCACTGTGGACTGGATGTGAGCACCTTTAACTGTGAGTCCCATCATTCCATGGGCTGGGGTCCTGGGCTGTATAAAAGGAGAGCTGACTGAGCAGCAGCATTCATTGCTCTCTGCCTCCCCACTGTGGACTGAATGTGAGCAGCTGCCTCCAGCTCCTGCCACCATGTTGTCCCCCATGATGGACTGTAACCTGGAACTGTGAATGGAGATAAACCCTTACCCCTTTAAACTGATTTTTGACAAGTATTCTGTCCCAGCAATGAGAAGACAACTAATACACCAGGTGTGATGACAAACGCCCATGATCCTAGCATTCAGGAGGGAGGCTGAGGCAGGAGCATTGTGAGTTTGAGGCCAGCCTGAGCTACATAGTTACTTTGAGGCAAACCTGGGCTACAAGGTGAGATTTGCTACAGAAAAACAAAAACCAAGCCAGTGTTATAGTTTATACCCATAATCCCAGCACTCCAGACGCTGTGCTACATAGCAAGTTCCAGGCCAACCTGAACTACAAAGTGAGACCTCATATCAAAAAATCAAAAAGGGGGCTGGAGAGATGGCTTAGTGGTTAAAGTGGTTGTTTGTAAAACCTAAGAACTCATGTTCAGTCTCCAGGTCCCACATAGCCAGATGCACAGGGATGCAACACACAATGTTGCACATGTGCACAAGATTTCTGGATTTCGTTCACAGTAGGCTGAAGGTCCTGGCACACCCATTCTCTCTCCCCTCTTTCTCTCTCGGAAAATAAAAATTTTAAAAAGGACAGGAGACATAGCTTAGTAGTTAAGGCACTTGCCTGCGAAGCCTAAGGACCCAGGTTTGATTCCCCAATACCCACAGAAGCCAGATGCACAAGGTGGCATATGTGTCTGGAGTTGGTTTGCAGTGGCTAGAGGTCCTGGAATGCCCATTCTCTCTCTCTCTCTCTCTCTCTCTCTCTCTCTCTCTCTCTCTCTCTCATATCTGCCTCTTTCTCTCTAATAAATAAATAAAATATTTTTTAAAAAACAAAAAGATTTTAAAAATTAAAAAGAATAGCACAATTGGATGACACAGATATGGAGAATTTCTAGGTGTAGGCTGGGAAAACAGCTCAGTGGCTAAAGTGCTTGCCTTGCAAATATGAAGACTGAGTTCATTTGCAATACGTATGCAAAATGCTGGGTGCAGTGGTGCAAGCCTGTCCCAGCACTGAGGAGGTGGAGACCGTTGGATCCCGGGGGGGGGGGGGTCTGGCCAGCTGGTCTAGCCTAAATGATGAGCTCCAGGCCAATTAGAGAACCCCCATCTCACAAAGAGGTGCATGGCATTCCTGAGGGTGACACCCAAGGTGGACCTCTAGCCTCCACACACATGCGCACCCCCCACACGTGTCAACACACATATAAACATTAACACACACAGGTATACACAACACACATGCACGTGCACAACAGAAAAGAGTCGCTAGGTGCTGTGGCCCACTTATCCCTCTCATCTCACCCACATCTAAAGCTGCATACGTGATGCAGCATCAAGTGAGTAGGTTATGTGGAAATCGAATGTTACTGGATGTAGTATGTGTGGTATGAGTGTGTCTATGTTTGGTGTATGTACGTGTGTGTGCAGATTACAGATGTGTGCACCCCATGTGTGGGGGCCAGAAGAAGATGTTGGAGCCAGGCATGGTGGTCTTTAATCCCAGAGGTTATTCTGAGTCCTCATAGTGAATTCCAGGTCAGCCTGGGCTACAGTGAGTCCCTATTTTGAAAAACCAAAAAAATATAAAATAAAATAAAATATTAAAAATAGTAATAAATGGGCTGGAGAGATGGCTTAGTGGTTAAGGCACTTGCCTGCAAAGCCAAAGGACCTGGGCTCAATTCCCTAGGACCCAAGTAAGCCAGTTGCAGAAGGTGGCACATGTGTCTGGAATTTGTTTGCAGTGGCTGGAGACCCTGGCACACCCATTCTCCCTCCCTCCCTCCCTCTCTCTCTCTCATAAATAAGTAAATAAATAAATAAATAAAATAAAATAAAATAAAATATTTAAAATAATAATAATAATAAACAAGAAGATGTTGGGTGTCTTCCTCTATCACTCTTCCATCTTATTTCCTTGAGATAGAACCTATAGTCCCTGTTCTTTAAAATATATTTTATGCCAGGCGTGGTGGCGCACGCCTTTAATCCCAGCACTTGGGAGGCAGAGGTAGGAGGATCACCGAGAGTTCGAGGCCACCCTGAGACTACATAGTTAATTCCAGGTCAGCCTGGACCAGAGTGAGACCCTACCTCGCAAAAAAAAAAGAAAAAAATATATATATATTTGAGAGAGAGAAAGAGGCAGATGAGGAGCGGGGAGGGAGGGAGAGAATGGGTGTGCCAGGGCCTCCAGCCACTGCAAATGAACTCCAGATGCATGCACCACCTTGTGCATTTAGCTTATGTGGGTCCTGGGGAATCAAACCTGGGATCTTTGGCTTTGTAGGTAAGTGCTTTAACCACTAAGCCATCTCTCCAGCCCCCATTTTTTTCATTAGATTGGCTGACCAGTGAGCCCCAGAGATCTTCCCATTGCTGCAGTTACAGGTATATGCAGCATGCTTGGGTTTTTCCATGGGTGCTGGGAATCACACTCAGCTTTTTACGCTTGCTCTTACCTGCCCCATCTCTTCAGCCCCATTAATCTTTTTTTTTTTTTCTTTTGATGTATGTGTGGTGTGGTAAGTGTATGAATAGTGAGTGTGTGTGTGTGTGTGTGTGTATGCATATGTCCCATATGCATGTGTGCAGAGGCCAGAGGAGAATGTCAGGCGTCCTCTGCTGTTTCCATGAGACAGTCTCTCACTGAACCTGGGGCTGACCAACCAGCCTCAGCCATGCTCTTGTCTTCTACACCCCACGGCACAGGACTGGGGTTCCGTGTGTGTGTG
Source organism: Orientallactaga sibirica (assembly GCA_036365145.1). Taxonomy (NCBI): domain Eukaryota; kingdom Metazoa; phylum Chordata; class Mammalia; order Rodentia; family Dipodidae; genus Orientallactaga; species Orientallactaga sibirica. The sequence goes on along the minus strand of JAEOAD010001941.1, from coordinate 1,720,879 downwards.
GCTATAGTTGGCTTTTTATGTGGGTTTTGGGGATCAACCTCATGCTTGCATGGAAGGGACTCTGAGTGCTGAGCCATCTCCCGGGCCCTCTAGTCATGTCCTAACACGTTCATTTCCCAGATAATCAGTGAGGCTGATTTTTTTTCTAAGTATTAATTGGTGAAGCAGTTTTCTTCCTGGAATTTTCCATTTGTTTTCCCTTTGGGTTATTTGCCTTTTCTTGTTATTTATAGAACATCTTCATAGCCTGGGGATAGCACTTCTTTGCATATTTATAGACATTGCCCGTGTCTTCTCTCAGGCTGGTGTTCAGTCTACGGTCCATGTTTCACGTATCTTCTCCCGCTCTGTGGCTTATGTAACTATGGCTACATTATCACGTAGTCACATTTATCGTTCTTCCCCTTTATATGATTGTTGTCATCTAGTCTCTAGAAATTCTTCCACATTGGGAGGTAATGTGAATACTCTCCTACAACTTCTTTTGTTTTCTGAACTAGTGACTTGCTCATTGTTCCGGCAAAATACCTGACCAATGCAACTGAAGGAAGGAGGGGTGTATTCTGGCTCCAGGTTTGCAGCGTTACAGTTCACTGGGGTGAGAAAGGGATGCCATACTGCGTCCACAGTCAGGAAGCCGAGAGAGACGAGGGCTGGTTCTTAGCTTGATTTTTTTCTGTTGTATCCAGTCTGCAAACACCAGCCAATAGAATGCTGCCATTCACAGCCAGGGTTGGTCGTCCCACCTCAGTTTACCTTATCTAGAAACTCCCTCATAGACATACCCACAGGTCCATCTCCTGGGTGATTCTAAATCCTGCAATGATGATTCACAACCACACACGTGTTTGAAAACTCTATTTCTCTCATTCTGTTTCCAAACCCCTCTAATACTTTCTTTTAGGGTGTGGTATGAAGCATTAACAATTTTCTTTGTCCCACGTGGAAAATCATGAGACTTCACACTCTACCACAACATGCCAAGTGCATACTCTTTCTCCATTGTTTTAATTAATATATGATAAAATTTTTTTCTATGTAAAAATCATATGACTTTTGGGCTGAAGAGATGGCTTAGTGGTTAAACACTTGCCTGTGAAGCCTAAGGATCCCTATTCAAGGCTTGATTTCCCAGGACCCACACAAGCCAGATGCACAAGGTGGCACATGCATCTGGAGTTCATTTGCAGTGGCTGGAGGCCCTGGTGTGCCCATTCTCTCTCTCTCTCTCTCTCTCTCTCTCTCTCTCTGCCTGTATCTCTCTCTGTCTTTCTGTCGCTCTCAAATAAATAAAATAAACAAAAAAAATTTTTTTTTTAAATCATATGACTTTTAAAGTTTGTGTATATATTTGGTTTTTTGAGGTAGAGTCTTACTCTAGCTCAGGCTGACCTGGAATTCACTCTGTAGTCTCAGGGTGGCCTTGAACTCATGGTGATCCTCCAACCTCTGCCTCTGGAGCACTGGGATTAAAGACATGCAACACCACGCCAAGATAAAGTATATTTTATACATCTGGTATGCAGCAACTAATATATAGTTGCATCATGAAAAGAGAATATGACAAAATACAACTTCATGGAATAAACTATAAATAAAAAGTACTCTCCCCAACTGGGTAAAGACTACCCCCAAAAACTCCTGCAATTCACATCACAGTTAATGAGAAAGATTGAATGCTTTCCCTCTGAAGTCAAACAAAGCGAGCGTGTCCTCTCTTAGCACTACTAGCCAACACACTAGTCTGTGAGTTATATAGTCAACTGAATATGGAAGTAAACGACATAGTTTAACAGACATGATCATATATGTCATTACCCAGAAAAAAAGAAAAGCAGCAAAAAAAAAAAAAAAAAGAAAAAGAGAAAAACCTAAGAAAAGAAATCTTCCTAGAACAAATAAATGAGTTTAGACACGTCTCACACAGGTCCTAGACCCTGACAGGGACGTCACTACTGTGGTGTGGCTAAATGGATACGTTGTGCCTATTAAATTGTGCTCTAAATATTTATATTTATGCCCATAGATTCATGCTGTCTTACCCTGGTCAGACACACTTCCTCATCAGTTGACAGTGACTAATGGAGACACTCAGAAAACTCGTCAGAGTGCTGAGAACAAGTCCCTGTGGAGTGTTCAGAGCTAAGGAAGGGATGTCTATCACATCCCCCAAGGCTCCAGGAAACAGGGACAGAAAGATTGTAAGAGCCAGAGGAAGGGGAGGAGTGCTTTGGAATGCTGTCTTCTGGATATGATATGGCCCTCACATTTGTGACTTTAATTTTAATTTTCATCCAGATGCATTTGAAATCCATCCAAACTGAAGTGGGCAGGTGTGAGAGCCCACCCTGCTGCTAGGTGTCTGGTTCCCTATCACCACCCCCAGGAACTGGAGGCGAGGTCTCTTCTGTAAGAAGGAGAGTGGGCTTCACGTGCACGGTTCCCCTCTGAGGGTATTTCCACTCGGAGCTCCAGGAATGGTGTTGCAAACTCAAACCATCCTCATGAATCTTCATGAGAAGACAGGGAAGACACACAACTAACTCACTCATCCTCCCCTTTCCTCCTCTCCCCTCCCGGGCCCAGGACATACACAACTCTTCACTTGCACATCCCCTCCCTTCCCTTCCCTTCGCCTCCCCTCCCTGGCCCAGGCTTTGACTGGAGCCAATTTGTGTGTTGGCAGCACACGTTTCCCCGCGCTGTCAGTGTGCAAAGTCCCACTCTTACATTCAGGACGAATGTGGGTTTTGACTCCAGTTTACCTGCAGCGGCTCATCTTTCTTATTACTGAGAGATCCAAAGAGCGGTTGATAAGGAAACATCTAACTGAGCTTGCCATATCTTGTGGGCTGTAAAACGAGCAGCCTCTGTGCCAACCAGCTCTTGTCCCCCATCAGCAAATTTGCTTCCTGGTATTACACAGCAGCTCAGAAAAAAAAAAGGAACAAAATATATGTTTATTATATTTATATATCATTTTGGAGGAAAATGCATGAATATGAAATGTCATGTATATATGCACAATACACATATACATACATATACATGATATGTACACACACACACACACACCTGTATGTGTTTTGATTCTTGGTGCTAGTGTTTTTCCTATGTACTCCGAAGCACAGTCCTGAGACCTTATCAAGGATGTTATGCCGTGAACTTGGCTGCAGTTCCGTGCAATCTATGCAGGGAAAAAAGTTTTGTTGTGCATTTCTCTCTGTGTATGCATTTTTTAATGTCCCAGGCAGGCCACGAGAGAATAACAATCCCGGATTGAGTGCTTGGAAGGAACGTAGGAGAAATATAGGGGGCCGGGCCGTGGTTCTGTGACACAGTCGGGGTAATCAGCAGCAGGCTGGATTTGGAGCTGTGGAGAATTGTCCCCCTGATAGCTGTCCCTTTTGTAAGATGCTGACATAAAGGGTCTGTACAGGGCTGCCAGTGGACTGTGGACAACCCTGTTACAAGTCCTCTGCAAAGATCCAGTTATGTGGTTGTTGTTATGGGAACAGGACAATTATGGCCAAATTGAAGTGGTGATGGGGGAACCAAAAAAAAAAAAAAAAAAAAGGAAAGTGGGTTAGGGGTGGGCAAGATTGCTATTTTCGTCCAAACGTATTTTTGGTTGGTCATCTGGACTGAATGCGAACAAGAATCAGGACAAATGGGTTGCAGAAACCTGGCTTGATTGACTCTGGGGATTACAGACCTGAGTTTGTGCTAAGAAAAGAAAAAAGAAAAAAAATATATATATATGCCTTTAAGAGAAGAAATATCAAATCCTCTTATTTTCTTTGTGATTTTTTTTTCAAAAAAAAAATACAATAATTGTGTATCAGGGCAGGAAGTTCAATGGTGTTCACCGAGTCTACAAGCCTCTTTTGCTACCCAAGTTAATACACATCTGAAATGTGTCATTTTGCAATTTAGGCCTTCTGACTGGCAAATCTAAAGTATAGGTAAATAATCTTCCAAAAGAAGTGTTGTCATTATCCAGCTGTAATACCGCTATCACGAGAAGGCCTGGCTGCCAGGTAGTGAATGCAGTAACTGAGCAGCCCAGGCAGTCTTTGTTTCCGGAGGTAGCATGGCTCAGTGGCAGAACACCTGCCTAGAATCCCCAGTGAGGCCCTGGGGATATACCTCAGTGGTAGAGTGTTCGCCTAGCATGCACAAAGCTCCAGGTTCAATCCCCATAACAGCCAACACACACACACACAACTTAATTTTAGTTGCCCTTGGAAAAGCACGTGAATTCTTTAGGAGTTAAATTACGCTAGGTATGTACAGAGAGTATAAAATTGCCTCCCTTCACATGATCACTGAATATGAACTGGGAGGATATTGCTCCCCAGGAATAGAAACTAGAACAATGTAACCATGTCCACACACAGCAATTGCTTGACGGGGTGGAAATCAGCAGACACACAGAGCTGAGCGGTACCAGGTCATACCCTACCCATGTCTCTATGAGACCCAAACCCTGAGCCACCAAAATAAAGGTCTGCCACTCAGCAACCTGGTGTGGTAAATGGAGGCAATTGTCACCCTACCAATCAAAGAAGGGTTAGCCCAGGAAAGACACACACACACACACACACACACACACATACACACATACACACACCCCTTCTATTCAAGATGAGTTTTCAATTTACAACTCCAAAGCATATTCCATAGATGACCCACAGATTCATCTTGCCCAAGGAAATTCAAATATTGGAGCCATCTGAAAAAAATAAAACAACTTTGTGTCTAGTTATAATCCTCAGAGATAAAGGAGAGAAATGTATCCACAGATCATGATCCAGGTAATTAACAAAAATTGAGATGAAAAGAATGAAGAGAAAAGAAATATTTGTGTAATTAAAAAAAAATCATGGGTGTGAGATGGCTCAGTAGTTAAAAAAAAAAAAAAAACACTTGATTGTAAGGCTGCTGGCCTGAGTTTGATTCCCCAGCACCCATATGAAAGTGGATACAAGGGGCTGGGGAAATGGCTTAGCAGTTAAGGCATTTGCCTGTGATGCCTAAGGAACCTGGTTTGATTCTCCAGGACCCACATAAGCCAGATGCACAAGGGGGCGCATGTATCTGGAGTTCGTTTGCAGTGGCTGGAGGCCCTGGCACGCCCATTCTCTCTTTCTGCCTCTCTTTCTCTCTCAAATAAATAAATATAAATAAAAATATTTTTAAAAAGAAAGAAAGTGGACATAACGTGACATATGCATCTGCGCTATGAACAGCCCTACGGCAATGGGAGATGGAGGCAGAAGCTGGCGGCATGTGGACCAGCTAGAGTGGTGCAGTGGAAGAAAAAAGGAGAGGACAGACACCCCAAGGCTGTCCTCAAACCTCCACAAATGCACAGTGGCACACATGTGCCCCCCACCCCCCACACATCCACGCACATCCACACACATCCACATTTATACAAGAGGGCCAAACCTATTAAATTCTCTCTAAAATAATAATGGTTATCCATGTATCTTGCACTGACCTCACTCTCCATTGGAGAATCTGCTTCTCTCTTTCAGATGGACGCAGAACCTGAGGAGAGAATCAGCCCATCGCACTACATCAGGGCACCAGCTGAAGCCATAGAGTAACGGGGGAAATGAGCAAGAGTGCTGCCTTTTCAGTGAACCTGGAACCAGCACAAGGGCGAAGGAGATAGACACGGAGAACACTCAACTCCTACCAAATCAGATATCCAGAGACACAGAGACTAACAAAACCTCGTCACTGAAATAGACCTAAAATGAACCCAACACGGCTCAGGGAAATTCATGGAAGAGGGGGCAGAAAGATTGTTAGAGCCATGAGTTGGGTCATTATACAGAGTCATTGCCTCTCTCGCATAACTGATGGTACCCCCACAAGACAAGACCCACATTACCCATGGGGAGAGGACAGGGATAAGGCTAACGATGGTACCATCATGGCTGCATATATACTATATACATAACTAATAAAAAATATATTTTAAAAAAATAAATAAATCTTAGGACTGGGGAGATGGCTCAGTGGATAAAGAACTTGATACTCAAGTTTGAATCTCCAGACCCCATTAAGTTCTGAAAGCCATGATAGGTAGGCTTCTGTAAACTCGACATGCTGATGGTAAGATGGGAGATAGATAGAATTTTCCAGAAGCTGGCAGACCAGCTAGCTTGTGAATGGTTTGGGGTGCATGTGCGTGCAAATAAGGCAAAATGTGCTCTTTGAGTGCATTGTTAGGGAGAAAACCCTATTTATCATCTTATGACTACACATGATTAGGCACGCATAGGCTTAGAACCAGATGCACTATGGGAAAGGACATGCACCGTAGAGAAAAGCTTACATCACCCAAACCTGTCAATCAAAGCAGAGACCCACCCAAACTACAGCCCTTAGCAGCCCATCCAACTCCTCCTCCTCGACTCTGTAGAGAGAAGCCCCAGCAGCAACGTGGAGCCCTTGAGGACTTCGGCTCACTCGGTCGCCCACTGTCTCTTGTGGCGGTGTAACCAAAACCTGCATTTTCATTTTGCTCTTACTCAAACTTCTTGCTTTTTACCTTTTGTTTGTGCCTCGGCTCCGGTTCTTGGAACAAGGTGCCAAGAACCTGGAAGCCGCCAGGCAGAGACCACCAGGTCTAAGACAGGTGGCAAACCCAGGATGAGGGATGAGGGTCATCTGACCAAGGGGCTGGGAGTGTAGCTCAGTGGCCCAGCACTTGCCTCTCGTTGCAGAATGCCCTAGTTTGATTGCCAACGCCTCAAAAAAAAAAAATTCTCTGACAAAGATTTTAAAGTGTCTGAGAATTATGAACATGCTTTAAATGAATGAAAATACGGGAAACCTCCACACTGGAATAAAAAACATTACCCATCTTAGAATTGAAAAACGCAGCAAGTATAAGAGAAGGCAGATAAAATGTCAGTGAGCTTGAAGATAGAAGAGCAGGAGTTATGCCCGGAATGGTGGCACGTGTTAACAATCCCACCACTTGGGAGGCCAAGGCAGGGATTACTACAAGTTCAAAGGCCAGGCTATATAGTGAGTTACAGGCTAACCTGGGCTATAGGGTGAGACTTGTCACACACACAAAAAAAATTGGAAATTTTCCAATATGAAAAACAGAAATACATCAAAAAAAAATAAGAACAGAGCTTAAAGAATCTGCCACACTGTAACAAAAAAACCAGTAGCATGTTATCTGAGTTCAAGGAGGGGAATTGGGTGGGCTGAGAAAATATTCAAAGTAATATTAACTGAAAATTGTCCAGAGGCTAGAGAGATGGCTTCGCAGTTAAGGCACTTACCTGCAAAGCCTAATGACCCAGGTTCCATCCTCCAGTACCCATGTAAAGCCAGATGCACAAAGTGGTCCATGCAGCTGGAGCTCATTTCCAGAGGGTGAAGGCCCTGGTGTATCCATTCATTCTCTCTCTCTCTCTTTTCTCTGTATCTCTCTCTGTTTGCAAATATATAAATTAAATAAATACATATATTTATTTTTTTTAAGTTTCCAAATTCGGCAAGAAATAAATATATGGACTCAAAAGGCTGGGTAAAAAGCCAGGTGTGGTGGCATACAACTGTTATTTCAGACTCAGGCAGGAGAATTGTGAGTTCAAGGCCAGCCTGGTCTACACAGTGAGAAAAAGACAGAGTTGAATGTGCTGGCACATACCTTTAATCCTAGCACTTAGGAGGCGAAGGTAGGAGGATCACCATGAGTTTGAGGCTACAAAGTGAATTCCAGGTCAGCCTGGGTTAGAGTGAGATCCTACCTTGAAAAAACAAAACAAAACACAATAAATAAAATAGACAACAAAAAATACAGAGGGAAGATGAGAAGCGGAAGAAGTTCAGCAAATGCCAAATAGGTTAACATGAAATAAATCCACATCACAGGCACATTTATGACACTTTGATTTAGAGAAAAAGACTGAAAACAATTGAAAAAGCAGTGAGAGGAGCTAGAGAGATAAATTAGCAGTTGAAGGCATTTGCTTGCAAAGCCTGCTTGTCTGTGTTCAGTTCCACAGTACCCACATAAAGGCAGTGGAACATGTGGCTGAAGTTCATTTAAATTGGCAGGAGGCCCTGGAATGCCCATATTCTCTCTCTCTCTCTCCCTTCCTTCTTCCCTCCCTCCCTCTTCTTTCTCCTCCTCCTTCTTCTTAGTTTTAAAAAGCAGTGAGAAAATTGAGAACTTACATGTAACGTAGGGGAAAACAATTTCTATGCTAACAGGTTTTCTCTCAGGAGCCATGACGTCAGAAGAAAGTGACACAAAATTTAAAATGTCAAGCCAGGATAGTTTCTGCCTCCTAGGCTTCAGCAATCCCCCCTCCCACCACTTTAGCCTCCTGATCGGCTGGGATTACCCCCGTGTCCCCCTGGAGTGGTTTGAATTAAGAGTCTCCCATAAACTCGCATGTTTTGAATGCTTGGTTCCCAGCTGATGGCAATTTGGGAGGTGAAGCCCTGCTGGCAAAGAGGTGACATCCAGCCTCTGCTCATGCCATGCTTTCCCTGCCACCACGAAGCTTCCCTTCAAGACTGGAAGCCAAAAATAAACCTTTTCCTCCCACCAGCTGCTTTTGGTCGGTTGTTTTGTGTCAGCAACGAAAAGGTGACTGCAGCTCCCACCCTGCCCATCTCTGCACATATTTGAATGAAGAGAAGCTGATAGAACTTGTCCCAGCACACTTGTTCTGAAAGAGTGCCTAACAGCAGTTCTCCACACAGAAAGGAAATGGCTTTAGGAAAGACCACAATAGGGCAGGAGAGAAGGCTTAGTGGTTAAGGTGTTTGCCTGTAATGCCAAACAACCCAGGTTCGATTCCCCAGGACCTACATAAGCCAGAGGCACAAGGTGGCACATGCATCTGGAGTTTGTTTGCAGTGGCTGGAGGCCCTGACGAACCCATTCTCTCCCTATCTATCTATCTATCATCTATCTATCTATCTATCATCTATCTATCATCTATCTATCTATCTATTATCTATCTATCTATCATCTATCTATCTATCACCTATCTATCTATCATCTATCTATCTATCATCTATCTATCTATCAATCTATCATCTATCTATCATCTATCTATCTATCTATCATCTATCTATCATCTATCTATCAATCATCTATCTATCATCTATCTATCATCTATCTATCTATCTATCTATCTATCTATCTATCTATCTATCTATCATCTACCTACCTCTTCTTTCTTATCTCTCTCTCAAATAAATAAAATAATTAAATATTTAAAAAATTAAAAAAGAACACAATAGGGCTGGAGAAATGGCTTAGCGGTTAAGACACTTGCCTGCAAAGCCAAAGGACCCCAGTTCAATTCTCCAGGACCCACATAAGCCAGATGCACAAGGGGATACATGAATCTGGAGTTCGTTTGCACTGGCTGGAAACCTGGAATGCCCATTCTCTCTGTTTCTCTGTCTCTGTCTCTGTCTCTCTGTCTCTGCCTATTTATCTGTCTCTCAAATAAATAAATAAAAATAAATATTTAAAAAAGAACACAATAGATATTTCTTCTGTTAGGCATGTACTTGTTGGGACATGTTCTCACTGTGTAGCCCAGGTTGGCAACAGACTTGTGATTCTCCTGCTTCAGTCTCCCAAGTGCTGGGATAACACATATGTATCACCATGTTTAACTCTTCTCTTGAGCTTACTAAATTATAGTTGAAGAAAAAAACGCTGCTCTAATGTAATTCTTATTTAGGTGTGTGTTATGTGAATTTGTACATATGCATGTTCATATGTGTATGGGCACGTGTGTGTGTGTGCAGATGTATGTGTGTGCATGTGGAGGCCAGAAGACAACTCGGGTGTCTTTCCTCAGGAACATCATCCACCTTTTTTTGACACAGGGTCTCTCAGTGACCTGAAGCTCACCAACTAGACTAGACTGGGTGGCCAATGAGCTCCAGAGATGCTCCTGTCTCCACATGCTAGCGCTGGGATTTCAGACAGGAGCCACCATGCCCAGCATTTTACATGGGTGCTGGGGATCAAACTCAGGTCCTCATGCTTGCACAAGCACGTTAATAAGCTGAGTCATCTCCACAGCTCTAATGCTTTTTACAAAGTATGTATAAATGATTATATCTTAAGTGGAACAGGATAAAGGGGCACAAAGAGAAATAAATTTCCTACATTTGCTTGCTCTACTGAAATATGAATACTGATTGACTGTGAAGTCCTAGGTATATGTAATAACAAATCCATAAAGATATGTTCGAAAGCAGCATACATAAATCAAAATATCATTAATAATGGGTCAAGTAATCACAAGAACACAGAAATTAAAATCAGGAAACAGACATTCAGTTTCAGCTCCAATAGATAAGGACGATGGATGTTTCCTCTGCCATCCTCTCAAGAAAAAAAGCTGACCCAACAGAAAATCCACAACTCTTCTTAGATCCATTACACAGTTGAGCTCATAGGGGGAAACACTGCCTAGAAACTTGGTGAATACATATGCTCAGCCTCGGGAGAGCCAAAGCCACGGGGGTCAGTAACAGGCAGAAACACCGAAAATGCCAATTGTTTGATTGGCAGAGGCTGAACATGAGCTCAAACTCCTCGGGGCCCAGCCTTAAGAGCTCCCACCCTTTTGTCAGGAGATGGTTACCCTAACGAAAACCAGGAAAAAGCACCCAAAGTCAGGAGGGGGGAAGCGAAAAAGAATCATTTTAAAATACGTCCACAACATCATACCCCAAATCACAAAGTCCTACTGTGAGGGGTAACTTCTAAAACCTCTCGGGGCCAATGAGATAACTGGATCCCTATCTGGTATCCCTCTCTCACACAAGGAGAGGGGAAGAAAAGCCAAGTGAAAAAACAATCTGAAGGTCTTTAATCCCAGCACTCGGGAGGCAGAGGTAGGAGGATTGCTGTGGGTTCAAGGCCACCCTGAGACTACATAGTGAATTCCAGGTCAGCCTGAGCTAGAGTGAGACCCTATCTCGAAAAACCAAAAAAAAAAAAAAAAAAAAAAAAAAAAAAAACTCAAGAATCAGCACAGGGATTTTGGGCTTAAAAAAAACAACTGGGCTGGAGAAATGACTTAGCAGTTAATGCACTTGCCTGCAAAGCCAAAGGACCACGGTTCACTTCCCCAGGACCCACATAAGCCAGATGCACATGGTAGCACATGCGTCTACAGTTCATTTGCAGTGGCTGAAGGCCCTGGTATGCCCATTCTTTCTTTCTCTTTCTCTCTTTCCCTCCCTCTCTCTCTCTCTCCCTCTCTCTCTCTCTCCCTCTCTCTCTCTCTCCCTCAAATAAATAAAATAAAACAAACATTAAAAAAAAACTAACGTTAATTGTCAAGATTACAGACTGTCTCCCCCTCCTCAGTATCTCACTACCAGATCAACAGGATTCCAGGATAACCGAGCATTGCAGCTGAGAGTGTCGTAAGACATACATTCTCTAAAGGAAAGTCTCCAGGGAAACACAAAGACAATGGAGGAGAAGAAAACAGGACACTGGAGGAAATGGAAGCTTCTGACAGCTCCAGCGAACATTCAACACAGCTTGACGCCCAGACAGATAAACATAAAACCTCATGTGAAAAGCCTGTTTGCCTCCATTCCTACTACCTGATACATCACATCCAACTTGCAACCAAACATTGTAGGCACGCTAAGAGGCAAAGGAAAACAAGATTACATCTGAAGAGACGAAAACAAATACCCCAACCAGTCTTCAACTGGGTCCAGATACTGAAATCATCACGTTGGGACAGTGAAATCCTGTAATTAATATGTAAAGAAATCTGATGGGGAAAATGAGGCACCAGGTTAGAACATATGAATGATGTATGCAGAGATGAAAAAGATAAAAAGGAAATGTTTGGGCTGGAGAGATGGCTTAGCAGTTAAGGCACCTGCCTCCTAAGCCTAACGCTGGTTCCAATCTCCAGGTCCCACGTTTAGCCAGACGCAGTGACACAAGGGTGCAATGCTGCACTTGACCACAAGGGGGCGCACACATCTGGATTTCGTTCGCATCCATCTCTATCTGTCTTCCTCTCCCTTTCTCTCTGTCTTTCTCTGTGTCTTTCTCAAAAAAAAAAAAAATCACAACAGAAATGAAGGATGTTTTGAATCGCATGTCAGTAGACTGACTATGGCTATGGAAATATCCAGTGAGCTTGAAAATTATGAAAAGCAATTTGCCAAATTGAAATGCAAGGAAGAAACAACAACGACAAAAGAAGCCAGGCATTGTGGCCCACACCTTTAATCCCAGTGCTCAGGAGGCAGAGGTAGGAGGAGCGCTGCTGTGAGTTCAAGGCCAGCATGGGCTAGAGTGAGACTCTTCCCCTCCCCACCCCCCAAAAAAACCCACAAAATAAAAATAAAAAGGAGTCAGCTGTGCAAGAATGGTGGGACAAGGACAAAAGGCATTATGTATGTGTGATGAAAATACTAGAAGAAGCAGAGAAAGGAAAATAAATAATTCAAGTTCTAATGCTTGAGCATTTTCCAAAATTAATGAATGAGAATCAGCCATGTTCTTAGGAATCTCAGATATCATCAAAGGAGCTAAATAATCAAAAGTAACACCTAGGCATATTGCATCAAGCTTTAGAGAACCAAAGACAAAGAGCATCTCAAAGAAAACATCTTTCCAGTAGAGGAGCACGGATACAAACCGCATCCCACTTCTCTTCAGAAGCCATGTGAGCTACAGGAAAGGGGAATGAAACACTTAAAGTGATGAAAGAAAAATTATATAACCCTCCAACGTAGATTTCTATATCATGCAAACTGTCCTTTAAAAGTGAAGACGAATTCAGTGAAAAGACTAGTTAGAGTCTGTCCTGTAAGAAATGTCTTCAGAGGGCTGGAGAGATGGCTTAGTGGTTAAGGCGCCTGCCTGCCAAGCCTAAGAACCAGGTCCCACCTTTAGCCAGACGCAAAAAGTGACACAAGTGAACAATGCTGCACTTACCTACAAGGGGGTACACACATCTGGAGTTCATTCACAGCAGCTAAGATGCCACTGGCACATCCCCCCTCTCTCTCTGCCTCTTACTCTCTGTCTCTCTCTGTGTTTCTCTGTCTTTCAAATAATAATAAGAAGAAGAAGAAGGAGGAGGAGGAGAAGGAGAAGAAGAAATGTGTTCAGAGAGAAAGAATGTAATGGAGACCGTCCACTCAGATCTGCGTAGAGAAACATGAGCAGTCAAGGAGGAACACATAAATATCAAATCAAATTTTCTCAGTTTTGCATGTGCATGTGTGGTGTGTGTGCATGTGTGCACAGATGTGCATGGAGGCCAGAGGTCAATGTTGTGTGTCTTCTAGATCGCCGTCCACCTTCTTCCCTGAGGTAGGGTCTCTCACTGAACCCGGAGCTCATTTATCCAGCTAGACCAGTTGGCCAGCAAGCCCCAGCGATCCCCTGCCTCTGTCTCCTGAGCTCTGGGATGACAGATGCACCGTCACGCTCATCGAGCACTCACCTGAGCGCTGGGGGTCTGAACCCAGGTTCCTCTGCTTGTGAGGCAAACAATTTACACACGGAGCCACTGCTTCAGCCCCAAATAAAATTTTCTGATTTCCATCCTTAATATAATCGATAAGAATTTGTTCAGTATCAGCTACACAGCTACACAAGGAGAGACAAAGAGAAAGAGAAGGAGAGAATGGGTTACCAGGGCCTCTAGCCACTGCAAAGGAATTCCATATGCATGCCTCACCTTGTGCCTCTGGCTTTACCTAGGCACTGGGGAATCGAACCCAGGTTGTTAGGCTTTATAGGCAAGCACCTACACTACTGAGCCATCTCCCCAACCTTCCATGTTTATAATTCCATTTGAATATTCAAATAGATTTGTCTAGCTCCAGAAAATGAAGGTATTTTCTGGATCGTAGTAAATCCACGTCTCCATGATGTTGAGTCATCTTAGAGAAGCACAAGAATGTGGATTTGCTCAAGTTTACTTTTCGTGGAAACACTGCATGTTTAGTTATAAGTTCTACACTTTGTGCCCAGTAGGATAAATACAAATAAATCCACACTGACGATGTCAGTGAAACTGCAGAATATTAAACAGGAAAAAAAGGTTCAGAGCTGCCAGGAAGAAGACATTGATTACTCATAAAGCAATGACAGCCAGGCAGACATCACATCAGTAATATTAAATGCCGGGAAATATAAAACAGCTGAGGGAAACAGTGGTTACTCTAGAATTCTACACCCAGATAAGCTGTCATTGGAGAGTGAGGCGGGTAAAGACATTCTAAAAAAAAATACTGAAGAAAGTAATGTGCACAGATGGATGACCCTCTCATAAGAGAGCTACTATGTTGGGGTTAAGGCACTTGGCATGTTGGACCTGGTTCAATTAACCCATGTTACAAGGTGGCGTATGGTCTGGAGTTCATTTGGCTGCAAAGCCAAAGGACCCTCTGACCTCAAAAAAATAAAACTTAAAAAATGAAAATTTTAAAATAAGAGGAACTACTAAAGGATGAACTATAGCAGCAAGAAAAGTACATTTGCACGAATCCCAATGACATCAGGATTAAATATGGTAACAAGTCTTGATTGTTCATGAAGAAAGGGATGTAAAAACATTTATTTATTTATTTTGTTGAGCATTTATTTATTTGTGAGCAGATTGAGAGAGAAAGAGAGAGAGTGTGTATGGCCTCTTGCCACTGCAAACGAACTCCAGACACATGCATCACTTTGTGCATCCACCTTTATGTGGGTACTGGGGAACTGAACCCGGGACAGAACGCTTTGCAAAGCAAGCACCTTTAACCACTGGGCCATCATCCCAGCCAACTGCTGGCTTTTAAAAAAATTACAAAGATAGCTGTGAATTCTGTAAAGTAAAAACATGAAAAATAGAAGAAAAGGAGCAGAATTTATTATTTCTTTTCCTCCTTGAGGGAGGAACAGAGATACTCTGTAACTGGAGTCTTTCAGGCACTGATGAATAAACTATCACTTCTGAATTAGGAGAAAAAAAGAGGAGGTGATAAAGAAGATGTCATCAATCCACAGAAAACATGGTGAATAAAAAATACAAAATAAGATGATAGAATTAAATTTGAATGTATCAGGTATCACTATAAATATCATTGGGTTAAAACTCAACTTTAAAATATCAAGTTGGATTTTTAAAACTATTATATATTATTTATGAATACACAGTTAAAAACAAATAATTCAGAAATGCTAACATTATAAGGTTGGGCTGGAGACGTGCCTTAATGGTTAAGGCACTTGCCTGTAAAGCCAAAGGACCCAGGTTCGATTGCCCAGGACCCACGTTAGCCAGATGCACAAGGTGATGCATGCATCTGGAGTTCATTTGCAGTGGCTAGAGGCCCTGGGGTGCCCATCCTCTCTCTCTCTCTTTCTCTCCATCTCTCTTTCACATAAATAAAAACAAAATATTTTTTTAAAAGATTGTATGGTTGCCTTTTTTTGGAGAGAGACAAAAAGAGAGGGAGAGAGAAACAGAGAGAGAGAAAGAAAGGAAGAGGCAGAGAATGGGCATGCCAGGGCCTTTTCAGGCACTGTGAATGAACTTCAGACCCATGCGCCCCCTTGTGCGACATTGCGTGCTTGTGTCACGTTTGCATCTAGCTAAACTTGGGACCTGGAGAATTGAACAAGCATTCTTAGGCTTGGCAGCCCTAACTGCTAAGCCATCTCTCCAGCCCTGTGTGGTTGCTTTTTAAGTTGATTCTTTGTACATTATATTATTTTGCTTTTCTTACTTCAGTACAATAATTTGTATCTATCTATCTGTGTGTGTGTGTGTGTGTGTGTGTGTGTGTGTTGTGTGTGTGTGTGTGTATTTTTGGAGAGAGACACAGAGAGAGAGAGAGAGAGAGGAAGACAGAGATGGGCAGGCAGGCAGTGTCTCAGCTGCTGCGAACAAAATCCAGATGCGTGCTCCCCCTTGTGTTCAAGTGCAGCATTGTGCCCTTGCGTCACTTTGCATCTGGCTAAACGTGGGACCTGGAGATTGGAACCAGCATTCTTAGGCTTAGGAGACAGGCGCCTTAACTGCTAAGCCATCTCCCCAGCCCTTTTTTTTTTTTTTTTTTTTTTTTTTTGACACAGCAAATCTCAGCCTAATCCAGGCTGGACTCGAGCTCCCCTGCCTCAGCTTCCAGCATGCTGAAATTACAGGACTGTGTCACCACACCCAGCTTATTCTGTGGAAAACATCTCACCCAGGCCAGAGGCTGCAGTCACCGCTTATCCAGATGCGCAGCATTTCCCTTTTAATGAGCCTTGCACGACCTTAGGAGACTGAGGAACTATCTCCCCACTAGAGACCTCCAAGTTCTTCTCTCTCTTCTTTTTTTTCTTTTGCATGCGCATGGTATGTGTATATGTGTATGCACATGTGTGTGGAGGCCAGAGATTGGCGTTGGGTGTCTTCCTCAGTCACTGTCCGCTTTATCTACTGAAGTGGAGTGTGTCACTTGAAGGCGCTGCTCCAGCCAGCCAGCCTGCCCCAGGGGCCCTGTCCACTGCCTGCTGAGTGCTGCGGTTACAGGTGGCACACCATGTCCACCTGGCATTTACATGGGCCCTGGGGACACAAACTCAGGTCCTCATGCTTGTGTAGCAAGCAGTTTATCCACTGAGCTGTCTCCCCGGACCTTTCAACGTCTCAACATTTCTTTTTTTTGTTTTGTTTTGTTTTTGTTTGTTTTTCTAGGTAGAGTCTCACTCTAGCTCAGGCTGACCTGGAATTCACTATGTAGTCTCAGGGTAGCCTCGAGCTCTCAGCAATCCTCCTACGTCTGCCTCCCAAGTGCTGGGATTAAAGGCGTGCGCCACCACGCCCAGCAACATTTCTTCTGTGAACAATCTGATTCAACAAATTTCACCTGGCCATTCTCTCCTTCATTCTACTATCTTTCCAACATTTATTTTATTTTATGTTTTTTTTTTTTAACCCAGACATTTTAACCTGCAAGGGCGTTGACCTCCACAATACAGAGAAACCTCTTACTAATAACAGACTTTGTATACAACCCCAAGCAATCTCACTGCCTTCCCCAAGTTGGGGAACAAAACCTGAGCTCCAATACAAGCTCCTGCATCCCTGTGGCTTAATTAGCACACAGCACGGCGCCTGTATTCAGAGTGTCTTTGATTCCAGTTCCTCTGTTTTTATTTTTTCCCATTTACAGCGATTGAGAAATAAAGGTTCCCAGTGAGGAGACCATAACAGGAACAAAAACCATTGCCAGGCACCAGTCACTTGGTGAGAGTGAATTGCAGCCTTTCTTGGAAGTTCGTGGGGCAGCCTGAGCAGACACACCACCTGTCTCTTTCCATGGATACAGGAATAATTAGTCACATGAAAATTACTTCCACGGAAGGTTACTTTATTTTGGCTGACAGTCACATACGAACACAGATATGTCTTGTGCTGTGGTAGAGGGGAACTTTATTTAGCACATGTTATTTATATCTTGGGTGATTTCATCCCTAAGAAATTGACAAGGAATGATTAGAAGATGGTACAGGAGTGCGAGAGGGGAACATTTCTCATCAAAAAGGTAAAAAGAGGCCAGTGCCATGGCTAACAATGTGGCTATGTCCCCAGGCTATGGTAGAATTGAGGTGGTCTGGAGAGAAAAGTCAAGGGTGTACTGGGGGGGGTGGCACAAGGGGTGCTGGGCGAGGCCAAGGTTAACGGGATGAGCTGATTTCCTGTGGCATGTGTCAGCTCTTCATTTGCTTTCTGAGAGGTTGGGAGTGAATCTGAGATGGCTGTGTGCAGACTGAGAGCCTCAGAATCAGCCTGTTCCTCTGGGACAAGCTAACTGGGAACTTTGCAATAATAAAGATAATGATTAAACATTACTGGAGGTTTTCTTCCATGGTGTACACAGCCCAAACATCATCTCATGCCGTCCTCACCCTAACTCTGTGAAGTAGGTACCTTCCTCGTCCCCATTTTATGGTTGCTGAAAGCGAGGCTCAGAGAGGTTAAGGAGCTTGCTCAAAGTGGCCCAGCTAGGCAGTGACTAGACTACATTCTGAACCTGGAATGAGACCCGACACTCCCTGTTAATTTTGTTCTTTGTTTCTATCTTTCTTTCTTTCTCTCTTGGTGGTTCATTCATTCATCCTTCCTTTCTTTCTTTTACACGTATGTGGTATATGGTTATATGTGTGTGCTTACATGGGCATGCACTTGTACATGCATGTGCATGTGTGCATGTATGCATAGACCAAACACTGACATCAGGTATTTTCTTTGGTCACTCTCCACTTCTTTTCTTTTTCTTTTCTTTTTTTATTTGAGAGAGACAGAGAGAGAAAGAGAGAGGAAGGGGCAGAGAGAGAATGGGCACACCAGGGCCTTTCAGCTGCTGTGAACGACACCAGATGCGTGCGCCCCCTTGTGTGCATGTGCAACATTGCACACTTGAGTCACTTTTGCGTCTGGCTATACGTGGGACCTGGAGACTCGAACAAGCGTACTTACGCTTCGCAGGCAGGTGCCTTAACCATTAGGCCATCTCTCCAGCCCTCCACTTATTTTCTTGAGACATGGTCTCTGGCTAAAGCCAGAGCTCACCCAGACAGCTAGGCAAGCTATCCAGGAAGCCCAGAGATTGTCCTATCTCCACCTCCCCAGAACTAGGATTACAAGTGGCCACACAGCATTGCTGGCTGTGTTTTTGTTTTGCTTTGTTTGTTTTTGTCATGAGTTCTGGCAATCTCCCTGCCTGGGCAGCAAGCACTTTACCCGCTCAACAATCTCCCCAGCTCTACTTCTTTCTTCTTTCCCACTCTTTTCCCTCCCTTCTTCTTTCTCCTTCCTTCCTTCCTTCCTTCCTTCCTTCCTTCCTTCCTTCCTTCTTTTCTTCTTCTTTCTCCTCGTCCTCCTCCTTCTTATCCTTCTTCTTCTCTCTCTCTCTCTTTCATTTGAGAAAGCATCTTATATAACCCAGGCTAGCCTCAAACATTATGTGGCTTGAACTCCTGATCCTCCTGCCTCCATCTCTGGAACCTTGGGGTGACAGGCATGTGCCTCCTCCACACACAGCCTCTGTATGTATAATCACATTCTGTAAGGGGGGCTGCAACATTCCTGGCACATCTTTTCAATCCCTGCCATGTTTTCTTTATTTTTAAAATTTTTTAAAAGATATTTTATTTATTTGAGAGATAGAAAGAGGCAGAAAGAGAGGGAGGGGGAGAGGGAGAAAGAAAGAATGGGCATTCCAGGGCCTCTAGCCACTGTAAACGAACTCCAGATGCATGCACCCCCTTCTGCATCTGGCTTACATGGGTCCTGGTGAGTCAAACCGGGATCCTTTGGCTTTGCAGATAAATTCCTTAATCACTAAGCCATCTCTCCAGCCCCCTGCCATGTTTTGAGGACACATGCACTGGGCTGACTTAAGACAGTCCTGGAGGCAGCATCGCCTCTGAGCTGGCAGTTGTGAGCTTGGGGAAGCTCCAGCCCATTCTCTGCTCACAGCACGCAAACACGGCCAAGCCAGCGTGAAGGAGGACATTGCTTTTGATGATCATCCTCGCAGCCCGTGCTCGTTAGCAGTCCCCACAACAGTCCATAGTCACCAAAGCCTGATGCACACACAGTCCCCGTGGGGTGTTACTCCCGATGGGAATGTCACCTCAGGTTTCCCCACCTACAGCCACCAGTCCATCGTGACAATGTTCACCATCCCAGTGAGTAATTTCCCAGTAACTGCTAGTCCATGCAGATTTGGGCTGCAACCTCACCACCTGCTGACCATGCAATCTGCAAGCCAGTCATCTCACTTCTCAGACTCTCACATTCCTATTGTGTAAACTCATGCCTTTTTTTCTCTGTTTCTTCCCTTTCTCCTTTCATTTTTGCAGTACTGAGAATTGAATCCAAGGCTCAACACACACACACACACCCAGCCCCTCACTGGGGGATTCTAGACAAGTGCTCTACTACTGAGCTACTCCTCAGCCCCTCACTGGGGGATTCTAGGCAGGAGCTCTACCATTAAGCCACACACCCAGTCCCTCACTGGGGGATTCTAGGCAGGAGCTCTACCACTGAGCCACGCCCCAGCCCCTCACTGGGGGATTCTAGGCAGGAGCTCTACTACTGAGCCACACCCCCAGCCCCTCACTGGGGGATTCTAGGCAGGAGCTCTACCACTGAGCCACACCCCCAGTCCCTCACTGGGGGATTCTAGGCAGGAGCTCTACCACTGAGCCACACCCCCAGCCCCTCACTGGGGGATTCTAAGCAGGAGCTCTCCCACTGAGCCACGCCCCAGCCCCTCACTGGGGGATTCTAAGCAGGAGTTCTACCACTGAGCCACACCCCCAGCCCCTCATTGGGGGATTCTAGGCAGGAGCTCTACCACTGAGCCATACCTCCAGCCCCTCACTGGGGGATTCTAGGCAGGAGCTCTACCACTGAGCCACACCCCCAGCCCCTCACTGGGGGATTCTAGGCAACAGCTTTACTAATGAACTACATCCCCAACCCTCTTCATATTTTTTTTGTGGGGGGAGAGGGTTTGAAGCAAGCCCAATAGACTGACTTTTTATGTGAGACAAGAGTGCATGCGTGAGATGGGATGGGGAGAGAATTGGTATTCCAGGGCCTCCAGCCACTGTAGTCAAATTCCAGATGCGTACAACACCTTGTGAGCATGTGCAACCTTGCATGCTTGCAGCACCGTGTGTGTGTCTAGCTTACACGGGACCTGGAGAGTCGAACATTTGTCACAGGCAAGCACCTTAACTGCTAAGCCATCTCTCCAGCTGTTGTTTTGTGTGTGTGTGTGTGTGTGTGTGTGTGTGTGTGTGTGTGTGTGTTTGTTTAATGGTCTCACTCTAGCTCAGGCTGACCTGGAATTTTGAGACACAGTCTCACTAAATTGCCCAGACTAGCCTTGAACTTATGACCTCATGATTCTCCTGCCTCCCAAGCAGCTGGGTCAACAGGCCTGTGCTTCCATGCCTGGCTCAATTAAGGCTATTTAAAATCATATTTATCCAGTCATTGGTTTATATGCAGCTTTTTTTCCCCTTTTCTCTCTTCCTCTTTATTGCCCTCTTCTTTTTTTAAACATTATTACTTTTAAAAATTTTTAAAGTTATTTATTTGAGGGAGTCAGAGAAAGAGAGAGAGAGAGAATGGGCACGCCAGGGTCTTCAGTCACTGCAAACGAACTCCAGATGCATGTGCCACCTTGTGCATCTGGCTTACATGGGTCCTGGGGAATTGAACCTGGGTCCTTTGGCTTTGCAGGCAAACACCTTAACCACTAAGGCATCTCTCCAACCCCCCTCTTCTTTTTGAGACAGTCTTGCTAAATTCCATCCTTTGAGAGAACTCCCAAATCATATCACCACCAGATTTATGGGGCTTCCAGAGAGATGGCTGCTTGCAGTGTGAGGATGACCAGGTAGGTATTAATGTGTGTGTGTACACATGTATACAGTTGCATGTGTGTGTGTGCAAGTGCACATGAGTGTGTGTGCATGTACTTGTGGTGGATGTCATCTTTGGTAACAACATCTACTTCCTTTGAGACAGGGTCTCTCATTGGCCTGGAGCTCACCAATTAGGCTAAATTAGTTGGTCAAAGAACTCCAGGGACCCTCCTGTACCCACCTCCCCAGTGCTGAGACTATAGGCACACCACCACACCTGGATTTTTTTTTTTTTTTACATAGGTTCTGGGGACATCACTCGGGTCCTCATACTTACAAGGCAATTACTTCGCCACACTGAGATATCGCCCCAACTCTTGGATATTGATCTCACTTAATTTTATGTATTCATTTATTCTTTTTTTTTTTTTTTTATCTTTTGAGACAGGGTCTCACATAGTCCAAGCTGATTTAAACTCACTATGTAGCTGAGCATGACCTTGAATTTCTGATTCGCCTGTCTCCATCACCTTAGTGCTGGGATTGCAGGTATGTGTCACCACATTCAATTTAATCTTATTTTAAAACAAGTGCTCCTTAAAAAAATAAAAAAAATTTAAAAAAACCCTGAACCCAAAACTTGCTCAGCCAGACTGCCCCAATTTCTTACTCAATTGCTATCTTAATGGAATCTCAAGCTCATTTTCTCTGAGGACCTCTTAAAAGGAAAGGAACCTATGTTCCCAATGCTAATCCAGAAATGGCAGTGAAGTAGGATGACCCAGGGGTGACCCGGCCCTTCCAGAAGTCATGTTTTAGGGAATAGACACACCCATTGCCTCCTTCAAGGAGGACTCAAAAAATGCCGGTAAGTCTTGAATCAACTTAAAAATAGATTGGGGACTCTGAGTAAAATGCTTACCTCAAAAGCATGAGGGCCTGAGTTTGCATCTCCAGCATCTGCGTGAAGGCTGGGCGTGGTGATGGAACCATCGTCCCCGCACTGAGGAGGCGGGGACAGGAGAACCCTCAGTGCTTGGTGGCTAGAATCAGTGAGCCCCAGGTTCTCAAGAGACTCTCTCAAAAAAATAAGGTGGGGGATGGAGAGATTGCTAAGTGGTTAAGGCACCTGCCCGCTAAGCCTAAGAACATCAGTTCCAATCTCCAGGTTCCACGTTTAGCCAGATGCAAAGTGACACGAGGGCGCAATGCTGCACTTGCCCACAAGGGGGCGCACGCATCTGGAGTTTGTTCACAGTGGCTAAGAGGCTGCTGGCACACCCATTCTCTGTCTTCCTCTCCCTCTCTCTCTAACTCTCTCTGTGTCTCTCTCCAAAAAAAAAAAAAAAAAAAAATGAGGTGGACATATGAAAGCCTACTTTTTTTTTTTTATAATGGCACACCCAGAAGCCATAGATTGTTATTAGAAAAATTTCAGTGCCAGGGATGGGATACCTTCCAGTGAGTTGTTGGACAAGGAGGTCCCTGTTGCCTTCAAAACATTATAGGCTATTGCCAAGGATCTTGGTTTCCCACCAGAAACAGAGGTAAGACCCTGTTGCTGAAGAATCCACATGCCTGGGCATTAAGGTCACTGAGAAATCAAGCTGAAGCTCAGATGAAAATCTCTTCCTTGTAGACCAGCTGGCAGAAACCTGGAAAAAGCTGCACTGCATGCAGCCCTATGGGAGACAGAAGTCATCAGTGGTGAAAACAGTGGACTCTGGGAGCCTCTAGTTGGTCCAGACAGGCCAAATGACCGAACGGGTGCAATAGTGGCACGTCTGCTCTTGGGGAAACCAACTGTTCTCTAATTGGACTGGAGGCCCGCTCTATGGGAGGGAATACATGCCTGGTACTGAGAAACTAATCAAAAGCTTGTGGCAGGGGAGGTCATGAGCCTTAGGAGTTTAACACCTGCTCTTGTCTGGCTAAATGTGTATATTATGCTCACCATATATTAACACTACTCTCACTTTTAGAGAAGCTTCTCTTTTCAGATGGCAGTAACCACTGGGATGACACAAAAGGCCCCATAGTACTAAGAACACATAACAGAGGAGTGTCCAGCACTGAAATATCTCTATCACACCCTCCAAGGCTTAGGGTCCATTGTGGAAGAAGTGGAGGAAAGAATGGAAGAGCCAAAGGAAGGGTATGACTCCTTACAATGCAACTGCCCAGACAGAAATTGGCCTCGATATCCACAACCTTGAAGTGCCTAGCAATACCTTCACCAGACCCTCATACTAGGAGAAAATGATAATGACATCAAAATAAAAGAGAGATTAACAGAGAGAGGGAAGGGATATGATGGAGAGAGGAGCTTTGAAGGGGAAAGTTGGGGAGGGGAGGGAATCATCATGGTTTCTTGTCTGTAGGTATGGAAGCTGTCAATAAAAACAGTTGAAAGTAATAATAAGGTGGAGAGAGATTGCGGAAGACACAGGCATCAGCTTCTGGCCTCTGCATGTACACGCACACACACAGATGTGCATGTCCACACACATATGAACCTGCATACCCATGTGTACACTCACACATACATACATACATACATACATACATACATACATACATACATACATAAATGAGCATGAGATAAAAAATAAACTGGGCTGGAGAGATGGCTTAGTAGTTAAGGCTGTTTGCCTGCCAAGCCAAAGGACCTCGGTTCGATTCCCCAGGACCCACATAAGCGAGATGCACAAGGTGACGCATGCATCTGGAGTTCATTTGCAGTGGCTGGAAGCCCTGGAGCACCCATTCTTTCACTCTCTCTCTCTTTTCTCAGCCTCTTTCCATCTCTCAAATAAATAAGTAAATAAAAATAAAAATATTTTAAACAGAAAGTTTTAAAATAAATAAATAAATAAACTGGACTATTGGGAAGCCAGTACGGATCCAGCCCCCCCCCCGCTTGCTTTGTTCGTTCGCACTTTCCTAAGCCTCCTTCCACAAGACCCTCTTTCCGCCTCACCCTTCATAGACTACAAATGATAAGGGGTCTCCCTGTCATGGTGAGAGTTGAAGTGGGTATCAGTAAAGCACACGGCCTGGGACAGACTGTGTACGCTGAAATCCCAGCTTTGCTACTTGGGCCAGTACAGTCATCTCTCTGGTCCTCAAATTCCCTCTTCCTCAAAGTGGGAAGAAGCCACTCATCTTCATGGGTTCTTGTTGCATGGACTGGGTGGTTAGATTCATCTGTGTGACATGATTCCAGCTGTGCTTGGGACAGGGTTACGCTGAAGGAACTTTCAGCAGATAGAGCCTGTATAATGCTAATGATACTGATAACAACAAATGCTATTTTATTCACAAATGGAAACAGATTTGAATTCTCCAATCCGGACAACTCAACTCCTTGCACAACTGTCGCCCATGGATTCCACGCCCTCTAGCTGGCCACTCCGTCTCTGATGGACTGCCCTGAGTCCAGCCCTCAGCTCTCTCCCAATCCGAAGGGGATCCGTAGTGATGATTTCCGTAACGCACTCTGTTGTGATTTGAGCGTGAAAGGTCACTCACAGGTTCATATGTTAAATGATTGGTCCCTAGCTGGTGACAATATTTGGGGGGTTTTGAAAACTTTAGGAGATGGAACCCCTAGCTGGAGGAAACAAGTCCCAGGAATGAGGCCCTTGTCCCTAATTCTTTCCTCTCTGTCTGTCGGCTTCCCAGCTGCTGTGAGATGAGAGAGTTTCTCTGGGGCCTCACCGCCAGCTACCATGATGTTCTGACCAAATGCGTGAGGTCATCCAACCATAAGCAGGAGCTGGGGAGATAGCTCAATGGTTGGAGCTCTTGCTGTGTAAGCATGAGAGCCAGGATTTGGATCCAGGTGTGCGCCACAATCCTACTGCTGCAGAGGCAGAAAGCCGGACAGGTGCTCAGGAGATGAAGCGCTTGCCACAGAAGCACGAGGACTTCCGTTTGGATCCCCAGCACTCACATTACCATCAGGTGTGTGTGACAGCCTGCCTGGATTCCCAGCACTCAAGAGGCAGTGACATGGGACTCCTGGGGCGAGCTAGCTAGCTAACCTAGCTGAGTCAGCACGTTCTGAGCGCAAGTGGACAGACACTACCTCAGTACGTAGAGGGGAGAGGGATCAAGAAAGACATCAGTCTTGGGACTCCCCACACACATATGCGCAAAATAAATAAAGCCATAAGCAAGCTGAATCTTTTTCTCCTCTATGTTTTTTTCTCTCAGGTCGTTTAGTCACAGCTTCACAGAGTAGCTTATTAAGTTCCTCCTTCGAGCAGGGCCTATAAAAGCCAATACCTCGCAAATCAACTTAGAAGTGGACTATTTGGGAAGCAGCGTGAACCCCGCCCCAGCTGCTTACTTCCTTCCTCTTCCACTTTCTGAACAAGTGGCGTGGAGAATAATTGGGTGTCTTTGTGTACTACAGTCCCCACTGCAAGCTTCTGAAATTTCAACCTGACCCCAAATCATAATTTCCTGGCCTTCCTTATTCTACCATCATTATTTGCTGTGTGTGTGTGTGTGTGTGTGTGTGTGTGTGTGTTTTAGCTCTACGGTTTTTGCTAGTCCTGCAGCCAACAGAACCCCTTTTTTCTTTTCCTAGTGTTGGCATTCCCAGATGCGGCCCTGCGAGGACGTTTGAGGAGGTCGCGTTTGCTCTGATGGCGCTGTGCTCGCCTGTTGAATAATACAAAGGCAGCCGCGGCCATAAAATAACGAGGAGAAATCCATGCGACTGAGGTGGCCCTGCAAAGACAGAGTCAGGGATTCCCAATTAGGGGCTCGCAAACAATGTGAAATGGCATGTTCAGGACGGACTGCTGATAAGAAAGTTCCAGCTAATTAAAATGTCACGGTTTCCTGGTCGGCCAAGATTTATCACGGGTCTGGAAGGTAACACTTGTCCGCTGGTCAGTTCCTGCTGATAAGAAGTTCGACTTGACAGTTACTGAGGTCTTTGATAAATAAAATATGGGGAAACAGATAAATTATTACTTAATAAATGCAGTGTTGTTTGGGCAGTCTCCAGGAGGCAGAGGTTGTAAACTGGGAGCCTGGGAACTGGAGCTGATGCCTGGGCATCTTCTCCTTCTGTGGGATTCAGATTGTGTTTTATTAATTTGAGCCAACACGCAAACAAGAGAGTTACTCTTCACACGAGCACGCATACACACATGCACCCCAAGTCTTGGCTGTGGCTTCCCTTAAAACCTGGTCACCTGAGCTGCTAGCCCAGACCATAGTCAGCTGTTGCTACTAGAGGGGACACCACAGGACCACCTGTCCTCAGCTCTTCCAACAGCTGTGAATGGCATATCTGCATCATATCCTCTTTGATTTTCCTTTTGCATGTGTATGTGCGT
Organism: Orientallactaga sibirica; assembly: GCA_036365145.1. NCBI lineage: Eukaryota > Metazoa > Chordata > Mammalia > Rodentia > Dipodidae > Orientallactaga > Orientallactaga sibirica. The sequence continues at coordinate 1,694,086 of JAEOAD010001941.1, read as the reverse complement.
GTGTGTGTGTATGTACAGGTGTGTCTGTGTGGTCATAAATACATGTATGTGTGTGTGTGTCTTCCTCAGTCATTCTCCACTTATTTATTTATTTATTGTTTTGTTTTCTTTTGGGACAGGTCTCGCTCTAGCCCAGGCTGACCTGGAATTCACTATGTAGTCTCAGGCTGGCCTCAAACTCACAGAGATCCTTCTACCTTGCCTTCCCAAGTGCTGGAATTAAAGGCGTGTACCACCATTCCCATCTCACTTTTATTCTTTTCTAAAAAAAAAAAAATTTATTTGCTTATTTATTTGAGAGTGAGTGTGTGTCTGGGCATGCCAGGGCCTCTTGCCCCTGTACACAAACTCTAAACTCTGTCTCCATGACTGAACAACTTGAATGCCAACAGAATAAGGTCAAGCAGCTGGAGGAGGTGTCACTAAACAACCCTCATGCCCCACTTTTCCTGTCTGTCTGCTGCTGGCAGTTTTTCTCTGGGTGCTGGGTGAGAACTGGGTGCTGGAGAACTGAACCTTAACGTCTGAGCCATCTCTCCAGCTTTCTACTTTTCTTCTTTCAGATAGGGTCTCTCACTGACCCCAGAGTTCACTGACTGTGGTGGTTTCAATGTGAACATATGTCCCCATAGCCTCAGGGATCTTAGAACTGAAGGGACAAAGACAAACTTGATCAATGTTTGACCAATGTGACTCCATTTTGTGGACTCCGCCACTTTGTGCTTAATCCCTCACCCAGCCCCAATTCCAAGAAAAACCACAAAATTTTTCCCTTGAACTAGAGAACAAACAAGTCCTGCCTCCTGATAAAAATACAACCTTGAAGTTTGTTGGTGTCCAGACACTGCAAATCACATGGGGGGGCTTCCACCAATCACGTTAAGGGCCACTCTGCTCTCCCTTAGGTGGACTGTCCTTGCAGATGTTTCTTGATATATAAACATGTTTTTCAGCTGTTTTGGGTTTTCCCCTTTAAAAACCCCTCTCCCCTACCCTTCGGGGGTAGCAGTTCAGTTTCCAATACTGGCTGCTTCCCTGATCGATCAAAATTGATTGGCTTTAATAAAATCTTCATAAGCTTGAGCTCAAACCCCCGCCTCTGTCTCCATGACTGAACAATTTGAATGCCAACAGAATAAGGTCAAGCAGCTGGAGGAGGTGTCACTAGGTGCAGATCTCGTAGTTCAACCCTGCTAAGGTGTGTGGAGAGCCAAGTTTGAGCTCTTCCTGTGGGTGCTTGCTGCTGCTGCTGCTGGGCAGTTTTTTCTCTCTGGGTGGACGCTGAGGTGAGTTAGCTCCCTCCACCATTGATGATGCTTGGAATGTGGAAGCCTGAAATAAACCCTTTCCTCCCGTGAGCTGCTTCTGGTTGGGTGTTTGTCCCAGCAATGCAAAAGTGACTGCAACACCAATGCAGTTTAGCTAGCTAGTGACAGGTGTATGCCACAGCACGTGGTTCTGGAGATCAAACTCACATCCTCATGCTTATGAGGCAAGCACGTTATCAGTAGAGCCATCTCCCCAGGTCTGTTTCACTCAGTACAGAGGATGGAACCCAGCACCTCCCACATGCAAAGCTACTGCTTTACTTCTGAGCCATGTCACCAACCCCTTACTGGGGAATTCTAAGCCAACACTTTATCACTTTATATTTTTGAAAACAGAGTTTCAGTCTAGCCCAGCCCCTCACTGGAGGAATTTAGGTAGATACTCAGAGCCAGCTCCCAGACCACTGAGCCATGTCTCTACCACTGAGACACACCCCAGACCCAGTGGGGATTCTAGACAGAGGCTCTACCACTGAGACACACCCCACCCCTCACTGGGGACCCTCCACTGAGACACACCCCAGCGCCTCACTGGGGGATTCTAGGCAGGAGATCTACCACTGAGCCACACCCCAGCCCCTCACTGGGCGATTCTAGGCAGGAGCTCTACCACTGAGCCACATCCCCAGCTCCTCACTGCCACCACTGACCACGCCCCCAGCCCCTCACTAAGGGATTCTAGGAAGGGGCTCTACCACTGACCACGCCCCCAGCCCCTCTCTGGGGGATTCTAGGCAGGAGCTCTACCACTGAGCCACGCCCCCAGCCCCTCTCTGGGGGATTCTAGGCAGGAGCTCTACCACTGAGCCACGGCCCAGCCCCTCACTGGGGGATTCTAGGCAGGAGCTCTACCACTGAGCCAGGCCCCCAGCCCCTCACTGGGGGATTCTAGGCAGGAGCTTTTCCACTGAGCTACAGCCTTAGCTCTTTGTATTATTTTTATTTTGAGATAGAGTCTCACTTAGTTGCCCAGGCAGGCCATGAGCTTTCAGTCTTCCTTCATCAGCCTCCCCAGTAGCTGGCATTACAGGTCTGTGCCACCAAACCTGGTCATAAAATTTTATTAGAACATATTGACTCTCTTCGATTAACACCTTTCCCAGGTACTTCTGTGGTTTAGCTGCCGAGCTGGGGAGTTGCATAGAAACTGCCCAGCCCTCAGAGCTGTAATGTCGGTGACACAGTCCTTCGTAGGCAGAGGTTTGAGTTTGCTGGTTGAGTTGCCACCACAAGAGTAGTGATGAGACTCACTTGCTGTTCAATCTTGGACTGATGATTTAACTTCTCTGAGATTTGGATGTCTCCTCTCTCAACCAGGTGAACATGAGATCCTTCTCACATGATTTCTGAGAGGACAGTGAGATAATTACGGATGTCACATATGACATAGCTCTTCAGCATCATGGTAGCTGCTGATATGAGACAGCCAAAGCATTGGACTGGTGAGAAGAAAAACCTCAAAAGATACATCACCTCTGGAGAGATTGCTAAGTGGTTAAGATATTTGCCTATAAAGCCTAATGACCCAAGTCCAATTTCCTAGTACCCACATGAAGCCAGATGTTCAAAGCGGCACATGCATCTGGAGTCTGTTTGTGGCAGCTGGAGACCCTGGAGCGCCCATTCTCTCTGTCTCTTCTATTTCTCTCTCTGCTTATAAATAAGTAAAGAAACAGATAAACAAATGCAAGAATAAATAAGATAAATCAGATATCCGTTTAATGTTGAGAGTAATTGTACAGGGACTTCAGAACTATCTGAAAATTTATTTCCCTCCCCTACATCTCTTGGCCAAGTCAAAGGTGACGTGTGACACACAGCAGAGCTCAACTTAGTTCTGGAAATTAAATACAAAAATTAAACACAAAGCCCAGCCAGAATGGGCCTGTAGCTCCATGCAGCATGTTGCTGAAAACCTCTAAAGTAGGAATTACAAAAATGGTGCCATGCCAGTTCCCTCTCAGAGCCTCACCTGGGTCCCATCATAGATTTCTCTATGCACACCAAGGGAGTCCATGGGAATGATGTTGGGAATGGGACACATATTCTTGTATGTATATATGTTTGTTCATTTTTTGAAGATAGGGTCTCCGTCTAGCCCAGACTGACCTATGGTCCCATTATGGCATTGAACTCATGGTTATCCTTCTACCTCAGCCTCCTGAGTCCTGAGATTAAAGATGTGAGCCACCACATCATGCTGACATGCAGGTCCTGTCCATAGAGGAATCAAGGAGATCACCTAAGAGTTCTGCTAAAGGCTCACCTGTGTATCTCATCCCACCACCCCAACTGTCCCCAGTGCACTTCTTCAAAGAGTGCCTACTGAGCTTGTGCTATGACCAAGTCACCAAAGTGGCAGAGGGGGGATGTGTCATCAAGTCCTCTAGATGATGCAATGTGGACTGGCGAGATGGCTCAGTCATTGAAGGCTCTTGCTTGCAAAGCCTCATGGCCCACGTTCAATTCCCCAGTACCCACATACAATCAGATACACAAAAATGGCCCATGCATCTGGAGTTCACTTGCAATGGCAAGAGGCCCTGGTGCGCATACAACGAAACAATGCGTGGAACTAGGTTAGACATAGATGGCCATGTGAGATGGTGGCTGGTGACCTTGACCTTGGCATGTGAGAGACAGGTTAGTGTGGCAGGTGCCTTGCTACTCAAAGTATGAGTTCATGGCCAAAATCAACACCCATGTTACCTGGGAATCTTGTCAAAATGTAGCCCTGAGACTGGGGTAGCTGGCTCAGTTCAATCAATAATAGCACTTTCTAAGTGTGGTCGTTTGAAATGTCCCCCATAGCCTCGTGTGTTTGAGATCAAGCCTCATAGTCAACCCCAGCTGCTGGCAATGAGGAGGAGGAGGCTTGCTGGAGGAGGTGTGCTGCTGGGGGCAGGTTTAGAGTATTATAGCCCAGATACCCTGAACAACGTCAGCTCACTCTTGCTGTTACCTTCCTGCTGTGGCAAGATAGGATCCCAGCCTCCTGCCATGATGAAACTTCCCCTCCGTAGAAGGTCATAGAGCACAGTTCTGGGTGTGTCTGTGGTGTGTGTGTATGTGTGTGTGTGTTTTATAAAAGGGTACTTGGTGGATCAGCATACATGATTGGATTGAAGGCTCGCAATGGCCCATGTACACACTGGACAGCCACAGATCCCAGTAGCTGTTCCATCCACAAAGCTGGACACCTCAGAACACGGGAACCCATCATGCAGCCGCAGGCAAGGCTGACAAATGCAAAATGCGGCCCCCCGCCACCACACACCATTTAGCCATCACAGAGGCACACACTGAAGCTTCACTCATTTGTCAATAATTCAGTGAATTCTTTACTGACTCCAGGGATGGTTACTCGACGCTAGGAGGACACTTCTTTAATCACATTACTGACCATTTGACAACAAGCCACTTTCAGGCGTGACCTATATTACTACCATTTTAATGCATCGCTTCCTAAAATCTAGACAGTCAACCACACAATCACGTAAGGTCTGACTTACAGGTGTGTGCTGATTCCTGCGGGGTGAAGACGCCGACATGGCTGATGTTACATTACCACCATGGCATCCCTATGCTCAGACCTGGGGAGAGGCACTGAAGAACACAGTGCTGTGCAGAATCTCCTCCATGCAGAGGATAACAGACCCAAATAAACTCAAGAGCAGAGACCTGGGCTGGAGAGATGGCTTAGCAGTTAAGGCGTTTGCCTGCAAAGCCAAAGGATCCTGGTCCAACTCCCAGGACCCACATAAGCCAAATGCACAAGGGGTGCATGCATCTGGAGTTCGTTTGCAGTGGCTGGAGGTCCTGGCACACCCATTCTCTCTCTCTCCCCCTCCCTTCCTTCCTCCCTCTTTCTCTCTCTCAAATAAATAAATAAATTATATATATATACATATATATTTTAAAAAGAGCAGAGTCTAGTGAACAATTAGAAAGTGACACCTTTGAAGTATTAGTAATACTTGTTTTCAATACAACTTTTTAAATTATAAGATCTATGATCTAATTCTTTCTTTTTTTACTTGTTTGCAAGCAGAGACAGAGAGAGAGAGAATGAGAGAGAGAAACAGGCATGTCAGGGCTTCTAGCCACTTCAAATTAGCTCCAGATGCATGAGCCACTTCGTGTTTCTGGCTTTACATGGGTGCTGGGAAATCGAACATGGCTCGTTAGGCTTTGCAGGCAAGCACCATAACTGCCAAGCCATCTCTCCAGCCCTATGATCTAATTTTTATTTATTTATTTATTTACTTACTTACTTATTTTGAAGAGTCAGAGAGAAAGAAAGAGACAGAGAGAATGGATGTGCCAGGGCCTCCAGTCACTGCACACGAACTCCAGACGCATGCACCACCTTGTGCATCTGGCTTACATGGGTCCTGGGGCATCAAACCTAGGTTTCTCAGGCAAGCACCTTAACCATTAAACCATCCCTCCAGCCCTGATCTAAATTTTTAATAATGGCTGTGTAAACAACAACCCTGCAAAATGCCTGATATTTGATTGGCTGGGTCTCCCATGGGGGCAGGTGGGAGCTGGTTCTATCACACACTGTGGTCGAGGCAGGGTGGGTGGGTGGGTACTGCATACCCATGAATAGGACAGACATGTTTCTGGCTTCTGGGTTATAGTGCAGTGGGACATGTTGACCTTTCCCTGGACAAAGAGCGGCTGTGGAAGATGGAACTTACTCCGTAGCCTGCTCCAGCTCCCCACTATGGCCTAATGCCTCTATTGCAGGCCCAGGCATCCAGAGCCCCCTCCATTCTCCCTGGGAAAGGGAAGGCTAGGAGCCAGGAGACCTGAATGGAGAGTGTTTGGGAGACATTAGGAGGGCACGGTCACCTTGATTTGACCTTCCCACCCTCTGGGACACCAAGGGAGGACAATATGGCAGAGCACATAAGTTTCTTTCTATATGTGGATGTATGTGTGGTGTGTGTGTGTGTGTGTGTAGGCATGTTCATATGGGTATGAACATATGTGCAGGTGCATGTGTGTGTGGAAGACAGAGGGTGATGTCAGCCACTCTTTCTCATGACATTGTGTGTGTGTGTGTGTGTGTGTGTGTGTGTGTGTGTGTGTGCAAGCATGTGCTTGCCACAGCATGCATGCATGTGAGAGTCAGAGGACTATCTCAGGCATCAGCCCTCCCTTTCCCCCTTGTTTGAGGCAAGGTTTCATCACTGTGAATGCTAAGAGCTTCCAAATGATTGTCCTGTCTCCACCTGCCTGCTCACCGCGGCCATGGTGTGTCACAGGTGCAAGCACTACAGCACCTGGCTTTATGTGGGTGCCTTGGATCTAAACTCAGGTGCTCACAACACATGCTCATTCACTAAGCAATCTCCCAGGCCGTCCATCTCAAGGGTCTTTCACTGAACCTAGATTTCGCTGATTCAGCGAGACCAGTTGGCCAGCAAGCCCTCAGGTCCTCCTGACTCCATCTCTCCCCACCACTGGGATTATAGGTCTGTGCCTCAATGCTGGGCATTTTCACATGGGTGTTTGGGATCTGATCTTGGGTTCTCATGTTTATATGGCCAGCACTTTCCCACTGAATCATCTCCCCAATGGATGCATCGACTCTTGTTTTGTTTTGTTTTGTTTTGTTTTGTTTTGTTTTGTTTTGTTTTTCAATGTAGGGTCTCACTCTAGCCCAGAGCTGACTTGGAATTCACTCTGTAGTCTCAGGGTGGCCTCAAACTCACAGCAATCCTCCTACCTCTGCCTCCCGAGTGCTGGGATTAAAGGTGTGGGCCACCATTCCCGGCTTCTGCATCGACTCTTAAAGTGGGATCTCCCTCAGCTGGAGCCCAGCCTGGACTGGGTCTGCACTGAGAAAGGGAACTGTCCTTTATGTTGATAGCTAGCTGTGGGAGAGCTGAGTGAGCCACATCCTTGCTCACTGCTGATAGAGTGTGCACACTCGCAGCTGCTGAGGCTCACGGGGGTTACATTAGGTGTGTTTTCCTACGGCTGTGCTGTGACCACCCATCTGACAGAATCAGCGTAAGTAGGAAGCACTGACTTTAGCTCAGTTTGAAGGGACACAAGCTGTCATAGCAACGAAGGCATGGAGGAACACAAAGCAACTGGTCATGTGGTATCCACAGTCAGGAAGCAGAGAGGTGAATGCTGGTACTTAGCTCACTTCCTCCCCCTTATTCAAGTCTGGACTGCTCAGCCCACAGGATGGCACTATCCACATTAAGAGTGGGCCATCCGGGCTGGAGAGATGGCTTAGTGGTTAAGGTGTTTGCCTGCAAAGCCAAAAGATCCTGGTTCGATTCTCTAGGACCTACATAAGCCAGATGCACAAGGGGCACATGCATCTGGAGTTCGTTTGCAGTGGCTGGAGGCCCTGGTGCGCCCATTCTCTCTCTCTCTCTCTCTCTCTCTCTCTCTCTCTCTCTTTTTCTCTTTCTCTCTCTCACACACAAATAAATAAATATATAATATATATATAAAGAGTGGGTCATCCCACTTCATCTAGCCTAGCCTAGAAAGTCTTTCACAGATATACCCAGAAATGAGTTTCCAATGTGATTCTAACACCTGTCAGGTTGACAACAGAGATTAACCAGCACAGACGTCAAGAGTTTACCCACGCCTGGCTCCTGCTTGGAAAGGAACCAGTGATGCTCAGGCCCATGGCATCTTGACTGGAATTTGGGGGACTCTCCAGTTGGGTGCCCTATCCTGTGGCCATTGTGGGAGTCAGGGCTGTGACTGTCCATTCTGGGAGGTAGCCCCTGTCCACCTTATCCCTTGTCTCCCAGGTCCAGTCATTATCCTTTGTGAGGGCTTTCTGGGTAATGGGCTGCTGCACGCTCTCATCGCCAGTCCCACTACAATCCTGGCTACATTGAATCGTCCTGGTTTATTGGGCTCTTTAAAACTACTTCATTGCTCTCTCCTTGCCATGACCCTAATCTCTGTTTTCCTCTTGCTTTCTCCAGGGTTATTACTCATCAACAGAAAGGCCACCACAGACTCAAAAGAAACAGGGAAACGGGCAGCAGAGGGCGGGGTCTGGCTGTCAACTTTGTTTTCACCGACATTGAATTGATTGATGAACGTGGAGGGGCCTACCACTTATCCCATCTCTCCTCAAACTGCATCTTTCCAGACCTCAGTCTTGGAAATAACAGCCACTGTGACAGTAATTTCTGTTAGCATACTATTTTTCCACTGGACTTTCATATATGTAAAGATTTTAGTTTACGTTCATATATGCTAAAGATCTTTTTTCAGTCTCAAAGCAGCCCTGTGGCACACACGGAGGCGGTGTTATTGGACCTATTTGCAGATTTTAAAAAAGGAGATGAAGGGTACACCCCAACTTCAAGCTCCACTCCTCCCAGACAACTTATACAACCAAAGAAATTTCTGGACTTGACAAAGAATCTCAAAGTGGTGTCAGCAGAGTCCTCTCTGCTCCGCAGCAGTGGAATAGTGGACTCAGTGCTCTGCTCCTCCCGGTCTGGGGTTAGGAGAGCCTGGTGGGGCCTTAGATACAAAATGATTAAAGTAGATACATCGGGCTGGAGAGATGGCTTAGCGGTTAAGGCACCTGCCTCCTAAGCCTAAGAACGCTGGTTCCAATCTCCAGGTCCCACGTTTAGCCAGATGCAAAGTGACGCAAGGGGCCCCTTGACCACAAGGGGCCACACCCACAGTGGCTGAGACACCTGTCTCTGTCTTCCTCTCTCTCTCTCTGTCTCTGTCTGTCTCTCTCCTGTGTGTCTCTCCAAAAAAAATAATAAAAAGAAAAGTAGATACATCACTTTTTGGGAGAGATGGCAGTGAAAAAAAAAAAAAAAAAAACCCCCTTCTTCCAGGATGGGGCCCAGTGAATAGAACAACAGACCCCTCACAACCCCACACCCCATCCAGCCTGTATGCTGAGGTGTAGGTGTTAATGGAGAGGGGAGAGTGCCTGCAAAAAAAAAAAAAAAAAAAAAATCAATCCAGTATATAACATGTAAAATGTCCAAAATAAAATAGAAAATCACTTGTCATATCAAGAACCCTAGTAGTCACAAATTGAACAAAAGGAAGAGAGAGAAAAGAAAAAAAAAAAAAAAACAGGCACCAACATGAAAATGGATCAGAAGTTGAAATTACCAAGCACTTAAAAGCAGCCATTATAAAAGCGCTTCAACAAGCAATTGCAAATTCTCTTGAAACAAATGACAAGCAGAAACTCTCAGGAAAAAAATAAAATCAGCCGGGCATGGTGGCAATGGCAGCACACGCCTTTAATTCCAGTGCTCAAGAGGCAGAGGTAGGAGGATTGCTGTGAGTTCGAGGCCAACTTGAGAATACATAGTGAATTCCAAGTCAGCTGGGGCTGGAGCAAGACCCTTCCTCAAAAAAAAAAAAAAAAAAAAAAAAGAAAATAAAAGACTGAAAAAATAGTCTCTGAGGCAGATGACGTATTAAGAAAAGAGTTCTAACTTTCTGAATTCCAAATAAAAAAAAAAGTGTGGGACTGAAAAAGCCTTCAAAGAAATAATTGCTGAAAACTCCCACACTAGAGAAAGACATAAACTATCAGATTCAAGTAGCTGAGCAAATCCTAAAGAAGCTAAATATTCATTATTAAACCTGCACAGTAGATGGATATGGTGGTACACACCTTTAGTCCCAGCACTTAGGAGACTGAAATAGGAGGACTGCTGTGAGTTTGAGGTCAGCCTGGAGCTACAGAGTAAGTTCCAGGTCAGCCTGCACTAGAGTGAGACCCTACCTCAAAAAGAAATCCACATAGTCATTAAACTTGAAGTGTGAAGACAAAAAAATATTGAAAATATTCAGAAAGAAGCAACATAGCACTGATTTGTGGACAGTAATGTGAAAGATGTAGGATTTCTGTCTGAGACTATGGAGCAGGATGTTAGCTCAACATTCTCTGGAACTGAAAGAAAAGTGCTGTCAGCTGGGAATTCTGTATCTACTGAGAGCATCCTTCAAAAATGAAAGGGGCAGGCTGGAGAGATGGCTTAGCAGGTAAGGCACCTGCCTACTAAGCCTAAGAATGCAGGTTCCAATCTCCAGGTTCCACGTTTAGCCAGACACAGTGACACAAGGGTGCAATGCCACACTTGCCCACAAGGGGGCACATGTGTATGGAGTTTGTTCACAGCAGCTGAGAGGCTGCTGGTGCACCCATTGTCTCTCTTTCTCTTTCCCTCTCTCTCTATCTCTCTCTCAAAAAAAAAATGAAGGGGGTGCTGGAGAGATGGCTTAGCAGTTAAGGCATTTGCCTGCAAAGCCAAAGGACCCAGGTTCAATTCCCCAGTACCCACGTAAACCAGATGCACAAGGTGGTGCATGTGTCTGGAGTTCGTTTGCAGCAGCTGAAGGCCCTGGTGCGTCCATTCTCTCTATCCATCTGCCTCATTCTCTCTCTGTCTCAAAATAAATAATGGGTAAAATGCTTCCCTCACAAGCCTGAGGACCCAAGTTCTGGACGCCAGACACCCATGTAAAAATGAGGCACAGTGGCAAGCACCTGTCATCCTAGCTCTGGGGAGGCACAGAGAGTCCCGGGACTTGTTGAACAGAAAGTCTAGCCAAATCCGTGAGCTCCAGTTCAATGAGAGACTGTCTCGAAGAGTAAGATGGAGAGTGACTGAGGAAGACACCTGATGTTGACCTCTGGCCTCACAATCATGCACACACATGCATGCACATTTACACATGTGTGTGCCCATACACATACATGAACACAAAGAAAACTTCAGACCTGATATCCTGGCATTTCCATCACTTTCATCCCATTGGTCAATGCAAGTCACAGATTCAACAGCAGGGTGTGGGGAAAAGATTTCTGACTGTTAGTAATGAAGGACTTCAAAGAAGGATAGATACGGTTTTTCAAATGAAGGTCATACTTCCAGAAATGTCAAGGCTTAGGCCAGCGCCTTGGGCAAAAGATGGCTATCAGAGCCATTCTGAAAGACCCAGAAACAGCCGAAGGCCACCCCAGGGTCAGAACTGAATTTTGAGTCTAGCAAATAGGGGGAACAGTCCCCAGATGTCTGCAAAGACTGCTCTCCAGGTACTCCAAGCCTTCTCCACATCTCAGCCTGACTTGGTTTCCTAAAATGGCTTATTGAACACCCCCATGGCCTGGAGGAAGACATGCAGAGCCCCACAATTAGCCTGGAAACAAGTCTGTTGCAGTCAGGTTCGTACTGCTGGCAGCAAACACCTGACCAAGAGCAGCTTGTGGACCGGAAAGGGTTTGTTTTGGCTTACAGATGCGAGGGAAAGCTCCATAATGGCAGAGGAAATGATGGCATGAGCAGAGGGTGGACATCACCCCCTGGCCAACATCAGGTGGACAACAGCAACAGGAGAGTGTGCCAAACTCAGGCAAGAGGAAGCTGGCTATAACACCCATAAGTCCTCCCCCCCAACATTACACTGCCTCCAGGAGGCGTTAATTCCCAAATTGCCATCAGCTGGGAACCTAGCATTCAGCCTACTTAAGTTTATAGGAGACACCTGAATCAAACCACCACAAAGTCCTTACTGATCTGGTCCCTGCTGACCTCTGCAGCCTGTCCACCACAGCCTTCCCTGTCCATGCCAGCTATTCTGGGGTCCTGGCCAGGCTTCGGGCCCCTGTGTTGCCATCACTACAGTGCCTCTTAGACCTGTGCTGTATGTTGGATTCCCAAATGCTTCCAAGGTTTGCTTTGGGCTGCTGGAAAAAGGCAGATAAATCACCCAGAAATCCATGTTCCAACAAATTCAGCCTCACAGCCCATGTGGGGTACAAACGCCCAGTCCCCTCACTCGTCTCACACATGACCAGAGGCATGTGCCTGATGCCGTGGTCCAGAATGTTCTTGCAGGGTCCTGCTCTGGGCAGAGATAGCAGTGTTCTTTTCTGGGCCGGCTTTCATTCCTGTGAAAACTGAAAACCCTCCTGGGCTCTCAATAAATTGTTACTCTGGAATATTTAGTAGACAGAGTGCACTGGAGGGTGTGAGATTGAGATGTTGAGACAAACTGTCCTCTTCTGGGTGGGGTGTGTGTGTGTGTGTGTGTGTGTGTGTGTGTCTCTGAACAAGTTAAGATTGGAGACCCTTTCTGTGGATTCTGAACAAGTAAGGCAAGATTTCCCAGCCCCTTTCTGGTGGATTCTAGATAAGTACTCTACCACCAAGCCACACCCCAGCCCCTCACTGTGGGATTCTAGGCAGGGGCTCTACCACTGAGCCACACCCAGCCTCTCACTGGGGGATTCTAGGCAGGGGCTCTACCACTGAGCCACGCCCCCAGCCCCTCACTGGGGGATTTCTAGGCAGGAGATCTACCACTGAGTCACACCCCAGCCCCTCACTGGGGGATTCTAGGCAGGAGCTCTACCACTGAGCCACACCCCCAGCCCCTCACTGGGGATTCTAGGCAGGAGCTCTACCACTGAGCCACACCCCAGCCCCTCACTGGGGATTCTAGGCAGGAGCTCTACCACTGAGCCACACCCCCAGCCCCTCACTGGGGGATTCTAGGCAGGAGCTCTACCACTGAGCCACGCCCCCAACCCCTCACTGGGGGACTCTAGGCAGGTCCTCTACCACTGAGCCACACCCCCAGCCCCTCACTGGGGATTCTAGGCAGGAGCTCTACCACTGAGCCACACCCCAGCCCCTCACTGGGGATTCTAGGCAGGAGCTCTACCACTGAGCCACACCCCAGCCCCTCACTGGGGGATTCTAGGCAGGAGCTCTACCACTGAGCCACACCCCAGCCCCCTCACTGGGGACTCTAGGCAGGTCCTCTACCACTGAGCCACACCCCAGCCCCTCACTGGGGATTCTAGGCAGGAGCTCTACCACTGAGCCACACCCCAGCCCCTCACTGGGGATTCTAGGCAGGAGCTCTACCACTGAGCCACACCCCAGCCCCTCACTGGGGGATTCTAGGCAGGTCCTCTACCACTGAGCCACACCCCCAGCCCCTCACTGGGGGAATTCTAGGCAGGCCACACCCCAGCTCCTCACTGGGGATTCTGAGCAGGAGCCTACTGAGCCACACCCCAGCCCCTCACTGGGGGAATTCTAGGCAGGAGCTCTACCACTGAGCCACACCCCAGCCCCTCACTGGGGGATTCTAGGCAGGAGCTCTACCACTGAACCACACCCCCAGCCCCTCACTGGGGGACTCTAGGCAGGAGCTCTACCGTGGAGTTACACCTCAGTCCTCTCTGATTTGTTCTTCAACATTCAACTCCAAGAGAATCTCAGAATCCCTCCCTACAACCCCACCCCTGCACCCTGTGCCCTTGATTCACCTTCACAGGCAGGTAAGAAGTTACTTGTGTATGTGGAATGGGAGGGCATGAAAGAGGATAACCGGCTACGCTCCCAAAGGTACTGTCAGCATTGCAGAGATAACACTGCCTGGTGGCCTTGGGAACAGAACAGTCCCGGTGGTCAGAATGAGAGCCAGCCTGGCAAAGGACTTCCCACGTCACACCAGCCAGAACAGAGTTGGGACGTCAGGGACTTCTGATCCCAGATGTGATGCAGGGCACTGGTCCTCCTGCTTCTTGACCGTCTACCTCGGGCTGCTGCAGGTCGCTGAGCCTGTGTCTCCTCCCAGCCTCATCTTCCACGATTCGAGGCATCGGGCCTATCAGCTCAGCTGCAGCCAGGTTCCTTCTATGTGCGTCAATGTGTCCCAGCTCCCTGCCCTGGGTCATTATAAACCTTCTGGCCTTCGACCAGATCTCAGTTACCTGTGGGCATGGGTTTCAAAGAACAGCCAGAAGCTCTGATTAAATGAATGCTTGAGCATTTGGCCCCCAGGACCAGGTGAGTTATCAACAGGAGAGAATCTTACATCCTGGGCGGTTGTTTTCTGTGAAGTGTCAGAGATTGCCAGAAGTCCTGGCTGGACGACTTGAGGCCGGGCGTGGTGGCGCACGCCTTTAATCCCAGCACTCAGGAGGCAGAGGTAGAAGGATCACCGTGAGTTCGAGGCCACCCTGTGACTACATTGTGAATTCCAGGTCAGCCTGAGCTAGAGTGAGACCCTACCTTGAAAAACAAAAAAAAAAAGAAGTGGCACTCGAGGCTCACATGTCTGTTCATACTTTGTATCTGACACACCTCCTCCCTCCCCTGTGATAGCCTGAGCCCGGTCCTCCCTAACCCTAGTATCTGACTCACACAGGGACTGTGTCTCTAAAGAGGTAAGGTAAAATGAGGTGGGACACGGGGAGATGGTTCAGTAGGAAAAGTGACAGCTGAGCAAGCATGAGGACCGAAACCTGGATCCTCGCCATCATGCAAAAGCTGGCCACGGGGGAGAGTGGCAGAGATGGACAGATCCCTGGGGCTCACTGGCTAGCTTGCCTAGCTGGATCAGTAAACTCCAGGTCCAGTAAGAGGCCCAGTCTCCAAAAACAAGGTGTAGAGTGATATAGGAAGAACCCTTCACAGGCATGTATACCTACATATACACACATGAACCCACATCCATGTACACACACCATCCACACATACATCACGCAAAAAAAGGGGGGGCTGGAGAGATGGCTCAGTGGTTAAGCATTTGCCTGTGAAGCCTAAGCACCCTGGTTCAAAGCTCCATTCCCCAGGACCCTCGTACACCAGATGCACAAAGTGGCACATGCATCTGGAGTTCGTTTGCAGTGGCTGGAAGCCCTGGCGCACCCATTCTCTCTCTCTCTCTCTCTCTCTGCCTCTTTCTCTCTCGGTCTGTCACTCTCAAATAAATAAATAAACAAACAAACAATTTAAAAAAAAAAAAACAGGTAAAATAAGGCCACAAAGTGGGTCCTGATGAGGACATTAAGACCCAGACACACACAAAGGCTGACCACATGAACACACAGGGGGAAGACAGACAGGACCCACATGTCCAGCAGGAGTTCTCAAGAGGACCAACCCATCCCCTGCTTTGACCTTGGGCTTGCAGGCTCCATAACATAAGGAAGAAAATTTTATGCTCAAATGATTGATCTGTGGCTACTAAGTCTGTCTCCTCACAGTGGCTGGCTCCGTGCGCCATGTTCATTCAGAGTGTCTCTGGCAGGACTCTCAGCAAATGTCTGTGAGGAATGACTTTCTCTACTGAACCCCCCCATCCTGTGACAACCTTGCTCACAACATGCCCTTCTTTGGGGAGCTTCAAATACACCCAGGTTTTGAGCTATCAACCTCTGCCCTAGGAAAAGAGAAAGAGAAGCAAGAAGGAAGGGAGGGAGGAGGGAAAGGGAAGAAGAAAAGAAGAGTAAAAGGAGGAATGAAAGATGGAAAGGAGAAAAAGAGGGAAGGGTAGAGGTGAAAAAAGAAGGAAAGAAAGGAAGGAAGGAGGAAGGGAGAGAGGAAGGAAGGAAGGAAAGGGAGGAAGAAAAGAAGAGTGAAGGGAGGAATGAAAGATGGAAAGGAGAAAAAGAGGGAGGGGTAGAGGTGAAAAAAAGAAGGAAAGAAAGGAAGGAAGGAGGAAGGGAGAGAGGAAGGAAGGAAGCAAGCAAGCAAAAGAAAGAAATAAGGAAGGAAGGAAGGGAAGGAGGGAGACAGAGAGGCAGAGAGAAAGGAGGAGGCAGGACAGAGGGCTTCTCTGAATCTCATCACTCCTTCCTGTCACTGATAACCCTCCTGAACAGACCTTCCCATCTGCCCGCCTTCCCTCTGAGGTGCTGGAGCACCCACTCCAGACTCTTTATTCACTAGACTGTCTTCCCAGCACCTCCCCCTCAGAACCCTGCCGCTCCTGTGCAGGTGTCCCAGCTGATCCCTGCAGTATCATTGTCCTCCACCCACCCCCTGCCCCGCCCCGCATGACTCCCCGCCTTCTCTACCTTACCCCCTTTTCCTGGGGAGTCCTCACCCCTTTAGGTTTTCCCCTATCATGCCTGGACAATATCTCTGTCTCTGCTCCTACCCCAACCCAACTCTTTATTTCCTGCACCCTTATTTCTTTTTTTTCTTTTTTTCTTTTTTTGGTTTTGCAAGGTAGGGTCTCACTCTGGTCCAGGCTGACCTGGAATTAACTATGTAGTCTCAGGGTGGCCTCGAACTCTTGGCGATCCTCCTACCTCTGCCTCCCAAGTGCTGAGATTAAAGGCGTGCGCCACGACGCCTGGCTTGCACCCTTATTTCTGAGCTCCCCAAGTAGATCCCTCCATCACAGCCTCCCAGCTCAGAACTGAACTCAGCTGTCCTCTCCCTCCTCCCTTCCCAGCTGCCCTCTTTGGATTCTCAAATACCCTCATCCTGACCCCAGACCCTCTGCCATCCCAGGCAGGCGAAGGGGACCCCAACCAGCCCTGGGGTGTGCTGAGTGGGAGCCATGGTGAAGGGGCAGTTCATCACCCTCCAACCTAGCAGACAAGGCTGGGTGGGAGTGGAGGATCCCTCTTCCTCCTCCAGCTGTGTTGGGCCATCGTGTCACTCACTCATAAGCACACCTGATGGTGTGCTGAGCCAGGTCCCAGTGCTCTGGAGACGCGGGAACAGCAAAGGGACGAGCGTTCCCGTCTCCCGGTGAATGTTGGGCCTTGTGAATCTGATTTATGTGGCCTTTGAAAACACATACCTCCCCGGTCTGGTTTGTGGGTTGATAATCAATACACTCCAGCAATGTATGGGGGCAAACTTGGTTTCTAGTCAGCTTCCCCGAGAGTGTTACATGAAATTGCAGTTTAGATTCAATCAATAAACATTTATGACTGAGTGCCTCGCGTGGCAGTGGGCTTTGAGGGAGATGCAGAAGGGGACAACGTGGGGGGACTCACCACAGAGGTGACTTTCCTTTCCTCGCTGTGCTCAGCTTAGCCTGGAGAACAGGAAAGGGAAAAGGCAAAAGGAGATCCATGGTATCCAGGCCAGTGAGGCAAGCAGGAGCTGAGGCACTCGGGGAGGCCCCCCTCCCAAAGCTGCTACCAGTGAACATCCCACCACTCACTCTTTAACCTCGAATTAGACTTTGCCCTTCCCACCACAGGAACTTTTTTTTTTTTTTTTGGAGAGAGAGACACAGAGAGAGATAGACAGAGAGGGAGAGGAAGACAGCTAGAGATGGGCGCGCCAGCAGTCTCTCAGCTGCTGAGAACGAAATCCAGATGCGTGCGCCCCCTTGTGGTCAAGTGCGGCATTGCGCCCTTGCCTCACTTTGCATCTGCTAAACGTGGGACCTGGAGATTGGAACCGCTGGAGATTGGAACCAGCATTCTTAGGCTTAGCAGGCAGGTGCCTTAACTGCTAAGCCATCTCTCCAGCCCCACAGGAACTTTTAAAAACAAACAAACAAAAACTGCCAGGTCTCAGCCAACGAAAGCACTTGCTGTGCAAGTGTGGAGGACCTGAGTTTAGATCCCCAGCATCCATGTAAAATCTGCACTAGAGGTTAGGCTCCTTTCATCCCAGCACCGGGGAGGCAGAGACAGGGAATCCCCAGGCAAGCCAGCTAGCTAGACTGGCTGAATCAGTGAACTCTGCATTCAGTGAGAAAACAAACAATGGTGCAATAAACAAGGTGAAGGGCTGGAGAGGTGGCTCAACAGTTAAGGTGCTTGCCTGCGAAGCCTAAGGACCAAGGTTCGATTCCCCAGAACCCATGTAAGCCAGATACCCATGGTGGCCCATACATCTGGAGTTCATTTGCAGTGACTAGAGGCCCTGGTGCACCCATTCTCTCTCTCTCCTCTCTCTCTCTAATAAATAAATTAAAATGAATATTTTTTAAAAATAAATAAATAAATAAGGCGGGAAGTTGCTGGGACAAAACATACAACCAGAAGAAACAGCAGCTTATACAAGGAAAAGGGTTATTTCTGGCTTACAGTATTTTTTTTTTTTTTTTTTTTGAGGTGAGGTAGAGTCTCACTCTAGCCCAAGCTGACCTGGAATTCACTATGTAGTCTCAGGGTGGCATTGAACTCACGGGGATCCTCTTACCTCTGCCTCCTGAGTGCTGGGATTAAAGACATGTGCCACCACGCCCTCCCAGCTGGTGTGCAGTCTTGAGGGGAAGTATCTCGTCATGGTAAAAGCATGGAAAGCAGACAGCTGGCAAGAGCAGGCAGCCAGGAATCCCATTTCCAGAGCAGCAGGGAGGGAGCACAGAGAGTGGGTTCACTCAGGGCAGCAGGCAGACACCCCAAAGTCTACTCCCAGTGAAATAGCTCCTCCAGCAAGGCTCCGCCGGCCAGAGGCTTCACCAGCTGGGGATTGAGTTGAGCCTTAGTCATAAACACATGAGGCCGTGGGGGACATTTTATAGTCAAGCCACTGCAAGAACACTTGAGGAAAACACCCTACATCAACCTCTGGCCTCCACATGCATGCATATATATGCATGCACCCATAATATACATACACATGCACACCTCACACAGTTACACATGCAAAATAATAAGCAACAAAATAAAGTACTTCTAGAAAAAAATTCACTTTTTATGTATTTATTTATTTGAGAGAGAAAGAGAGAGAGAGAGAGAGAGAAGAGGGGATGGGCATGCCAGGGCCTCTTTCTAGCCACTGCACATGAACTCTAGATGCATGTATCACTACGTGCATCTGGTTTACGTGGGCACTGAGAAATCGAACCTGGGTTCTTGGGCTTTGCAGGCAAGCGCCTTAACTGCTAGGCTGTCTCTCCAGCTCCGTAAAATTGCATTCTTAACCCTTTAAAATAGAAATGAGAGGCTGGGGAAGTGGCTCAGGGGATAAGCCACACGAGTTAAAAACCTGAGCCCAGAACCCCAGAACTGCTTCAGGCTGCATGTGTCGCACAGGTGTGGTCCCAGCATGCCTGCAACAAGAAGACGAGAAAGGCCTTGGAGACAGGACAACTGCCTGAAGCTCATGGGCCAGCTAGCCTGGTGAATGACGTGGAAGGTAAGAACCAACCAGCATTGTCCTCTGATCTCCATACATGTGCTACACACACACACACACACACACACACACACACTTCCACATATGAACATGCATGCACTCACACAATCACACATATATACATACCCCAAAAAAATGTAATAGAAATGACTCATAATTTGATGTGCACACCAGTCTCTACCTCTGGGTGGGAGTGTTCTGAAGGGCCACGTTAAGGAGGCCTCTGAGGGTCACTGCTCTCGGATGTGAAGGGTGTCGATCGGTTGGTGATATCTGCCAGGTATTATAAGGGTGGGTGGAGGGCAGCTATTATCCCTCCTTAGAGTAGAGGAGTTTATGGGATCACAGCCACCTCATCCCACAGTGACAGAGAGACTGGACGAGCACTGAACATGGGCTACACGCATGCATATACATGAACATTCACTGAACATGGGCTACACGCATGATAGAGTGCAGAGGAGACATAAAAAGTGTAGCTGGTAGTCTCCAAATGTCACATGCTGTTCTAGGGGGTCTCTAGGGGATTTCCTGTGCATGTGCTTGCCTTCTCAGCTGTCCCTCCACCTGGCCTTGACCACTCGCTCTTCTGCCACAGCCCCTCTGAACGCATGGCCAGAGTCTGGATGCTAAGCTACATGGCCCTCTCAAGATACTGGTCTCTAGCTGGGGAGCTTTGTGTGGCCCATTCAGACCGGCTCACATACCACCGCCTAGAAGAAGCCCTCCTGCTTCCTCTCCCCTCTCCCTTCTGCCTGGCAGGCTGAGGTCACGAGTGTCCTTGTATTTTCACAAGGACACTTGCTTATGAGTCAGAGGACTCAGAGGACTCCACGGACCCCAGGCAGAAGGAAGGAGGGAACAAGGAAGGAAATGAGAGAGAAGGGGAGGGAAGAAGGAAAGAAAAGAGGGAAGGAGGGAGGAAGGGAGGAAGGGAGAAAGGGAGGGAGGCAGGGAGAACGGAAAAAAGGAGGGAGAGAGGAAAGAAAGGAGGAAGGGAAGAAGGGAGGGAGAAAGGAACAAAAGAGGGAGGAAGGAAGGAAAGGAGAGAGAAAGGGAGGGAAGAAGGAAACAAAGGAGGGAGGGAGGAAGGAAGGGAGAAAGGGAAAAAAGGAGGGAGGGAGAGAGGGAAGAAGGGAGGGTGGGAGGAAGGAAGGAAGGAAGGAAGGAAGGAAGGAAGGAAGGAAGGAAGGAAGGAAGGAAGGAAGGAGGAAAGGAGAGGAGGGAGGGGAAGGAGAGGAAGGGAAGAAGGGAGGGGGAGAAAGGAAGGAAAAGGAGGAAGAGGAAGGAAGGAAGGAAAAGGAAGGAAGGAGAGGCCAGGTAAGGAGAGAGGGAGGGGAAGGAAGGAAGAGAAAGGAGGGGAGGAAGGAAGGAAGGAAGGAAGGAAGGAGGAAGGAAAAGGAAGGAAGGAAGGAGGGAGGGAGGAAAGGAGGGGAAGGAAGGAAGGGAGGAGGAGGAGGGGGAGGGAGAGGAGGAGGGAGGGAGGAAGGAAGGAAGGAAGGAGGGGAGGAGGAAGGAGGTGAGGGAGGGGGGAGGAGGAGGAGGAAGGAGGGAGGAGGGAGGGGAGGAGGAGGGAGGAAGGAAGGAAGGAAGGAAGGAAGGAAGGAAGGAAGGAAGGAGGAGGAAGGAGGGAGGGAGGGGGAAGGAAGGAAGGAAGGAAGGAAGGAAGGAAGGAAGGAAGGAAGGAAGGGAAGGAGGAGAAAGGAGTGGGAGGGAGAAGGAGGGAGGAAGGGAGGAGGAAGGAGAAAGGAAGGAAGGAGGGAGGGAGGGAAGGAAGGAAGGAAGGAAGGAAGGAAGGAAGGAAGGAAGGAAGGAAGGAAGGAAAGAAGGTCCCCAAATATGACAGGAGTCACACTGGTGCTGAAGCACACAAGTCCAAGCTTCCCATGTCTTGCGGGAGAACACTGTCTTGGTAATTAACACCCCAAGTCTGTGGTTTAGCACAACAAAGCTTCGTGTCTTCTCCCCCAAGTCCAGCATCAGTGTCCTCGCCTTTCCCTGCACTTGTCAGCATGCTAACGTGCTCTTCCAGCTCGCTGGCTCTGGAGCGACACACTCCCACACAGCTTAGACAGACTAAGTGACGTGACTGCCAGTGTTCTTCCCACGTGCAAGACACCAACACAGAGCTCCCCTGTCAATCACCTCCTCCATCCTCTGAGCCACTTTGCATGGCCATTGTCACCCCAGTGCTGGATATCAGGTAACCAAGAGCTCTGAAGCCAAGAGCCCGCAGACAGGATTCAAACCAGTCATTCTAATCCTGCCTCCTCCCCAGACCTACAGAAACCACATCTACCCACAGTTCTCTCCTCCTGCCCGTCCCCTGGCCATACAACGCTCTCCCTGCATTGCTGTCCCCTCCCCTTGGGAAGCCGGAGACACAAATTATCAACAGCAACAGAAACACCCCGAGAGGGACAAACTTTCCCATGGCTGTCATCTCCCCATCAGCCGCAGGATGCCTTCCCTGCCTTTGGAGACACAGTCGATGCCTGCAGAAAGTGCTGCTCCCGAGGAGGAAATCATTAGTTGTGTTTATTACTGCTGGTTTTCACTTTTCAGTGAGTTGAAGGATGTCCTGTGTGGCCCCAAACTCAGGATGGGTGATTGAGACAGGAGCTAACTAACCATGCCAGGAATTAATCTTTAAGCTTTTACCGTTACCAGTTTACATTTGGATTCGTGGCCAGTTTAAAGTGCTGTCATTTACCTATAACCTAGCAACCAAACTTGTCCTATGGTTCACTTTTTTGGGGGACAGAGTCTTATGTAACTAGGCCGGCTTCCAGCTCACTTTGTAGCCAAGGATGATCTTGAAGGAAGGGATCTTCCTGCCTCTACATCAGGAATGTTCTGTTTCCTCATCTGTAAAGTGGAGGTGAAGATAGTCCTAGCCTTATGGGGTCCTATCCCTGCAAGGCACAGAGAGCAGCACCTGGAGGAAGATCTGAAATGGTCTGGTTTGCTTTTGCTTTGCAGTGCTGAGAGAGGAGGCCAGAGCCTTGTGCACCCTGGGCAGGTGCTAGACCACTGACCCACGCCCCCAGCCCCTCACTGGGGGATTCTAGGCAGGAGCTCTTCCACTGAGCCACGCCCCAGCCCCTCACTGGGGGATTCTAGGCAGGAGCTCTACCACTGAGCCACACCCCCAGCCCCTCACTGGGGGATTCTAGGCAGGAGCTCTACCACTGAGCCACACCCCAGCCCCTCACTGGGGGATTCTAGGCAGGAGCTCTACCACTGAGCCACACCCCAGCCCTCACTGGGGGTTCTAGGCAGGGGCTCTCCACTGAGCCACACCCCCAGCCCCTCACTGGGGGATTCTAGGCAGGAGCTCTACCACTGAGCCACACCCCCAGCCCCTCACTGGGGGATTCTAGGCAGGAGCTCTACCACTGAGCCACACCCCAGCCCCTCACTGGGGGGGTTCTAGGCAGGGGCTCTACCACTGAGCCACACCCCAGACCCTCACTGGGGATTCTAGGCAGCTGCTCTACCACTGAGCCACGCCCCCAGCCCCTCACTGGGGGATTCTAGGCAGGCGCTCTACCACTGAGCCACACCCCAGCCCCTCACTGGGGGATTCTAGGCAGGAGCTCTACCACTGAGCCACACCCCCTGGGGGATTCTAGCCCTCTACACTGGGCCACACCCCAGACCCTCACTGGGGGCTAGGCAGGCTCTACCACTGAGCCACACCCCAGACCCTCACTGGGGATTCTAGGCAGGAGCTCTACCACTGAGCCACGCCCCCAGCCCCTCACTGGGGGGATTCTAGGCAGGGGCTCTACCACTGAGCCACGCCCCCAGCCCCTCACTGAGGATTCTAGGCAGGAGCTCTACCACTGAGCCACACCCCAGCCCCTCACTGGGGGATTCTAGGCAGGAGCTCTACCACTGAGCCACCCCCCAGCCCCTCACTGGGGGATTCTAGGCAGGTGCTCTACCACTGAGCTACATCATAGCGTTCTTTTACTTTTTACATTGAGACAGGATCTTACTAAGTTTTCCAGGCTGACCTTGAACTCTGTAGGTGAGGCCAGCCTTGAAATTGACATCCCCCTGCCTCAGCTTCCCAAGTAGCTGAAGTAACACTCCTGTATGACCAGGCCCAGCTTGACTGCAGTATTTGACTCCATTCCACATTCCAGAGAGGAGGCCTGAAGATTTAAAGCCACCAGGGCACTGGCGAAGAGCCTGAGGGCACAGGTGTGTCATGCCATCTTCCTGGCTCACCTGGCCTATGCACTAGTTGGAAAAAGCCAGTGAGAAGCCTCAGCAACTTCTTCATTCACCATCACCAGGCCTGATGGTGACTGAGGGAACAGCCAGTGTTTCTGGGGTCCTGGCTGCTGTGTACGTAAGCCCAATAAATTCACTGGTTCACAAAGCTGGACTTGGGTGGAATCATTACTTTGGTCTGTCCCTGGTGCCCTATCTGAAAAAGTAGACTTTTACTCTGCCCAGGAAACGTTAAAGCAATATATAATAACAGAAAGCTGACTAACTGTGCTGGTAACAGAAAAAGTTAGTAGCATGCCAGGCAGGAGTTGTTGGCTTAGCAAGGCTCTCAGCCAGACTGGAGCAGTGTTTGCTAAGCAGCATTTTGAAAAGACGACTAGACAGTATCTACAGAAATGCAAATGGGCTGGGGAGATGGCTTAGCGGTTAAAGGGGCTTCCTTACAAAGCCTGACATCTGGGTTTGATTTCCCAGTACCCTTGTAGAGCCAGATGCACAAAGTGGCACATGCATCTGGAGTTCATTTGCAGTGTGGCAAGAAACTCTGGAATGCCCATTAGCGCTCGCTATCTATCTATCTATCTATCTATCTATCTATCTATCTGCTTGCAAAATAAATAAATAAAACTATTTTTTAAAAACTTCAAGAGAGATGGCTTAGAGGTTAAGGTGCTTGCCTGAAAAGCCCAAGGCCCCAGGTTTGATTCCCCAGGACCTACATAAGCCAGATGCGTAAATTGGTGTGTGCATATAGAGTATTTGCAGTAGCTAAAGACCCTGGTGTGCCCATTCTGTCTCTCCCTCCCTCCCACCCTCTCTCTCAAATAAATAAAATTCAAGATCAGGGCAGGAGAGATGCCTTAGCAATTAAGGCACTTGCCTGCAAAACCTAAAGACCCAGGTCTTGAAGGGTTAATAGCCTTCCCTGAAAACTAAAGGGAACTAAAGAGTTCATAGCTATCCCTAAAGCTTGCAGGCAGTGAAGCAGTTTGGCACCTTCCCTGATTGATGTACTCTCCTTAGTCTAGATGGCCTTGAAGGACCAGAGACCATCTGAGTGTCCTCCCTTAGACAGTCCTGGCTGAAGAAGCCTATTCTGAACAAGGACACAAACAGCTACAATTTTCTTATCAACTGCACCTGGTCCAGTCTGGTTTTCTTTGGATTCTCCTTAAAAACTTACACCCTAGCCTGGTTCAGTGCTTCAGCCTTCATCCCACTGGAAAGCTGAGGCCCCTCGCTGTTTCTCTCAATAAACAGTCTTGTCTGCAGAGATCAAATCCGGTGTTCTCTTTTGCTTTTCTCTTACACTTTCCTTCCTTATAGGTTCAATTCCCCAGTACCATGTAAACCAGTAGCACAAGGTGGCACATGCGTCTGGAGTTTGTTTTCAGTGGCACCCATTCTCTCCCCATCTCTCTGCCTCCTTCTCTTTCTCTCTCCCTCTCGAAAACAAATAAATAAAAGTTCAAGACTAGATTGAGCTATAAAGTGAGTTCAGAGCCAGTCTGGGCCACTTAGTGAGACTTTGTCTCAAAATAAAAAGTAAAAAGAGGCCAGTAAAGGCAGCTCACTGATAGAGTACTTGCCTAGACTCTCCCAGTGAGGGGCTGGGTGAGTCTCAGTGGTAGAGTACTTGCCTAGACTCTCCCAGTGAGGGGCTGGGTGTGTCTCAGTGGTAGAGTACTTGCCTAGACTCTCCCAGTGAGGGGCTGGCGTGACTCAGTGGTACAGTACTTGCCTAGCATGCTTGAAGACTCAGTTTCCATTCCCAGTACCACACATCAGTAAGTATTTAGTGGAAGAAAAGTCCTAGGTACAAACGCGTAGTGTATGTTCACAGAAGTTCACCAGAAGGCAGCAACACACAGGCACAGCACATGTGTGTACAAACACATGCAAAGCCAGAGGAAAGACAGTAAATAGCCCAAGTATGGTATGGACATGGGGTCTCTGTAAAGAAGACGGTGGGGGGGGGAGGAGAAAGCGTCTCCTTGAACTTTGTACTCAGTGTTCTGTTTGAAAATTTTTGGGATTTTTTTGAGGTAGGGTCTTGCTTTAGCCCAGCCTGACCTGGAATTCACTCTGTAGTCTCGGGGTGGCCTCAAACTCCTGGCGATCCTCCTACCTCAGCTTCCCAAGTGCTGGGATTAAAGGCGTGTGCCACCCTGCCATGCCCTCTTGAAAAATTTTAATATAGTACATTACTACTTATTGTGGGCCTTTTGATTTTGTGTTATTATTGTTGTTGTTGTCAGTTTTAATATTGGAAGTTAGGTGTTGGGGTTTTTGGCATGTCTGTGTAGAGTGTGTGTGGTGTATGTGATGTGTTCTTGTATGGGCATGTGTGCAGATGAGTGGGTGCCCTGTGCACACATGTACAGAGAATGACAGGTGTCCTCCTCCTCTTGCTCACTCACCTGTTTCTTTGAGGCAGAGCCTCTCACCCAACCCCAGTGAGCCCCAGTGAGTCTCCAGTTTTCACCCCCTGCAGGACTGGGGTTACAGACATGCATGGTCACGCCAGCTATTGATTTGGGTGCTGGGGAGTCCAACCCTGGTCCTCTCAGACTGTCATGCTTACACAGTGCACAGCAAGCACTCACCACTGCTCAGTCATCTCCCCACGCCCCCAATGTCCTCTTTTTACCTTTTGCTTTTGACACCAAGTCTTGCTAAACTGCTCAGGCTGGCCTCAAACTCACTCATGTAAGGCCAGGCAGTCTTTGACTTTACAATCCTCCTGCCACAGCCTCCCATGTGGGTGGGGCTGGTCTGTAAGTTGTCACTCTTAAAAGATTCAGAAGAGCTGGGCGTGGTGGTGCACGCCTTTAATCCCAGCACTCGAGAGGCAGAGGTCTTCAAACCCTGAGACTCAGAGCCTGGGCCAGAGTGAGACATTTCAGAAGAGCAGCATTTGGAACGACAAGATGCCTCTTGTCCCGACAGCAGCAGAAAGCACTCCCTAGGTAACCTGGCTCATCAGTCCTTGCTTAACTCTTTTTTAAAGTTTTTTTTTTTTTTATTGACAACTTCTATACTTACAGACAATAAACCATGATATTTCCCTCCCCTCCCCCATCCCCCTTTAGAACTCCACTCTCCGTCATATCCCCTCCCTCTCTCCATTAGTCTTTCTTTTAATTTGATGTCATCATCTTTTTCTTCTATTTTGAGGGTCTTGAGAAGGTATTGCTAGGCACTGCAAGGTCATGGATATCGAGGCCAATTTCTGTCTGGACAGTTGCGTTGTAAGAAGTCCTACCCTTCCTTTGGCTCTTCCATTCTATCCGCTCCCTCTTCTGCAATGGACCCTGAGCCTTGGAGGGTGTGATAGAGATGTTTCAGTGCTGGCCACTCCTCCGTCCCTTCCTCTCAGCACCATGTTGCCTTTTGGGTCATCCCAGTGGTCATCGCCATCTGAAAAGAGAACTGTTTACCATCTCCCTTCCCAAGGCCGGGACTGTTTTGAAGAATGTCCCATCCTGTCAAATCAAGCTGAAAACAAGTTATCTGGTGTGGTGGCCTGGATGAGATGCCCCCCAATAGCCTCATGTGTTTTAAATGCTTGATCCCCAGCTGGTGGCAATGTGGGAGGTGGAGCCTTGCTGGAAGAAATGTGTAGTTGGGGATGGGCTCTGCACCGGCTCCCCCTTGTCAGAGCTCGGCTCACTCTTGCTGCTGTCTTCCACCTGCTGTGTGATGCCCAGCATCTGCTCCACCATCCTGTCCCTGCTACGCGGAGGCTTCGCCTTGAGACTGTAAGCCAAAACAAACCCTTTCCTCCCGTCACCAGCTTTTGATCGGGTGTTTTGTCCAGACCATGGGGAGGTAACTGCAATACCTGGGCATCTGCAGAGCCTGCTGGGGAAAATGCAGAGCATAGACACTGTTTATACAGCAAGGGAGTGTTTGGGCGAGAAGCTTACAACTGGCGTTTAGAATTAATTTAGCACCTTGTCTGCTCTGAGGACATATGCCGTGTTTCTAGAATTCTGACACCATCAACACCATCTGTGCTTGCTGAATGTGGCGGAGAATGACCAAGGAGCCCTTGATACAGACACAGGCAGCTCCGGGTGGCAGTGACAATCACACCTCCCTACGTGTGTGAATGCCCCTGATGTGAGTAGAATCCCCAAGTCTTTGGGAGCCAGTAGGCATATGGTGTGCATCTTGCCTTTCGAAAAGCGCCAGGTGCAGAAAAGAAATGGTGGCGTGCAAGGTGGGATCAGATGGACTGTGACCTGTACTGTCTGTTATCTGGATTTCGTGTGACAAGGCGGGTTCTCAGCTCAGCGGGAGCAGTGCGCCTCCTCCAAGGTTGGCAGGTGACCAAGTGGAGTCTGCCATGGGGACGCGAGGACTGGCACCACCTCACAGCTAGTGACATCCAAAGTCCCACTTCAATCCAGACTCCAATGTGGGGACCACGGAGAGAAATCCTCAAAGCAGGGGAGGCGTACAGGTCAAGCTCGCTTGCTAATACCCACTCAGAAGGAAGCAGGAAACGGCAGCAATTGTCACCAACCTTCTTTGACTCACTGTAAGAAAGCTTTTGAAGCCAGACCCTGTGAAGCCCTGTGAAGCCCTGTGAAGCCAGACTCAGATTTATGGTGCACCCTATAAAAACCATATTTCTTCATCTCCTTCGCTCATCCTCCTTCATGGATGAGTGTGCATGTGCATGCGTGTGTGGTGCATGCATGTGAAGTGTTACTGGCATGGAACCTTTGGCATGCATGCTAGGCATGTGCTCTACCACTGAGCTACATCCGAGCCCTCTGCTTTCCTCTTATTTTGAGACAGGGTCTCACTATGTTGGCCAGGTTAGCCTAAAACTTACATTCCTCTTGCCTTGGCCTCCCACCAGGCTAAGCACCCCACACATCTTTCCAGAACACTCTTGGTGGAGCTGGCTATACCAAATGAAGCAAAGAATGTCCCCACACACCTGTATGGGGTGACATTCTAACCAGAATGATGGCAGAGACCAAATGACCAGCTTGTCACATTGAGTATTTGTAGCAAATACATGAAGGAAAAGTGAAGCTAAGAAGGGATGAGGGTTGCAGCCTGGGGTGGCAGATATGTGGGGGGAGTGTGATGTATGCACATCTGTGTGTATGTGTTTATGTGTGTGGATGTGTGTGTGTGTGCAGATGCACGTGCATATGTATATACATGTACAGAGGCCAGAAGTCAACAGTGAGTATCTTTCTCAGTTGCTTCCCACCTTACTCTTTTTTAAAATTTTATTTTGAGAGAGAGAAAGAGACAGAGAGGAGAGAGAGAAGAGAATGGGCATGCATGCACCCCCTTGCACACATGTGCAACATTGTGCACTTGCATCACTGTGTGTCTGGCTTACATGGGACCTGGAGATTTGAACATGTGTTCTTAGGCTTCGCAAGCCAGCACCTTAACCGCTAAGCCATTGTTTCAGCCCCACCTTATTTTTTGAGCCAGGGTCTCTCACTAAACGGAGAGCTCACTGACTCAGCTAGACTAGGTGGCCAATAAGACCAAGGTATCTGTCTGTCTCCACCTCCCCAGCACCAAGATGACAGGCATGCGCCACCATGCTGGGAATTTCATGCAGGTGCTGGGGATTCAAACTCAGGTCCTCATGCTTCTGTCGAAAGCACTTTACCCCCAGAGCCATCTCCCCAGCCTGGGTTTGAAGATTAATGGTGTGTCTGAGAGGGCTCCATGGAGAGGTAACATCTAGTCTCAAAATAAAATTTAAAAAAAAATCAGGGGCTGGAATGATGGCTTGGTGGTTAAGCGCCTGCCTATGAAGCCTAAGGACCATGGTTTGAGGCTCAATTCCCCAGGACCCACGTAAGCCAGATGCACAAGGTGGCGCATGCATCTGGAGTTCATTTGCAGTGGCTAAAGGCCCTGGTGCACCTGTTTTCTCTCTATCTCTCTGCCTCTTTCTCTCTCTCTCTCTCTGACTATTGCTAATAAATAAATATAAACAAAAAAATTTTTTAAATCAGGTACAAACTGGGCATGGTGGCACATGGCTTTAATCCCAGCACTCGGGAGGTAGAGATAGGAGGACTGCTGTGAGTTCAAGGCCAGCCTGAGAATAGTGAATTCCAGGTCAGCCTGGGATAAAGCAAGACCCTGGCTTGAAAAAAAATCAGGTACCTGTATGAGGCCTTGAATTCAGTCAACAGTAAAACACACACACACACACACACACACACACACACACACACACACCTCAATCCAGGAACACTGTAATCCCAGCATCTGCAAGACTAAGGCAAGAGGATCAGAAGCTTAGGGGCTGTCATAATCTTTCCCCAAAACAAATATCACTGCTGTTGGGGCGTGACTCAGTAAGTACAGTGCTTGCCTCAAAAGTAGGAGGACCTAAATTCGATTCCTGCCACCCATGTAAAGAAGCCAGGGGTGATCATACACACCTTTAGTCCCAGTGCTAAGGCAGCAAAGAGACAGGAGGATCCCTGAGGCTTGCTGGTCAGCCAGTCTGGCCTAACTGGGGAGCTCCAGGCCAATGAGAGAAACTGTTCATAAAAGATGGATGAGATCTGTGGAGTGACACCCAGGATTGTCCTCTGGTCTCCAAGCACATGCATACACTTGTGCACACACCTACACACACATGCATGCATTAAAAATAATGGAATAGGGCTGGAGAGATGGCTTAGCAGTTAAGGTGCCTGCCTGCTAAGCCTAAGAACCTGGTTCCAATCTCCAGGTCCCACGTTTAGACAGATGCAAGTGATGCAAGGGCTCAATGCCGCACTTGCCCACTAGGGGGCGCACACATCTGGATTTCGTTCACAGCAGCTGAGAGACTGCTGGCGCACCCATCTCTATCTGTCTCCCTCTGTCTGTCTCTCTCTGTGTCTCTCTCTCTCTCCAAAAATAAATAAAATAATTTTTTAAAATTAAAAAAAATAATGAAATAAGCCGGGCATGGTAGCACATGACTTTCATCCCAGCACTCGGGAAGCAGAGGTAGGAGGATCACTGTGAGTTCAAGGCCACCCTGAGACTACATGGTGAATTCCAGGTCAGCCTGAGCTAGAGTGAGACCCTACCTCGAAAAAACAGAAATAAAAAATAAATAAATAAATAAATAACAATGAAATAAATAACACTAGGGTTTGGGTATAGCTCAGTGGTAGAGTTCTTAGTATAACATGCTCAGTGTCCTGGATTTGAGCTCTAGCACCACAAAATAAATAACATCTTTAAAGAACTCAGTTCAGGAGCTGGGGAGATGGCTCAGCAGTTAAAGGCGCTTGCTTGCAAAGCCTGCCAGCTGGGTTCCATTCTCCAGCCATTGACATACAGCTGGGGGCAAGCATATTTTTTGTAGTGGTAAGAGACCCTGGCACACCCATACACATACACACACACACACACACATGAAAATAAATAATTATTTTTAAAATAACCAAATTTAGTGAATTCTTGTTCTGGTCTCTAATTTCCCGTACCATTTAGGACCCCATAGAGAAAGCACAAAAGCAGAGAGAGGCGGTCCCAGGAGACAGCTTCACTCTACCTGGACAATCTTTTGTAACCGGTGGACTAGCACTGAAACTACTCTGCCTCCATTTTTCCTCCTGTCCAGCAGGGGGCAGCGTAGCAGCCCTCCCTCAGTTCAGAAACGCAAGCATATTACCAGGAAAGATGATTTAAGGCTCCAGGGAGTGGCCATCCATGGTGAAGCCAAGACTCTTGCACTGTGTCCCCTCATTTAAGCTGTCACAAGGTGTGCTGTGTGTGAACTGCAGCCAGTAGCAAGGATGTGGCCACTCCAGATGGGACCCGTGGGACATTGAAGGCGTCATGGCACCCAACATGATTGGTGAAACATACACGAAGCATACACTATCCAACTGGAACATGATACTAACTTCCATTCTCACCGCCTGAGCTACCCTAAACCGCCCCGCCCCCGCAGTTAGCAATTTGCAAGAAATTGCTTTTTCCCTCTTCATTTAATAATCGTCGAATCCATCCTCAAATTTTGCAAACTGAAAATCTGTTCGTGAGCCAAGAATAACCTCACCACCTGTGGAACAAAAGAAAAAAAAATTAATTGGGCTTGCGCAGAAAAAACTTTCAAATAGTAAAAGGTGGGGGGTGGTATTTGCAGAGCCAGCCACCATCTCCTCCTGACCCACAGACAGGCAGAGATTGATAACGATGCTTAAATGTCCTCCTACGAGCCTTAGCCAGACTCATGAGCATGCTGTTTTGTTGTGTGCATGTATGTGTGGTGTGCATGCATGTGTGAAAGCTCACGTGCACGCATGTGTGTGTGTGTATGTGTGGTTTATGTCCACATGTGGAAGCCCGAGGTCACTGTCAGATCTCTTGTCACTCCACCTTGTGTGTGAGACAGTCTTCTATGGAACACGGAGCCTCCTGATTCATCTACACGAACCAGCCCAGAAGACTCAAGGATTCTCCTGTCCCCACCTCCCCAGCTCTGGGGCTATAGGTCCACATCACTGCACCCAGAATTTTAGGTGGGTTATGGAAATCTACCCTCAAGTTCTCTGCTTGCCCAGCAAACACTTCATCCACTGAGTCATTTCCCTGACCCTTGTTTTGAGCTGTGTGTGTGTGTGTGTGTATGCACGCACGCACCTGCACACACACATATACCGCAACACATATGTGGAGATCAGAGAACAGCCTTGGGGTGTCGGTCTGTGCCGTCCACCTTGTTAGAAGCAGGGTGTCTTTACTTGTTTACAGCTTTGAATGCCAGACTAGCTGGCCCCGAGCTTTGGGACTCTCCTGACTCGGCCTCCCATTGCCATCGGTGTGTTGGAAATGCAGACTCGTGTGTACTTGTCTCTGCCTTTACATGGCTTCTGGGTGTCGGAACTCTGGTCATTAGACTTGCATAGCAAGTGCTTTCACCCCCCGGGCCATCTCCTTAACCTTTGTTGTAGTTTGGTTCAGTCTTGGGAGGCAGGGTCTTCCTAAGTAACTAGGTTGGTCCGTATGTTCCAGATCTTAGCATTTCAGGTAACTGACACTGAGAATCCACATTTCACTGAAGCTGAGATTCTGATTTCTGCCAAATTGAAAAAAAAAATCACACAGAGCCAATATTATGCTTGAAAGAGACCTTTAGAAGATCAAACTCAATGATTGATTTCATCTGTTTTTGCATTTGAACCAAAAGTTTCCAGGGGTGGGTTGGCACTCGGGGTATCTGTGCTTCCGTGTGTGTGTGTGTGTGTGTGTGTGTGTGTGTGTGTGTGTGTGTGTGTGTGTTTAGGAAACAGGATACACTTCTTCTGAGGGAAGGATGCTCAGTCCAGAAAAAGCCCATGGGCATTTGAACTCTGCTTCAGCCATCTGTTCCTTCACCAGGAACATGCCCCACAGGTGTGGTCACACAGGTGCTCATTGCAGAAACTCGCCAAAAACCAAACAACCTCCCCAGTATGCTCTGTTCCTAACCACACACACACACACACACACACACACACACACAGATGCACACACACCCCTTCCCCCTTTTTCTCACTCGAGCTTTTCCATCTTTCCCGTGGTGGAGTCTGCAAGTGAACAAATTTGAAATTGTAAAATTCCCAGAGCATGCAGGCTTAGCCTACCCAGCATATATCTCACAGTGGTCTGTCAGCAAGATGAATGGCCCGTCCCAGGCCACTGTGACCCCCCGGGGACACAGAGGATGCCTCTGAGTTTTCTCAGTAGAGCCTTCAGCCCCTTTTGCATTCTCTGTCAATGAGGGCACAGAATCCCTGCGCAGGCCACTGGCCCTATTGATGAGGGCATGCGTCCTCAGCCTTGACAGCCAGGGAGAGTGAGGGGCCAGAGCTGCTGTCATCCAGAGAGATGACGGCTGTGAACTGAGGAGTAACAAAGCGGGGAAACGCCAGCTCCTCCTAGGGGGTTCTGACAGAGATGTAGAGAACCCTTGGGCCCGGTCGATAAAATGCATAATGGACTGAGGAGGTCTGTTCTGGAAATTTTCCCCGTCTGTTCCATCCAATTAGCTCATCTCATCATGAGGGGCCTAAGTGTTTTCCCCCATTTAAGTGCTATTTAAAGACCAGCCTTCTCTATGCAGTGGGAGTGGGGCAGGGTTGGGGGGGGCAGGGTAGACGGGTAAATATCAGTTTAAGTGGAGCAAACAAAACTGTTGTGTGGTAATTCTTGATTTATAGGCTGCCGTCTCCTAGTCAATTTCCCACCGGGGCGCAGCAGGGGTGTGAGAAGCAAGAGATAAACAGATGGGGAGTTTGGCGAAGATCCTCCAAAAGACACTCAGAAAGCAGGCTGTCATCCCCTGCATACCTTGCCCTCTCTCCAGGGGGAAAAAAAAATCCCTGAGCAGAATTTACTGCTCGGTGTCCACGGTTAATCTCAGGCACCCACCGCAATCAAGCCCACAATCAGCCCTTGATGGATGTGCCAACGTGCGGGATTTTATGTGCCAGAACTTTCCACTTAGGATTTCAAAGGGGTGGTCAGGGGAGATCACAAAGGTCGGAGTGACAGGTGAATGACCCTTACGAGCACCTTTCCAGAGTTGAGGGAGGAGAGGCACATGGGCCACGGAAGAACTCCTCCAGCCTTCTTAGAGCATTCCCCGACACCCGCGTCCAGTGAGCAGTGAGAACAGCCGGGGGAGTGTGGGGAGAAAGACGACCCCGAGAGGTAAGGAAACAGGAGACCCCTCCTCACATTAGAAAGTGAACATTTTTGTTTGATTGTTTTAATAATGAAAAAGAGTGGCCAGCAAGGCATGGGAGTACACACTGGTAATCCCAGCCCCCAGAGAACTAAGGCAGGAGGATGGCAAATTTGAGATCACCCTAGACTATGTAACAAGACTTTGTAACAGGGACTAGAGAGATGGTTCCATGTGTAAAGGGCTTGCCACACAAGCGTGAGTTCAGATCTCAGCCCCCCCTGTCAGAGCCCAGTGTGGTAGCCCACCCCTGAAATCCAAGCTCGGACACAAGAGGACCCCTAGGGCTGGCTAGCTAGCTAGTCTAACTGAACTGGTGAGTTCTAGGTTCATCGGAAGACCCATTTTCACAAACAACACAGAGAGAGATTGAGGAAAACATCCGATGTTGATTTCTGGTCTCTACATGCACCCATGTACTCACACATATGAACACACGTGCGTACACACATATATGTACACATATGCATGCAAAAAAACAATCTGAGGCTGTGGATGTAACTTAGTGTGTAGAGGACCTCCCTAACATACATGAAACCCTGGGTTCAATCCCTAGCACCACATAAACCAAGCACAGTGGCACACACCTGGGATCCCAGCACTGGAGCAGGAAAATCTATAGCTCAAGGCTATTTCTGGCTACATAAGGAGCCTGAATTACATGAGACGCTGCCTCAAACAAACAAACAAAAAGCGCTGAAGGGGGCTGGAGAGATGGCTTAGCGGTTAAGGCGCCTGCCTGCTAAGCCTAAGAACGCTGGTTCCAATCTCCAGCGGTTCCAATCTCCAGGTCCCACGTTTAGCCAGATGCAAAGTGACGCAAGGGTGCAATGCCGCACTTGACCACAAGGGGGCGCACGCATCTGGATTTTGTTCACAGCAGCTGAGAGACTGCTGGGGCACCCATTTCTTTCTCCCTCTCTGTCTATCTATCTCTCTCTCTCTCTCCAAAAAAAAAAAAAAAACCCTGAAGGTTACAGTCCAGCCCTGCTTCTGCTTCTGGCCTGAGCTCTCTGTTTCCTACTCTGCCAAGATGTGAGGAGGGCTGGTGCTGAAAACCCATCACCATGGACAGAGCCCCACTCAGTGCCCCGTCTTCCCTGCCAGGAAGAACTGATATCCCTGGAAATATCAACCAAAACAAAGCCTTCCTCCCTGAGTTGTGACTGCCTGGGACTCTGTCACAGCCTTGAGGAAAGTGTCACTAGTGTACAGAAAATTACTAAGGGGGTGGGGCATTTCTCCACCCACCATGCTCCCACTCAGACCCGCTAGATCAGTTACTCACGGTGCTGGTTGGATGCAGGTGTCCCCCATCAACTTAGATATTCTGACTGCTAGGTCCCCAGCTGGTGGCAATTTGGGAATTGGAACCTCCTGGAGGCGGTGTATTGTTGGGGGCGGGCTTATGAGTTTTAGAGCCAGCTTCCCCTTGCCAGTGTTTGCCACACTCTCCTGCTACTATTATCCACCTGATGTTGGCCAGGGGGGAATGTCCACCCTCTGCTCCTGCCATATTTTCCCCCTGCCATTGTGGAGCTTCCCCTTGAGTCTGTAAGCCACAATAAGCCCTTTCCTCCCACAAGCTGCCCTTGCCCGGTATTTTCTACCAGCAACGTGAAGCTGACTGCAACACTATCTGATTACTGAGAAAAATGCCTGACCAGAGGCAGCTTAGGGAAGAAAATGGGGTTTGGTTTTGGCTTACAGTTCTGAGGGGAAGTTCATCATGGTGGGGAAAGCGAGGCAGGAGCCAACAGCCAGTGTCATACCATCACATCCACAGAGAGGAAGTAGAAAGCTGACGTGCTGAGTGTTCAACTAGCTTCCTCCTTTTTATATAGTCCAAGAACCCAGCTCTTAGAATGGTTTGGGTGGGTCCTTCCACCTCAATGTAAAGTAGAAAATCCCTCACAGACATGCCAGGAGATTTGTTTCCATGGTGATTCTAAATTCTAAAACCAGAGATTACACATGCCTTGGCTGAGTTCCTCCAAGGGCCATCCAACTCTCCACTGAATCTTGGAACAGAGATTGCTGTTTTCAGCCGCTGGAATTTTGGGTCATTTGTTATGCAGCACTTTTATAGCTAGCTGATACACCCCTTGCCCTGAATTGCATAGCATTCCCTGTTCTGTAAATTCGGCGTATCCACATCTCCCATAACACCCATTCTGGCAGCTTCTCCGTGGGTTGTTCCAATATTGATTACCTAAGTCCCTTCAGCACCACCACTGATTTTTCAGTCCATCTATTTCCCTCTTATTGACATTTCCATCTCCCTGGAGTCTTTCTCAAGCCTACAGCACTTCTCGAATCTGGCTCTGGCCATACAGCCCTCCTGCACCCCCCCAACCCCCCGCCCCCGCGCACTTGGCTTTCAGACCTGTCTTCCTTCTCTCTCCATCTCTCCTTGCCTCATACCACAGGCTGGTGCTGCCTTCCCTCCCCCACACCCGGTCCTCCCTAGCAGAGGGCACTCTGTGAAGGCATTATTCATACATGAGGCACTGTCGCTGTTGACAGGGTAGGTAGGTCCCACGGCGGGACTCGGTGACCTCCGATGCCAAGATCTCCTGGCAGAGGAAGCCAGGCTTCTGTGCGACACAACCTTGTCTGGCAGCATGCGGGCTCTGCCAATGGCAGATTCTGTCTGCTGCGACTGTTACTTGACAGCATTTGTTAACATATTAATGACAAGAAAAGACTTCTTGGCATAAATCTCTCCTCCCTCAGTTCTCCATTCTCAGACAGAGATGTAGCCAAGTGGGAATGTAAAACAGCCCCCAAAGAGCCAGCTCTCCCTGGAGAAAATACCTGATTTCAACACTGCCTTGGAGTCTGAGCTTGGGGCAAGATGGGGGACAGATGTGTTTCAGGCCCAAAGTTACACATTTGAACAGCGGCCACACAGCCGACATAGCAAAAGAGATTCCTCTGTCAAAACCCATTAGGAAAGATGGGGCACTGTAATTATGACAATGCAAGACAGGCTGAAGAACGAGGCTGTTTAGAAGGGAGCCTGGGAGATGGCTCCGTGGTTAAAAGCACTTGCTGCACAAGTCTGATGACTCAAGTTTGGATTCCCAGACCCCACGTAGAGCTGGACACAAGTAGTACACACATCTGTAATCTGGGCACAACTATGGCAATGGGAGACAGAGTCTGGAGAATCCTGAAGCTCACAGGCCAGGCAGTCTGTTCTTCACCACAGGGACTACATAGTGAAATCCAGATCAGCCTGGGCTAGAGCAAGACCCAACCTCAACAAAACGAGAAAAAACACAAAAGAGACCCTGTCTTAAACAAGGTGGAAAGTGAGGACCAACCCCCAAGAGGGTCCTCTGACCTTTTCACATGTGTGCCATGGCATACGTATCCCCCTACATAGATCACGAACACACACACACACACACACACACACACACACAGAGGCACAGCAAGGCAACACTGGGTTCTGAGAAGCAGGGAAGAGAGTATCTCATCGATGGAGTCACCTTGAGATGACCTTAAGTTCAATGGTGGGACACAACTGGCCCAGGACAATCCCACGACCTGGCCTTAGTCTTTGTCCCTCTGTATGCTTCCCAGGAGTCTCTGCTGCCTGACCTCCCAATAGGAGGACAAAGGCAGGTTATCCATAGACGTTGTCCAAACAGATAAGCCTCTGCGGCTGCGTAGAAGGACGTAGAGTGGAGGGAGAGCCGGCCTTGATATTTGGGGGTCCCAAACACACCAAAGGTAGCTGTCCACGGCTGGGCTTTGCAGGCTCTGGGTTGCAGACTCCTCCAGACATCTTGGCACCAGGTCCATCATCAACGTGACTCTGTCCCCTTGTGTGGCTCAGTGGATTTTTGCCTTGCTAAAGTCTCAAGCCAAGTCCTTGGCATCTTGGTTTGAATTCTAAAGAAAGATTCAGATCGACACCATTTTAGATGCAAGAGGGTTATCCATGAGCTTCTCACAGTGAAGGCACCGCTGCTCAGGGCATGCTTCATTCCTCAGCTGGAAGGTGGCTGGGTAAGTGTTGTTGGTGTTGAGTTCTCTGCAGGCTCAGGGAACATTGTGGAAGGGGTGTGGGCAGAAAGATTGTCAAAGCCGCAGAATGGGTAGGAACATCCTGAGGCATGGTCCCCCCCACTACGCCACAGGGACTGACTGAGGCCTTCGTGACCCCACGGTGAATCCCATAACCTCACTGAGGAGGCCCCCAGGAAGCAGAAACGAGGGGATAAAGGAGTATAAGATGTTATATAAAAAATAAAAAAGGGAGGGCTGGAGAGATGGCTTAGGGGTTAAGGTGCCTGCCTCCTAAGCCTAAGAATGCTGGTTCCAATGTCCAGCGGTTCCAATCTCCAGGTCCCACGTTTAGCCAGATGCAAAGTGACGCAAGGGCGCAATGCCGCACTTGACCACAAAGGGGCGCACGCATCTGGATTTCGTTCACAGCAGCTGAGAGGCTGCTGGCACGCCCATCTCTATCTGTCGTCCTCTCCCTCTCTCCTCTCTCGATATCTCTCTCAAAAAAAAAATATGTAAAAGAAGGCCAGGGATATATCCCAGTGGTAGAGTGCTCGCCCGGCATGGGCCAGACCCAGGGTCCCAGATTCAATCCCTAGCACTGCAGACAAAGGAGGTTAAAAAAATGGAAGAGAGGGAGGAGGAAGAAAATGAGGAAGAGGGGAAAATGGAGAAGAGAAGGGGACGCAGCTGGGTTGTAGTGTGAGCTCTGGAGTGGTGACACATTAATGGGCAGGAGACAAGCTCACAGGGGAGCCATCTTCCATCTCTGGGAAGGGACTGAGCTGGGAGGAGCTATCAGCAGAGTCCCGAGATATCGAAGCATCAGAACAAGATGTCAAACAGAAGACGTGGTTAGTGGGCTAGGGAGATGGCGCAGCTTTTTGGCCTAGCCAACTCCACAGTACCCAAGTGAAGCAGGACACAAAGTGACACATACGTCCGGCCATGGAAGGCCGAACTAGGAAAATCAGGAAGGAAGCTCATGGGCGGCTAGGTGAGCACACACAAAGTGAAGTGCCCACGATAACAAAAAGGGAGCCCCTGCCTCAAGCAGGGTGGAGGGAGAAAGGAAAAATGCCCTGAGGTGGTCCTCAGACCATGGTGTGCATGCACGCACACACACACCCCAAACACATGCACACATACATACATACATACATACATACATACATACATACATTTTTTAAAAAAAAGATATGGGGCTGGAGAGATGGCTTAGCAGTTAAGGCACTTGCCTGCAAAGCCAAAGGACCTCCGTTCGATTCCCCAGGACCCATGTAAGCCAGATGCACAAAGTGGCCCATGTGTCTGGAGTTCGTTTGTTGTGGCTGGAAGTCCTGATGTGCCCATTCTCTCTCTCTCTCTCTCTCTCTCTCTCTCTCTCTCTTCTTCTCTTTCTCGCTCTCAAATAAATAAATTGTGGTTTAGCACAAATGGCCAGAGAGGAAAAGCAGTGAGTCTGGGGTGCAGACAGCATCCATTACACATTGACTTTACCATTTATTGCTTTAGAAATCTCTGTATTGAAAGATGTGTTGGGCTGGAGAGATGACTCAGCAGTCAAGGCTCTTGCCTAGAGAGCCCAATAACCCACGCTCAATTCCCCAGTACCCAAGTAAAACCAGATGCATAAAGTGACACATGCATCTGGAATTGTTTGCAATGAATAGAATCCCTGGTGTGCCCATTCTTTCTCTCTCCCCCTCTCTTTCCTCTATCTCTCTCTGCTTGCATATAAATAAATTTTTTAAAAAAGATGTGTCAGGGCTGGAGAGATGGCTTAGTGGCTAAGGCGCCTGCCTGCTAAGCCTAAGAACACTGGTTCCAATCTCCAGGTCCCACGTTTAGCCAGATGCAAAGTGACGCAAGGGCGCAATGCCGCACTTGACCACAAGGGGGCGCACACATCTGGATTTCGTTCACAGCAGCTGAGAGACTGCTGGCGAGCCCATCTCTGTCTCCCTCTCCCTCTCTCTCTCTATTTCTCTCTGTCTCTCTCTCCAGAAATAAATAAAAATAATAAATTTTTTTTAAAAAGCTGTGTCAAAGGCAGGGGAATTGCAGTGAGTATCAGATCTGTTTTCTTGTCACTTGTGCGGCAGGGTCCTTGAGGACTTTCCACTCAGGCAGGTGGAGATGGAGCCCCTAGCGGGCAGCAACATGTACTTGGGGAAGTACATCTAGTCAGTGCCAGGAGTGAGCACCAGGGACCCCTCTTTTGTAGCCAATTCTCTAACAGCTGGGCACACACTCCTGATCCTTGTGCCAAGGCTGGCCCGGGAGATGCTGCCCACTGGCTTTCCAGGATGTATCTTTTGCCAAACAAACATTTCACATTGCTTTCTCCAAGACCATTTGGGAATATGTGGGTCTCCAGGTGAGTGAGGGATAGAAAGAGGTGCATTAAGGACCCCAAATGGATTGAGTAGGGCAGGATCGTGCCTGAGAGAAAAAAAAAGAATTATCTACATGGGCAACCCTGCCACCAACAGCTCCTTCCCTCCCCCTTTTCCTCCTTCTCCTCCTTTTTATTTCTATTTATGGTGCTGGGTATGAAACCCAGGGCCTTGAACATACCAGGCAAGTGCTCTACCACTGAGATACACACACCCCCCACCTCCCTGCAAGGTTCTTTACATTAAAAAAAAAAATCCACTTTGAAAGATGGCATCCTACAGAGGCTTCAAACATGAAAACTCTTCAAACAAGGCAATTAATTTTTCCATTCCAACCCTTTCCTCCCCCAAAGCCGAGAGAAATTTCTTTTACTAAACTCTAAGCATTAATATGGCCAGAAATATTTAGTTACCCATGGCGAAATCAGAGAGCTGTGCTCTAAAAGGAAACCATGAAGTAGTCATGGGAGCAGCGGGGGGGGTGGGGATGTTAAAGATGGACACAGGGGCTAGGGAGAGGGCTCACCCACCAGGTGGGTAAAAACGTCTGCTGAGCAAGCATGAGGACCATGGGGTTCAACCCCTAGCACCTAAGCTGGGCATGGCCAAGCATGCATGTAACCCTAGAGCTGGAGGAGGTGGAGACAGGCAGATCCCAGGGTCTCCCTGGCTAGCTAGTCTAACGG
The DNA here is from genome assembly GCA_036365145.1 of Orientallactaga sibirica. Lineage (NCBI taxonomy): Eukaryota > Metazoa > Chordata > Mammalia > Rodentia > Dipodidae > Orientallactaga > Orientallactaga sibirica. Next base: position 1,652,770 of record JAEOAD010001941.1, on the reverse strand, counting down.
GAAAACAGGAAGCTTAGGTTTCGTGGAGAGATTATGTCAGGGCCATAAGAATGAAGTGTGAAAACAGAAGGTGCCAGATATCTTCCTCTGGCCTCCACACACACGCACACAGCCGTGCAAGCACATCTGCACACTACACACGCACACATGTTCACGCACATACTACCTGCGCATGCACACACCAAAAAAGGACCTGTTTATAGAGCATCTATATAGAACCCTTTAATATTTGTTTAGTGTTTACTTATTTGTTATTTGTTTATTTAGAGACAAGAGTCTCACTGTACAGCCCAAGCTTTCTTTCATTAAAAAAAAAATATTACAGGGCTGGAAAGATGGCTGAGTGGTTAAGGTGCCTGCCTGCGAAGCCTAAGAATGCTTGTTTGAATCTCCAGGTCCCACATTTAGAAAGATGCAAAAGTGACACAAGCACGCAATGTCACACATGCGCACAAGGGGGCTCTCGCATCTGGAGTTCGTTCACAGTGGCTGGAAAGGCTCTGGCACACCCATTCTCTCTCTCTCTCTCTCTGCCTCTTCCTCTCTCTCTGTCTCTCTCAAATTATATATATATATATATATATAATATAATATATTATCTCAACTTAAATATATATTAATTACAGGTCATGGTGGCTCACACCTTTAATCTCAGCATTGGGAAGCTGAGGTAGGAAGATCAAAGAGGATTTGAGTGATCTTGAGGTCTGTAGCTACAGAGTGAGTTACAAGTCAGCCTGGGCAAGTGTGAGACCTTCCCTTAAAAAATAATTTAAAAATATGTATTTATTTGTGGGGACATGCCCAGGCCTCTTGCTGGCAGACACATGGGCTACTTTTTATGGCTGGTTTTATGTGGGTGCCAGGGAATTAAACCCCAGGGACCGACAGGTTTTGTAAGCAAGTACCTTTTACCACTGAGCAATCTTCCTCAGCGCCATTCTTTTTTCTTCTTCCTTCTCTCCTTTCCTCCCTTCCTTTTATTTTTTTTCCAGTGCTAGCTAGCTTGGAGCTGCAATCCTCCTGCCTCAACTTCCTGAGTGCTGGGATCATAGGCAGGCATCACCATGCCCAACTTCATAGAATCTTGAGAAAATAGCACCAGATCCATCTACTTGATCTCTGGATCAAGGGGGCTCCCCGTTCTGGGACACTTCCCCATCACTCTAGAGATGAGATCCAGTCAGGCTGCCAAGTCCTCTTTCTGGGGAGCAAGCCAGTCTTTGTATCGGGACGGTTTAGCAAAGAACATTTCGGGCCCAGCCTCCCAGGATCCGTGCAGCATCTGCAAAAATACATAAAGCCCAGGACAGTTGCAAATGCATTTCTTCATTATGATTTTTTTTCTTAGAGCTTGCTAATTAAATCATTAAAATTTTATCTTCGCTTAACCATGGATAAGGAACATTTGAAACATTTAATTAGTATGCTGCTAGAGAGATACAGAGAAGCCAGGAATTTTTTGCAAGTTGGATCTGTCAGGAAAAGGGAAGTTGTGGAGGTGGGGGAGGGAAGAGACGAAGGCTAGGTGAGATGGTTTATTTACGAGGGGATCCAGAACTGCTCTCCTGCCTTTGCTAAGAGCTGGGAGAGGAGTCAGGTCCTCCTGCCTGCACAAAACAGAAGGCTGTGTGTGTGTGTGTGTGTGTGTGTGTGTGTGTGTGTGTGTGTGTGAGCGAGAGAGAGAGAGAGAGAGAGAGGGAGAGAGAGGAGTGTATTTGGAGTTTCAGGGCTCCTGGCTCAGCCTTTTAAATAGCATTTTGGATTCTACATATATTTAGATGCACCTTTCTGACTTCTCTGGCTTTCTCCAACTCCTTGCCAGCCAAATAAAAATATCATGGACTAAAATTGAAGTGCTGCAATGCCAAGGTCAAGCTCACACTCAGCAGGATGAGAAAAGGACCCTCGTCAAATTCCATCACAGGTCCTCAAAGTTGGTGTAATTACCTCCTTGGCCACAAGCACTCTATAGGACTGTCTCAGTTCCCTAAGGCTGAAGTTACAAAACACCTTAGACAAATGGCTCGTGAGAGCAAGCATTTGTTTCTTCAGAGTTCCAGAGACAAGAAGTCTGAAGTCCAGCCCCATCCTCTCCCTGGTCCATCCTTGCTTCTCCCAGTGTCTGGGTTTTCTGACTCATGGAAGCTTCACTCCGATGTTTCTTCTTGCACACCCGTCCTCTCCACGGGCACCTGTGTGCCCATGCACTCAGTCATACTGGATGAGGGTGCGTTCGCTTGACGTCACCCCTACAAAGACTCCAGTCTTGGGCTGGAGAGATGGCTTAGTGATTAAGGCACCTGCCCACTAAAGCCTAAGAACACTGGTTCCAATCTCCAGGTCCCAGGTTTAGCCAGATGCAAAGTGACGCAAGGGCGCAATGCTGCACTTGCCCACAAGGGGGGCGCATGCGTCTGGAGTTCGTTCACAGTGGCTGAGAGGCTGCTGGAATGCCCATTCTCTCTCTCTGCCTGTCCCTCTCTCTTTGTCTCTCTCTGTGTCTCTCTCTCAAAAAAAAAAAAAAAAAAAAAAAGACCCCAGTCTTCCAAGAAGGCTCCATTCCCAATGCTGAAGCTCCAGGAGGCCAGCCAGAGGGAAGAGACCAGCAAAGGGCAGAGGCAGGATGGTCAATGATAGCCGGGTACCCACCCTTGCTCCCTTGCTCTCTGACTGCCTAGGTCCAGGGAACAAAATCTTGCAATGGCCACCCACTCATGCTTACTCTAGTCAGCTCTGCCTGGTGCCATAGACCTGTCATTCCAGAAACTTGAGACACTGAGGCAAAAAGATGAGAAGGTCAAGCCCAGCCTGGGATAGAAAATGAATTCAAGTCTAGCTTGGAAGACTTAGAGACCCAATCTCAAAATAAAGAGTAAAAGAGAGTAATGGGGATGGCAGTAAAGCCCCTGCCTAGAATCCCCCAGTGAGGGGCTTGGATGTGGCTCAGTGGTAGAGCTCCTGCCTAGAATCCCCCAGTGAGGGGCTGGGGTGTGGCTCAGTGGTAGAGCACCTGCCTAGAATCCCCCAGTGAGGGGCTGGGGGCGTGGCTCAGTGGTAGAGCTCCTACCTAGAATCCCCCAGTGAGGGGCTGGGGTGTGGCTCAGTGGTAGAGCTCCTGCCTAGAATCCCCCAGTGAGGGGCTGGGGGCGTGGCTCAGTGGTAGAGCTCCTGCCTAGAATCCCCCAGTGAGGGGCTGGGGTGTGGCTCAGTGGTAGAGCACCTGCCTAGAATCCCCCAGTGAGGGGCTGGGGCGTGGCTCAGTGGTAGAGCTCCTGCCTAGAATCCCCCAGTGAGGGGCTGGGGTGTGGCTCAGTGGTAGAGCTCCTGCCTAGAATCCCCCAGTGAGGGGCTGGGGGCATGGCTCAGTGGTAGAGCTCCTGCCTAGAATCCCCCAGTGAGGGGCTGAGGTATGGCTCAGTGGTAGAGCTCCTGCCTAGAATCCCCCAGTGAGGGGCTGGGAGTGTGGCTCAGTGGTAGAGCACCTGCCTAGAATCCCCCAGTGAGGGGCTGGGGCATGGCTCAGTGGTAGAGCACCTACCTAGAATCCCCCAGTGAGGGGCTGGGGGTGTGGCTCAGTGGTAGAGCTCCTGCCTAGAATCCCCCAGTGAGGGGCTGGGGGTGTGGCTCAGTGGTAGATCACCTGCCTGGCATTCAAAAAGGTTCTGGGTTCTATATAAGTAGCCCTGGGTTCCATCCCCAGTACCAAAAAAATGAGTGAATGAATGAATGAATGAACAAATATCTCCTGTGTTGAGACCCAGACACCCCTGAGGCACCCTGGAACATTTGCCAACTTTTTAATAAAAGATTAGAAGAGGGAAGGATTTCCTACTAAACACAGTAATTATTAAAAATCCTTTGAGTCAACCTGCAGGAAAGAGTGTGTAAAACATTAAAGGGAATGTCTGGTACTAAGCCACTATTATTCTGTCAAGTTGCAGCAAACACAGGGAATGTCAGCGCTAACTGAACGAGATGATAGGAGGCTGTATTTAAAGCAGCAGTGACAGCTATTAACCTGATCTGTTTGTTATGAGATAATGAAAGTGTGCAATTCTTTGATTTTTGCTAACTACCTCAGGGGGTTTAACCCCTCACTCACGCACTGCTGTAGGCTGGCTGGAATGTGCTATTGGTTGCACGCCTCCCTGTAAGCTCCTATGTGTAAGCAAAGCAGGATTTGGGATGCTTGAAGCATAGCAGAGCCCAGACGGAGTGGCTTTTCTGAAATTCCTTAAAAAGGGCTGGCAGGGGTAAGTATGAGGCTTACGGGGAGGGAAGTGCTTGTTAATGGGTGAGAACAGAAGGAGTCCCTTTCTGGGACAAAATGCCCAACCAGAAGCAGCAAGGGGAAGTCCATCATGGTGGGGACAGGAGCAGGAAGCCAGGGTCACATCACATCAGCAGGGAGGAAGTAGAGGGCGGCCATCAGCTAAAAGCTCAGCTAGCCTTCTCCTTTTTCACACAGTCCAGGATCCCAGGGTGGTGCCCCGAGGTGAGGGTGGATTCTCCTACCTCAATTACTCTAATCTAGAAAGTCACTCATAGCCATGCCCAGAGAGCTGTTTCCTTGGTGATTATAAATCACGTCCAATTGACAGAGACTAACTATCGCAGCCCCCCACCCATTATCCCACCTGCTGCTTCCACGCACTGCCTTTTTTTTTTTGTCCTGATTGGAAAAGGAAGCACTGGGTAAGACCTGTTAACTTACCCACAGAAAGGAAAGCTCGCCCATCCTTTCCAAGGAGCCTAACACTTGTCTGTTCACCAGGTCGGTGGGCAAGTCATTTATGTGCATGTGTATGTATGGGTACAATAGATATATGTGTATGGGCACGCATGTGCCATGGGGCACGTGTGGAGGAAAGCAGACAACCTTGAAGTCCTCGCCTTCCTCCTTGTTTGAGGCAGGGTCTTTCTTGCTGTTTTGCGAGGAATGCCAGGCTCCTTGCCCCAGATTCTCTTGACTCTACCTTCCCTTGCCATAGGCATGCTGGGATTATGAATGTGTGTGCTTCTTGGGTGGCAAATTCCTCCGCGTTGAAAGCACGAAACAATTACTGCCGGCTTTATGAAAAGCAACGGGGACAACTAAGAGCGGAGGGAGTAAGGAGAGTCAGGAGACCTTCCCCTGAGATCTCAGGCACCCCCCACTTCCGTGCCAGCTGCACGAGGTCTCAGGGGGAGATGAGTACACAGAGGGTAAAATATCAAGGCACAGAGAGCCCTACTGAAGCACTGTTTTGGGGTCCCCATGCTTTCTAAGTAAGCCCTCACCCTGAGGTAAGAGCATCTGTGTGCATAATCTGGCTGAACACAAGTGATCAGCTCTTCGGGTGTGTGTGTGTGTGTGTGTGTGTGTGTGTGTGTGTGTGTGTGTAGGAGCCAAGCTGTGCATGTAGAGATCGGGATCAGAGGACAACTTCAGGATCAATCCTGGAGCCCTACCTTCCACTTTGTGTTTTGTTTTGTTTTGTTTTGTTTTGTTTTGTTTTGGAGGCAGAATCTCACTCTAGTCCAGGCTGACCTGGAGTTTACTCTGTAGCCCAGGTGTTGGAGTCAGGTTCCAATTGCTGGCAGAAATCACCTGACCAAGAATAACTTTTGGGAAAAATGGGTTTATTTGGGCTAACAGACCCGAGGGGAAGCTCCACGATGGCAGGAAAAACAACGACATAAGCAGAAGGTAGACATCACCCCCTGGCCAACATCAGGTGGACAAAGGACCAGGAGAGTATGCCAAACACTGGCATGGGGACACTGGCTATAACACCCATAAGCCCACCCCCAACAATACACTTTAATTTCCAATTGCCATCAGCTGGGGAACCTAACGTCCAGAACACCTAAGTTTATGGGGAACACCTGAATCAAACCACCACATCAGGCTAGCCTTGAACTCACTGGAGCCTCGTACCTTAGCCTCCCAAGGGTTGGAATTATGAGTGTGCACCACCCTGCCTGCCACTGTTTTGTGTGTGTGTGTGTGTGTGTGTGTGTGTGTTTTTTGTTTGTAAGTTTTGTTTTTCTTTCTTTATTATTTTATAATTTTTGTTTTTTTTTTTGTTGTTCTTGAGGCAGGGCCCCATAGTTCACTGCTGCATTCACCAGGCTAGGTGGCCTGAAAGCTTCTGGAAAATTCTCCTGTCTCCACCTTCATTCTTTCCCTAAGCATGCTGGGATTCCAGGTACTTTACATGGGATCTGAACTTTGGTCCTGACGTTTGTGAGGTAAGTGCCCTTATCCACTGAGCCATCACCACTGCCTGATTTGATCTCCTTCAGCGAGCTCTGATGGATAAATTTTTTTTAAAGGAAGAATCCAGGGAAGGCAGTAAAAAACTCATTGAGCCTTGGACAAACACCCAGTCAATACCCTTGTATAAAATCATTATCAACCCATCCCATAGATGCATACACTCAGACTTGCCTGATCTCCCAAACCATCTCCACCGTTGTGTGATACTGCCCCCTAGGGGAGCCCCGGATAACAGCAATATCCTTCCAAAGAAAGACTTGGATTTGGAGGGGGAAAAATTAATATTTTTATTTATTTATTTGCAAGGTTGGAGAGAGATGGCCCTGCCATGTCCTCTTTCCACTGCAAACAGATTCCAGATGTAGGTGCCATTTTTGTGCGTCTGGCTTTACTTGAGCACTGGGGAATTGAACCTGGGCAGTCAGGCTTCGCAAGCAAGTGCACTCAACCACTGAGCCACGACTCCGTCAACGATATGGAAAAATTTTAAAGGCAAAGAGAACGGAGTCCCAGCTCCGTTAATCTCACCCACCTCAAACAACTTTCAGTCCATGGCCAAGACCCCCTTTCAGTTTTGCTCTACCTGTGCCAGAGGAGCTCTTGCCCCAGGCTGTGGACAGTCTGCCCCAGCCTCCTGCATGGTCATCCAAGGTCTGCTGTCATGTTGATGCATGATTCACAGGCAAGGAAGTAGAAGGTTCTAGAACCCAGCCAGATGGGGGAAGGCCAAACGCCACTTTGAGTTAAGACCAAGACACCCTGACTCAGTTTCCCATGGTGGAAACATGCCTGGTTGGGTAACAAGCAAACAAGTATTGATTGCAAACTTTAAAATATACACAAGTGGGCTGAGGAGATGACTCAGCAGGTAAAATGCTTGTTTTGCAAGCATGAATCCTTGAGTTCCGTCCCCAGAACTCCCATGAGAATGTCCGGGTGGTGACATGCTTAAAATCTCAGTGTGGAGGGAGCAGAGAGAGAGAGAGAGAGAGAGCACGACAGATGACTCACTGGCCAGTCAATCTCACCTACCTGGCATGTTCCAGGCCAATGAGACGCCCTGTCTCAGGAAAGGTGAATGTTGCCTGAGGACACGACCCAGGCTGTCCTCTAGCCTCCACACATGCTATTGCACTCAGGTTCGCCTTGCTGGCAGAAAACACCTAACCAAGAGCAGCTTGAGGGGATAAAAGGGTTTATTTTGGCTTACAGACTCAAGGGGAAGCTCCACGATGGTAGGGGAAAATGAAAGCATGAGCAGGGGGTGAACATCACCTCCTGGCCAACATCAGGTGGACAGCAGCAACAGGAGAGTGTGCCAAACACTGGCTAGAGCAAGCTGGCTATAATAACCAAAAGCCCGCCCCCAACAACACACCACCTCCAGGAGGCGTTAATTCCCAAATCTCCATCAGCTGGGGACATGGCATTCAGAACACTTAAGTTTATAGAGGCACCTGAATCAAACCACCACATTCCTCCCCTGGTCCCCAAACTGATAACCATCCATGACATGAAACGCAATGCATTCATCCAACTTTAAAAGTCCCCATAGTTTTTATCAGTCCTAATAATGATCAAACATTCTCATAATCCAAGGTCTTTTAACTGAGCCACAATACCAAAAAATCCCCCCAAAACCCCATAATGGCACATAATAAACACTCACACTGCAAAAGATGGCATTGGGCATAGCAAAGAAATATTCAACCAGGGCAAACATCAAACTGTAACTCCAAATCCAACAACTCTAGTCAATGACAAGTCTCCAAGTCTGATAATTCTAACCAGCAACAAGTCTCTGGAGTTCCAATTCCGCCCCTCCAGCTAGGCTACTCACAGTCCTGGAAGACTTCATCCGGGGCCGGCAGCTCTCCTTAGCAGCCATCTCGTGGTCCCCCCATCTCCACTGGGACTCCACTGCAACCCACGGTCCATCCTCATGGCTCTATCAGGTCTCCATGCAGGCATCCAGCAAACCTGCTTCACACTGACCATAGCTGTTTCCAAAACACAAGACCATGTTGCAAAATCAATGACCCTCTCTTTCCTGCATTTTTCATACTCCATAATGTCAGGTAGGGGGGAATAAAGCAGACTTTGAAGAACAGGACACTCCTTGAGCATTCAGGCCCCTTCAGAGGATTCTACATTCTTCCTATTGCCCTAATAGCAAAGGTTGTAATCTCTCATACAATTGCAGCTGACAGGCAGAAGTTTCAGCCCAAAGATTTCATTTCTGTGCCATATCCTTCTGCTCACACCAATCCATTTCTATGCAATGCAACCCTGCACAAATTCTCAGGACAGGGGCATAACAGCAAGCCTCTCACACAAACTGCTTCTAGCCCAGTCCAGGCAAAGCTCTTTCTCACACTCATAAGCCAAACCTCACAGTCCATAGTTCTTACTGCATTCAGGTCTTTCAACTCTGACCAGAATAGTCCATCAAGCTGTACTTACAGCACTGCAAGGTGTCTCTTAGGCCACAACTTAAATTCGTCCACATCTTCCTGCAAAGCAGTTCCAAAAGGCCAAAGTCACACAGTCAGGTGCTTAGCAGCAAATGACCCCACTTCTCAGTACCAACTTTACTGTTGCAGTCAGGTTCACATTGCTGGCAGGAAACACTTGACCATGAGCAGCTTGAGGGGAAAAGGGGGGTTATTTTGGCTTACAGACTTGAGGGGAAGCTCCATGAGGGCAGGGGAAATTACAACATGAGCACAGGATGGGCATCACCTACTGGCCAACATCAGGTGGACAACAGCAACAGGAGAGTGTGCCAAACACTGGCAAGAGGAAGCTGGCTATAACACCCATAAGCCAGCCCCCAACAATACACTGCCTCCAGGAGGCTTTAATTCCCAAATTGGGGAACCTAGGATTCAGAACATCTAAGTTTATGGGGACACCTGAATCAAACCACCACATTTGCACACACACACAAATGCACACATATCCTACACATGCAGGTACTAATGTGTGCCCATAGTTGCTGTTCATGAGCAAAAATAGTTTCCAGGTGTCTGTCCTCAACTGCTGAGCACACAGGTGCCCTTGTCACTCATCATTGTCTTACTGCTCTGGTACCATGAAGGACTGGCTCCTGCTGTCGACCTGGATCTCTATGCAAGCTTCATTTCGTTTCTCTTTTCATCTCAGAACCCACCCCAGCTGTGTCCAAGCAACACAACCTTGGAGTGACGAGTGACTGGTCTATGCTAGGGTGAATTTCTTATGCCATTTCCAAAGCCCACAGGTACCACTGCATCCTATTTATTCCCTTTGCTCCATCCTTGCTCAGAACCAGATATTAGTAGTGAATTATTTATACACTAAAAACTAAAAGGAAGAAAGATCAAAAATAAAAAAAAAAGAATAAAGTAAAGAACCAATAATAATACTGTAGGGATGTTTTTCAGGTTTCTGCCAGTCTCGCTAATATAATATATATATATATATATATATATATATATATATATATATATATTCTTATTTCAATTTTATAGAGGAAATTTCATTTCTGTACTTTCACTGAAGATAGTGTTATTGATTTATTTAAAGCATTTATGCTGAGTTACAACATTAAGACAGACACATCCAGTGACAGGAGTCCATGAAGACAATAAGCCCAGGGAGTTTTATTTGAACGGAAAGTTGAGAAGGCTGTGGGTCCACAAACATCGAACGATTCATTTTTCCCTAATTGCAGGCACCTGCGGCTGAATGGCTGCCTGCTAAAACTCAGCATTTCAGTTAATTTCTGCTGTAATTAGTGTTGTAGCACATGCATTGGCTGCTTCATGTGGAAATGCGGAAATCTGCCCAGTGGCTTCAGGAACTTCTTATTTTCATTTATTTGCTTATTTATTTATTTATTTATTTGGGCATGTGTATGTCTGTGTGTGGGCACACGCATGTCACAGCACGCGTGTGGCAGTCAGAGGACAACTTTGAGGAGTCTGTATTCCTCTTCCATTCCCTCTGGTTTGAGACAAGGTCTCTGCCACTGCAGAGGAACACCAGCCCAGCTCTCCCACAAGCTTTGTATTCTCCCGGCTCCACCTCTCACTGTGTAAGCTTGTTGGGATCAAACACACACACGCACACGCACACACACACATGCCACTTTGTGTCTGACTTTTTGTAGATTCTGGGGAGGATAGAACTTGATCAGCCAACGTTGCAAGTAGGTTCCCAGAACACCGAGCCGTCTCCCCTGACCAAGCTTCCTATTTTCTTCCTAAAAGTCTGGCAAAGGAATCTAGAAATGGTGAGAGCTGGAACTCATGCCTGACTGATTAAGCGTTTCTCAACCTAAGGGCACAGTCACTTGGAAAGCAGCTAGTCCGGTCTCTTAAGAGGGAATAGTGGACTTGGACGTAGTCGTGTCCACCTATCACACCAGCAGCACTTGGAGGTGGAGGCAAGGGATCACAAGTTCAAGGTCATCCTCAGCTACATATCTAGTTCAGGACAGCCTGTGCTGCATGAAACCCTCTCTTAAAATAAAAATTAAATTAAAAAAAAAAAAAACAGGAGCTGAGGAAATGGCTCAGAGGGTACAGTGCTTGCCACACAAGCATGAGGACCTGAGTTCAGGTGCCAGCACACACATGAAAGCCCAGCCTGGCAGAGTGTGCCTATAACCCCAGCACTGGGAGAACAGGACAAGAGGATACGGAGGGCTTTCTGGTTAGATAGTCTAGCTGAATTGGTGAACTCTGGGTTCAATGAGAGACCCTGCCTCACCAGACAAGGTGAGAGAGATTGAGGAAGACACCCGACTTCAGTCTCTGACCTCCGCCATGCTCGTGCACACACACACACACACACACACACACACACACACAAAAAAAAAAAAAAAAAAAGCTATAGGGCTGGAGAGATGGCTTAGTGGTTAAGGTGCTAATTTAAGAAGCCTAAGGACCTATGTTCAATTCCCCAGGACCCATGTAAGCCAGATGTACAAGGTGGCACAGGCATCTGGAGTTCATTTGCAGTGGCTGGAGGCCCCGACACACTCATTTTCTCTCTCTCATTCTTTCTCTCTCTCTCTCTTTTCTCTGCCTCTTCATCACTCTCTCAGATAAATAAATACATATTTTTAATTTTTTAAAAAAACAGCTATGAACACATAGTTCACAGAAGAGAAAGTCAAAACTGCCTACCAAGCTCAGCCTTGTTAAGAGGCCCAGGAAGTTCAAGTTAAATTAGTCATGTTATAACATTTTTCATCTATTAGGTTAGCAAGTGATTAAAAGTATAATAACTTTTGATGCTAGCAAGACTATGTGAAACTGGGTTCTCAATCCCCTAATTCATGAGCGTGAATTGCTGTGACCTTTATCCAAATTAACCTTAAAAAATGTCTATTAAAAATTTAAGTGTGTGTCCTTTGAGCAAGCTACCCCTCTGTGGAGAAGCCAGCCTATACCAGTAAAACCGTGGATGCATGGAAGACTTGGATGAGTGTTTATTGTATTATACTGTGCCAACCTGTGAGATTAGGAAAAGGAATAATTCTTGCAAACATAGCTACAACACGGAGAGAAAAAACAAAACCAGAAGAGCTATAAGGATGTTTTGGTATAGTTTGTACTGGAGGAAAGAAGAAACAAACTAAGTTTTCATCAGTAGGGTAACTGGGTACATTTTGCCACATCCATGCTGATAGATTTTGGCCCATTCATGTTATGAAATACTACATAACAATTTAAAAGACTGACGTCAATCTCTTCAGCTAAGCAACAAAACAATCTAATGCATGCTTTCAAACCTATCATGGGAGGCTAGGGACCTGGCTCAGTGGTTAAAGGAAATTGCTTGCAAAGCCTGCTGACCAGGGTTCAATTCCCCAGTACCCAAGTAAGCCAGATGCAAAGTGATGCATGGAAACTGTGATCCCAATGCACCTGCCATGAGAGGCCAAGCTAGAGAACTGGGAGCTTGCAGGCCAGCTCGTTTGATGTGGGTTTGTTGTGGGCCAGCTAGTCTAACATGGACCAGCTAATGTTCTTTTGCAATCTAGCAGTTCATCTGAAGCATCAAGAGACCCTGCCTCAAAGCAGGTGAAACACAGACACCGTACATTGTCCTCTGACTGCCACTGCAGTAAATGTACCCATATACACAAACAATCCATCGAACAAATAATATATCATTTTCAAAACATGTCAGAGAAGGGCTGGAGAGAGGAAGATATCTCAGTGAGTAAAGAGCTTGCCTCAAAAGTATGAGGACCTAGCCGGGCGTGGTGGCGCACGCCTTTAATCCCAGCACTCGGGAGGCAGAGGTAGGAGGATTGCTGAGAGTTCGAGGCCACCCTGAGACTACATAGTTAATTCCAGGTCAGCCTGGACCAGAGTGAGAACCTACTTCGCAAAACCAAAAAAAAAAAAAAAAAAAAGTATGAGGACCTGACTTCAACCCCCACAATCCACCTACAAAAGCAAAGCATGGGCTGGAGAGATGCCTTAGCGGTTAAAGCGCTTGCCTGCGAAGCCGAAGGATCCATGTTCGACTCTCCAGATCCCATATAAGCCCGATGCACAAAGGTGAGACAAGCACAAGGTTACACATGTCCACTAGGTGGTGCAAGCATCTGGAGTTCAATTTCAGTGGCTGAGACCCTGGGGCGCCAATTCTCTCACTCTCTCTCTGTCTCTCTCTAAACAAAAAAAAAAAATAAAAAGCCAAGTATGGTGCTGCACACTGGTAATCCCAGGTAGATCCTGAAGCTTGCTGGCCAGGTAATTTGGCCTAATTGGTGAGCTACAGGTGAGTGAGAGACCTTGTCTCAAAAGGAAGTGGCTGGCATCTCCCAGCTAGCCTTCATATTGCTGGAAAGCATTATGGGAGTCGCTGGGGGACAACAGTCATGAACAGTGTGAATAAGCAGGGGACCCTGCAGGCTACAAAACCAACCATCCTGGCAAGAACTACACACTTGTGCAATAGTGGCATACAGCCTTTGCAGGTAACCAATTGTTCTCCAGTTGGACCTGAGGCACAGAATTCATGTCTGTTACTGGAAACCAAGTCAGACTCCCATGGTCAGGAAACTCATAGACTTCAGAGAGAAGCCCCCACTGCTCTCTGGATAAGGAGAGTGGGCTTGCACACCACAACGTCTCTCAAATAGCTATCCGTATCTCCTTTAACCCAAGCTGCTCATGCTTGTGGTTAGAGAATCTATTTTATTTTACAGGTAGCAGAGAAAAGATAGCCAACTGCCCACCATAAAACTTGCTGCCTCTACCACATCTGCCGGGGCCCATGAGAAATTGTAAACAGTCACCGTGACCGGTAGCCTGACAACCAGCTCCAGGGGAACAGCGACAGACACTGTGGTCAATCCACACACAGTGAATCAGAAACTCAGAGGCTACAGAGAACGCAACACCGAACCAGACTGCTAACAGATCAGCCAAGACTCAGGGACCATTATGGAAGAGGGGGAGGGAAGACTGTAAGAGCCACAGGGTGGCTAGAAACATCCTGAGCCACAGCCTCCCCACCCTCAGAGGCAGACTGAGACCTTAATTACCCAACCAACGTGAACGCCAGTAACTCCACTGAGGAGCCCTCAGGGAATGTGGGGAGGGGGAGAGGGGATATAAGACTACAACCTTTTTTTTTAAAAAAATGAAAAAATTACTAAAAGACACCAGAGGTTGTCTCTGGCTTCCACATGCACATACATATGTTCTCTCTCTCTCTCTCTCTCTCTCTCTCTCTCTCTCTCTAAAATGCCATTGTGCAATGCTTTGGATTCTGGGACATTGTGTTCCAGCTAACTCCCCTCCCCCCACCCCCCCAGAGATTGAACTCTAGTCCTTGAGTCTGTGAGGCAAACATTTTACCGCTGAGCTACATCCCCAGCTCTTGTTTTTTTTTTTTTTTTTTTAAAGACAGGGTCTTGCTCTGTGGTAGTCCAGGCTGGCCTAGAACTTTCTATGTAGCTCAGACTGGCCTTAAACTCATGAGCCTGTCTATTGAATCTACATTGCATCTTTTAAAAAAAAAAAAAAAAAAAAAAAAAAAAAAAAGCCTTTGTGTGTTTGAGTGTGTGTGTGATCATCTGTGTGAGTGCAGGTATATGAACACCATGGACACATGTAGAGATCAAAATACAAGCTCAGCTGTTAGCCTTCCTTCCACTTTTTTGTTTGTTTGTTTGTTTGTTTGTTTGTTTGTTTTTCGAGGTAGGCTATCACTCTAGTCCAGGCTGACCTGGAATTCACTGTGTAGTGTAGTCTCAGGCTGGCCTTGAACTCAAAGCAATCCTCCTACCTCTGCCTCCTGAGTGCTGGGATTCAAGGCATGCGCCACCATGCCCGGCTTCTTCTACTTCTTTTGAGGCAGGGTCTCTTGGCGTTTGCTAAGGCATACACCATGCTCCCTAACCCATGCGCTTCAAAGGAGTCCTGTCTCCACCTCCCGTCTTGCCATAGGATTTTGGGGATTGCAGACTTGAGCCATCATGTCTGGCTTTATGTGGGTTCTGGGGATCCAAACTCAGGTCCTCACTCTTGCACAACAAGTTCTTTGCCTACAGAGTCCATATTGCGTGTGTGTGTGTGTGTGTGTGTGTGTGTGTGAGATGTATGCACATGCACATACCCCATGCACATCTATTAAGAGAATCTGGGGTGTCCTTCTCTAGTCACTGTCAGTGAGCCCCATCAGCCATTCCCCAGTCTCCACCTGCTACAGGCTGGGGTTACAGACATACGTGCCCATGTCCAGTTTTTTGTTTGTTTGTTTATGTGGGTTTAATAGAGTAAAACTTGACAATCTCTGGGCATAAAAGCTCTCATGCTTAAGCAGCAAGCACTCTTAACTGCTGAGCCATCTTCCCAGCCCTATTACATCTTCTAAGTGGGAAAATGCCATACCACCTTCCCAGCTCATTCAAAACCCCTCAGCAATTTCCAAAAATTACTAAAACTCTCCCCAACACCCATCTAACAACACGCCAAGAGTTTTCAGCATCACACGGAGCATTTAAAGCACCACTAACCTAATTATTTAACACTTAATGAGCCCACTAGAGGATGTGTACTCACACTCCACATAATGTCTTCTCTACTGCAATTAATGTAGCCTGTAATAAAGGCAAATAGGGAAATAATATGCTAAAGACTCAATGAATCACCAAAAAAAAAAAAAAAAAAAAAAAAAAACAGAGAGTGAGAAAGTAAAACAAAACAAGGGAAGTGTGTTCATGGCAGTTTGTAGGTTGAAGCACTGTTGAAGGGAGGGAGGCTGACATGGGCACCGTGGATCCTCCAATGTCCCCCATGAGGACCTTGTTCCTCCAGCTGTGGGTGGTGCTGTGGCTGGCCAGCCTCCATCTGACAGGCCCAATAAAGACCATGTCTCCACAGCCACAACCCCTCCCTGACAGCTCTTGTCCAGGAACATGGAATTTGGGGTAACCTAAAGCTGTGTTCCCAGGCCATGGTCATTGATGTTTGGCTCCAGAAAAAAAAAAATCTCTTATTCCCTTTGAGGTGAGCACTGTGTTTTGTAGTCAGTGAACACCTGGCATGCTGGTTGTATGCCACCTGGGGTGGCAGAATGGCAGAGTGAGAGGTGCTCAAGGCGGAGTGAGGAAAAGTTAACACTCAGCCTATGCCCAGCCCAAGGAGCTGGTATAGTTTCTTGGCCACTCGGGGCTCTTTGAACACATTTAGGGGGCTATGGATGAAGCAATGAGACAAAACAATAAATACATCTTCTTTATTCCCTGTCCCCCCAACGGTGAGACATCTATAAACTGATTCTCTGTCTTCTCCTCTCCCTCACCACCCTTCCTCATGGCAGGCATGTTAGCCCCTGTTCTCTGTGCTCTATGAGTTGGCATCTTGGGGCTTCCACGATGCTAGGGGAATGGGGATGGCCTCTCGGGGATCAGACAGTTCTTAGAGTCACATGTTCTCCTCTCAAATGCAAAAGAGACAGTTGTGCCAGGCACAGTGACACATGCCTTTAATCTCAGCACTTGTGAGGCTGAGGTAGGAGGATCACTGTGAGTTCAAGACCAGCCTGGACTACAGAATGAGTTCCAGGTCAGACTGTTTAAAAAGAGAGAGTGTGTGTGTGTGTCCTGAGCCCACCCAGAAGGACATGGGCCTCTCGTGCTGGACCATCTTGCTCCTGTCCTAGCCATTCCCAAACAAAACAGGGACACTCCTGAGGCTCTCAAGCCCCCCGCAAACCAGCCCACTCTGAGGGCTGGAAATGTAGAGCTTGATGTGCTTGTGGCCCTGGGTTTGATCTCCAGAAGTGCAAAAATGAAGGATAAACCAGCCAGACCTAACTCTGCCTGCTAGACCCCTCCCCTTCATCGCCCTGAAACCACACAGAGGGCCCTTGTCTGTCAGTTCTCTGTCTCTCTCCCTCTCTGCCTTACTCTCTATCTCTCTAGCTATTTATCTTTCTTTCCCTCTCTCTATATGTGTATGTCTCTCTTTGTCTTTGTCTCTCTCAATCTCTCTCCATATTTTTTGTGTCAAACGTCAGAATTTGTTTTTTTTATTATTGACAACTTCCACAATTATAGACAATAAACAGTGATGATTCCCTCCCCCCTCACTTTCCCCTTCACAACTCCACTCTCCATCATATCCCCTCTCAATCAGTCTCTCTTTTCAGTTTGATGTCATCATCTTTTCTTCCTATTATGATTGTCTTGTGTAGGTAGTGTCAGGCACTGCAAGGACATGGATATCCAGGCCATTTTTTGTGGAAGAGTACATTGTAAGGAGTCCTACCCTTCCTTTGGCTCTTACTTTCTTTCCACCACCTCTTCCGCAATGGACCCTGAGCCTTGGAAGGTGTGTTAGAGATGTTTCAGTTCTGAGCACTCCTCTGCTACTTCTCAGCACCATGGTGTCTTCTGAGTCACCCCAAGGTCACCACCATCTGAAAAGAGAAGCTTCTCTAACCAAAAGTGAGAGTAGAATTAACATATGGGTATGAACATTAAGAAAAGTGCTTACTAGGCAGTTTGGTGAGCATAATATATGCACTTAGCCAGACACCAGCAGATATTACACCCCTAGGGCTCATGACTTCCCCCATCATAGGTTTTCAGTATCAGGCATGTATTCCCTCCAGTGGAGTGGGCCTCCAGTCCAATTAGAGAGCAGTTGGTTTCCCCCATAGCAGACATGCCACTATTGCACCTGTTGGCTCATTTAGCCTGGTTGGCCCAACTTAAGGCTTGCAGTCTCCACTGTTGTTTACCTCCACTGATGTCTTCTCTGTCCCAGGGAGCTGCATGCACCATAGCTTGTCCCAGCTTTCCGTCAGCTAGTCTGCAGGGAGGAAGTTTTCATCTCAGCTCTAGCAGGATTTCTCAGTGACCTGCAACTCAAGTATGTGGAGATTTTAGCAACAGGGTCTTACCATCTATTCCTGGTGGGAAACCCAAGGGCCTTGGCAATGGCCTATAATGTTTTGGGGGTATCAGTGACCTCCTTGGCCAACAACTTGCTGGAAGGTATCCCATCCCTGGTACTGAAAATTTTCTAGTAACAATCTATGGCTTCTGGGTATTCCATTGTCCAAAAAAAAAAAAAAATAGGTTTCCATATGACTTATTCATACCCTCTTAGATTCTGATTAACCCTCTCCCCTCCATATTTTTATCTCTCTCTTACTCTCTTTCTTTATTCCTCTCTTTTCCTCTCCCTCTGCCTCCCTATTTCTTCCCCTCCCTTTTTATGTCTCTCCCCCTAGTTCCCCTCCACCACCACTTTCTCTCTCACTTTCTCTCTCCTGAACAACTCTAATTCTACCCTTCATGGCCCTGCATGGCAGTCCCTGCCTCCTGCTTCTAGGGACTTAAGAACATAACCCTTGGGCTGGAGAGATGGCTTAGCAGTTAAGGCACCTACCTGCGAAGCCTAAGAACACCCATTCAATTCTCCAGGTCCCATGTTTAGCCAGATGCAAAAAGTGATGCAAGGGCGCAATGCCGCACTTGCCCACAAGGGGGCGCATGCATCTGGAGTTCCTTAATGGCAGCTGAGAGACCACTGGCAGGCCCATTCTCTATCTGTCTCTCTCTATCTCTCTCTTGAAAAAAAAACATAACCCTATTCCTATGAATGCATGTCTCACCATCTGTGAAAAAAAGAAACAAATCTTAAGTACGGGGAGAGCACGGGGCCTGTCCGCCAGTTGATGGGCTTTCCAGGGAGGGCAGGAGATGTTCTTCCTCCCCAGGGTCCACACAGCAGGGACACTGGGACCTGAAGGAACTTCGCCACTGGACCGCATGGGACGTCAAGGCTGCAAGAGTGGCTCAGTGTTCAAGTGTCCTAACGACAGGCACACGCACGTCTGTAAGTGTTCGCATGGAAGAGCAGGTGCGGGAGACCATTGACCTTGAAAGGACCGAGGGTTGGAAGAAGTAAGGCTGTGACAATGAATTGGTGATAGACATCCTAATGGAACCTGCTGGAAAGTTTGGACTCTGTCCATTAGACCAAGAGGGTCCCTAATGAGGGCTGAGCAGAGATGGGAGCATTTCCGATGGGCCTGAGTGTGCATGTGGGAAATCCGTGCATGGCTCAGTGTGAAGAAGGTTTGAATGTGGAATGCCCCACACAGGTTCGTGTGTTTGAACGCTTTGTTCCCAGCTGGTGACGTGACTTTGGGAAGTTGTGGAAAATTTAGGAAGTGACGTGGCTGGAGGAAGTGGATCCCTGAGGTTTATAGCTCAGGCTCTTTCTCTTTTCCCTCCCTTCCTTTCCTTTCCCATACTCTTTCTTTTCCTTCCTTTCTTCTTTCCTTCCTTCTTTTCTTTGAGTTGGGGTCTCATGTACCCCAGGGTGACCTCAAACTCACTATGTAGCCAAGGATAACCTTGAACTCCTGATTCTTCTGCCTCCACCCCTCAGGAGCTGAGATTACAGACATGTGTTCCCACTCCTGGTTTGTGGGGTGCTGAGGATCAAACCCAGGGCTTCATGCATGCTAGGCAAGCACTCTTCCAAATGAGACACACCCCCAGCCCCCCCTCAAGCCTCACTTTCTGACTAAGCTCTCTGCTCTCATGATCCACAGAGATGTGAAGAATGCACACCTCCAGCTTCCACAGCCCCAGACCAAGCCGATCCCAATCAGCAAGACTTCTCCACCATGGCGGACTGCCTCCCCTTGTGACCCCAAATCACTCTTCCTCCCTTGAGTTGACTCTGTCAGGCCTCTGGTTAGTGATGCGCAGAATAATGGATGCTCAGCTTGCGTTGACTTGCTGAGCAGATACGCTTAGCAGCTTCCCCAGATGTGGATACGGTGACACGGACACAGCTCGGAGCCATTGGGAATGTGGCGTCTGCTTGGGAACGGAAACGTGTGGTGTATTGTTCTTGGCTGAGGGATGGGCAGAGTGAGGCTATCCCAGGAAGGCCCTGGCTCAGACTGGAAAGTTGGAAGATGCTGGACCACTTATCTGAGGCAGGGCAAGGACGGCTTTGGCTTGAGTTCAGACCCTTCATGTGAGGAAGGTGCTCCCTGCCGCAGCCTCGCAAGAAGTGTTTCCATCAGCAACCTAACCACCAAGCAATGCCCTTCCTTGTCCTTCCAGCCCTTTCTCCCTTTCCTCCTTTTCTCTTTCCTCTTGTTTCCCACCTTTAATATCTCCCTTCCCTCCTCCTTAAAATGTGTTTTGACACCGGCCTTGTTAAGGAAGTTCTGTCACCAATGCTATGTGACAGAAAAAAAAAAAAAGAAAAAACCAACAATGTCACAATTTTACTTTATTTCTTTCTCTCTCTTTTTTTTTAGATTTTAAATTTATTTATTTATTTATTTATTTGAGACAGAGAGAGGGAGAGAGAAAGAAAGAGTGAGAATGGGCACGCCAAGGCCTCTAGCCACTGCAAATGAACTCCAGACGTATGTGCCACCATGTGCAACTGGCTAACGTGGAACTTGGAGAATCAACCAGGGTCCTTAGGCTTTACAGGCATGCATCTTAATCGCTAAGCCATCTCTCCAGCCCTTTATTTATTTCTTTAGACAGGGTCTCATGATGTAGCCCAGCCTGGCCTCAGACTTGTGGTCTTTCTGCCTTAGCCTCTCTCTGAAGTACTGGAATTGGGGGTGTGCCCCACCATACCTGGCTAACAGTTCTACATTTCCTACTCACAACGGAAGTCTCCATTCATCCCGACTGAGGGTGGAGCAGTGACAACAAGTACTTGGGAGAGCTAAACTCTGCCAACTTGGTGCTGGGAAGATGACACACTGGATACAGCCCTTGTTGCACAAGCGTGAGGACCTGAGTTCAAACTCCAGGACCCACGTAATGCCGGGTGGGTGTGGGACTCCCTGGGGCAAGCAGATTGGGTAGATTGGATGACTTGATTCAAGTGAAAAACTCTGCCTCAGTGAATAAGGTAAAGTGATTAAAGAGGACGCCTGATATCACCCTCTGGCCTCCATACCCGTGCATAAATGAGCACACATACACATATGAACATGCATACACACATGCACATACACCACACACAAAAAGTGTGTCAACATGGGTTGAGTGATCTTGCCCTTCCAGGGCATGCCCTCCCTACCTGTAAGCACTACCTCATTTCTCACTCCCCTTCTGATTTGGACCTTGGAGTTCATCTTCTCTGCACCTCCTGTGTCTGCTGCATGGTGAGTGTACCTCCATGCCACCTGCCCTTAGGCTGATGCTCCTGGCCCCAAATCCTCCCTCTTGATAGCATTGACTTCCTCCGTAAATGATTACGGAGCAGAATGGAGCCATCCCGCACGAGTTAGCCTCGGAATAAATTGCAGCCATATTTTTTCCTTCCCGTTTTTCTCCCCCGCGGTATGTGCTCCATCACCTTAAAGATCCCTTTGTTTGACAGTTCAGTGTGTTAGAGTGGGCTGGGGTAATATTTCTTCTCTATTGTAATAATTACTTCCTCTTATAATTTTTGAGTTGTATCGGAGCACTGAGTGTCATTCTCCCATCCCCTGAATGGAAAGGTTTCCACTGTCCCCCAGTAGCATACCACATGCAAAAAAGAAAAAGAAGACATCAGTGAAAATGAACAGACATATAGAGATCTTACAGGAAGAAAGCAAACAGCACTGATTAGATAAGCAGACAGGAGTAGATGAGGCTGGGAAGATGGCTCAGTCAGTAAGGTGTTTGCCTCACAAGCATGAGGACCTGAGTTCAATTCCTAGAACCTACCTTAAAAAGCCGGGCATGGGCTGGAGAGATGGCTTAGATGTTAAGGCACTTGCCTGCAAAGCCTAATGACCCAAGTCAATTCTCCAGAACCCACATAAGTCAGATGCACATGATGGCACATGCATCTGGAATTCATTTGCATTGGCTAGAGGCCCTGGCATGCCCATTCTCTCTCTCCTCTCTCTCATTCATATATATATATATATATATAAAGAGCTGGGCATGATGACACACACATGTAATCCCTGCACTGGGAGGGCAGACACAAGGATTCCTGGAGCTCGATAACCAGCCAGTTGAGCCTAGTTGGTGAGTTTCATACCAGTGAGAAATCCTATTACAAAAAAAAGGGAGGGGCTGGAGAGATGGCTTAGTGGTTAAGGTGCCTGCCTGAGAAGCCTAAGAACGCCTGTTCGAATCTCCAGGTCCCACGTTTACCAGACGCAAAAGTGACACAAGCGCACAATGTCGCACATGCACACACGGGGGCACGTGAGTCTGGAGTTCGTTCACAGCGGCTGAGAAGCCCTGTTGTGCCCATTCCCTCTCTGCCTCTTCCTCTCTCTCTCTCTCTCTCTCAAATTAAAAACAAAAACTGGTAG
The DNA here is from genome assembly GCA_036365145.1 of Orientallactaga sibirica. Lineage (NCBI taxonomy): Eukaryota > Metazoa > Chordata > Mammalia > Rodentia > Dipodidae > Orientallactaga > Orientallactaga sibirica. The sequence continues at coordinate 1,630,674 of JAEOAD010001941.1, read as the reverse complement.
ACAATGGGCTCTAATTATATCTCAGTTGTTAGAGTGCCTAAATAGCAAGCATGAAGCCCTGGGCTTGAGCCCACACATTGCATAAAATACAGCAGTGTAGTACACACCTGTGATCCCAAACCTTAGAAGTCTAAGTAGAAGAATCAGGAGTTCAAGGTCATCCATAGCTACATAGGGAGTATGAGGCCAGCCTGGACTACATGAAAGGCTAACTCAAAAATAAATATTTTTTTTAAAGCAGGTGATAGGTGCTGGGGAGATGGCTCAGTGGATAAAGCACTGGCCATGCAAGTAGAAGGACCTGACTTCCAGTCCCCAGAACCCATGTAAAGCCAGATGCTATGGCAGATGTCTGGTTCCCCAGAGTTCCTATGATGAGAAGGAAGACAGAGGTAGGATAATTTCCTAGAAGTTCATGGGCCACCCAGCCTGGCAAATGCAGTGGTGAACAACAAGAGATCCTGCCTCGAAAAAGGTGCACCCACACGATAAAGAAAGACATCATAAAAATTAAACAGACTTATATAGAAATCTTGTGGGAATAAAGAGGGATCCCTGGTTAGCTGAACAGTAAGAACAAAGGAGCATTGTAAGAAAAATACTGGCATACTCTTTAGCAACAGTTCAATAAAGACAGCATGATTATCAAGGTTTGGGGAAGCTCCTCCTGTCTTTAATAATAAAATAATTCCTTATGGGGCTGGGGAGATGGCTTATCAAATAAGGCACTTGCTTACAAAGCTAAGGACCCATCTTCGACTCTCCAGATCCCACATAAGCCAGACGCACAAAGGTGGGGCAAGCACAAGGTCACACATGCCCAGTAGGTGGCGCAAGTGTCTTTAGTTCGATTTCAGTGGCTGAAGCCCTTGTGTGCCAATTCTCTCTTTCTCTCTCATAATAAAAAGCGTTTTTTTTAAATAATAATAATTCCTTATGATACTTGCCCAATTACAATATTCAAATGATTGTTCATTGAAGGATCTGTGGGACCACGAAGAATGAATTCTCTTGGTGCAACTCAACATCGTGGAGTTCCACAGCTCCCCAATGTGGAGAGGAAATGAAGATGGATTAGAAAAGATGTCCCCCGTCCCTGAATCAAAGGTTCTGCCTCTGATGTCCCCTGTCATCTCCATGCACTAGGCCATAAGGGTGGTGTCAGCGAAATTTGGGGTTTGTAAGGGTGACAGTGAAGTCCAGGACAATCACCTGGACATCACCTGGGATCTAGCTGGAGACACACAGGCTTAAGCCATCCCAGAGCTACAGCATCAGAATGTTCCACAGGGCGAGATGCTCCAGGGACCATGTGTGTGCTACAGTTTGAGAAGCAAGGTCTGGGAAACAGTTTCCAGAAGGTAAAACCCAGCCATCTGGAATGTTCCACAGGGAGCACAACCAAACATTGGCTAAATCCATCTGCAAAGAGCTAACATCCAGATAAAGTCCCATCTTGAAGTTTGGAGGGATAAACATGCGGGAGAGGGACCCCGTTCAGACCATCAAGAGACCAACTTTGGCTCCTGGCTGAGTCTCAGTGTCCATGTGTCTAAAAAGTATGCTGCTGAAGATCTTTAATGGAATCTGTCTGGTTTGTGTGAACGTGTGAGTGTCTGCACGCTGGTGCGTGTGCATATGTATGTGTGAAAGCCAAAGACAACCTCAGATGTCGTCTCTCAGCTGCCATCTGTCTTTTCTTTTCTTTTCCTTTTTTTTCTTGAGGTAGCTCAGACTGGACCCAAAACAAACTCTGTAGCCCAGGTTGTCCTCGAACTCACAGTGATTCACCCGACCTCAGCCTCCAAGTGCTGAGATTAAATGCATCACCTTCTCTTTTTGAGACAGGATCTTTCGTAGTGTGACCTGATGAGTCCTAAAGAATCCCCCATCTCTACCTCCCCAGTCCTGGGACTGCAAACACATGCAAGCACACAGAATTTGTTGTTGTTGTTGTTGTTAAGATTTATTTATTTGAGACAGAGACAGAGGTGGGGAGAGAGAGAGAGAGTGAGAATGGGAGTGCCGGGGCCTCAAGCCACTGCAAACTAACTCCAGATGCATGCTCCCCCTTGTGCATCTAGCTTACGTGGGACCTGGAGAGTCAAACCTGGATCCTTAGGCTTGGTAGACAAATGCCTTAACTGCTAAGCCATCTCTCCAGCCTGTTGTTGTTTTTTAAAAACTTTTTATAGTTTTATTTTTATTTGTTTATTTATTTACTTGAGAGAAAGAGGAGGAGAGAGAATGAGCACGCCAGGGCCTCTAGCCACTGCAAACGAACTCCAGATGCATGTGCCCTCTTGTGCATCTGACTTACATGGGTTCTGGGGAATCAAACTGAGGTCCTTAGGCTTTGCAGGCAAGGGGCTTAACTAATAAGCCAACTCCCCAGCCCCTGTTGTTGTTGTTGTTGTTGTTGTTGTTGTTGTTGTTGTTGTGTTGTTGTGTTGTTGTTGTTTGTTTGTTGTTGTGTTGTTGTTGTTGTTGTTGTTGTTGTTGTTGTTGTTGTTGTTGTTGTTTGTTGTTGTTGTTTGTTGTTGTTGTTGTTGTTGTTGTTGTTGTTGTTATTTAATGTGGCTTCTAGGAATCCAGCTCAGGTCTTCATGCTTCCCAAGCAGGCACTTTGACTAATCCATCCCCCCTCTGCTCCCGACTTTGTTTTTAATTCTAAGGTAGCAGAGAAGGCAGCCAGGACAGATATAGAGAGGCCTGAGGAGTTAACCACCTGAGATTTCTCTGTCCATCAGTATTCAGACTTTAAGGCAAGGACCCAAAGTTTGGTGGGATATTTAAATCTGCCTCTCAGACTCACTGGGCATGCGCCTTGCCTCTGCTTCTTCTTGTATTTGAGGCCAAGCTCACACTTTGCAGGAATCTGGTGGAGTCTTGGAATTTAAAATTAAATCATTCTCCAGTATGCTGAGGACAGAGGTGCCACCGGAATACCAAATAGAACATAACCTACGAAGGCTCCCCAGATTCTGAATCTGGCAAGGAGAGCAAAAGGGGGTTGGGGAGAAAGAGCTATTTTTAATTCCTGGCCAAGAAAAAAAGTTTTAAACCCACAGTAATATCATGAGCTCAGCCTGTTCGAACAATGAATTCTGTTTCCATAATTGTCCTGTCTACAGTTAACGCTGGGAGAAAGAACAAGAATCATGGTGATTTCTTATCTAAGCCTGCTCCGTTTCCCAGCTGCAGAGTGGAGGAGGGGTGTTCTCAGAGCCCCTCTCTCCCATCCCAGAGAACCCTGAGAGAAGGAGATAGTGACCCATCCCAGGGTCAAGCCATATGACTCATAATTAATATTTAACACGGCTTTAAAAAATAAGTGACAAGCCCCTTAATCAGCACATAACATTATCTGAGGTCAGAAGAGAAGAAATGCATTTATTGATTGATTTGAATTTTACCCCTCACCCCCATTCACACGCCCCTGTGGATATATTAATCAATAATGCCTACAATGTCCACATTTTTGTTAAGGTCTCCTGTGAACAACTGTTAAGCCAGCCAGCTCACTCCACTCAGCTCAGCAAAGCATGTTGACAAGAAATCACTTGTTCAGAGAGCGATTTTGCCACCTGTTGCCACTATACCTGCCCCAAGACGGTTCACCACCCTTTGAAGAAGAACGTGTGAATTCAGTATGTAGCTTCTTTGGGCACTCGTATTTTAAAGATGCTTGAAAACACAGAAAGGAGGCTTGCAGAGGACTCAGTGGGTAAAGAATTTTGCCTCACAAACATGAACACTGAGCTTGGATTACCTAGTGCCTGGCATAGTGGCACGTGCCTTTCATCCCAGCACTGGGGAGTTGGAAACAGGAGGATTCCTGGGTCGTCCTGACTAGCTAATCTAGCTGGATCAGTGAGCTCCAGGTTCAGTGAGAAACCCTGTTTCAAAAAAAAAAACTAAAGTTGAGCTTCAGGGATGGCTTAGCAGTTAAGGCATTTCCCTGCAAAGCCAAAGGACCCAGGTTCAATTCCCCAGGACCCACGTTATCCAGATGCACAAGGGGGCACACGCGTCTAGAGTTCATTTGCAGTGGCTGGAGGCCCTGGTGTGCCCATTCTCTCTCTCTCTCTCCCTCTTTCTCTCTGTCAAATAAATAAATAAAATAAAATATTTTTTAAAAAACTAAAGTGGAGAACAATTGAGGGAAATATCAGATGACCACCTCTGGCTTCCACATGCTCACACACACATGCAGACCTAGAAGCAAAAGGAGACAAAATTGCTCTCCTTGAAGAAGTGGGTTTTTTTTGTTTGTTTGTTTGTTTGTTTGTTTTTGAGGTAGGGTCTCACTCTGGCCCAGGCTGACCTGGAATTCACTCTGTAGTCACAGGGTAGCCTCGAACTCACGGCGCTCCTCCTACCTCTGCCTCCCAAGTGCTGGGATTAAAGGCGTGCACCACCACGCCCGGCACAAGTGGTTTGTTTTCAGCATGGTTTCCCTTAGCTAAAGTGTGAGCTTGCTGGCTTAACAGCTGCACCTAGGAAGCCTAAAAGAAAAAAATTCTTGCTGCATTCCTCGGAGCACCTGAATGCGGATCCTCAGAACCCACCTAAAGGCCAAAAGCAATCAGGAGCATCTGCACTCAGAGTGCATTTGCTGAAGGGACACAGAACAGGACAATGTCCCTGAACAGTGAGAGACCCTACTTCAAATGAGGTGTGTGTGGGGGAGGGGAATGCCGTCCCAGAAATTGTGTTCTGTCCTCCACCTGTGCCCCGTGGCACACATGCACTGCACTCACATACAAACACTCACATATGCATACATGTGCACTAAATAAGTAAATAAACTTTAAAAAATCTGGACGTTGTAGGCATTATTCATGCATGCACGCGCGCGCGCACACACACACACACACACACACACACACAGTACCAACCAGGCATGGTGGCGCACGCCTTTAATCCCAGCATTCGGGAGGCAGAGGTAGGAGGATCGCCGTGAGTTCAAGGCCACCCTGAGAAGACAGAGTGAATTCCAGGTCAGCCTGGGCTAGAGTGAAACCCTACCTCGAAAAACAAAAACAAAAACAAACAAAAAACAGTACCCACAGGTAAGCATGGAGAGAAACAGAACAATTCACATTCCCAGTACCCAAGATGGGCAAATGCCAAATTCTTCCCTTTGAATTTTCTTTATAGATCTGAAATTTTAAAAAAAATAAAATAAAATAAAAGCCGGGTGTGGTGGCGCACGCCTTTAATCCCAGCACTAGGGAGGCAGAGGTAGGAGGATCGCCGTGAGTTCAAGGCCACCCTGAGACTACAGAGTGAATTCCAGGTCAGCCTGGGCCAGAGTGAGACCCTACCTCAAACCCCCCCAAAAAAAAAAAAACCGGCAGGTATGCATAGGCCTGTAATTCCAGCACTAGGGAGGCTAAGCAGGAGGGTCAGAAGCTTGAGGCTGGCCTCGGCTACATATCAAGTTCAAGGCCAGCCTGGGCTACATGGCGAGACCCTGTCTCTCCTTCACTCCAATGAACAGAACCTTACAGGTCAACCCCACCCACCGGATAATAAGAGCAAAGTGTGGAGAGTCCAGTGAAGGATGTGTTCTGGCGCCACCATAAGCTTCCATCCCCTCTGACAGGCATGTCCGTGAACAGCCGAGGGCATTATCGCGTGGACCCCTTTAGGTCCCTAGAGTTTGCTTTCCGCCCCTGACGTTGTGCTCTGCGCTTACCTCGTGCATGTGCTTGGGGAGCTCAGAGAAGTCTACCATGGATTTTCTAGCCATCGCCATCTTGCCTCCTGCTCGTGGGCATCTGGGCCTTCTCTGCTCGCTCCCTTTTGGGAGTAGTGAGCACTCTTTGCCTCCTGTCTGGTGTGCGGATGAACGTCTGGGTTGTGGTGAGGTACATTTTCAACCTCACTTCCAGAGGAGCTGGGGGGGGTGTGAAAGCTCCCCTTCTCTGTCTACTCCCCCCTACCCCCAGCCTTTGATATTTCCCAGCCTTTCTTCTTATGCAAACACCCTGCTGGTGCGGCTTGTTCCTGTACAGTTTTTCTGCAGCTTTCACTGCTGGGGAAAGCCAGAGCAGGAAGCAGGTGTCAGAAATTCCTGGGCTTCAGCTGGAGAGATGGCTTAGTGGTTAAGGCACTTGCCTGCAAAGCCAAAGGATCCCAGTTCGACTCTCCAGGACCCATGAAAGCCAGATGCACAAGGGGGCACATGCATCTGGAGTTTGTTTGCAGTGGCTGGAGGCCGTGGAACGCCCATTCTCTCTCTCTCTGCCTCTTTCTTTTTCTCTCTCTGAAACAAATAAATAAATAATATAAAAAATGAGAAAAAAAAATCTTGGGCTTCAGCTGGGGATGGAGCTGTGCTGGTAGAATGCTGGCTTAGCACGCACAAGGCCCTTGGTTCCATCCTCGGCACTGTGCTGGTGCATGCCTGTAAATTCAGCACTTTGGACACTCGGGCAAGAGTGTAAGAAATGCAAAGTCACCCTGGCTACATACCAAGTTCCAGGATAGCATGGGCTATATGAGACCCTATTGGGCTTTGGGAATGTAAACTGCTATAGCCACTATGGAAATAAGCATAGTGGGTCCTCAAAAAAAACTAAAACTAGAGGGCTGGGGAGATGGCCCAATGGTTAAAGGCACTTACTTCAAGGCCTGCTGACCCAGGTTCAATTTCCAAGCCACCCGCATCAGCCCTACATAAAAAGTGGCACAAGTATCTGGTGTTCATTTGCAGTGTGTGCACGTATGCACATGTGTGCACGTGCACACACACACACACACACACACACACGTTTAAAAACAATAAACCTGGGCTGGAGAGATGGCTTAGCAGCTAAGGCGCCTGCCTGCTAAGCCTAAGAACGCTGGTTCCAATGTCCAGCGGTTCCAATCTCCAGGTCCCACGTTTAGCCAGATGCAAAGTGACGCAAGGGTGCAATGCCGCACTTGCCCACAAGGGGGCGCACGCATCTGGATTGTGTTCACAGCAGCTGAGACACTGCTGGCGCGCCCATCTCTGTCTCCCTCTCTGTCTATCTCTCTCTGTCTCTCTCTCTCTAAAAATAAAATAAAAAATAATAAAAATAATTTTAAAAAATTTTTAAAAATAAAAACAATAAAAACAATAAACCTACCATAAGACCCGGCTACACCACATCACACATACCTAAGCCAACATACCACAGGGATGCTAGCTTTTTTTTTTTTCTGTTTTGACTTGTTTTTATTTGTGTGTTTGTTTTTGAGACAGGGTCTCTCTCAGTGGCCTCTGATGGCCTGGAACTATGTAGCTCAAGATGACCTTGAATGCTCAGTAATCCTCCTGCCTCAGCTTCTTGAGTGCCAGAATCACAGGTATGAACCACTACGGCTGGCATCCATGTTTACTGCCTCCCTCGTTACAATAGCCGGCACATGGAATCAGCCTAGATGCCCATCCCCAGATGAATGGATAAAGAGAATGTGGCAGATACACACAGTGGAAATGTATTCCGCCATAAAAAAGGACGGAATTATGTCATTGGCAGGAAAATGGATAGAGCTGAAGATCATTACACTAAGTGAAATAAGTCAGACTCAGAAAGCCAAATGCTGAATGTTTTCTCTCGACATAGGTGGACTCCACGTTTAACTTGCGCGTGTCTGTGAATGAAAGTGGAAGGGGATGACATGGAAAGAGGCAAGGAACCAGCTGGAGGGGAAAGAGAAACAAAGGAGGAGAGGGTGAGTAATGAAATCAAATACAGATGTGTAAAAATGTCACAATGTCTGTCCTCCCAGCTGCTGGGGAGGACTAAAACAGAAGGATCCTAAGTTCAAGGTCTGCCAGGGCTACGGTGTGAGTTAAAGACTGGTCCGGACAACACAGGAAGACCCTGAGTCATGATAAAGAGTAAAAAGAGGGCTGGGGGCATGACTCAGAAGTAGAGCTTTTGGCTACAGCCCCCAGAGGGGCCACAGGTGTGACTCCACTGTGATCTGCTCAGGGAAGGACGTGGCTCAGTGCTAGCTTGCTTGCCTAACCAGCAAGTGGCCCTGGATTTCCTTGGGTGGGGGAGGAATGTGTATGTGTGTGGTGTACATAGGTGTATAGTATTCCCGTGTGTGTGTGTGTGTGTGTGTGTGTGTGTGTGTGTTTGGAGGCCGGAGGACAACATCGGCGTCGTTTTCAATCACCATTATTTTGACATAGGTTAGCTCCTGAATCGGAAGCTCCCAGTTCATCCAGGCTAGCTGTGTAGTGAGTCCCCTGCCTCTGCCTCCCCCATGCTGAGATTAGAGGCGGGCACCACCTTACCTGGTGTTTTCACAGGGCTACCAGGGATCTGCATTCAAGTCCTCTGCTTGCATGGCAAGCACTTTGCCCCCTGAGCGCTTGCATCCTAATCCCTTGGCCTGGATTTCAACCTCTAGCCCTGAAGAAACAAAGTGTGACTGCATGTGAAGGTCTTATTCCAAACGCCCCGTGAGTAACTGCTCATGTTTCGAACAAAGCAAATGGTTGCAAGCAGAGCTAGCCTGTGGTTTGGACAAAACTCTCCGGATCGTGGACGCAGGAACTCACCACACTTGCAAACATCTCACAGTGCAATGGAGTCGGCCAGATAGCCCCACCTCCATTCTCCTATTTGTAGACTTTGGCAACATGGAGAGGGGGGCGGTTGTGGGTGACCCCCGAGGACCCGGCTTCATCCACCCCTTCTGGCTCTCACACCTTGTGGAATGCCTAGCTCCCCAAGGCCTGGGAAGATTCCAAGGGGAAAGAAGAAACACAAGAGAGGCCAGCGCTGCCTGCTAGATCCGCTAACCTGCCCATTGCAAGGGCCCCACAGGAAAGCAGATTGGACTGGTCCTGTGGTAGAGATGGCAGCAGGAAGGAACGTCAATTCCCTGTTCTTCCGAGATGTCCCCTGCCAGCATTCTGAGAGACAATAAATCACTCATTTCTGACATGATTTATTTTTCAGAGCCTTTTTTCATAAGAAGCAGTCTCATTTCAAACATAATTTAAATGGGGGAAAAACCCTGCTATGTCTATTATTAATTAAATGTGATTCTGGGACCAACCTGGTAGACATAGGCAGAGGGGAAGAAAGCGTCGACCCAAATATGTTACACCAGACCCACCAGACTTTTGGGGGAGGGCATTCCAAATGAGATTTTTTGCCATAAATCCAAATATCTGTTGATGCTTATCTGCATTTTGATGTTGGAATTAGATGCTCCGTGTGCGGATGTTGGAATATTTATTGATAGTTAAAATTTCATGTTCCTGGATTGATGTTTGTGCATAAGGACAAATGACTAGTGTCTTAGTGGTCGTTTGAACAGGTGTAAAGATTATTTAATGCCGAGTTCTGCTTTCTGTCTTTGGGTACTCCAGGGAACGAGAAATCAAGCCTGCAGGGACTACCCAGGTGGAAAAAGGAAAGAAATGATGAACACATATAAATAAGTCAGTTCTGGGTCCTATTGGCTGGGAATGGGCTTTTCCTTTTATGATCTTGTTACTGTTGCAAATTTATGAATTCTAAAAAATTTAGAGACCATTTGAAATATTTAAATGCATTTTAAAGACTCCGCATAGGCAGCAGAGCTACAACCTGGCAGCATCCAAAGTGTTTTTCACAAGCCAGTGGTCGGCCCTGGGACACCTTGGCTGTTGGGGACCTGAGTTGTCACCACTTTGTAGAAAGATGCGGCTGGGCGGGGGCACAGATCAACATGCACACCTGGGGCCCACCCATCCCAGAGCCAGAAATAAAGGGTGTGTTACCTGGAGTTGGTGTTTTGTGTTGTTGTTTTGTTCTGAGATGGGCTCTCACTATGTATGCCAAGTTGGCCTCAAACTTTTCATTATCCTCCTGCCTCTGCCTTCAAAGTACTGGGATTAGATGTATGTGCCTCAATGTCTGGTAAAACTGATCAACGGACTTTTTCTTGTTGTTATTCAGCACTGAGGATTGAACCTAGCCTTGTCCTAGTTAGGTAAGTTCTCTACCACTGAGCCACACTGGGGGATTCTAGGCAGGAGCTCTACCACTGAGCCACGCCCCAGCCCCTCACTGGGGGATTCTAGGCAGGAGCTCTACCACTGAGCCACACCCCAGCCCCTCACTGGGGGATTCTAGGCAGGAGCTCTACCACTGAGCCACACACCCAGCCCCTCACTGGGGGATTCTAGGCAGGGCCCCTCACTGGGGGATTCTCAACCACTGAGCCACACCCCAGCCCCTCACTGGGGGATTCTAGGCAGGAGCTCTACCACTGAGCCACACCCCAGCCCCCTCACTGGGGATTCTAGGCAGGAGCTCTACCACTGAGCCACACTCCCAGCCCCTCACTGGGGGATTCTAGGCAGGAGCTCTACCACTGAGCCACGCCCCCAGCCCCTCACTGGGGGATTCTAGGCAGGAGCTCTACCACTGAGCCACACTCCCAGCCCCTCACTGGGGGATTCTAGGCAGGAGCTCTACCACTGAGCCACGCCCCCAGCCCCTCACTGGGGGATTCTAGGCAGGAGCTCTACCACTGAGCCACGCCCCGGCCCCTCACTGGGGATTCTAGGCAGGAGCTCTACCACTGAGCCACACACCCAGGCCCTCACTGGGGGATTCTAGACAAGAGCCAAAACTGCTAAGCCCTCTGGTCCCCACTCCTAAGTGGCAGATTCTGGATAGGTGCTGTGTAATACTGGACTGCATTACCAGCCATCTGTAGAGAATTTTGAAGCAGTAATAAAATGAACTCCAAGCCAATCTGCTTTTTATTCTTGCCATGTGCCAACTAGCTAACCTACCTGATGCCAGCAATCTTGTCTGCCTCTCCCCAGATCTTTTCACTGGTCTCATTACTACACAACTGTAGCAGTTACTGTTGAGTTTCATGATTTAGCTTCCAATGAGCACATTGTGTGATCTGTCTTCAAAATAAACATTGCATTGGATATGGCGCTTCATTTAGAGGAGTCCCATGTACACAGTCAGTGCCCCGTACACAGTGGCTCAGCTGCACATCCTGTGAAACAGCAGCTCACCAAGGGTTTTGTTTTTAATTTTATTTATTTATTTGAGAAAGCAAGAGAGGGAAAGAGGCACACACACACACACACAGAGAGAGAGAATGGGCACACCAGGGCCTCCAGCCACTGCAAATGAACTCCAGATGCATGTGCCACCTTGTGCATCTGGATTATATGGGTCCTGGAGAATCAAACCAGGATCCTTTGGCTTTGCAGGTCAGCCTGGGCTAGAGTGAAACCCTATCTCGAAAAAAAAAAAAAAAAAAAAAAAAAAAAAAAAAAAAAAACAGACAAACACTTTAACCCCTAAACCATCTCTCCAGCCCTCAGCAAGGTTTTGAATCATCAGGCTTCCTTCCTTATACAGCTCAAGTGGTCCCCCACACCCCCACGCCTTAGATATTTCTATGTTTAAACAGTAAGTTCAATGCAAGCAGTCATGCAGTTATTGTGATGAAAAAGAATAAGAATTTGAAGGACTTTAATTCTGCCCCTTTTTGTGACTCTGTGGAGTTTTTATTTATTTAACATTTAAAACATCAGAAAGAAGAACCGAGCAGGGTTCTATTTTTGTAAGATGTGTGCAAATTTTAGTGTACACAAGAGATATCGTACTGAATTCAAGCAATATCCTTTACGTGAGTGTTCTAGAAAATAATTTTTGTTTTAGAGAGGTGGAAGGAAACGATACACCTCAGGTGCTTGTGTGTTTGGCAAACCACTGCCTCCCACAGGGGAGGGGGCGCTGGATTTGCCTCCAAGTCCTGACTGGAGAACAGGGACTTGGAGAAAGTGACATTAAGATCAACATATGATAGAAGATCATAGCAAATGAAAGACTGGAAACCTTCTCAATGCTGGCCATGGGACAATTAAGCCTGGGAGTGGGGAAAGCCTGCTGATATATGCAAAGAAGAGAAAGATGAGGGCTTTGTAAAAAACCTGCAAAGGGCCGCGAAGCCCATGGACCAGGGCCTTCTGCATTTATGTCTTTTCCATCTCACCAGCCCACTCTCATTCTTGAAAGTGACTTTTGTAATAAACAGTCCCTATTTCCTTTTCAAAAATTTATTAATTTATTTATTGAGAGGAGAGAAGGAAAGAGAGAGGCAGAAAGAGAGAGAGAGAATGGGCACATCAGGACCTCCAACCACTGCAAACAAACTCCAGACACATGCACTGCCTTGTGCATCTGGCTTACATGGGTCCTGGAGAATCGAACCTGGGTCCTTAGGCTTCACAGGCAAGTGCCTTAACAGCTAAGTTCTTTTCTTTTCTTTTTCTTTCTTTCTTTCTTTCTTTTTTTTTGTTTGAGAAGAATTGGCATGCCAGCAGCCTTTCAGCCACTGTGAACGAACTCCAGACGAGTGCACCTCCTTATGAGCAAGTGTCATCTTTTGCCTCTGGCCAACCGTGGGACCTAGAGAGCGAGCGGGCGCCTTAACCCCTAAGCCATCTCTCCAGCCCCATCTATTTCTATCACCTTACTATGTGTCTCTGGTACACAACCTTGTCTTGAGACACTAGAACCTGGGAAGTCCAGCAGTTGCTATCACATTCAAGTTCATGAGCCTGTACTCAGGCCATGGTACTCATGTTCTCATGGAGCTCCCTGAGCAATGAATCCACGCTAACTGTTTAACTACACATGTTGACACGGCCCTGGGAGAGTCATGTAGGAAGAGACTCTATGTAAGTTTATTGTTATGCAACACATGAACCACAAAGCTAGCAACAGCAAATGCCAGCATGCCCCCACCATCGTACAGTTTCCATGGAGAGTTTATGGGTGGCTGAACCAGGGAGTCCTGGCTCAGTCTCTCTTGAGACTGCAATGGAGGTCAATCTCAACTCCATCATCGGAGGGCTTGACTGACTGGTGTAGGGTACCTCACTCGCAAATTCACACACACGAACGTGCATTATGATTCCCACCTGTATGCCCAGCTGAGACAGGAGGATTGCTGTGGGTTGGAGGCCAGCCTGGGCTTCACAGTGAGTTCCAGCTAGCCTGGGCTATCATGTGAGACCCTGTCTTAGAAAAACTTAAATAAAAACAAAGTCACACACATGGTTGTTGGTGGGAGTTCCCCATTTTATCTATCTATCTATCTTTATTTATTTATTTATTTATTTATTTATTTATTTATTTATTTATTTATTTGAGAATGACAGACACACAGAGAGAAAGAGGCAGATAGAAAAACACAGAATGGGCTCATAAGGGACTCCAGCCATTGCAAATGAACTCCAGAGGCATGCACCACCTTGTACATCTGGCTTATGTGGGTTCTGGGGAATCGAGCCTCAAACTGGGGTCCTTAAGCTTCACAGGCAAGCGCTTAACTGCTAAGCCATCTTTCCAGACCTGAGTTCCCCATTCTTTACCACACAGGCTTCTCCAGTGGTCTCTGGCTGATGTCTTCCAGACCGGATGTTTCAAGAGAGAAAACAAGGAGGAAGCCACTGTGCCTTTCAGATGGCTCAGGTGGTTCCTTCTGCCATATTTTATTTATTAAAAGTGAGTTACTCAAGCTGTACAGATGGCTCAGTGGTAAAGCTACTTGCTTGCAAATCCTGATGGCCTGGGTTTGATTCCCCAGTACCAACATAAATCCAGATGCACAAAGCTGCACATACGTCTAGAGTTAATTTACAGCTTCAAGAGGCCCTGGCATGCCCATTCTCTTTCTCTCTCTCCTTGCAAATAAATAAATAAAATATTTTTTAAAGAAACAGGGGCCCTATTTCTGAAGATGGAAATGCCAACAAAGGGAAATTATTTTAAAGTCTCCATACTGGTTCTTGAGGTCCGCTAAATAGACCACAGGAGGAAAGAGGCGAACTACAAGGTGGCTAGGAGCTGATGACACCACAGAACTATGCCCCAGTAAGACCACCCAAAGAGGCTGGGGCCAATGGGGCACACCAAGACAACCAGTAGCCATCCTTTACTTCATTATACCTGCATTTGCATATCATTAGCCTTGCAAATTGACTGCTCCCATGATGCATCTGACACCATGAACCATTCAGAAAACCCCATATAAGGACAGAAAAGGGAAGCCAAGAAAATCTTGACCTGTTACTGTCACTCTCTACCTTTATTCCTGCCTTGATGCATGAATTAATCCTTCCCTTCAGTAAACAAGTTATGAGAGACTTCATGTGAGCATGGAAGAGAGAGAAAGAGGCTCGTGCTGCAACCCTGCAGCCCGTGGAGTCCCCTTAATGTTTCAGGAACCTCAACTCAGGAAGAACCAGTTCCTCGGTTTGGGCACAGAAAAGAATTTCAGGGTAAGCCGGTATGAAGCAGAAGTGAGGTTTATTAAAAATACCTTTTTAATACGAATTTTACTTCTTAATATTTTTATTGATTTGCAAGCAGACAGAGGGAGGGAGAGAGAGGGAATGGGCACACGAGAAAATCTTGCCAGACACATGCACCACTTTGTGCATCTGGCTTTACATGGGTCCTGGGGAATTGCACCCCTGCCGTCAGGACCACAATTAGTGAGGTGAAGCTCTGGACTACAAAGAAGCAGGCAGGAAGGATTATCTTCACGATAAACCTAGAGTGGTTGGGTTTGAGATTCCCAGAGAATGTCTGAGAGGGGAATGAAGCCCCACCCAGGGTGGCATGCATTCAAGCCTTAAGCCTGGCTCATTGCTATTTTGACATAAAACGTCTATCTTCCACAGGAATATTATTTCTGCATGGACAACCTTCACAGTACACGTTGTGAATTGTGCTGGACTCTTGGCTGGTGAAAGGCTTCAACCAGACTCCAGGACAAGGGGCTCCTTTCCTTTCCCATGGTCCTATTCTCCCATCTCTGTACCTGCCTCTCTGCCATATTCTCTCTCTCTCTCTCTCTCTCTCTCTCTCTTTCTGCCTCTCCCTCTCTTTTATCCCTCTTTTTGAGAATCCCACACTCTTGATTGAGTACAACCATGTGTTTTTTTTAAGTATCTCTCTCTTTTTTTTAAAATTTTGTTTATTTTTATTTATTTATTTGAGAGCAACAGAGAGACAGAAAGAGATAGAGGCAGAGCGACAGAGAGAGAATGGGCACACCAGAGCCTCCAGCCATTGCAAACAAACTCCAGAGGCATGTGCCACCTTGTGCATCTGGCCTTCATGGATTCTGGGGAATCAAGCCTCAAACCAGGGTGCTCAGTCTTCCCAGGCAAGTGCTTAACCACTTAGCCATCTCTCCAGCCCCAGTATCTCTCTCTTAAACACTTAAATCTGAATGTTTAGGTTTTTCCTAATGAGCCCTCCCCACACTTTACTTAATAATAAACCCCCATTTTCTTCACGGTGACTCATTCTGAAATTCTTTTCTTTCAGCGAAGGGTCAAGAACTCTGCCCGCAGGTATCTAAGAACAGCCTGTGCCAAGCTGGGTGGCCCACAAGCGGTGACAGCGCTGAAGTGTGAAGGGAACACTGAAGCAAACAAACAAGTCCATGTGAAGACCACATCGTGGGAAGGGCCAGAGGGGCTGAAGGACCAAGGGATGCAGATGTGGACAGTAGATGAGCAAGGTGGGGCCATACTACGGTGAGAATGTCGGTGTCTATCCGTGCAGAAGTTGCCTTCTCATTGCTGATACTAAACACCCAGCCGAAAGCAGCTTAAGTAAAGAAAGAGTTTAATTCAGGCTGTCAGAGAAAGCAAGGCATCTGACTCACATCTTCATACGTTGGCAAGAGAGAGAGAGAGAGAGAGAGAGAGAGAGAGAGAAGCAGCTGAGCGAGTTAACTCTGAATACCCAATGGGATGGGTTAATAAGCCTGAAAGCCAGCCACAGTGACACACCTTCTCCAGCAGGGCTCCACCTCCCAAAGACTCTACCAGCTGGGGATTGGGTATGAGCCATAATCACAAGCCCACAAGACTATGGGGGACACTTCACATTCAAACCATCACAATCATGAGAAGGGTGTGCCTTGGGGAGTTGATGGACTTCAACGTATTTATTTATTTATTTATTTATTTATTTATTTATTTATTTATTTATGTAAGAGAAAGAGGCAGAGAGAGAATGCTTGTGCCAGGGCCTCCAGCCACTGCAAAAAGAACTCCAGAACACATGTGCCTCCTTGTGCATCTGGCTTACGTGGGTCCTGGAGAATCCAACCAGGATCCGTTAGCTTTACAGGCAAATGCCTTAACCGTTAATCCATCTCTTCAGCCCCAAGTTTTATTTAATATATTTATTAATTAATTTATTTATGAAAGAGAAGGAGGCAGAGATATTTACATATTTAAAGGAGATGCACTTCCCATTGTGGAGAATGAATCAGTCATGAGTCAGGAACACATCAGAGTACCATGATTCACATTGGAGAGAAACCGTTTGGATGAGGGAGGCGCAAGAGACTAGAGGGAAAGAATTTGCTAACTGGCCATGCAGGAGGCAAAGGGGAGACCAGAGATAATGTCCTGGCTTCTGGCCTGTACAAATGTGAGTGGACCAGCCCTACTAATGGGATAACCATGAAGGAGGAGGAGAAAGTTACAGAAACCAAGTCTTGAACTGAAGTGGGTTTTTTTTTTTTTTGGTATGTATATGTGTATATGTTGTGCATGCATGTGTGTAGGTATGCTCATAGGTGTGTGGTTGCATATGTGTGTGGGTATATGTGCACGTGTGTATGCAGTGGCTGGCAGTTGGCTCTGGGAATCTTCCTTGATCCCTCTCCACCTTATGTGATGAGACGAGGTCTCTCCCTTGAACTCAGACCTCACAGATTTTGCTAGTCTGTCTAGCCTGCTTGCCCCTAGAACCCTACTGTTTTAGTGAAGGAGGAAAGCTAGCTTATCTTAGGCACTTGCAGTTAGAGACTGAGGCCCAAAGAGGAGCAGGAGATGCCACCCCACACGTCTTCATTCCGGCACAAGAACGGAACTCTGGGCCGAAGTGGACCGCGTGTCTGATCAAGGCTGATCTAGAGCACCCCCCCGTCCACAGTCTAGCATGCATCCTGAATGAGCCCAACCAGGGGGGCTGGCTCTGGGATCCACCCCCCCAAATCGACAAACCATTTGGGTCTTCCTCTTGCATACCTGATCCTGATGCTATAAAGGCTGCAGTCGGCCTCCTCCTCCTCCTCTGTGCAATTCTCTCCAAATTCTCCCTCATCTCTTCCCGGATACGTGTGACTGGTTTCCCCTCTTACCCAGCATGGCTGGTGGGGCGGGGGCGGGGGCAACAGGATACTGCTCCTTGGTCTGGGTGGTTTTTCGGCTTGCCTCCGCTTTATATTTGGGGAAACTTCTCGCTTTAATTACATGTATGACTTTCCTTTGGTCTCTGAATCTACCACGTATGTAGTTTCCTTATACTCTGGGGCTACCACGTGGGTGTTTTCTCTAACTCTAGGTCTGTGATCTGTGCAATTTCTCTAAACTTGGGGTGACCATGAGTGTAACTCTCTTCATTACTCATGTCTCCTCTGAATCTCCTGGTCTCTGCTTTGACATCTGCCCTCTCATTTTTTCTTGAGCCTCACCATTCATGCTCTTACCTTCCCTACACAGAAAAGCACAGCTGTCATGTGGCAGATCAAAAGGCAGATGTCATGAAGTTTCCTAAGTCTCCCTATCCAAGCTCCTAGATTCTACTCTAATCCCTCTTTAAAGATCTCAGCTTCTCTTACCTTCCACGCATGTGCAGCTTTACTCTAATCTCTCTTTAAAGGCCTCAATTTCTCTTAAATCCCAATCTCTCTTACATAAACCCCACAAGTTGTGATTTCCCCCTAAAGAAACTTCAAAATTGATCCCTCTTGAGTCTATATCGCAGTCAGGTTCACATTGCTGGTAGAAATCACCCAACCAATGCAGCTTGCAGAGGGAAAAAAAAGAGATTTATTTTGCTTTACAGACTCAAGGAGAAGCACCATGATGGCAGAGGAAAAGATGGCATGAGCAGAAGGAGGACATCACCCCCTGGCCAACGTAAGGTGGACAATAGAATCAGGAGAGTGTACTAAACACTGGCAAGGGGAGACTGGCTATAATACCCAAATCTACATCAGCTGGGAACCTAGCATTCAGAACACCTAAGTTTATGAGGAACACCTGAATCAAACCACCACACTCCATCTTTATTAACTCTTTTTTAAAAAAATATTTTATTTTCATTTATTTATTAATTTGAGAGAGAGAGAGAGATACAGAAATAGGCAGGTAGAAAGAGAGAGAGAAAAATGGGTGCGCCAGGGCCTCTAGCCACTGCAAACGAACTCCAGATGCATGTGCCCCCTTATGCATCTGGCTTACGTGGGTCCTGGAGAACTGAGCCTCGAACCAGGATCCTTAGGCTTCACAGGCAAGTGTTTAACCACTAAGCCATCTCTCCAACCCCTTTATTAACTCTTTATTAAAGGTAGGACAGAACCTAAAACTTGGGGTTCATAAACTCTGGGGAACCCCTCCTGAATCCCCAAATCCTGCATCATTAGCTTCCCCAGCACTGGGATTACAGACAGGCTAGCACGCCCACTGGGACTTACATGGGTTCTGGGGATTGGAACGCTTGTGCAGCATTTACGAATGGAGTCATCACTCCGTGGGCTGAGTTTTAACATGCTTACTCATGAGCTGTCCCAGTTATCCCAACAGGAGCCGAACATCCAAGGTGTGAGTGCAAGTTAAGACAGATCCAGTTAGCCTTGAATTTAGCAAGTGATTTAGAGAAAAGCACACGAGACAGATAGCAATTTCATCCTTGGTCAAAGCTCAAGTCTCGCCCACTTTGGTGGTTTAATTAGAAAGATAAGAAAGTCTTTGCTGAAGCTGGGTCGGGTTCGAGGTGGATTTCTGTCACTTCCATCCACAAAGTTGGACGAATACCCAAGGTGCCTTGGGCAGTTTGCAACTTCTTAGAATAAAGCAACTCTTCTCCCTCTTTGAAGAAGTTTAATTTGCATGTAAATGGAGATGGTTCTGACCTCCCGCTTATCAGCTAGACTTGGTCTCTTTTTACAAAACAGAAACTTTCATTCCCCTTTGTACAAATGATACAGTACAAGGAAGCCTGAGGCAAATATTTCTCTCTTTTTTTCTCCCCAATTGCTAAGCAAGACCTCACTTGCTGTGTAAATGCTCCTATAACCTTTGACACAATCGCTTCAGATCTTTCCTCCTGGGTGAAGCTTTCAGCAAAGGGGCCAGAAGGGAGCTCTCATTTAAAAACAGATCACCCATCCCATGTGATCAAAATGCACAGTGTGCCAGTCTCTGTTGGCTGGTATTCTAGAGAGTGCAACTGAAGGAAGATGGATGTGCGTCTCACGCCAGGTCCCAGGTCAGCAGATCTGTGGTGGGAGAGCACGGCCCTTGATTGCTGTCTTGGAAGAGCGCGGCTTCTCAAAGCCCCCATCTGACCAGGAAGGAAGGATCTCTGACCTGATGGGGAGCACAGGCTGGGGTCCCTTGAGCAACACAAGGTGTGTTCCCCGTCAGCACTAATGGCGCTGATCTTCCTAAGACAATTTTCCATCCCTATGAGACCTCACTTTCAAAACGCCCCTGGTCCAGAAATCTTTGTTCCTTTAGGGCTATCTTTATTTTTAGGGCTTCACAAAGTCCAAGAGAAAGCAATAAACTTTCTTGTATTCTCTCTCTCTCTCTCTTTTGGTTTTGTTTTTCAAGGTAGAGTCTTGCTCTAGGCCAAGCTGACCATGGGTTTTTTGTTTTTTTTTTTGTTTGTTTGTTTGTTTGTTTGGTTGGTTGGTTGGTTGGTTGGTTGGTTTTTTAAAATCTATTTATTAGAGAGAGAGCAGATAGAGATAGATATATATAAAGAGAGAGAGACAGAGAATAGGCACACCAGGGCCTCTAGTCACTGCAAACAAACTCCAGACACATGTACCACCTTGTGCATCTGGCTTTACTTCGGTACTAGGGAATCAAACCTGGGTCCTTAGGCTTTGCAGGTAATTGCCCCCTAACCAGGGTTTTTTCTCTCTCTCTCTTTTTTTAAATACAAGTATGTGCATGTGTAGAGGTTAGAGGAATACTGTCCACCATTTTTGGGCCAAGGTCTCTCATTGGCCGAAAGCTCCCTAATTAGACCAGATGGGCTGGCCAGTGAACCTTGGGGATTCCCCTCTCTCTGTCATGCCAGTGCTGGGATTAAGGGCACAGACCACCATGCCTGGCATTTGTGCATGGTTCTGGGAATTGAAGTCAAATCCTCATACTTGTGATGCAAGCACTTTCTGATCTGAACTATCTCCCCAGACCCTCTTGTATGTCCAGTTACTGAGCCACACATTCCGCTGAAACACAGCAACATAACACATCCCTTTTCTGTCTTGAAGTTCTGAGGACCAGAAGGCAGCCTTACCAGTAGGTTCTGGTCAGATATTAGCCGGGCTGTGTTATGGCTTGCATGTGACATATCCCCCATAGGCTTATGTATTTGAGCATTTGGTCCCCAACTGGTGGCACTGTTTTGGCAGGTTGTGGAAGCATTAGGGAATGGGGCACTAGATGAAGGACATGGATCACTGGGAATGGACATGGAGGGTCACAGGCTGGCCCTGTTTCTGCCTGACTGGTGAGCCCATCTAACCAGCCGTCTCATGCTCTGCTCCTATCACCATGCCATGCTGTGCCCACCACAATGGATGGCACTTTCTCCAACCATGAACACAGGCTTGTCTGTGAGGAAGTTTCTAGATTAGGTTAACTGAGGTGGGGAGAGTCCCTAACGGTGGGTGGCACTGTTCCATCGGCTGGGGGTCTTGGACTGAACAGAAAGGAGACATGAGGCTGAGCACCAGCATCCATCTCTTTCTCTACTTCCCGCCTGGGAACACACTGTGACCAGCAGCCTCACACTCACACTCTGGCTGCCATGCCTCGCCTCACGTGAGGGGCCATATCCCCCAAAACTGTAAGGCAGAATAACCCCTTCCTTAAATTACACTTCTCAGGCATCTGGTTGCAGCAGGAAGAAAAGTAACTAAAGCAAGCAGGAGTATCAAATCCTTACTTTCCCAGCCAAACCTGGAAGCCAGAGGGCTGGGAGAGCAGACACTAAGTCAGTGCAAGGACTCCATAAGCAGGACGAGGGAGCCCAACTCCATAACAGGTTTTCATTTCCCAGCCAGCCTTTTTATTTTTTTTTTTTATTTTTGGAGAGAGACAGAGGGAGACAGACAGAGAGGGAGAGGGAGAAAGATAGAGATGGGCGCGCCAGCAGTGTCTCAGCTGCTGTGAACGAAATCCAGATGTGTGCGCCCCCTTGTGGTCAAGTGCGGCATTGTGCCCTGTTTCACTTTGCATCTGGCTAAACGTGGGACCTGGAGATTGGAACCACTGGAGATTGGAATCAGCGTTCTTAGGCTTAGGAGGCAGGCGCCTAAACCGCTAAGCCATCTCTCCAGCCCCAAGCCAGCCTTTTTATCAGTCAGAATCCCAGCAGGCAACAGATGGCACACTCAGACAGTGAGTCAGCCATCTCAACAGACACATGAAGAGCCATTGACAAATCCAGCCCTCATTCATGACAAAGCCAACGGACCAGGCATGTGATGGAGCACCCCCCTCCCCTGTGGTGAAGTACGCCCTCATCTGACAAGGACGAGAGCCCCCATGTGGCTAAGAACAGCTCCCCACCCAGTGAAGGCAGTAAAATAGGCCCAGATTGGACAGGAAAGGCTGTTTTTATTTACAGAGAGGATCACTGCAGCTGTATAAAATCCTAAGGAACACACACACACACCTAAACTTAATACATTTAGAGGCTGGAGAGATGGCTCAGTGTTAAGGCACTTGCTTGCAAACTCAAAGCCCTGGCTTTGAGCTCCCAGTGCCCATGTAACTCCAGTTGCACAGAGTGACACATGCATCTGGAGTTCGTTTGTAGTGACAGGGTGCCCTGGTGTGCTTGCTCGCTCATACTCTCTCTCTCCCACTGCAAATAAATAAATAAATAGAATATTTAAAAACTAATAAATTTAGTAATTGTGAAAGGTATAAGTTCAATATTGAAAAATCAACTGACAATACCAATAAATACTTGAGGTATAAAGATATTTAAAGTTTATCCACAACAGCATCCTGAAGAATAAAACATTCTAAAATGAATTTAATAAGAAAAAGTGTAAGATGTGTGCACTGAAGAGTATAAACCATTGCTATGAGAAAAACAAAATGCAGATAAATGGAGGAATGGTTCAGATTCATGTACTGGAAAACTTCATATTATTAATATATCAATTTTCCCAGGGGGATCTTAAATTGAATGTAAGCCCTACTGAAATCTCAGCTAGCTTTTCCTGGAGGTAGCAACAAGCTAGTCCACAAATGTGCCTGTATATACAAAAGATATGCAATTGACAAAATGATTTTGAGACAATTAAACAAAATTGTAGGCCTTATACCATCCACCCTCAACGTGTACTATGAGCTATAGTAATGGATACACTGAGGTGAGTCTGAGTCAAGGCTGGGGTGAAGCTAGGTGGACAAGCACTTATCATGCACGTGCAGTGCCCTCATGCCAAAAGCCAGCCAATAAACAAAAATAACAGAGGCCTGGAGGTGTACCTCAGCGATACAGCACTTACCTACATCACCTCAGGGAGGGTCTGGGTGTGAGTCAGTGGGAGAAAACCTGCCTAGAATCTCCCAGTGTGGGGCTGGGGGTGTGGCTCAGTGGTAGAGCTCCTGCCTAGAATCCCCCAGTGAGGGGCTGGGGGCGTGGCTCAGTGGTAGAGCTCCTGTCTAGAATCCCCCAGTGAGGGGCTGGGGGCATGGCTCAGTGGTAGAGCTCCTGCCTAGAATCCCCCAGTGAGGGGCTGGGGTGTGGCTCAGTGGTAGAGCACCTGCCTAGAATACCCCAGTGAGGAGCTGGGAGCGTGGCTCAGTGGTAGAGCTCCTGCCCAGAATCCCCCAGTGAGGAACTGGGAGTGGTAGAGCTCCTGCCTAGAATCTCCCAGTGTGGGGCTGGGGGCATGGCTCAGTGGTAGAGCTCCTGCCTAGAATCCCCCAGTGAGGGGCTGGGGTGTGGCTCAGTGGTAGAGCACCTGCCTAGAATACCCCAGTGAGGAGCTGGGAGCGTGGCTCAGTGGTAGAGCTCCTGCCCAGAATCCCCCAGTGAGGAACTGGGAGTGTGGCTCAGTGGTAGAGCTCCTGCCCAGAATCCCCCAGTGAGGAACTGGGAGTGTGGCTCAGTGGTAGAGCTCCTGCCTAGAATCCCCCAGTGAGGGGCTGGGGTGTGGCTCAGTGATAGAGCACCTGCCTAGAATACCCCAGTGAGGAGCTGGGAGCGTGGCTCAGTGATAGAGCACCTGCCCAGAATCCCCCAGTGAGGGGCTGGGGTGTGGCTCAGTGGTAAATCACCTGCCTAGAATCCCCCAGGGAGGGTCTGGGGGCGTGGCTCAGTGGTAGAGCACTTGCCTAGAATCCTCCAGGGAGGGGCTGGGGGCGTGGCTCAGTTGTAGAGCACCTGCCTAGAATCCCCCAGTGAAGAGCTGGGAGTGTGGTTCAGTGGTAGAGCAACTGCCTAGAATGCCCCAGGGAGGGGCTGAGAACATCACTCAGCCATAGAAAGCTCTGAGCTTTATCCCCAGCGCTACCTATCTATCTATCCATCTATCTATCTATCTATCTATCTATCTATCTATCTATAGAGAGAGAGAGAGGGAATTTTCATATTGATAATGGAATAGAAGGGAAAATCCCTAAATAAGCCTTCATATATACGGTCAGCTGATGTTTCACAAAGCTGCCAAGACAATCCCATGGGAAACAAAGCAGCCTTTTCAAAGCTGGTATTCTAACAAGTGCTGTATGTAAACAGTGAATGCTGTAAACCATGAACTTACATGCTGGCCTTCTGGCACAAATAAAAATCAGTTAAAATGAATCATAAGCCTAAATATAACCTAAATGTAACAGTAATAATTATCAAGATCTTAGGAAAAGTCATAGGACAAATTCTTCATGGCTTCTGGAGTAAGCAAACATTCTTACACATAACACCAAAAGAGAGATCCAATTACAAATTGGTCATGTTTTTTCCTATTTTTATTACTGATTGGAGGGTGTGTGGTATGTGTGTATGGGCACCCACATGAAAGGACAACCTCAGGGTGCTTCTTTTCTCCTATTACCTTTCCAGATGGGATCTGTCTAGTTGCTGCTGTTTGAGGGCTTCTGGATTCTCCTGGCTCCGCCTCCAACTACTGGAGGTGCACTGGGATTACAGACACAGTCACCACTTTGCCTGCAGCTTTATGTGGACACTCAAGATTGAACTGAGGTCAGCAGGCTTCCAAGCAAGTGCCTTTATCTGCTGAGATATCTCCCCAGCTCCCCAATTGGTCATCTTTAAAGTTTAAGCCTTATGTGCTTTAAAAGATGCCATTTTTAAAAAAAAATGAAAAGAGGGCTGGAGAGATGGCTTAGCGGTTAAGGCGCCTGCCTGCTAAGCCTAAGAACCCGGTTTCAATCTTCCAGGTCCCACGTTTAGCCAGATGCAAAGTGACGCAAGGGCGCAATGCCGCACTTGACCACAAGGGGGCGCACGCATCTGGATTTCGTTCACAGCAGCTGAGAGACTGCTGGCGTGCCCATCTCTATCTGTCTCCCTCTCCCTCTCTGTCTGTCTCTCTCTGTGTCTCTCTCCAAAAATAAATAAAATAATGTGCCTTAGGGGTAAAACTCTGTGCTGAGGCCCCAGGGGCTCAATCCCCAGTGCTATAAAATGAAAACAAGCCAAGGGGGAAAAAAAAAAAAAAAACCAAGAAAGAAAGAACTACAGAGCAGGAGAAAATGTTGGTTGGTTGCATCCCTGTAATCCCAGCACTTAGAGGTGGAAGTAAGAGAGAGCATTGCTGTGGGTCGGAGATCAGCCTGGGTTACACAGTGAACTCGGGGCCAGCCTGCAGCCTGGTGAGACCTTGCTTACCAGAGGACCTGATACACCACGGACATAAGCAGAACGGCCAGGCATGACAGCACAGGCCTGTGATCCCAGTTTGGGGAGTGGAAACACCTGAGACTCACTGGCCAACCAGTGTGGCCTAATTGGTGAGGGCAAGGCCAGTAAGAGGCCCTGTCTCACAGGAGGTGCATACCATCCCAGGAAGACCCCCAGGCCTCCACCTACATGGATAGGCATGAGCTACAATGCCCAGCTTCACCATCTTTGCAAATACAACTGTGCTAACTGCTTAATAGGGCTGGGTCACTTCCTCCCATTCCCCCGTAGTCAAGCAGCTAGATTACTTCTGGTTTCCGAAGATCTTCAGTCTTAAATGGCCAAAGAGGAAGCAAGATGGAGTCACAGCAGCTAAGAGTCCGTGAGCTACGTGCCCAAGCCTCACCCTTCATAGGCACTGATGTGGCCTTCTGCGCAAATTAGTGGCTTTTCTCATTGTTGCCAGACAAAAGCAACCTGAGGGAGGACGGGGCTTCCTTGGCTCACAGTTCGAGAGGCAGTCTGTCACGGCAGGAAGGCTTGGCGGCAGGAGCTGAGGTCGCTGCTCACATTGCATCCACAATCAGGAAGCAGAGAGATGGATATTGGTACTTACTTAGCTCTCCTTATTATTATTATTATTATTTTGGTTCTGAGGTAGAGTCTCACTCTAGCTCAGGCTGACCTGGAATTCACTATGTAGTCTCAGGCTGGCCTTGAACTCACGGTGATCCTCCTACTTCTGCCTCCCCAGTGCTAGGATTAAAGGTGTGCGCCACCACACCCGGCTAGCTCTCTCCTTTTTATTCAGTCCATGACCCCAGCACAAGGAATGGTACTACCCACAGTCAGGGTGGGTCTTCCCTTCTCAACTAACCTAATGTAATAACTCCCTCCAGACGTGACCAGAGGTTTGTTTCCTAGATGGTTCTAGATTCTGTGCTGTGTAATTAACCATTACAGTGTGTTTGGGGAAGAGCTGTGTGATTCCAATCAAAATATGTGGTCTCGTAGGTCTTCCACATCTTGAAAAGTACATAGCTCTTACCCAAAGTTTAAAAAGTCTGTTGGGGGCTGGAGAGATGGCTTAGCAGTTAAGGCGTTTGCCTGCAAAGCCAAAGGATCCCAGTTCCACTCGCCAGGACCCACGTAAGCCAGATGCACATACACCTGGAATTTGTTTGGAATTGGAGGTCCTGGAGTGCCCATTCTCTCTCTCTCTCTCTCTCTTTCTGTCTGCCTCTTTCTCTCTCTCAAATAAATTAATTAATTAAAAAAAATTTTTAAAAAAGTCTGTCGGGCTAGAGAGATGGCTCAGCGTCAAGATACTTGCCTGCAAAGCCCAATGACCCAGGTTCAATTCCTCAATCCATGTGAATACAATAAGAACTAAGGACTATGACTTATGAAGATGAAAAAGAGCTTTGCCTAGACTAAGCTAAAAACAATTTATATGAGAGGCTTACTATTGTGCCCATGGCCTGAGAATTTATGCAGGGTTGCATTATATAAAAATACACTAATGTGAACAAAGGGATATGACACCAAAAAAAGGTGAAACCTTTAGATGAAAGTGCTGCCCATTCAACTGCAATTGAAAGATTACAACCATTGAGATTGAACCAAATGACCTGCACTGGAACAACAAGAAGAACAGAGTCTTTTGAAAGGACCTGAATACTGAAGGCCTGTCCTGTTCTGCAAAGTCTACTTTATTTCCTCCATAAATTAACAAATTGGCACCCCACCTGGTGTTATAAAACATAAGAAATTCAGGAAAGAGAGGGTCGCTGAATTTGCAACACAGTTTTATGTTTTGAAAACGGCCATAGACAATATGAAGCAGGCCGGCTGGATTACCCACATAAAGACCCCATGGAACCAGGAGGAGGGACCAGGGATTACAATGGAAACCCAGTGGAGACACTGAAACCACGAGACCACTACTAAGGAGAGCTGCCAGCCCCGGATGAAGTTTTCCAGAACTGTGAGTACCTAGCTGGAGGGTGGAATTGGAACTCCAGAGACTTGTTGCTGGTTAGAATTATCGGACTTGGAGATTTGTCACTGGCTAGAGTTGTTGGACTTGGAGCTACAGAGTCGGATGTTTGCCCTGGTTGTTTTAAATCTTGTATTGGCTGAATATTTCTTTGTCATGCCCAGTGCCATCTTTTGCAATGTAAATGTTTATTCTGAGCCATTATGGGGGTTTGGGGTTTTTTTTTGTTTGTTTGTTTGTTTGTATTATGGCTCAATTAAAAGACCTCAGACTCTGGGAATATTTGAACATCATTAGGATTGATAAAATCTATGGGGACTTTATGGACTGGAGGGATGGCTTAGTGGTTAAGGTGTTTGCCTGCAAAGCCAAAGGACCCAGGTTCGATTCCCCAGGACCCACATTAGCCAGATGCATAAGGGGGCACATGCATCTGGAGTTCATTTCTAGTGGTTGGAAGTCCTGGCATGCCCATTCTCTCCCTCTCTCTGTCTCTCTGTCAAATAAATAAATAAATAAAATATTTTTTAAAAAAAGAAAAAAAAACTATGGGGACTTTTAAAGTTGGACTGAATGCATCGCATTTTACATCATAGATGGTTATCAGTTTGTGGGGGCCAGGGATGAAATATGACGGTTTGATTCAGATGTCCCCCATAAATGTTAAGTTCCCAGCTAATGGAGATTTGGGAATTAACACCTCCTGGAGCCTGGAGGCAGCGTATTGTTGGGGGTTGGCTTATGGGTTTTATAGCCAATTTTCCCTTGCCAATGTTTGGCACACTCTCCTGTTGCTATTGTCCACCTGATGTCAGCCAGGAGGTGATGTCCACCCTCTGTTCATGCCATCATTTTCCCTGCCATCATGGTGCTTCCCCTCAAGTCTATAAGCCAAAACAAACCCCTTTTATCCCACAAGCTGCTCTTGGTCAGGAGCTTTCAGCTAACAATGTGAACCTGACTGCAACAAAGTGGCGCGCGCATCTGGAGTTTGTTTGCAGCATCTGGAGTTTGTTTGCAGCATCTGGAGTTTGTTTGCAGCATCTGGAGTTTGTTTGCAGTGGCTGGAGGTCCTGGCGTGCCCATTCTCTCTGTCTGTCTCTCTTCTTTCTACCTCTCTCTGTGTTTGCAAATAGATAAATAAGTTGTATCTCTTTGACTTGAGAGAGAGAATCTGTTTTTGAAAAAAGTGGGTAGAAGCCCGGCATGGTGGCGCACGCCTTTCATCCCAGCACTCGGGAAGCAGAGGTAGGAGGATCGCTATGAATTCGAGGCCACCCTGAGACTTTGTAGTGAATTTCAGGTCAGCTTGAGCTAGAGTGACCCTATCTCAAAAATCCAAAAAAAAAAAAAAAAAAGTGGGTAGATTAAAAACCATCTGGATATAAATTATTGCTAGTATACAGTGGCAGGAAGAAAGAAAGCAAGAAAGGAGGGAAGGAGAGAGGGAGGGAATAGAAACTTCATTTGGAAAAGTCATCAACCATGTCTTTGCTCTGATACAAAGCTGCAGAATTTTGCCTAATTTCCTGGTGGGCAAGTGGAGGAGGGTGGAAAAAAGAGAGGATGCTGGTGGTGGATGATGTCCCTGACATGCAGGCATGAGGCTTGTTCGAGGGAGCTTACGGGAAGGAAGATTCGAGAGCAGAATGAACAGGAACGATGTATAAGGAGGACATGTGCTGGCAAAGCAGCGATCTTACCTGGAGGCTGCTGCCCGTGGGCGCATTGCTTCCTCCACATGGGTGGTGTGGTTGTATCTTCTGTTCAGACAATGGCTTACTCTGCAAAGGGAATGCTTCTCTCTGGCTCTGTTCTCCCCCTTGACAGCTATCTGGATTCCATCACAGGGGAAGACACTAGAGCTGTGTGGGTCATTATTAGACAGAAATTTGTGGAGCAAGCTGGGGCTGTAGACTACCTCCAAATTCCCAAGTCCATTTCTCTTGCCCAGCTCCAGAGTTCCGGGATGCCCTGCTGGGGCTCTGAGCCTCGGAAATGCATGCATCAACTTTGGAAATTAAGGCTAAGATGCACCTAGGGTCAGATGCCATGTCAGTGTTAAGGTTTCACGTTGGTTCCTTTTCTCATCATTGCAACAGATACCTGATAAAAGCAGCGTAAGGGAGGAAGCATTTATTTTGGTATAGTTTAATGGCACAGTCCATTAATGTCCATGATGGGAAAGGCGTGGTGGCAGAAGAGTGAAGGGGCTGGTCACATGGTATCTATTGTCCTGAAATAGAGAAAGATGGATGCTGGTGGGGGCTCAGTTCACTTTCTCCTTTAAAAAAATAAAATAAAATTTATTTATTTATTTATTTATTTATTTATCTGAGAGAGACTGAGAGAGAGAGAGAGAGAGAGAACTCCACTACAAACAAATCCCAGGTGCATGCACCATTTTGTGCATCTGGCTTTATGCGGGTACTAGGAATTGAACCTGGGGCCATCAGGCTTTGAAAGCAAGTGCCTTTAACCACTGAGCCATCTCCCCCAGCCCTCATTTTCTCCTTGTTATTCACTCTGGGACCCTAGTTCGTGGGACAGTGCTGTCTGTGCTGCCCACATTCAGAGTGGGGTCTTTTATGCTCTGTTAAACCTTTCTGGCTCGTAGACAAACACCCAAAGGTACATTTTCATGGTTTATAAATATTTTTTTATTTTTTTTATTTTTGGAGAGAGATACAGAGAGAGACAGACAGACAGAGAGATGGGGAGAGGGAGACAGATAGAGATGGGAGCGCCAGCAGCCTCTCAGCTGCTGTGAACAAAATCCAGATGCGTGTGCCCCCTTGTGGGCAAGTGCGGCATTGCGCCCTTGCGTCACTTTGCATCTGGCTAAACGTGGGACCTAGAGTTTGGAACCACTGGAGATTGGAACCAGCGTTCTTAGGCTTAGGAGGCAGGCGCCTTAACCTCTAAGCCATCTCTCCAGTCCCATTTTCATGGTTTAACTCGAAAGCCTGTCAGGTTGACAATGAAGCTTTAAAAAAATTTTTATTTATTTACTTACTTGTAAGGAGAGAAAAGCAGGGGGGCAGAGAGAGAGGAGATGGGTGCACCAGGGCCTTTAGTCACTGCAAACAAACTCCAGATGTATGCATCACTTGGTTTTTCTGGGTTGATACAGGCATAGGGAAATTGAACCTGAATCATTAGGCATTGTAAGCCAATGCCTGAACTGCTGAGCCATCTCTCCAGCCAAAAGATTATTTTTAATGTATTTATTTGTTTGTTTGTTTATTTATTTATTTGCAAGTAGAGAGAAAGAGAATAAGAATAAGAATGTGCATGTCAGGACCTCTTGCCACTGCAAACAAACTCCAGATGCATGTGCCATTTTGTATATCTGGCTCTATGTGTGTGCCTGGAAAATCGAACCCTGAGCTGGCAGCTTCTGCAAACAAGCACCTTTAACCACTGAGCCATCTCCCCAGCCTGACAATAAAGATGATTAGTCATCACACACAGTCAGTAACGTCTCCCAGAGACTGTTGATGACATCCCCCACCCTGCCAGGCTGCTTGCACAGCACCTTCCAGTGCTATGAGGGCTATTCAGCAAGGAGGAAGCTTCCAGCCCAGTTCCAGCTTCATTCTTCTGTGTCCTGCAAATGGGGTGTGTGGTGTCTTCATCAGCGTGATGGGCAGCCAACAGCAGCAGCGATGACCTATATTCTTTGCATGGGCTTCAGGGGCTTGCCTGGCCAACGCCTCACTGGGGAGTAACCCAGCCCTGGCGTGGATATTTTCATTTAAGAACCTGCGGCTTCACCCACACAGAACACCTCCATTCATACTTTTTATTTTAGTTTTACATTTTATAGATATTTAAAATATTATCCTTTCAATACATAACTTATATCAAAATTATAATAAGAGGGCTGGGGAGATAGTTCAGTGGTGAAAGGTGCTTGCTTATAAAGCCTGTTGGTCTGGGCCCAATTCCCAGCATTCATGTAAAGCCAGATGCAAAGTCTTACGTGTGTGCAGTGGCAAGAGACCCTGGCATGTGCGCACACACACATAAATTAATATTTTTAAAAATTATAAGAAGTTGTATGTCTCTTTCTAACACATCTTTGAAACTTGGCATATATATTTTTCTTCTTCTTCTTCTTTTTTGTTTTTGTTTTTGTTTTTCAGGTAGGGTCTCACTCCAGCCCAGGCTGACCTGGAATTCACTATGTAGTCTCAGGGTGGCCTTGAACTCATGGTGATCCTCCTACCTCTGCCTCCCGAGTGCTGGGATTAAAGGCATGCACCACCACGCCCAGCTAGCTCTCTTCTTTTTGTTCAGTCCATGCCCCCAGCACAAGAATGAGGCTACCCACAGTTAGGGTGGATCTTCCCTTCTCAACTATGTAGTAACTCCCTCCAGACCTGCAAAGCCAAAGGACACAGGTTCAATTCCCCAGGACCTACGTAAGCCAGATGCACAAGGGGGTGCATGTGTCTGGAGTTCATTTGCAGCAGCTGAAGACCCTGGCATGCCTATTGTCTCTCGCTGTCTATCTGCCTCCCCCTCTCTCTCTTAAATAAATAAATAAAAATAAAAATATTCAAAAACATCATGTTTTTTACATGGCTGGGAAACATTACAAGTAGAATGTTATAGTTTGGATCTTGGTCCTCAAAAGTCCTTATGTTTACAATTTGGCCCCCTGGTGGCACTATTAGGAGGTAGTGAGGCTGTGGGCAGTAGGACCCAGCAGGGGTCCCATAGATCATTGGGGCTAGGCGTATCCTTGAAAGGGATTATGGGCCTGTGGTAGTTTGAATATATGTCCCCCAATATATTCAATGTTCTTTACTTTATAGTTTGCATCTGCAATCACCTTGCTAAAGGCAAGGTCACTGGGGGCCGGTCTTAAGGTGTGGTGATGGTTTGAGAGTCCATTGTAAAGATATGCAAATGTGCCTAGCAGGAGTTCCTGAAGTGTGCTGTGTGACCTTTTGGCTGTAGTTTTGCTCTGTGTGCTGTGGTGGCTGGTTGGCTTTGCTCTCTCTGCTTGGTCCTGTGGAGAGCAGGTCGCTTCTCTTGCCTTTATGGAACTTCCCCTGGATCTGTAAGTTTCAATAAATAATATCCCTTCCTCCATAACTGTGCCTGGTCTGGAAGTTCATCTCAGCGAACCTGAAGCTGTCAGCAACAGGGCCCCTTCTT
This sequence comes from Orientallactaga sibirica, assembly GCA_036365145.1. NCBI lineage: Eukaryota > Metazoa > Chordata > Mammalia > Rodentia > Dipodidae > Orientallactaga > Orientallactaga sibirica. Next base: position 1,598,544 of record JAEOAD010001941.1, on the reverse strand, counting down.
CTTCCTCATTTTGCTCCTGGATGGGTGAGGAGATGATGGGCTTTGCACGGCTGCATGTGCCTGTAATGACTCAGTGCCTCACCAACAGGTTATGGACAGAACCCTTCAGAAACCCTAAGCTAAAATAAACTTTCAATTTCTCTGTGTATGTGTGTGTGTTACATGCGTGTGTGTCACATGTGTGCCCCAGAAACCGGATGGCCACTGCCTCTCAGCAGAAAGAAAGAAAGTTTGCCAGTCTCTGTTCTGGAACCTTTTGGGCGTCTCACTGTCACATTGTGGTCTGTGATCTGCCTAGAATAAAGTTTTATATGTGGAACAAGATCAGATCAGGTTGTATTCCAATGGATGCCTGTAGATGGCTATCTTGATTGTGCTGTTATTGTGACACACAAGGTGAAGCCTGGCTTTCTGGAATGTCTCAAAGTCGTTTCCTTCCTCCCTGATGGAAAGAGACTGGACAACTTTCCGCCAGGGTCCTGGTGCTGGGCTGAGGATAGGAGGCGAAGCCAGAAGCAGAAGGAGCTGATTTAGCAACCGAATGGCTTCCATTTTTGTAGGTCTCTCCGAAGTGACACAGACCACCCCAAGTGTCTGTAATATGCATATCAAATTTTGAATCCCGGGCTGGGGAAATAGCTCAGACAGCCAGACCCAAGTAAAAGCCAAGCGTGGTGGCATGCGTGTGTAATGCCAGTGCTGGGGAGACAGGAAGATCCCTGGGGCCCACTGACCAGCTAGTGTAGCCGGTTTAGTGAGCTCAAGGTTCATTGAGAGAGCCTGTGTCAAAGAGGGGTGACCAGTATATAGCCCTGAGGAATCGTGCCCAAAGTTGTCCTCTGGCATCCACAGACATATGCACGTGCATCTGCACACACATGTGCACCCATGTGCGAACACACACACACTACAACACAAATTTAAATCCCTCCACTCACGCTACTCCCTACCCCTATGGGAACATTCTTCAGACAGGGACCCAACTGCATCTGTGTCGGGGCAGGTGTATCTTACCAGACAGAGCAGCGAGGGGCTGGCAAGACC